>OX376709.1:715866-1915866 GCA_947389935.1 Agrilus cyanescens
AGAATTCCGAATGGACGCCGAGGAAATGAGATAATTGCGGAATTAGTGGAATAAGGCACTAAAACATTAATGATATGCTAGCGCAGCATCAATTTCGGTCCATTGGACGTTCTATAAGTCCATATCGATGCAAAATGAGACGTAGAATCACGTGGAACAAGCAGAATTCCGAATGGACGCCGAGGAAATGAGATAATTGCGGAATTAGTGGAATAAGGCACTAAAACATTAATGATATGCTAGCGCAGCATCAATTTCGGTCCATTGGACGTTCTATAAGTCCATATCGATGCAAAATGAGACGTAGAATCACGTGGAACAAGCAGAATTCCGAATGGACGCCGAGGAAATGAGATAATTGCGGAATTAGTGGAATAAGGCACTAAAACATTAATGATATGCTAGCGCAGCATCAATTTCGGTCCATTGGACGTTCTATAAGTCCATATCGATGCAAAATGAGACGTAGAATCACGTGGAACAAGCAGAATTCCGAATGGACGCCGAGGAAATGAGATAATTGCGGAATTAGTGGAATAAGGCACTAAAACATTAATGATATGCTAGCGCAGCATCAATTTCGGTCCATTGGACGTTCTATAAGTCCATATCGATGCAAAATGAGACGTAGAATCACGTGGAACAAGCAGAATTCCGAATGGACGCCGAGGAAATGAGATAATTGCGGAATTAGTGGAATAAGGCACTAAAACATTAATGATATGCTAGCGCAGCATCAATTTCGGTCCATTGGACGTTCTATAAGTCCATATCGATGCAAAATGAGACGTAGAATCACGTGGAACAAGCAGAATTCCGAATGGACGCCGAGGAAATGAGATAATTGCGGAATTAGTGGAATAAGGCACTAAAACATTAATGATATGCTAGCGCAGCATCAATTTCGGTCCATTGGACGTTCTATAAGTCCATATCGATGCAAAATGAGACGTAGAATCACGTGGAACAAGCAGAATTCCGAATGGACGCCGAGGAAATGAGATAATTGCGGAATTAGTGGAATAAGGCACTAAAACATTAATGATATGCTAGCGCAGCATTAATTTCGGTCCATTGGACGTTCTATAAGTCCATATCGATGCAAAATGAGACGTAGAATCACGTGGAACAAGCAGAATTCCGAATGGACGCCGAGGAAATGAGATAATTGCGGAATGAGTGGAATAAGGCACTAAAACATTAATGATATGCTAGCGCAGCATCAATTTCGGTCCATTGGACGTTCTATAAGTCCATATCGATGCAAAATGAGACGTAGAATCACGTGGAACAAGCAGAATTCCGAATGGACGCCGAGGAAATGAGATAATTGCGGAATTAGTGGAATAAGGCACTAAAACATTAATGATATGCTAGCGCAGCATCAATTTCGGTCCATTGGACGTTCTATAAGTCCATATCGATGCAAAATGAGACGTAGAATCACGTGGAACAAGCAGAATTCCGAATGGACGCCGAGGAAATGAGATAATTGCGGAATTAGTGGAATAAGGCACTAAAACATTAATGATATGCTAGCGCAGCATCAATTTCGGTCCATTGGACGTTCTATAAGTCCATATCGATGCAAAATGAGACGTAGAATCACGTGGAACAAGCAGAATTCCGAATGGACGCCGAGGAAATGAGATAATTGCGGAATTAGTGGAATAAGGCACTAAAACATTAATGATATGCTAGCGCAGCATCAATTTCGGTCCATTGGACGTTCTATAAGTCCATATCGATGCAAAATGAGACGTAGAATCACGTGGAACAAGCAGAATTCCGAATGGACGCCGAGGAAATGAGATAATTGCGGAATTAGTGGAATAAGGCACTAAAACATTAATGATATGCTAGCGCAGCATCAATTTCGGTCCATTGGACGTTCTATAAGTCCATATCGATGCAAAATGAGACGTAGAATCACGTGGAACAAGCAGAATTCCGAATGGACGCCGAGGAAATGAGATAATTGCGGAATTAGTGGAATAAGGCACTAAAACATTAATGATATGCTAGCGCAGCATCAATTTCGGTCCATTGGACGTTCTATAAGTCCATATCGATGCAAAATGAGACGTAGAATCACGTGGAACAAGCAGAATTCCGAATGGACGCCGAGGAAATGAGATAATTGCGGAATTAGTGGAATAAGGCACTAAAACATTAATGATATGCTAGCGCAGCATTAATTTCGGTCCATTGGACGTTCTATAAGTCCATATCGATGCAAAATGAGACGTAGAATCACGTGGAACAAGCAGAATTCCGAATGGACGCCGAGGAAATGAGATAATTGCGGAATGAGTGGAATAAGGCACTAAAACATTAATGATATGCTAGCGCAGCATCAATTTCGGTCCATTGGACGTTCTATAAGTCCATATCGATGCAAAATGAGACGTAGAATCACGTGGAACAAGCAGAATTCCGAATGGACGCCGAGGAAATGAGATAATTGCGGAATTAGTGGAATAAGGCACTAAAACATTAATGATATGCTAGCGCAGCATCAATTTCGGTCCATTGGACGTTCTATAAGTCCATATCGATGCAAAATGAGACGTAGAATCACGTGGAACAAGCAGAATTCCGAATGGACGCCGAGGAAATGAGATAATTGCGGAATTAGTGGAATAAGGCACTAAAACATTAATGATATGCTAGCGCAGCATCAATTTCGGTCCATTGGACGTTCTATAAGTCCATATCGATGCAAAATGAGACGTAGAATCACGTGGAACAAGCAGAATTCCGAATGGACGCCGAGGAAATGAGATAATTGCGGAATTAGTGGAATAAGGCACTAAAACATTAATGATATGCTAGCGCAGCATCAATTTCGGTCCATTGGACGTTCTATAAGTCCATATCGATGCAAAATGAGACGTAGAATCACGTGGAACAAGCAGAATTCCGAATGGACGCCGAGGAAATGAGATAATTGCGGAATTAGTGGAATAAGGCACTAAAACATTAATGATATGCTAGCGCAGCATCAATTTCGGTCCATTGGACGTTCTATAAGTCCATATCGATGCAAAATGAGACGTAGAATCACGTGGAACAAGCAGAATTCCGAATGGACGCCGAGGAAATGAGATAATTGCGGAATTAGTGGAATAAGGCACTAAAACATTAATGATATGCTAGCGCAGCATTAATTTCGGTCCATTGGACGTTCTATAAGTCCATATCGATGCAAAATGAGACGTAGAATCACGTGGAACAAGCAGAATTCCGAATGGACGCCGAGGAAATGAGATAATTGCGGAATGAGTGGAATAAGGCACTAAAACATTAATGATATGCTAGCGCAGCATCAATTTCGGTCCATTGGACGTTCTATAAGTCCATATCGATGCAAAATGAGACGTAGAATCACGTGGAACAAGCAGAATTCCGAATGGACGCCGAGGAAATGAGATAATTGCGGAATTAGTGGAATAAGGCACTAAAACATTAATGATATGCTAGCGCAGCATCAATTTCGGTCCATTGGACGTTCTATAAGTCCATATCGATGCAAAATGAGACGTAGAATCACGTGGAACAAGCAGAATTCCGAATGGACGCCGAGGAAATGAGATAATTGCGGAATTAGTGGAATAAGGCACTAAAACATTAATGATATGCTAGCGCAGCATCAATTTCGGTCCATTGGACGTTCTATAAGTCCATATCGATGCAAAATGAGACGTAGAATCACGTGGAACAAGCAGAATTCCGAATGGACGCCGAGGAAATGAGATAATTGCGGAATTAGTGGAATAAGGCACTAAAACATTAATGATATGCTAGCGCAGCATCAATTTCGGTCCATTGGACGTTCTATAAGTCCATATCGATGCAAAATGAGACGTAGAATCACGTGGAACAAGCAGAATTCCGAATGGACGCCGAGGAAATGAGATAATTGCGGAATTAGTGGAATAAGGCACTAAAACATTAATGATATGCTAGCGCAGCATCAATTTCGGTCCATTGGACGTTCTATAAGTCCATATCGATGCAAAATGAGACGTAGAATCACGTGGAACAAGCAGAATTCCGAATGGACGCCGAGGAAATGAGATAATTGCGGAATTAGTGGAATAAGGCACTAAAACATTAATGATATGCTAGCGCAGCATCAATTTCGGTCCATTGGACGTTCTATAAGTCCATATCGATGCAAAATGAGACGTAGAATCACGTGGAACAAGCAGAATTCCGAATGGACGCCGAGGAAATGAGATAATTGCGGAATTAGTGGAATAAGGCACTAAAACATTAATGATATGCTAGCGCAGCATCAATTTCGGTCCATTGGACGTTCTATAAGTCCATATCGATGCAAAATGAGACGTAGAATCACGTGGAACAAGCAGAATTCCGAATGGACGCCGAGGAAATGAGATAATTGCGGAATGAGTGGAATAAGGCACTAAAACATTAATGATATGCTAGCGCAGCATCAATTTCGGTCCATTGGACGTTCTATAAGTCCATATCGATGCAAAATGAGACGTAGAATCACGTGGAACAAGCAGAATTCCGAATGGACGCCGAGGAAATGAGATAATTGCGGAATTAGTGGAATAAGGCACTAAAACATTAATGATATGCTAGCGCAGCATCAATTTCGGTCCATTGGACGTTCTATAAGTCCATATCGATGCAAAATGAGACGTAGAATCACGTGGAACAAGCAGAATTCCGAATGGACGCCGAGGAAATGAGATAATTGCGGAATTAGTGGAATAAGGCACTAAAACATTAATGATATGCTAGCGCAGCATCAATTTCGGTCCATTGGACGTTCTATAAGTCCATATCGATGCAAAATGAGACGTAGAATCACGTGGAACAAGCAGAATTCCGAATGGACGCCGAGGAAATGAGATAATTGCGGAATTAGTGGAATAAGGCACTAAAACATTAATGATATGCTAGCGCAGCATCAATTTCGGTCCATTGGACGTTCTATAAGTCCATATCGATGCAAAATGAGACGTAGAATCACGTGGAACAAGCAGAATTCCGAATGGACGCCGAGGAAATGAGATAATTGCGGAATTAGTGGAATAAGGCACTAAAACATTAATGATATGCTAGCGCAGCATCAATTTCGGTCCATTGGACGTTCTATAAGTCCATATCGATGCAAAATGAGACGTAGAATCACGCGGAACAAGCAGAAATCCGAATGGACGCCGAGGAAATGAGATAATTGCGGAATTAGTGGAATAAGGCACTAAAACACTAATGATATGCTAGCGCAGCATCAATTTCGGTCCATTGGACGTTCTATAAGTCCATATCGATGCAAAATGAGACGTAGAATCACGTGGAACAAGCAGAATTCCGAATGGACGCCGAGGAAATGAGATAATTGCGGAATTAGTGGAATAAGGCACTAAAACATTAATGATATGCTAGCGCAGCATCAATTTCGGTCCATTGGACGTTCTATAAGTCCATATCGATGCAAAATGAGACGTAGAATCACGTGGAACAAGCAGAAATCCGAATGGACGCCGAGGAAATGAGATAATTGCGGAATTAGTGGAATAAGGCACTAAAACATTAATGATATGCTAGCGCAGCATCAATTTCGGTCCATTGGACGTTCTATAAGTCCATATCGATGCAAAATGAGACGTAGAATCACGTGGAACAAGCAGAATTCCGAATGGACGCCGAGGAAATGAGATAATTGCGGAATTAGTGGAATAAGGCACTAAAACATTAATGATATGCTAGCGCAGCATCAATTTCGGTCCATTGGACGTTCTATAAGTCCATATCGATGAAAAATGAGACGTAGAATCACGTGGAACAAGCAGAATTCCGAATGGACGCCGAGGAAATGAGATAATTGCGGAATTAGTGGAATAAGGCACTAAAACATTAATGATATGCTAGCGCAGCATCAATTTCGGTCCATTGGACGTTCTATAAGTCCACATCGATGCAAAATGAGACGTAGAATCACGTGGAACAAGCAGAATTCCGAATGGACGCCGAGGAAATGAGATAATTGCGGAATTAGTGGAATAAGGCACTAAAACATTAATGATATGCTAGCGCAGCATCAATTTCGGTCCATTGGACGTTCTATAAGTCCATATCGATGCAAAATGAGACGTAGAATCACGTGGAACAAGCAGAATGATATGATATGATATGATATGTACGTAGTGAAAGGGAATGGATGACTTAAGGGCAAAAACGGAGGGTCAAATTTCGGTCGTTTTCCACGAGGGGTTCAAAGTGCGAATGCAGAGGATTGAATACCGATGTAAACCGCACAGGTCGTTTATTTCTTTTCTTTTCTCTCTCCATTGACATTTTCTGGAATGCCACGTCGCAAGGGAAATATTCCGGTTGTTAAAGTAGTTCGGGAGGCGTCGCGACGCCAATGGGAAACACGACACTTGGTCAGTTTAGCATGTACGTACGTTAGTGAATAATAACGTAATAAAAAAACAAACAGAAATTTTATATTTTGTATTGTCTCAAAAATTGGTTGCCCTTTAATTTAATTTTTTATCTTCTGCTTAGAAAGTATCTTAATTTGGAGGACTATTTTAAACGAATCTTGAATGTATGAATATTAATTACCCTCCATTTACTGTCCTTAATAAAGTTTTCTAATTTTAGCGAAATTGATTTTGTTTTTGGAATTTTTGAAAGTCAAATTAGTACTTTACCCTTTAGGAAAGTTTATGTCGACGTCATAGGGTAATATGCAAATAAAGACTTTGATATTTAAACTTGAACTGCTTTTAAAATTGTACCTAAATAAATTTTTATTTTATTTAATCAAGGGGAGTTTTAAAATCATTAACCACAAGATATACACGTAAACTTTATATTTAGTAAGTTAAGTAGCAAAAATTGTTTATTGGAAGCATTAATATATGAAGGAGTTGCTAAAGATGTTTGAAAAAGTTTCAAAGTTTTAATGTTCAAATTTATCTTTTAAGTCCTTCGTCGCTTTCATAAATTATTTATTTAGCCAAGTTTAATACAGGATTAACTTCAACGGAAGAGGCAAGTGTTTCGTAAATCCAGAGATCCTTCATTTGGGTAGACAAAAAAAAATTATAAATGTTCAATTCGTCTACTTAAAGGACACTTTTTAACATAAATCTTAAATCCTACCTAAGGCTTTAAAATCGTTTAATCCAAAATAAAAAAAGTAAAATATAATTCCAATTTTAAAACTTAAATCTCCTACTGCCAAATTCGAAATTGTATCTCCAGATGCGTCTTAAATTTTAATATTTCCCCAAAGCCTGTCCAAAGGATCCGTAACTATAGCAACTAAGCTTTGATAATCAATAGAACCTAGTAAACAACTTGGGTGTCAATTAAATGAAGTAACTACATCCTCTACCCTCCAAGTGTCAAAATGAATGCAGAAGAGACTGAGGAAGAAGAAGTTCAACGTAAACGCCACTACCACAGAAGGAAGAAGAGAAAGCAGTGGGTGGAAGAGAAATACAACTACGAAGAGATAACAGGCGTGATAAAGAAGTCTTTGAACCCAGCATCCCAGAAGTACCTCGAACTGATAGTGGGTGAGCACGTGACCAGCGAGAAACCATGGAAGTTCATCACCAAAGAACGCCTGGAAGACGACCTCGAGCTCCACGAGGAAACCACAGAACTCGAAGACATCAGAGAAGACATAACCAACTTCCCAGGAACGGAACTACTCATAGGGTACGTACCAGCTGAAGGAACGGAAGTGGATGACTTCTACTTTTGTCTTACGGAAAGTGCTACCAAAAAAGTCACAGACATAATTGCCCAGCTCCAAGAACAACGCGCTGCACGTCTCCAAAATACCGTGGAGCGCATCCCCGGAAGATGGTCATCCTTGGGGAGCGAAGCAGAAGTAGAAGAACTAATGAACAAGTGCAACAGACCCTTGATGGAAGTAGAACTCGAAACAAAGTACCCAATAATGTCACCGGATGTTTACTTCAAACTACGTCGCGTAGATGACGCTAGAGACGGTTATGTAGAAATGATATGCACGCGATACATTTACAACAACATCGTCAAAAAGAGGGTGGACTCCTGCATACAATCCGCACCCTTAATTGTAGATCGTGCAGCACAAACCGTCTTCACGTATCCCAAGAACGCGTGGACTCAATACAGTTACATGTTCGATGTTCCTCCAGACGACCCAAAAAAGATGAGACGTTACATCGAACGTCTCCACGCAGAAACCATGCCTCCTTTGGAAGAAGACCTCCTCATCAATTCCACCATCAATCTGTACAGGAACGATTATCAACTTTTGGTCACTAACCCGGACGCTTTTGCTCCCACTCCCCCTCGATTTTACAAGGAATTAATTTCCTTGCACGACGTCTTCATGTCCAAAAATAAAGTGGTCGGATACCTTATGTGGCACCCCATGTGGACGGGAATTATTGCCTACTCTTACGCAAATATTGCCGTAAATTTAACAAAATCCGGCCCATCAAATTTCGACGAAGTTGCCAGAGCCATTTACGACACCAATGTGGTTTTGCTTTGGAGCACCAAAGACTCTTTGAAACCAAGACTCCTCCTGGAATCCCCCAAAGATGTCACGATCCTGAAATTCTGCCCCTTCAACGAAAATATACTCATTGGTGGGTGTTCCAATGGTCAAATAGTTGTCTGGGACATCACCAACAAGCTGAAGCAAGTTGAAGAAGTGGAAGTGTTATCAATTTACCAGCAGAACTATCGAAAAATAATGCACGATATGATGGACTGGATGAAAATGACCAAAGATTCGTACAGGATTCGACCAGTTGCTGTTTCTAACATCACCCATAGCCATACCAATACCATAACATCAATGGAATGGATGTATCCCCAATTTGCAATGAACAAAATGGGACACATCGAAACATTATCAGGGGAAGAGACGTCTTTGCAATTTATTACTGGGTCCTTGGACGGTCATATAATGTTTTGGGACTTATTGGCTACACCAACGTCAGTCCCAGGAAGCGTCAGACCACCACGGAAGCTGAAACGACTCCAGGCTCGTCCAAGTGCTTTAACCATGGACGTATCACCTTTCAAGGCCCTTAACAGGATTTTGAAACCTTTCTACAAAATAAAATTGCAGCTAAACCCAAACGAAATCAGACCCATTCCTGTAACAAGTTTTGCGTACAGGATAGTCAAAATGGTGTACAAACAAAAAGATCCAAATCCTGTTAAAAAAGTCGATCTCATGAATGACAGATTATATTTTTATCCCGAATTAAAAAAGCCAGCTGAACCATTGACCAACGACATATTTGTAGCCACTTTAGAAGGGGATGTGGCCCACGTATCTTGGGAGGGTTACAAATACAGCACTGGGGAGGTCGTGACAAGCGAACTGGGAACTACCATCAACTTCGCCAAGTACCACGACGGTCCCATTGTGTCTTTAGAACAAAACCATACCTTCAAAGATATTTACCTTTCAACCGGTGGTAAAGTCTTTGCAATCTGGAAAAAGGGATTCAACGACCAACCAATTTTTTGGAGGAGATCAAAGTCAAGATACACTTCAGGAGTCTGGATGAGATCTATATGTTCGAACGTAATTTTGGTCAACGAAAACGGTGAGAAAGAAATCTGGGACATCACGCAAAGTTGCTCCGGTCCCGTGTGGAAGCAAAGAAAATACAACGTCCCGATTCTACAGAGCGCTGTGCATCCGTTTCCGTTCAAAACAAACATTTTGGCCATCTCAACGGCAAATGCAGCCGTCAACATTTTTTTATACAACACCGACATAGATACAGCTTCCACAAAGAGTGCCAAACTGTTCAGGAACTTGATAGATCGGGAGATCAAACGAAAAAAGTCGTACAGGGACTGGCAGAAAAAATGGGAACTCGCTCATCCCAACAGAGTACAACATCTGATAGAGGTCGAAAACCGCAGGAAGTTGTTGTTCCAACAACAACAAAGAAAAGGCGCAGCACCTGAAGAACCAAAAGTAGAAGAAACGCCAGAAGAAGAACAGGATAAACCGGAGAAGGAACAACATCCAACAGCCGAGCAACTACAAAAAGAATGGAAAGAAAAAGAAAAAGATAGGATGATAAAAATAATGTTGTCCCTTAAACAGATGAATCCTGAACTCCTCCAGCAGCAGCAGATTCCTCTCAAAAAACTGGAAGAGGAAATAGGGAAAAAGAACGAAAAAAAAGAGGAACATCGCGGACTGTCGGAGGAAATATTCAACAAAGCTGTTGCAATGAATTTTCCGGAAGCAGTCCGACCCAAGACACCTCCACCTCCGGATCCCTACGCTGGAGGTGACATGGACAAAGAGGAATTGGAGAAATGTGTCGCCAAATACCAACAATTATCCACAGAACTAACCAATTCGATAAAGCCCTATGTTTACAAATTTAACTGGAGCAACTTGCTCGATTATGGACGAAGTATAAGAAAATATTTGGACGTGGAACTCACAGAAACGGAGGAGGGTCACAGGGCACGATACGAACATTATAAAATTACCAGATTAAAAGAACATATCGCCACAAAAGTAGAGAAAAGCAAACCGAAGAAAATGAAAAAGGTCGTTAGATATGTTACAACAGAAGACGGAGAAGAGGAGGAAGAAGAAATCGAAGAAGAAGTAACTGAACAAGATGTTATTGATGATGAACCCGACGTTGAAACGTTAGAAGAAACAGTTGAAACGGAAACAACTGAACTATAAATTTTCGTTTAAGGATAACATATTTTTTTTTATTTTGTTATATTTTTACTTTTTTTTTCACATTTTTTATTCGATTATAATAATAATGAGTAATTTAATTTATATATTTTTTTTTAAATTTAACGGTAATAAATAAACTTTTTTTAAAATTAATGTGAACTGAATTTTAAATACATATATTAATATTTTTTATAGTTTTGACTAAATAATTTCAAAACTCAAACTTATTAATTTATAATTGGGTATAATACTTCAGTATTAATATTTAATGAAAACTTATAACTTAGATTTTAATAGCGCTTTTAATTAGGTGATTAATATTACGTAATTAAAATGTGTAGAAATTAAAAAAAAAATTATCCAAATTAAATTATTTTATAAGAAGTTTAAAAAGTAAAACGAAACAAAAAACAGAATTTTATATAAAGAGAAGTTAATTTTACATTTGCAATAGATAGTGTTAGAAATTATTTTTTTTGTTTTTTTAACTTCATAAATATGTATTATTAATTACTAAAGAACCTGTACTAATATTTATCTCAAACTACCAATTTTTTAAAAATCCGCATAACTGAAATTGTATTCTTAGATCCAAAAGATATTTGTCTTTATTCACCTCTGAATAACTTAAAAACTCAATTTTGGTGTTGGTGCTGCCATCTGTGCTTCAGTAGCTCTCTTGTTGTACGAAAACAGTACAAACTTCATGATAGCAAACTAGACAGATTACTTTAACTTTAAAGGTTTGAAAATAATACTACACAGGGCGCTGGTTAATTGGAGGCACTACATGCACAGGGTGTTCAAAACTCGACGACAACAATTTAATGTTAACTTAAAAATTCAAAAATTGTACCGAAAGTAAATGATTACTATTAATTACAATGCTTTAATAAAAAATAAGTCGAAATAAACGTAAAAAAAGTTGTTTTATATAAAACAAACAGTGTTTGAATATGTTATAATTAAAGTATTAACGGACCCCTGCGAATTACGGATATACTACTTACAATTGTTATGCATGATAGCTTAACTTATTGCCTATAAGTTAGGAGCATTCGACTGTTATTAAAAATGTTTAAAGACGTTTATTATAAACTTTTTAAATACATTAATATGAATTAAATTCAAGAACCATCTACAAATTACCTCTTGAATTTAATTAATATTAATGTATTTAAAATCACCACTACTGAATATTTCTCGATATTTCATTGTTAACAGACATAAACTTTTTGTTTATGTTCTGTTAATAGCCGGGAATATTATCTCCAACATGATATCACAATCACAATTAGTTTTGTGGAATATTATCGAAGTCAAAATGCGTTGAAAATAGAAAAAAAAATTGATAAATAATACCTACGTTATATTTGATTTACCATAAAAAAGGGACAATTATAAAACTCAAGTAACTGATTTTTTACAATATTTTTTATCATCTGATAAAATTTAAAATAAAACGTAGTATGAGAAGCTGTACTTGCCATAAAAAAAAACAATGTATCAATAAAATTGCACCATTTATAAGTATAATAATAAATAAAGAAAGTAAAATTAATACATTTATTTATAGAAAAACTAAGAAATAAAAAAATAAAAAACGAGATGTATTAAAATAAATGAGACAAGTTAAAAAATTAATTAATCAATAATATAATTAGGATGTACCACTAACAAAGGATCTTCATCTTCATGATCTTTTCGGTCTCCAGATGTTAGAGAAATGATAACTTGGTCCTGTTTAGGATCAAAATTTTTTGATGTTTTATTTCTAACAAAATAATTACGTATAATGTAATTACTGCAAGATGTTTAATTTTCCGTTCAATTTTGATTCGTATTGTCGTTTAATATTCAGAAAAAGCAATTAACAAAAAACAAATAAAATAATAAATGATCCATAAAACCGTTTAGAACCAGAACCAAGTTTTACGAGCGATAAAAAAATATTCAGTCGTAACACAATCCGTAAATTACCAGAAAAAAAAGGAAAAGAAAGTATTTATTTTACTTACGTGATAGATAAGTCTGTCAAGTATTTTCTCCATCATTTCCTTCTTCTCTACGAGTTCGTCTTCGCTTTCAATCTGGTCAGAGATCAGGTTTAAATACCAGGCAATTACGTCGCTCCTGTGAATTCCTTCTTTATTTTCTAGAGACAACAGAAAAAAAAATACTTTACAGAATCAATCCACTTCATAATGTTTTAGAAAATGTTCTGCAACAATCTAAAATGTATTAGAATGATTTAGAATGTTCAAAAATGATGTAAGATGTTCTAAATTGTTCTAGATTTTTCAATAATGATCTTAAATATTTCAAAGGATTGGGGAATGCTCTACAACGTTCTAAAATGATTTCGAATGTTTAAGAATGATGTGGAATGGTCTAGATTTATTAGGAACGATTTAGAACGTTCGAGAATGACTTAAAGTTCAGAATTAGCAAATAAAATCGTACCTTCTTCCAATCTCGTTTCTTCTCTGCGCATATGCACTATGATCATGTTACTAAGCGTTTTATACTCTTCAAAACTCAAGACCAGCTTTTTCTTCGGCGGCGGTGCAGGTTCTTCAACCTCTCGCGGTGTTTTATCGCCCCCTTCGTCGTGCATCTCTTCATCTTGATGCTGCAAGTTCGGCTCTTCGTCGAGATAAATATCCGGCTGCTCTACCCTTATAATCGACTTATTAAGTAATCGAAAAGCTTCGTTAACGTGTTTCGGCCTGACCTCGTCCGTCACCTCCATTCTGGCCATCGCTTCCGCTAGTCGTATCATGCTCTCAAGTTGTCGAACTGTTATCCTCCAGGTCGACTTTCCAGTTGACGTGGTGTCCCTAAGTCTCAAATGATTGTAGTGCCGAACCAAGAGCTCGGCAGCTTCCTCGTTTATAACCGGCTTGAATTTCTTCGCGAACGTTATGTACTGCAAGACTTCCTCTCTCGAATAAACTTTTTCTATCGACTCTTCGATGTTGCTGTGCAGGTCGACAATTTTTCTAGCAATCGCGTAATCGACCACTTCGTTGCATTCGTCAACAAGTATGAAAAATAAGTCGAAACGGGACATTATCGGCGCAGAGAGGGCGATATTCTGTTGGAGGGACTTGGCACGGTCGTAGCGACCCCCGATGGGGTTTGCGGCCGCCAAAATCGACGTTCTAGCGTTCAATGTTGCCCGCACTCCTGCTTTAGCCAGCGAAATCGTCTGCTGTTCCATCGCCTCGTGGATGGCCACTTGGTCTCTCACGTCCATCTTATCGAACTCGTCGATACAACACACGCCGTTATCGGCCAACATCAAGGCTCCAGCTTCTATAACGAAATCGGACGATTCTTCGTCTTTTACAACGGCTGCAGTTAATCCAGCGGCTGATGAGGCTTTCCCCGATGTATAAACGGCACGGGGAGAAAACTCCGAAACCTGATAATAAAAAATAATCAAAATAACGTACTAAAAAGAATTAAAAAACCGAACCTGTTTAAGAAACTGCGACTTGGCCGTACTTGGATCTCCAACGATACAGACGTTGATGTCGCCTCTTAGAGTCGTTCCTTCGACCGTGGTCTTCGAAACGCCTCCGAATAACATTAAGAGAATGCCCCTTTTCACCTCGTCGTTCCCGTGGATGCTCGGGAAGAGACTGGTTATTAAATTCTGGTAGAGGTTCTTGTCGTGGCTCATCTCGTACATGTGTCTCCACTCGGCTTCCGACATTTGATTGCGCATCATTTCGGGGGTGATCTCATCCGCGGGCAACTCGATGCCGCCGAAACGAGGGTTCGTGGCTTGCACGCTGCACGCCAGAAATGCTATCCGGTAATGCAAATCGCGCACTCCAAGCGCTTTGAGGCCACGTACGCCGTCTACGTCGTCGCCTGATTTATGGCGCGAGTCTATTTGGGCCTTCGCCCCCGGTAACGCTAGCGAACCGACGTCTGGGACAACTATTAACGTGCCAGTAAAATCGTAACGATCACCAGCCTAAAATTAATTAATAAACGAATGAAAAATACCAGAAATTGAAGTTTTGTTTAAGTATTTATACCTGTACGGTTTCTACGTTTTCTCCTCGGAGTATAATCTCGACGCTGCGAGGAATGCAGCCCCTCGGAAGCTCCGCTTGGGTCTCCTGGATCCGGACTTTTTGAAAATCAACAAACACAGATCTATCCACGTCCAGCATGAAGCGTCTCCGGTTATTACAGGCCGGATTACGGCATATTGTTGGATTTGTAAACTATAACAGACAAAAACTACGAATAAATATAACAGAAAACAATTAAATACGGACCTTAAACTGCTGCTCGACATTCTTTATAATGGTCTGACAGTCAAGACAAACAAAAGTGCCAAGTATTAGTTCAGGATGAACTGGATGAGACCTGATCACTTGACCGGAAATGCGAATCAACGTCCCTATCTTTTCAGTCTTTAACTCTCTAACTTTGTGCCTTGTAGGTACATCTATAAAACTGACATAACACTCTTTTTCTTTCTTAAAATCGCTCCTGTCTTTGACAAAGTTGGACACTGCTTGGCACAAATAGGGGTAGATTCTGTAGTACTCCTCAATTATAGTTGTCGATAGGTTTTGATTGTACCTTTCCACATCTTCAAAGTTAACTTCTAGTGTACTTCGTTCTTGTTGCAATAGTTCTCTAGCTGGCTCTAGGTATTTAACTTCATCATCCTCTTTATATCTGTAATTAATTAGGCTTAGTGTGCTGAAAAGACTCAAGTAGACGGTGATAACGACTTACTCTTCAAGAAAATCCTGGAACAGTTTCTGACACCTGATTCCAACTTCGTCTTTTACCCGATTTGGATTCGCTTGAGGCTCAGGCACATCCATTTTCACTTAGTTTAACACGTAGTTTATTAAATATTCGATAAATATCACTTCCAAGGGTGTTCAAGGGTTACCATTTACTATCAGAACTGATCAGAACTAAAGAATGTTAATATTCGGCAACTTTTCCGGTTTCCCGCGCGAAAATGACAAACAACCAACCTCAAATATTACCATAGACAAAAAGAACTAAAATTTTTTGCATCGCAAGCGCCATCTGTGGAGTAGAGGGCAAACTGTATGACAAGTGACAACCTATGACCATAAGTTGTCCATAACCTTACATAACCCTACTTTTTGATTCACGAAGTACCATTTAAAAATGCTCAAAAAGGAATATTAAAAGACACTAATTCATAAAAATGTCAAAGTTTAAGCGACTAAATACTAAGATCTATAAGAAAAGTGGCCCGGCAGTGACCCCCGACAGTGTTTACTGGAAGAAACTAAAGGTAGGTTTATGAACCTTTGTAACGTTTAGGTATAATAATCGATTGTTTTCCCTTAGCCACCTGTTTTGGTCAAAGAATTTGGCCCAGTAGACTACATAGACTTTTCTCCAGTGGAACCTTTTTATTTCGCAGTGACTTGTTCCGTTCGGGTTCAAGTTTATAATCCAATAACTAAAGTGGTAGCAAAGAACTTGTCTCGGTTTCGTGAAGCTGCGTATGGGGCAGTTTTTAAGTCCGACGGTCGCCTGCTATTAACCGGAAGTGAAGAAAAAAATGTGAAATTATTCGATGTATCTACCAAAAGTTTACTGAGACTGTTCAAAGGTCACACGGCTGCAGTACACAGAGTCAACTTTTTACCAGATCTACCACTTATTGCTTCTTATTCAGACGATAAAACGGTAAAAGTATGGGACATACCCACAGAAAACAATGTAATTACATACGACGAACATACAGATTACATTCGAGCTGGAGCTGTAAACCCTACAGTTTCAAATACCTTTATCTCCGGAGGATATGACGGGGAGATAAAAATGTTTGATACACGGACCGACAAACCGATCTTTAGTGTCTCACATGGGTCTCCGGTTGAAGCACTTTTATTCGTTCCAACGGGGGGGACGTTTTTGTCTGCTGGAGGGACTGATATTAAAATCTGGGATCCTCTTATGGGCGGTAAACTTCGGGGTTTGGTCTCTCAACATCACAAAACAATAACGTGCTTGAGAATGGCAACCGACAACAAAAGGCTCTTAAGCGGCAGCCTCGACAGGCACGTTAAAGTTTACGACATAAACACGTACGAAGTAGTTCACACAATGGACTACTCAAACGCAATATTGAGTCTAGATATATCGAAAAACGACGACACTCTAGCAGTAGGTTTAATAGACGGTTTGGTTTGTGTCAGCCGAAGAGAAGAGGACATTCAAGAAAAGCCTGTTCAAAAAAAGAAGCGCGCTTCCTATCGATACACGTCTTACAACAACTTTTACGAAGCGGATTTGGTAGTAGAGCCAGAAGTAAAAGATAAAGAAGCGAAATACGATAAAAGTCTCAGAAAATTCATGTTTTCAAAGGCATTAGATCAGACCTTAATTCCTTACGTTGCTAATAAGACCCCAGAGGTCGCAGTTACTCTGATGCAAGAGTTAATGAGGCGTAAGGTTTTGGATAAGGCTTTCGCCGGTCGCACGCCAAAATCTGTTCTCACAATCGTTAAATTTATACATAAAAATATTGTAAATTACCGCTTCACACGAATTTTAATCGACGCATTTAACGTTTTTTTAAACGTTTATGAAAATAGTTTAGATGAAATGCCCGCGAATGTTTGTACAATTTTAATAGATATAAACAAGTTACTAACTGATGAACTCAGTCTGTTAAATCAATTGGCGGAACTGCAAGGGTCAATGAGCATGCTTCTAGCTGCAGCGACTTCCGCTTCCGATGCAAATCTCTTAAAAGATACAAGTACCTTGTCTTTAATCCCTAGCGAGAATGCTCAAAAGAATTTTGTTGTTAATATTACATGACAAGACGTTTTGCAATAAAGTTTAACTAAATATTGAACGTTGTTTAATTATTCATTAACTTTTAATACACGAAATTATCATTTTAACGCCTTTCAATCGGAATTTTTATTCAATATCTTAAAAAAAGTAAATCGTTACCATTTTCGTAACAATAAATTGATAATCAACTTTAATTTTTATTATCTAGTGAATTATAATTAGTTTATATTTTTATTAACTAAATTCATTACCGATATTTCCTCAATTGTTTAATTATTTATTGCATATGCTTTTATTCTTCTTTAAATAAACAAAATTGAAAACAATAGCGGAAACTAACCAGCCATTATGGTAAAGGTCCGCCATTTTGCCCCCATTATATATCACCACAAAGAAATATTAAAAGACGTATATATAAACAAATTTTTTTTAATTATAGAAGTCTTAAAGACAATTTTACTTTGTTTATTTTCTAAAGTATTGCAGAATTATATTAAATTACTGTCAGTACGATTAATTACTTCCATTTCTGATCAAAAGCGGAAACTAAGCCGCCATTATGCTAAAGGTCCGCCATATTGTCCCCAAAAAAGTCACCATAAAGAAGCACTAGTGTTTTAATTATAAAAATCTTTAATAGAGTCAATTTTACTTTGTATAATTTCTAAAGTATTGCAAAATTGTATTAAATTACTTTCATTAAGATTAATTATCTCCGTTTTTGAAGAATTTTCGACAATGTCTTTTAAATTAAACTGTACTCTAGCCTCAGGAGTCATTGCCATTGAAGGTGTACTAGAAGATGTTTGTAAATTCAACTCCCAAATAACATCATCCAATTGATTTTTGCCTTCTGCATTTTGAAAATGACTCCTTGTTTGCTGTGCCCATATCCTTAAAAATTCCTTAGCTTTATCCCTTGATAATTGTAAAGGACCCATAAGCTGTTCAAGTAAATTTGCTGGTTTCAACATCACCTGAGACATTTCTTTGATTAAATATTGTGCTGTTTTTACTATTAAATTAGTTTTCTCTTTATTTAACGCAAACAACTTTTCATATTTTAATAATCTTTCAGAAGAAAAAGTCTCATTGTCCTTTAAAGACCCTATTTCATCAAGAAGAGTACAAACATCTTCATTTTTTAAAGAATTTATTAATTTAATACCATCTAATAATCTAAAAATAAAAAAAACTATAATAATGAACTTTTTTTCGTGTATTTAAATTAATACCTTGTATTTATTTGTAGCCACGACAAACTCATAATTATTGCTGTAATTAATCTTTTTTATTTCATGGTTTCATAATATTTTATTTGGCTATTGTGTTCATGCAACCCATAAAGTTACATATAATCTGATCGTTAATTTTTTTTTAATATGGCTGAATTAGTTGGAAAATATCAGCGACTTTTAAACCTTATTCAATTGTTGTCTCAACTTATGAATTTAGGTTTTGGTTTGGGTTTTTCAATTGTTAAGTCATTGTTGAATGAGACAGCTGATTGTTGAACCACATCCAAACTCCAGTCTAAGGTTTTACTTCTATGACTTTCAGATGTTTCAGGTTTCAGATCCAAGGTCTTTTCCCGCCTGTCTTTTATCTGTGGCGCGTTTAACGATCACATTTTTGTATTGTGTAAACTATAAATTAAATAATTTATCTCTTTTTAATAACCAGTGCTAGTTAATATAAATAATTCAAGATGTTTTGGGGTAAGTGTTTTTAAAATATCATTTTTATTGCTGTACTTTTTAAACCTCAATCTTTGAACATGGTTCACGGATACCGGTTTTTTTGGCACGTGTTTCTGATTTTAAAGAATCCGTTATAGTATTTCTTTTTTCGACATGTTTTCTGTTTTAAAGGACTTATTATGGAGCCAAAGCGACGATACACACAAGTTGTAAAAAAGGCATTTCATATATCAATGGCCTCTCTAGATATTAGTTCGGGCAACAGTGAACCTACACAGGTTTTACTGACTTACGAAAGCCGAAATTACCTTCTCTGCACTTTACAGAAAGGAAAAGACGTCCAAGTGCCCCTGGACTTGAATTTTGAAGTAAGTGCTTTATTTCATGTGTGCAGTTTGTGGGTTTATTACAAGGTTTGGGTTTGTTTAGGAAGGAAATGAGGTTTCATTTGCTACCAACGGTAGTTGCCACGTTCATTTGACTGGTTATTTAATAACTGAGACAGATCTAGATGAAGAAGAGGAGGAAGAAGATCAGAAGAATGCTAAAAAAGAATTAAAAACAGAAGTGGAGAAGAAAAAAAGGAAAGGTGGTGAAGACAGCACTCCTGATGGTATTAGTTTTAAAAATCTGGTATTAAAAATGGATTGCATGGTATTTTTAAATTTCAGTTTTACCCAAAAAAACAAAAACTGCTCAGCTTCTTGAGGAAATAAACAGCAATAGTGATGATTCAGATGATTTAAATTTCTCAGATATTTTGAAAGAAGGTAGTTTAGAAGAAGAAGAAGACAGTGAGGATGATGAAGAAATGGAGGAAGAAAGTAGTGATGAGAATGGTGTTGAAGATAGTGGAGATGATGAGGTATTTATCTTAGCCTAAGGTTTTTTCATGTTCTAATTTTTTTCTTATTGAAGAGTGATGAAGATGATGCAGAGGAAGAGTCAAGTCTTAGTGATGATGCATTTGAGCCTGAAAAACCAAAAGTAAATGGAGTAACTCCCAAGAAAAAGGAGAAGAAACAAAATCAGATAAGCCAAGAAAAGACACCTAAAGGAAACAAAGAAAGTCAACAGAAAACTCCAAAAAAGGAACTTGGAAAGACTCCAAAGGAAACAAAATCTGCCAAAAAAGACGGAAAAACGACACAGAAAGAAGAAAAGACACCACAAAAAGGAGAAAAGAAAACAGACAAAACACCAATAAAGGAACAGCTTAATAAGAAAACCTTAGAAGGAGGGGTTCAGGTTCAAGATCTTGTTGCAGGAACAGGTCAACTTGCAAAACCTGGAAAGTTTGTTCAAGTAAATATTTTTTTCTTTTCCAAAAACTTTTCTTTTGCTAACAGGAATACATTTAATTAAATAGGTTTATTATGAAGGAAGATTAAAGAGCAACAACAAAGTCTTTGATTCAGTTAAGCAGGGTGCTGGTTTTAAATTCAGGCTTGGCAGCCAGGAGGTCATTAAAGGATGGGATGTTGGTGTTCAAGGGATGAAAGTTGGGGGCAAAAGGCGAATTGTTTGCCCACCTAACATGGCGTAAGTATTCCAACAGTATCTGAAGTAATTTAAAAAAACATTAAATTTTTTATTTTTTTCGTTAGATACGGCCAGAAAGGTTCACCTCCTGTTATTCCTGCAAATTCCACGCTTATTTTCGAAGTTGAACTTAAGAATGTTCATTAATCATTTCGTTTAAGTCTAAAAGTCCTTTTTTTAATTTGAGAAGTACTGGTTTGCATATTTCATTATTAGTGTTAAATGTTAAGAGAAATGTATATTTTTTAAGTATTTCTGATAAGGAATGTATGTTATGAACATGTGGATTACTTTTTTTCTAAATAAAACGTTTAGATATATTTATAAGTTTATTTAGAACAAAAACAAAATGATGCAAGGAATGTTACATAAAATAATCAGACATTTTTTACATCACAGCTTTGAAAATGTGAATTCTTATATTTTGAATATGCTTTATCTTGAATATAGTTGCAATAGAATCAAGTATATACATAAATTATTTAAAAACGCATTTTAATTAAAATTCTTATTCAGATTTTGGTTTCTCATCTGTTGTTTTCTGAATTGTACATGCTTCTACGGTTCCATTCTTTGAAACACATTCTGGACAATATTTTTCAAGGAAGCTTCGACTTTCTTTGCTTATTTCATTAGGGTTTTTGTCTGATGCCCAGGGATTCCAAAATTTGAGGATAATTGGTTGAATAAACCGATGAAAGATAAATAACAATAATGGAATGATAAAACACGGGATACATGCAGCCATTCTTCCAAGAAATTCACCCTTCTTACGAACACTCGGTATTTAAATTTAATCTCACGTGATTTAAAGTTATTGTTCGCAAATTACGTCAGTTATTTTAATGAAAACTGAAGGTTTTATCAATAAAATCTTAAATTATTCAATAAGAGGTGACAGTTCACTGCACATAAATATAACCTCACAATTTTTATTACGTTATTTTGGGGACACAACGTACGAGGCTTTAATGTATAGTTATTACGATTAAAACTCAAAAATTTTGTTTTTCTTTTTCTACAGTCGTCAAAAAATATATAAAACGATCAATTAAGTAATCCTTAAATTTATCTGTACTGTGATAAATTTAGGTTATGTCAAAAAACATAGGTTAAGTTGGGCAGTGTCGCAATAACGCCGTAACGTGATAAGAAACAAAAAAAATAGTAGAATTTCCAAAATTCAAACAATACAGTGCCTTTTACTCAAATTATTTCTTATGATTATTTCGAAAATTTGGTTTCTTTCTTGGGTTTGAACATAACAAATTTTACTTTTATTAACTGACACATTTTTATATCCCATTAATAATTACAAACTTAAAGTACTTTGTTTTATTATACGTTAACTTTTACATTTTATAATTCTGCTTTAATACTATTTTATTTAAAAAAAAACAATTAAGATTTAAAAAAAAAGTTTTGTGATGATTTTTTTTAAACGTGTAAGGCTCGGAAGTTGATCTAGTAACCACTGTCATAAGAAGAGTTAAAAATAAAAAGCAAATCAATTAACGTAAATAAGTTTTTGTTAAAAAAAATAGACAAAACAATACTGTATGTGAATAATAGTCCTCGAATTTATTGTTTTGTATTTCTAGCTCTGTACATTTTAGTTTGTTTCTTACAGTTTCTAACAATATTCTATGAACTCTGAAGAAAAAGTTAATAGTGAAGACGTCGCTTCAAGGTACACATATCAAAATTATTGCAAAGGACATCAACGTTATTCTAAGAATAATTACGTTTGATGGCCTTTTTTAGATAATTATAAATAACGTACTAAATATAGGTTAAGTTAACCTGTGTCAAATTTTGAATGTCATCGTTTCATCGTCATAACATTTTATTTTTAAATGCTTCCTTTGTTAGTTTGGGTCAAAAACCTCCCTATAACAACGTAGATGTCTTTATTAGTCCGCTTGTTACCTTTGTCCGTGCAATGTCTTCGAATGTTTACGTTTCAGGATTGACCAAGAGGCTTCGTCTAGTGCTGCTGGAAGTGACTTTGAATTATCAAATTCAAACGACAAAAAAGACGATATGAAACGTGTAGCAGCGAAAAAACTAATAGAAAAATATTTTTATCAATTGACGGACGGTTGTGGTAATCCTGCCTGTGATAATAAATACTGTGCATCTAGCGAAGAGGTATAATTATTGTGCTATTCCGCTTAGTTTACTTTTTCGAACATCAAAAAAAAAACACGTTTTGTTAACTAAAGACTTCTTTTTTATATAATTTATTATTTTCATCAGTGGTAAGTCACAGAACTCAATGTTTATTTTTTGTTTATCACTAGAAACCCTTTCCCATCACAACCTTACCTAATAAAACCTTGTAATGACGTATAACCTAACCAGGAAAACCTAACCCAACCTAATGAACCTTCTAATGTCAAGTAACTTAACCTAATACCTTGTAGATATTATGTGTACTTGATTTTTTTTTGTGTCTGTCTAAATAAGATCAAAATTGCGTGTGTTCTAGTTTATTTACAAAGTTGAAAATCTTACTCCGAATCAAGCGGCTGTAGAGGCAATCCAGCTTTTCTCAGAAGACGCCCGGTTATGTGATAGGCATCCGAACAAAATGCCGAGGACACACAATGAAAGAAGGCTCTTGGGTAACATGTCCAACAGGCTCAATCACAAGAATCCTGTAACACCCTCGAACGACATAATGATAAACAATAGTTCTAATAGTAAAAGCAGATTTAAAGATTATAAAAAAGGTACCGACGAAACCGTTTAAAAAAAGATTTTCCTGTAGTTTTTGTTCTTTTCTTTTTCTAGAAAAAGCAATTCCTTTTCTAACAGAAGAAAGACTGTACGAAATCCTGGACGATTGCGAAGAACACAAGAATTATTCGAGGCTGATTCGCACCTTGGGGGAGATTTATTCGAGTATCGATTCGCTTTCGCGTAGTTTTCTGCAATCAGAGTCGTCTCCGGTGGATGATATTCTCGACAGAGCCGCAGGTGATCTGAGCGCGCTCAAAAAAGAGGACGTTCGTTCTTTGGAAGGAGAAAAAGACAAGGACGAAGACAGTTGCATGGTGTCCCCTTCGAGCGATCGCGGAACCAGGTCTAAGCTACCCGTCGACTTGCCCAGCGTTCGGAGGACTTACACGGCCCTCTTCAAGCTTCCCACGTCGATATTCGAAAATGCCTTAGTCAATGCCCTTGTCACTTTAGCCGGAAATTTGCAAATGGAACTCACCGCCAGGATGAATCAATACTCTGACGACGACATAATCAATGCTTTATTGATCGTCTTCGAGATACCAGCACTAGGTAAGTTTTATAAAAAAAAAATGCATTCGGAAGCGTTCAATGGAAACTTGAGTCAGTTTATTTATTGTATAAACGTTTTGCAGGTTCCGGTGACTTTTTGGAGACAGCCCTTCCGGCTGTATGCAGGGCCGCGTCAGGTTTGTCGGTTGAGATGCAAGCAAAGTTGGCGTCTACGTGGTCAGAACAGGGCCGATCCAGTATACGCATGATCCTAGAGAATATACACCAACTAGTCACGTTAAGGGTCATTGTGACCCAGTTCCACAGAGACTTCTACGTCCAAGACGAAAACATTATCACTTCCGCTACTAAATTGATGAAAGTACGCCTTCTACGAATATCTGACAACAAAATACGATTGTATAAATATTTTTTCGTTTGTTAAGGTCCTTTATTACTCAAATATAATTGCCGGAGTGTTGGAATCTCCCGATTTGAGACATGACGATTACAGTTCGTCGGACGATCCCCATTGGGGCGTGAAACAACCGAAAAATGTCCTTCCCGTGGATTTGTTAGCTCAAGAACTCGGTGTAAATATCCTAGACTGTCGTAAGCCCTACATACCGTTCAGTGAGTTTTATAACGAACCGCTCAGTGATGCTGTCGAAATGGATAAAGATTTCGCGAATTTTAAAAGCGAATCAGGTACGTAATCGTCGGGAGATGCCCCCATATTGTATTTATTTTATTTTATTATATGTAGGAAAGTTCAGTTTTATGAACTACGCCTTCATTTTGACGCCTGCCACCAAAACGTTAGGATTATATTTCGATAATAGGATAAGAATGTACTCTGAAAGGAGAATAAGTTTCTTCCAGAGCGTCGCTGGTCAGCCTTCGAATCCGTATTTACGCCTTAAGGTCCGGAGGGATCACATAATAGACGATGCCTTGGTCGAGGTTTGTGTTTTTGCCGTTTTGTTTTACGATTTATTTATTTTTTGCTCCCCTTAAAGTTAGAGATGATAGCAATGGAGAATCCGCTCGACTTGAAGAAGCAGTTGGTGGTGGAGTTCGAAGGCGAGCAGGGTATCGACGAGGGAGGTGTATCTAAAGAGTTCTTTCAGTTGGTGATCGAGGAAATTTTTAACCCTGATTACGCGATGTTCACGTTCGAAAACGATTCGGAAACGGCCTGGTTTAATCCGACGAGTTTCGAAAGTGACGCTCAATTTACCCTTATTGGAATCGTTTTGGGCCTGGCAATTTACAACAACATAATTTTAGCAGTTAATTTCCCTATGGTCGTTTACAGGAAGTTGATGGGGAAGAAAGGGTCGTTTGAGGACCTTCTAGAATGGAATCCTGTAAGTATTTGTTGAATCTTTCAGGAATATCATGTGGCACGTTCGTTATATTTCTTTTAGACCATATATAATAGTTTGAAGCAGCTTTTGGCTTACAACGAGCCAGATATCGAGGACGTTTTCATGCAGACGTTTCGAATTAGTTATCAAGACGTCTTCGGATCTATAATCTATCACGACCTGAAAGAAAACGGTGATCAGATTAACGTTACGCAAGATAATAAACATGTAAGTCGGGATTGTAAAACTTGTAGAACTTCTACTATCCGAAGATGTTTTTGTACAGGAATTTGTGGAATTATACGCCGATTATATGTTGAATAAAGCGGTCGAGAAGCAGTTTAGGGCTTTCTACAGAGGATTCCAAATGGTCACTGATGAATCTTTGTTAGAATTACTCTTTCGGCCTGAAGAAATCGAACTTCTCATATGTGGAAGTAAAGTAAGTATTTTAAAGTTTTTTTTTTTGATACGGAATTAAATATTTTTTTAAAGAACTTCGACTTTGACGAGTTGGAGGGCGCAACAGAATACGATGGGGGTTACACGAGCGATAGTCCGGTAATAAAGCACTTTTGGTCGGTGGTTCATTCATTGTCGATGGAAGATAAGCGAAAGTTGCTGCAGTTCGCTACAGGATCGGACCGAGTGCCTTTGGGGGGCCTTAGCAAATTGAAATTGGTTATTGCAAGAAACGGCACCGACACTGACAGGTTACCCACGGCTCATACTTGTTTTAACGTGCTCCTCCTGCCGGAGTACGACACGAAAGAAAAGCTCAAAGACAGACTTATCAAAGCCATCAGTTATTCGAAAGGATTCGGTATGTTGTAAGTAGGTTTATTGTTTAAAAAAATTTTTATCGTCCGAGGAGATTGTCTGTCAGAGGTGTTGACAAAAAGTGGACAAATGAACGAAGTCGGTTCTGTCCGTCACCGTCTGGACGAGTCACTGTGAGGATTGTTGATTTTTATTTCAGTTTGTGTTTTTTTTTAAATTTTTTTAATTGAGCGGAAAAGGGATTTTCCCGATGAAAACTTCATATGGAAAGCTAGAAAATTTTTAAATTTCCGAATGTAAATTGAATTGTAAAGCTTATTACTTTAAATATTAACATGCCGATAAAAAAAAAGAGACGAAAAGAATATGGCATATTAATAATCTTGGTAATTTTATACGAAACTCCAAGCCTAATTAATAACTATGAATTACTTATAATAAAGTGTGTATGTATTATTATTATGTCTCATTATCGTTATAAAATTAGTTTATTATTATAATTATTTTTAGTTTTTGTTTTGTAAATATTTACAATTATCATAGAACTTCTTAATTTAAACATTTTATGTATTTGAGTGTCAAAAGTAAATATTAAACTATTCTCGCCTTTTGTCAATCGTATTAATTGACCTTTTAATACTATCAATCTAACATTTCGTAACAGTCAGCGACATGCACTTGAGCATATTTGACGTACACGACACAAAATGTTTCTTTATTGCCGAAATCGGCCAAAATCATCAAGGATCTTTAAATATTGCGAAAACTTTAATAAAAAAAGCAAAAGTGAGTACTTTTAATTCATTAAAAATGCATATTTACAACAAATAATACTTTTTTCTTCCAGGAATTAGGGGCGGATTGTGTTAAGTTTCAAAAAACGTGTTTACATGAGAAATTTAACAAAGCAGCCCTTAATAAGCCGTACGTCAACAAAAATTCGTGGGGCAAGACTTACGGCGAACACAAAGCCTTTTTGGAATTTTCAGACGACGAGTTTATCGAACTCAAAAGATATGCCGACGAAAATAGTATTTTATTTACAGCTTCCGCAATGGACATCGTTTCGTTGCAGTTTTTAAACAACATTCAAGTCCCGTTTATAAAAATTGGGTCTGGTGATGCTAACAACTTTGTTTTGATAGAAGAAGCCGCCAAATTACATAAACCATTAATTATTTCAACAGGTACACACAAAAATATATTTTTTCGAATGACAAAAGTATATTTAATGTAATTAAAGGTATGCAAGACTCAGTAACTGTCGACAAAATATACGAAATAGTGTCCAAGTATCATAAACATTTTTGTTTGATGCATTGCGTCTCGTCTTATCCAGCCCCAATACAAGATATTAATTTAAACGTTATAAAACTGTTTCAAAATAAATATCCTGACATTCCTGTAGGTTATTCGGGACACGAAATAGGTAACGACGTTACCTTAGCAGCTGTCGCATTGGGTGCTAAGGTAAAATTATTATTTGTTTAGTTTCTCGTTATTGTTTCGTATTTTTTTTCAGGTAATCGAACGTCACCTAACGTTGGATAAGACCCTCAAAGGGTCAGATCACGTCTGTTCGTTGGAACCGAACGAATTTAAAGACATTATCGATAGAGTTCGGTTGCTCGAAATAGCCCTGGGAATCCCCGATAAAAAAATGCAAACGTCGGAATTGGAATGTTATAAAAAATTGGGAAAGACGGTTGTAGCTTCGAAATTTATTCCAAATGGCACTGCGTTACAAAAAGATGATTTAAAGATAAAAGTTGCTCTTCCTAAAGGTGTAGATGGGTCAAGAGCCGATATTTTAATTGGACGTGTTATTAAAAAGGATTTAGAAGAAGACGAGTCGATTACAGAAGATTGTTTTTGTTGAAAAATAAAATTTTAAACTAAAACATGAACCTTTTTTAATATCAAACGTAAGTTGCGAATTATTTTTAAAATAAAACTCGTTAATGGAAGAAAAGTTTACTATATATTTAAGAGTGAAATAATTACATTCCATTAATATTTATTACAACTGATGGTAAAAATGTAAATCATAATTATCATAACTCGACGTTTCCACACCCTGTAAAACAATACAAAAAATCCCAATTTTATAGCATACATATGTAAACTTGTCTCCATTTACCCAACCAAACCTAGAATAATTATTTCTTTAATTTTTTTTTGTTTTGCACTCATCTAATTAATACATTAATTAAAGAAGCACAGTAGCAAATACAATTTCCGATATCGATTAAAAAAAGAACTTATTAAACGATTTATCAAAAAACCGAGCAATAAAAGGATGCTAATTGTTATTATTAATTTTCAATTACACAATAAATTAACATAGACGGAAGAAGAAGAAAAAAAAAATTAACTTGCCGTTTGCTCAATCAACCTAATATCTATCTAACGCCTGATTTCTTCTCGATCACAAAGGAACGATTGATTAACAATAAGTTTTATTCTTTAGATAGAGTATAAGAAGTATGTTCAAAAAGAAAATAATAATAGTAATAGAGTAAATTATTATGCCTGCGTTATTGTGTGTGCGACATCACGAAATAATACAGCATTTAACGTTTGCGCAGCCGTAGCAAAAAAAAAATATATTAATAATCGCCACCCCAGCAATACATCTATGGGGCTTCTAAAATCTTGACCTCAATTTACAAGTTCCATAGATATATCAAAAGTGGATCGTCGGTGGTGTGGCGAAGTTCGGGCGCGCGGGGGCATTCCCTACTGTTACGCGCGTGCACGACTTCTTGCAACTCCGCAAGTGTGCTCAAAAAAACAACGTTACTACTAAGATGACGTTCTCTTTTTTATTTTAGTGTTGTACTTTAGTACCTAACTCTTGTTTTGTCTTCCCACGTCCGTCAATTATTGTTATGTATTTTTAAATTGTTTGTCGGTTATTTTTGTGTTGTTTGCGACTGGTTTAGTATTTTTCTCGTTGTTGTTGTTGCTCATCTCGTGTTGTTGTATGCTGCTTATACTGACAATTTGACATTCCATAATCAGATTCACTTGCTAATTTTCCTCTTTTAGTAGTGTTTTTTTTTTATTACTTTGCGTACGTGGTCGCTCCCGCGATTCCCTCGAAACGTCCGTGCGATCAGTAGGGCTGCGAGAATTGGGCGTTTGGCTGATAGAATGCCGATCTGTCTCCCTGGTAGGTGGAATCCTGGGATAGCAGGCCGTCCATTTGCGACTGGTACTCGTTCATGTACGGATCTTGGCTCAATTCCGGTTGCGAAAGTCCCGGCTGCGACAGGCTGAATCCAGCTTGAGATAATCCAGGTTGGGACATTCCTTGAGTTAATTGCAAGGTTTGGCTGAAGGGTTGCGTATGATCCTGACTGAGGCCGCGGTAGTTCTTCTGGCGTACCGGAGCTTTACGTGCTCTACTGTTTTGAGCTTGTGCTTGACGAGCTTGTAAAGCCTGCTGGTGTTGGTTGAAGAAACGGGGAGGGATGTGTGCCATGTTCATGAACATTCCCACGGGGACGGGGAGATTGCTGAGTGCCGCTTGGGCTCTTTCAGGTGAAATGTAACTGATTGGATCGTGGGTGCGACTGAACATGTCCAATGGTACAGCTCTCTGGTAATTGAACTGATTTCCACCGTTGACGGAAGAGTTGCTACGATCGTAGACGGATCCTGGGACCATGGCTTCGCGGGCATCGAACATTGAAGTGGTCATAAAGTGGGAGCCCGGATTCTCGGAGTTGATTAGTTTCTTGGGTTTGGCGAATTGAATTAGGGATTCTTTTAAATTAGCTAGTGGGCCCTCAACTAGGACCTTCTGTTCCTTGTAGAAGGCTAATAAGTGATTCCATAAGGGCTGTTTCGATAAAACTTTTGGGTTTCCTGCAATGATAATCCCATATTTGGCTCGCGTAAGGGCTACGTTAAGACGCCTGGGGTCGTTTAAGAATCCAATTCCTTGATGTTCGTTCGAACGGACGCAAGACATTATGATGATGTCTTTTTCACGTCCCTGGAACGCGTCTACGCTTGCCACTTCGATTTCTTGGTACAGTCGGTTGTGAAGAGAGCCCTGGTATTGCATGTATTGCACTAGGTACGCCCTTTGGCCTTCGTACGGTGTTATAATGCCTATCTGCTCCGGTTTTATTCCCGATTTCAAGAACCTTGTGGCTATTTTTTCAACATTAGCGGCCTCGGTCCTGTTTAAGTAACTCGTACCGGATCCGGCTATCTCTTCTTGTCCTTGGGTGACGTAGAAAAACATTGGGCGATCGACTACCGGCCACGGAAAGTCGACTTTGGCGAGTTTTCTTTCGTCTGCGCACACTCCGTTTTGCAGACTACCCTCGTAGAAGAAGTTGGACGGGAAGCGAGACAATTCCGGGTGCATACGGTATTGTACTTCGAGCCTAAACGGTCTTATACCCAGGACCACAAGTCTTTCGAACAGACTCTGGGACAATCCCGCTCTGGCAGCCTTTTTGCACATAACAACCGGTCCCAACTGGCAGTGGTCCCCGACCAGTATCAGCTGTTTAACGCCTAGAACTACGGGAACCATACATTCCGGTTCTGTGGCTTGCATACTCTCATCTATAAGGATCGAGTGGAACTTGAGTCGTACCAGTCGGGGATCCCCAGCTCCCACGCAAGTACAACATATGACGTCTGCAGCCTCTAATAGTTCTTTTTCTGCAGACTTTTTTAACATACGATAACGCTTTTCGTCTACTGAGCTCAGCTCCCCTGTTTCGTCTTTTAGTTGTTGTAATTTTTGTAGTTCTGTGTTCGTTTCCATCTTGCGGATTTGGTTGTGGAGAGCGAGGAAACTAACGGGAGAATCGATTGCCTCTCTCGATTTCGCACATAAACGAACTACTTTCAGATTTGTTCTGTGTATTTTTTCTGTTAGTTGGTCAACTGCTGTATTGCTTGGGGCGCAGACTAATACAGGGCCTCCGTTTTGCTTTACCAGTTGGTAAACGATCGTGGCTGATGTTACAGTTTTACCGGTACCAGGTGGTCCTTGTATGAGGGACAGAGGTCTCTGAAGGGCATGTTTGACGGCATATACTTGGGACCTATTTAAATCTGGCAAATTAGGGGCTGAAAAGTGCTTGGGGAGATGACAGCGGAAAAGAACTTCTTCTACTTCGTGTCCTAAAAGGCGATGGTAAATGTATGCGGACACAGACGAGTCATCTACAGCGAATTTTCTGAGGGCTAATTGCATTCTATCGAAACTGGTGCTTTTCCAAATGAAATCGACGACGAAATTGCTGTGACAATCTGTCGGGGCTCCAACGCCGTTCTTTAATTCGATGCCGATGTCCTCGCCGTAGTTATCGGGTACTTTGATGACGTGTCCTACCCCTGACCAAGCTTTGTGCATCTCTCCCACGTAACGCAGACGTAACTCGTCGCCGTGCATCAGCTTCATGTCGCCGTCTTGTTTCGCCAAAGTGAAGTAGGCGATGGTCTTTTTGTTCAAACCAACGTCCCAACGTACTTCGATGTTCTCTTGGGTCTGGGATTCCTTCAGTCTCTTGTCGTAGTCCGCCTCCAGTTTAACCAGAGGCCCGAATATGTTCTGGTATTGGTAACCGTCTTCGTAACGGAGCAGCACCTGTTGGGGTTCTTCATCAACTCCGGGTTTCTCCAAGTCTTGAAAAGTCGCGTCCACGTTTTCCTTCCAGAGTTCTTCTAGTTTGTTGATTTGCTGAGCCGTTATTTGCCTGGCTCTTAGTTGTTCTTGTTCAGATGGTATTTTGACGAGCCAAGTGAGGAAGCAACGGTCTGATATCAGGGGTTTCCATTGCTCCTGTTCCCAGTTCATGTCTTTTAATGAGTTCTGTGCAGCACACGGCTGTCGGCAAAGTAGGACGACTACAGAATCGGCTTTTGCAGGAATGAAACCTAAGACAAAGACGTTGCGAACGCCACAGCTGTAGCATTCCAGGATGGTCTCTCCAAGGGGCCCGTCTTTGTGTAGGGTGACTTCTTTATGCTTTGCACGAACCTAAAAATCAACAGTACGTACGTTATAAACTTTGGAAAAACTAAAGAAAATTAGGTAATTACCAAATGATTAATGATGTGACTTCCTGAGGTGTTTCCTCTTCCGTTGCAGAACCATTTCTTGCAGGCATTGCACATGACTACGCAATTGGGCTCGTGAATTCCGCAGTATTTACAGGCATAATCGGGAAGCTCTTTGCTGTTGTAAAACTCTTCATCATCTTCTTCGAATTGTAAATCTCCTAGTGCAGCAGTTGCCGAGGCAATTTTATTTGCAATTGTGTTAGTTTTGGTCGAAAGTCCGTTGACCTGGTAAAACCACAAGGTTGTGAAATAAGAATGAGCACACGAATAGTGCACGAGTTACCTGATTTGAGATTTGGGTGTTGTTGAGGTCATGCTGGGAAGCTTGGGTTTGGGATGGTAGTGTGAAATCCGTGAAATCGCACTCGGATCCTTGGGTATCAGCTCCTATAAGATCAGCTTCCTCTGTGTCCAAAAATGTGAGGGTTTGGGAACTCGGACCGTACGCATCGACACTCATTTTTAAACGACTTGATGACGACGAAATATGATTTACATGCACCTTTTGAAAAATCCGATGCAAAACAAATTCGGTCAGTCAACTTCTAAAGGAACTATTACACCTAGATACTTTGAAACTTTACATGTGTCACAAGCGCCATACTTCATTTTATTAATCATCACTTGTTTTCGTCACAGGATACTAAAGATAACCGGCATTTTTAAAAAATCGTCCAGCGGACATTCCTTTAATTTGGAATATTTAAAACACGCAGAAATGAAATACACTAATCGGTTGAAGATAAAGAAATGATATATGTATTTATTTCGTATGTACTTTAACCGGATGAGAAAACTCTTTGAAAAAATACGTAAATATAAAAGTTTAGGTGCATTCAATGTTGCTGCACCGTAACTGATCAGGGATCACAATATGGCGTACCTTTTGTCACAAAATTACGTAAATTTGTTATTATTTGAGCTTATACTTTTAATTTTTTAAAATGTTCTTTTTTTGTTATAATTACTACACTTTTTAATGTAAATTAGTTTATTTATTAGATACAAAATAAATTGTAAAACAATACTGAATCGTAATTTTACTTTTTCTTTACAATCAACTTTTTGACTTGGCTTCAATTTTGGTTAATATCGCATCAATTTTCCTAATTAAATTTCTTTGGCCATTCTTGACCATTTCGATGGACTCCTCCAGGTACTTCAAACGTGCTAATTCCTCGTTTCCTCGTACGAGAGCTTCTTTTTTCTCTTTCATGAGCAAAAGCGTTTGGGACGTAATCTGAGGATCCAACTTTAACCCAGATTTATTAAGTAAAGAAGAAATGTAAGGCAAACGAGCTAAGAAATTGTTATTAAGTTTTTTGATGTCGTCTTTCTTGATATAAATCCTCCCCTGTTGATTCGGATAAACTTCCAGTTTGTAGTTTTCCAAAACGGAGGGAAAAAGGCAAATCTCCTTTGCAAACGAATGATTTCCCTGTTTGCACTGGATCAGTTGTTTGATTTTCTGCTTTACCACGTAAGAGATGTTGGTAAAGAACGATTTTCCGGAAAATTGACTTTTGCTTCCTATGATGTCCGATTCCAAGGAAGTGATCAGTTTTATTTGGGACTTGAGTCCAGACAGTTCTGCTTCTTCTTGGATTTGCTGGACGTCTGCTACAGCTAAACCACCAAGGAAATTGAGTAAATTTATTGGGACAATTAGTACAAAGATGACGAAAAGAACGTCACTGACCACAGGAATCAATGGTTCCAATCGGACTGTCCAAAAATCCCCTGCGAGTGTTAGGAATGCTTTGTACATCGATAATCCTAAAGTTTTAAGTGAATTGGTATTTATTTCTTCGGTAGTATTAGTTGACGATCCTGTATCAGTCGTAGTTTCGGTAATGAGGGTGTACAAACTGACGGCATATCCAAAAACGAGGATCATGTACGTGGAAAGGACCCCAAAAAAGTTGTACGTCACCTTTTTGAACATTTGAACGTGCGTGGTCTGTTCCCCGAGGATGAAGAGAAGTCTAAACGATAAGAAGAACACCACCAGAGCAGATAAAGACCTCCCCCAAATTGGGGGAAGTACAAGTATCAGAATATAACACGTCAGTTCGGGTAAATCGTTTAAACTGAAGTATAAAACGCTCGTTCCCAATAATCCCCCACTGGCGATGACGCCCATTTGCAATAACAGGAAGAACAACATAGAAAACCTGACGAAGATCAGGATGATCGATAGATTTCCGTGGATCGTGTGGAAGCTTAGGGCTTGTAAAAGAAACAATGCGAACATGGTGATTAATCGAAGACGATTTATGTTGTAAAACCATGAAATCTGCCTCCATTTCATGAATATCAAACTCGTTATGACCGGATGATTGATCAGGTGCTTCAGATCCGGATTATTACAAATATGCAAAACAGTTTCCATTTCTTTTTGGATCTCGTAACCATTTTCGTCAACTAAAGGACTCTCCTCTTCGATCTTGACGATCTCGTGGAACTTTTGAGACGCAATCGAACTCGTCGATTTGAAATTCTCATCCGTTTTGACTCTCACTGGTGGTGGCATCAAGGATTTGTAATTGTAATAAATCTTGAGGCTCTCCTTGTCATCGTTGGATTTTAGATAGTGCAGATCCACTTCCAAACATTGATCCAAATGTTTTTTCAAAGTGGAACTGTCCATATATTCCACTAGTAGAGTAGGATTATCACTGGAGGTCCTTATGGCCAACGAAGCTCCATGTTTTAGCAAATCCAAGACCAAATCCTGAGAGCAGTACTTTATGGCATATTCCAATGGGGTGATTCCCTTATCGGTTCGTAGATTGATGTCTGGTTTCTTTTTTGAACACATGTAGGTGTCGTAACACGCTTTGAAATATCGTCTTTGTGGCTCTTTGACTTTCGACACACGGTGGAGGAGTTCGATGAGGAGTTCGTTCGATTTTATTTGGACTTTGTTGCTGTTTAATAGGATTCGGAATATCGGATAGAATCCTCGACTGATGGTGATTTCTAAGGGTGTTCTTTTGTTTTTTGTGGTGGTTAGGGTCGGGTCCGCCCCATTTTCTAGTAGGATTTCTACGACTTTTTTTAGATTCAAGTAGCAAGCTGTTTGTAGGATTGTGTCGTCCACCAGGACACAATTTGCGTATGCCTTGGTGGAATCAGGGGGTATTTTGTGGAATTCTTCTATGAATTTGTCTTCGTTGTTGGCACGAAGCAAAGAGAGCAGAGTTGACTTGAGTTCGTCATCCAATGATTCAGTTGACATACTGAAATTTTGATTAAATAAATTAAAAAAATTGTTTTTATTTAATTTATTAATTTTTACTTACTTATTTTTAAACTTTTTTTTATTTCACTTACAGAGTCTGCTATTTACTGTCTGCTTCTAATGTTAGCAGTGATATAACGTGATAATATAAATTACAGTTCTTTTGTTTATTTAAAGTGATTAGCACGTTTTGGTAGGTACTATTATACAACTGTTTTGAAATAAATATTTCAGGTGCATAAAAATATTCAGTTGCATTTAAAAATTGACTAAAACATTCAAAATATTTCAGAAAAAAAAATTACGACTCCTGGGAGTGGAGATATGATACAGTTTTGATGGTTAATCTTATCAATTTGATTTTGAAGCTTATGAGGTTGGTTTACTTAAGATAACACACTTATTGAAAAATTATTAATATAAGTATTAATTGAGTTATACCAAAACACAGTTGGAATTTCGAAATTTTGAAAATAAATAACTTAATTTGAAAATGCAATTCGCGCCACAGTTATTTTAAATTTAAATACTTAGTGGGTATAGCCAACCAGTAGATGTCACTTAGTGTTTAATTTACTTAAAAGTGTTTCTTAAATTTGCCAACAGATGTCTCGTAATGTCGTATTTGTGTTTAATTTAAATTTTTTAAAATTACACTGCAAGAAAAACTTTTAGAAAAAGAATTTTTGTGTTATATTGAATAATTGATATTAATTAATAATTCATTAAAGCGGAACTTTCAGCTCATTAACTTTTAATTAATGGAAATAATTTATGAGTCAGTTTAGATTTGAATCAGACTTTTCACTTTTTACTTACACTTTCGTTTGTGTTAATTAGTTAATTTACATTTTTTATAGATTTAGGAAAATTTACATAAATATTTTCTTCTATTCTTTGTACATTTATACAATAGAAAAATGAGGCAACTGTTTGCCATGAACTATAAAACAGTGTCTAATTATTCTACTTTAAAATTAATTAAAATGTAAGGCGCTATGAGAACTAGAACATTAATACAATAGTTCACTACTTATGCATGTGTATTATTTAATTAAATTAACAAATATCTTTTTCTCACTTAAATAAATACGTTATAATTATATTTGTGATACTTTATCTCAAATAACAAATTGTGATGGTCTATTTGATTTTTGTTTCTTGGATCATTAAAGTTAAAGGTTCTTCCGCAACCATGAGGATAAATGCCAAAGTTTATGTCATCGCAATAACAATAATGAATCCTTGCAGGTCCATTAAACAATGTCATTTAAATATTTTCCATTAAATTTTAATATAAAATACAAAAAAAAAATATTTTTCTTGTTGTATATGCTTTCTGATTTAAATTAGGTGTGTCGAAACTGTTGGGGGGTGGTTTTTAATTTATTTAATAATGTTTTGCCCAAGGGAGTGTCGAGGAATTGTTGGTAACTGGTTAGAGTCGTGTTGAGACTTCTTGAGTTTCCTTCGGCGGTTTTAGAGAGTCAATGGTGAGGGTATCTACCAAACTAACTCATACTCATTCTGTTTCAAAAGTGTGAAGACACATCGGCGGTGATTCAGTTTTAGTTTTTGTTCCGTTACGCTGTGATTTATAACGTGGAGGAAATTTATTTTTTTATTTCGGTTTTGTAAGCCACACCGTACGCCATGGAGTTCAAAACTGCAGTTGGCATACTTTTTTTAATTGGTAAGAATCTTTTTTTTTTATTATTTTTTTATTTTTTAAATATCTTAAATGGTTTATATATTTCCATAATAAAAATGGAAAACAATTTTAAAACAACTTTTTTAATTTTTTTTTCTTAATCATTTTTAAAGTTCGATTTTTAAATATTTTTTTTTCCAATACTTACTGTTTATCAATATCTATAATTTTGGGTTCATCTCCATATTCCATGGTCATCTAAAACATAAAAAAAATCATATCGTATATAAATCGTATTCAAATTTTTAACGTAATTTTAAAAAAAAATTGTTAATAATACGTAACACTTTTTTTTGAACATGGGTCATCTTCAGGAATTAATAATGAATTTTACCATAAAAAAAGTTAAAACGTTAAATAACATTATATAACTTTTAAATGTGTGTGAAGTGAAAGTTCAGATAATATCTGCAACCATAAAAAACAATTAGCAGACACAAAGGACCTTTTATATATAATCGAAAAATACAAAAAAGTATTCAAAATAGTAATTAAACTTTAGAATATAAATAATTTAATACCAGAGAAAATTTGACTATAAAAGTTTTATTTTTTTTTTGGCATTTATTAATCACAAAAAAATCTAAAAAGTTTAGGAACTTAATAAACGTTTCGATATCTATAGTTCCTTCTTCAATTTATTTTTTCTGGTAGAAAATAATTGTTACATATCAATTTTTTTATCTCTATGTGTTTAATTATGATGAGAGCAAATAAGGGTGGATTTTGAAGGAAATTAGGGGTAGGTTTTTAAGTTAATTAAAAAATTTATTGAATTTGTAGTTTTCCACTTTATTTCTGTCTACGTAGGTGAAGGTAACAGTTTATGCAGTTTGTGCAATTTTTCTTATCGAATAAAAGAGAAAGCAGGAGAGAAAGTGGTCCTGGCATTTCATATGTGTGGTTATTAGGACTCATATATTTATTATCATTAAAAGAGACATAAATGATAAATTACGCATGTTCTTGTATAAAAAATATTTATTATTGGTAACTTTTACTACCGTATACGTAGCTAATATTTTAAATAATTAATTGATTGGAAAAGTTGTAAATTAAAAAAGGATAATAAGAAAAACATATTATTAAAACCAATTATTTTTATTTTTAATTTTTAGAAATCCTGTAAGATTTCTTTTGTTAACAGTTTCACTTTTTGTCATTCATTTGAAAAAGTAATTAAATATTTTAAAATTTTCCCATGAGCTCCCATTGTGTTTTATACAATTCAGATGTTACATTCTCACAGTTTCTCTCAAGGTGTTGCTAATAACTGAGATGTGCAGTAGAATTTCAGTCTAAAATTAAAATAATAAACAGAAATTTTTACAACGTTCTGTTTGTCTTCACTTACTAATAATTTTTGTAAATACTGCAAACAGAAAGAAAAAAATTCCACACACATATCCTTCCCTTGACACGTAATAACAACAAAATTAGAAGTAAAATTATTATTAAATTAGACTAATAATTAAACAACCTTTGAAGAAGTGTAGGTACGTTAGGCTTTGGCTAAAGAATTTAATAACAATTTTGACTCCTTTTTTGAAAGGCTTTTAAGCTATTAATTATCTATGTATTTCATTCGTGGTTAGATATGATCATGAATAGGTACAATATGGTACAAGAAGTAGCACTTTCATCAACTGATATCACTTAAAATCCAGTAAATAAATGATCTATTCTGCTAACGTCTGACATTGGAAAGTTTAACCCACTTTCTTTGACCCCTTGATAACAATCTCGTTTGTGAATTTATTTAAATTGTACTTTATAATCAGATCAGAACTCCAGCACTCTTAATCTTGCTGAGTGCCACATTTTCACTGTACAATACATTTTTTTAACATTCTGTAAGATTTTTGAATATTTTGGAAAATTTTTAGACTATACTAGAACGTTCCAAACAATTTTTAATAAATTTGGAATATTATGAAACATTACAGATTATTCTCAAATTATCTGGAACACTTAAGAACATTTCTGAAGACTTCAGATCACTCTAGAAAACTTGTAGAACATTCTGTATGATTTTTGAATATTTTGGAAATGTTTTAGTCCATAATTGAATCTTCCAAACAATTTTTAATAAATTTGGAACATTATTAAACATTCCAGATCATTCTAAAATTCCCTGGAACACTTGAGAACATTTCTGAAGACTTCAGATCGTTTTATAGAAATTTTGGAATATTCTGTAACATTTTTGAATATTGTAGAACATTCTAGACCATTTCTGAACATTCCAAAACATTCACAAAAAATTTCGAGCGTTATAAAACCTTCCAGATCATTCTAAAATTACCTCGAACACTTAGGAATATTCTTGACAATTCCAGATAATTTTAAAAAATATTTAGAACATTCTGTTAAATTTTTAAAATATTTTTGAGACTATACTAGAACCTTCCAAACAATTTTTAATAAATTTTGAACTTGATGAAGCATTCTAGATCATTCCAAAATTTTCTGGAACATTTAAGAACGTTCTTGAATACTCCAGATCGTTTTAAAAAATTACTATAACATTCTGTGAGATCTTTGAAAATTTTGGAAACTTTCTAGATCATAATCAAACGTTACATATGATTTTAAATAAATTTGGAAGATTTTAGATCATTCTCCAATTACCTCGAACATTTAAGAACATTCTTAAACATCCCAGATTATTTTGGAGTGCTGTAAAACTTTCTGTAACATTTGAATATTCTGGAATACTTTAGATCATTCGCGAATATCTCAAAATCATTATCGAATAATTATAAAATATTCCAGATCTATAATTTTTCTTAAGCGAAAACTCATTAATTAGCTGGGGTGACTTTTTTAATTTAGACTTCTCTGTCCCCTTTGTTGAGGTTTGTTAAGACATGGTGAGGCCCCCTCTCCCACACTTGAGATCTGCATTATCCTCTCGCCCCCTTTAAATGAGATTTGATCACAGTTCGCTCCTTGAGAAAGATTCGATGAGACGTTGTGGGACTCTCCTCCCACTCTTCACTCCCCCCCACCCAACGTGAGACCTCTTCGTTCTCTTTAAATGTCATTTGCTGATTTGAGTGAGGTTTGGTAACAAGTGGTGGGACTCTCCTCCCTCTCTCCCTCATGTGAAACCTCCTCGCTCCCTTTGAATGAGCTTTGATGAGATTTTCTTGCACTCCCACCCCTTTCCCTTTCCTTTTATGCTCTTCTGATAGACTTAGCTATACTTTAATAATTTTTATTCCTAATAACAGAAAAATTCGACTTCTATTTTTAGATGTACGTTACGTAATTACAAATGTGTCTTTATATATTTATATACCCATCAATAATTTATTATATATTGTGTTATATGTTATATAAGTCGACTAATCCGTTAATATAAATACATAACAGTGTTCTTATGCTCTTCGAATCGTAATTAATTATGAGATAGAGTAACATCTTCCATCTAACAGGAACTTGTTAGCCGTGACATTCTAATTCCATGAAAAAATCGCTCTTCGAACTAATTGTTGAGTAACAACTTTATGTTAAGACAAGCCGAAGCTATCCCACAATTATTTATGCACATATTTAATTAAACTAAATAATTCGACTGTCTAATAATGGCTCACAAAGGCCATGAACTTAGAATAAATATTTTAATTACTTAATTAAATCTATTTTTTTTTTTTGAAGATTGAAAAAGTCCTTCAGTTATACCGAAGTGATTTTCGTTTGAATGAAAATTATACTTATTAGTGTTTGGGTATTAAAAAATAGTAATGCCAAATCTATTTATTTATAATTTTTGGAATTGAGAACTTTTGTAAATAAGTTCAATGTAACCAATTATGTCAAAAATATCTTGGTCTCAAAAATTGCAATGAGTCAAAAAATTAAATTAATCTTTGACCTTATTCGTTTGAAATCCAAAAGATGTCAAATAAGTGATCTTTTGGTCCTGATTTTGATCTGGTTTATTCTTCAAGATCTCTTAGGTCAAAATAAAAACTTTGGGGGTAGTTTTTTTTGATTGGAAGTTTACTAACTATAAACGGAAAAATTATGCAACGTTTCGACCGTTAATTTTGGTCACCATCAGGTTGACATTGATTAACATCAGGAACTGTAACTTTTTTCTTATTGTATTTGAAGTCTATTGTTTTTTCAATTATAATCTGTAGAATTATAAATCTTTTTTTGTGTTTGTTCGTTGTCGTGCCTAATGCTTTAACGGTTCAGCGATTAGTGTGTGGAATTATGTTATGAAAGAAACAATACAAAAGTTTATTATACCAAGGATGAGATGAATCAGAAAGATTCCTTTTACCTACTACAATAAACTCAAGATGACCTAGCTTTGTTAGATAATGTTACTAAACTAAATCTTAAATTGAAATAAAAATTGTTATTAAGCAGTTATTACAAAAATTTTAAATAAATAAACTTAACTTACCTGCGTGGTTGTTCAAAAATAATTATAAGAGGGAAATTATTTAATTGTTTTTATCAAGCAGAATTTTTTTAAAAGGTTTATTAAGACAATTAAAAAAATACAATTATTCAACACTTATTACCTGTTCTGATTGTGTATTTTTAAAATAGTTAGACGATCCCCAAGGAACACCAGAGAATATTCTTTCTATTTTTAACTGAAAACGAAAGTAACGTCTGAACTTTTGTTAGAAATAAATTACAAACAAAATTTTTTGAAATTCGAGGGAAATTTTAAATTTTAAATTCAATAAATGGTGCGAGATATCTGGGAAAACAAAATAAAATAAAGTAAAAAATGAAGAAGAAAGTAATTCAAATAAAATTCAAGGAAATATTCTTTAACCATAAGTGTACAGTTACTTTGAACAATTTTGAAGTATTTCAAGAATGAATTTGTTTAGTATGCATACCTCCGGAAACCACGTAAGGTGTACCAACGTTTTATGAATTTTAATTAAAATGATGTTATTTATATTAATAGTAAGTACACTCAACAATAAAACAAAATAATAAAAAAAAGAAATATAACCACCCACAAATAACATTGTTGCTTGAATCATTTTCCAACTTTTTTGTTGTCTTGGAACATTTTCAAACTTTCAAAATCATACTTTAAAAATTTGGAACATTCTGGGTCATTCTCAAACATTTCAAATCATTGTCGAAAAGTCTAGAACATTCTAAGATCACCCTCGAAAATTTGAGTTCATTCTGCAATGTTGTATCACATTCTCTAACATTCTTGAATATTCTGGAACATTCTTGAATAATCCAAACAATTCTCGAAAAATTTCGAGCTTCATGAGACATACCAGATCTCTCTCTAAATGTTTGGAACACTTCCAGATCATTCTGGAATGTTCTAGAGCATTCTGTAACATTTTTGAACATTCCAAATCATTATCGAAAAAAAATTAACATTAGAAACATTCCAGATCTTTCTCTAAATGATTGGAACACTTAAAAACATCCTTGATAATTCCAGATCATTCTGAACTGTTGTAGAACATTCTGTAACATTTTTGGATATTCTGAGACATTCTATGGCATTCTCGAATACTTTAAATCCTTTTCAAAAATCAATGCAACATTATAAAGCATTCCAGATCTTTCTCTGAATGTTTGGAACACTTAAGAACGTTCTTGAACATTTCAGATCATTCTGGAACGTTGTAGAACACTATGTAACATTTTCGGATATTCTAAAACGTTTTCTCCAACATTCCAAGTCCCATTTGGAACGTTGTGAAACATTCAAGATCAGTAATAAATTAATTAGAACATTTAGAAAGATGCTTGAAAGTTTTAGATCATTTTAGAAAGTTGTAAAACATTTTTGAAATATTCTGAAATATTTTAGACTATTCTCGAATGTTCCAAATTATTCTCAATGCATTATGAAATCATTTTAAAATTATGTGGCTCACTTAAGAAAATATCTAAAAATTTCAGATCATTTTGGAATGATGTAGAACTATTCTGAATATTCTGAATCATTTAGGAATATTTTAAATCGTTCTCGAAAGCTTTCGAACATTATAAAACATACCAGAACATTTTCAAACAACCTAGAACACTTAAACACTTCTCGTAAATTCTAGAACCTTCTGGAAAATTTTAATTCATGCACTTTAAGGAAAATTGTTCGTTAAATTAAAGTCGTGACCAATAAGTAGTAGGTAATAATTACAAAACTGGTGGCCAGTGTTACTGTAAAATAATTACAGTAACGAACGGTAAAAATTATGTCATTTTAGTACATATCCTTTTTTAGAAAACTTGTAACTTCCATATAAAAAAATCACACACTTAACTTTACAGTTATTACAATACTTAAAACGTAAATATTTCTTAATTAATTAAATAATTGAATTAAATACTGGGCGACGTTTCGGCCATTCAATTGCGGCCATCTTCAGGTCATAAAAATTCATATTACGTCAGTATTTACTAAATTAAAAACAACATATTTTTTATAGTCTGTAGAGTCATTAAAATGTAATTACATAATTAATAATAATCATATTCCGAGATGGTATTAAAGATTTGGACGTCTGTTGGATCCAAAAACGGTGTCAATTTTTGCATAAATAATCAACTTTTCCCATCTACACCGATTTAAGGAGCAGGTGAATTAAAGATAAATACCAACAGATTCCGAAAGACTTCCGCACTTTGGTTGCATAATAAATATTTGGAAAGCGATGTCTTCACCATGATTATGCAACGCAAAATGGTGGAATACGTGCTATTATACGTACATTATGTACCTACTTGTGTACATAGATGTGAGAATATAAACTTGCATATGAAATTAAAATAACGGTTCTTGAAGTTGATGCATCGTAAGGTGAAGAGAAGCTGCTGGTTTGACCTCACAGTCTGATGCAACTGAAAATAACCATGAAATAATATTTTTATACTGTAACCATTTTTGTTATTAATTTAAAATAAATTAATTACATTTCACTAACTATATCAAAAAAATAGCGTCAGATATACAAAATGTGGTGCAGCGAATGGTTTCGGAAATCCTTCCTTCTTATTGGCTAATCGTGCACGTGATTTAGTACGCGGATGTATGAGCCTGATGTGGCTGCAATATTTTCAGCGAAAGGAATTGAATTTTTGCATAAAGAATGGTCGTTTTACATTTTCCAATAAAATCAAGTTTTATTTAAAATTTTTAAAACGTTGTAGCTAATGTAGGTTAATTATTTGCATTTCTTGGAATTACAAGTGATGCTGGTCGTGTATGCTCTAGAAACTGGTAGAAAAAGGGCAAATTGTTGGGAGTTGTGGAACCAAACTCGGCAGCAATACGTAGTAATTGACCCAGTCCACCCAGGTCTTAAGACATTCTATCGCGTGCTTTTACTTTCAACTTTGTTTATTTCTGTATTACGGATAAACTATTGCAAATCATGCTTACAATGCTATAATGAGATGGTGAACAATAATACGAGGAGGTTTTCATAAGTTTCTGGCTTACCATAACACATTTAGTACAATGTTTATAAACCCTTGTATGCAAATTCAAATTTTAATAAAACCTTAAAGCCGTGTTCACTCTTCCAAATGGCACGCCACATGCCACACATGCCGTGGGAAAACAGCTTTAAACTGCAGACAGAAAAAATATATAAAAGTAAATTAATGTTAATGTTAATTTTGTTGTAAAAGAACATTAAAGGAATTCAAATTTTGATGAAATTTAAAAGCCGAATTCACCCTTCCATATGACACGCCACATGTCACACAGACAGTGGGAAACCAGCTTTATGCTGCTGACAAAACAAAACGATTAAAAGTATTTAAGTTCGTAATTCATTCAGAAAAGAATATTATGTTAATTTTGTTGTAAATAAACATTAAAGGAATTCAAATTTTGATAAAATTTAAAAGCCGAATTCACCCATCCAAATGGCACGTCACATGCCAGACGCGTCATGGAAAAGGACCTTTATATTGCTGACAAAACAAAACGAATAATAGTATTTAAGTTCGTAATTCATTCAGATAAGAATATTATGTTAATTTTTTTGTAAAAGAACATTAAAGGAATACAAATTTTGATGAAATTTAAAAGCCGAATTCACCCTTCCATATGACACGCCACATGTCACACAGACAGTGGGAAACCAGCTTTATGCTGCTGACAAAACAAAATGATTAAAAGTATTTAAGTTCGTAATTCATTCAGATAAGAATATTATGTTAATTTTTTTGTAAAAAAACATTAAAGGAATACAAATTTTGATGAAATTTAAAAGCCGAATTCACCCTTCCATATGACACGCCACATGTCACACAGACAGTGGGAAACCAGCTTTATGCTGCTGACAAAACAAAATGATTAAAAGTATTTAAGTTCGTAATTCATTCAGATAAGAATATTATGTTAATTTTTTTGTAAAAAAACATTAAAGGAATACAAATTTTGATGAAATTTAAAAGCCGAATTCACCCTTCCATATGACACGCCACATGTCACACAGACAGTGGGAAACCAGCTTTATGCTGCTGACAAAACAAAATGATTAAAAGTATTTAAGTTCGTAATTCATTCAGATAAGAATATTATGTTAATTTTTTTGTAAAAAAACATTAAAGGAATACAAATTTTGATGAAATTTAAAAGCCGAATTCACCCTTCCATATGACACGCCACATGTCACACAGACAGTGGGAAACCAGCTTTATGCTGCTGACAAAACAAAATGATTAAAAGTATTTAAGTTCGTAATTCATTCAGATAAGAATATTATGTTAATTTTTTTGTAAAAGAACATTAAAGGAATACAAATTTTGATGAAATTTAAAAGCCGAATTCACCCTTCCATATGACACGCCACATGTCACACAGACAGTGGGAAACCAGCTTTATGCTGCTGACAAAACAAAACGATTAAAAGTATTTAAGTTCGTAATTCATTCAGAAAAGAATATTATGTTAATTTTGTTGTAAATAAACATTAAAGGAATTCAAATTTTGATAAAATTTAAAAGCCGAATTCACCCATCCAAATGGCACGTCACATGCCAGACGCGTCATGGAAAAGTACCTTTATATTGCTGACAAAACAAAACGAATAATAGTATTTAAGTTCGTAATTCATTCAGATAAGAATATTATGTTAATTTTTTTGTAAAAGAACATTAAAGGAATACAAATTTTGATGAAATTTAAAAGCCGAATTCACCCTTCCATATGACACGCCACATGTCACACAGACAGTGGGAAACCAGCTTTATGCTGCTGACAAAACAAAATGATTAAAAGTATTTAAGTTCGTAATTCATTCAGATAAGAATATTATGTTAATTTTTTTGTAAAAAAACATTAAAGGAATACAAATTTTGATGAAATTTAAAAGCCGAATTCACCCTTCCATATGACACGCCACATGTCACACAGACAGTGGGAAACCAGCTTTATGCTGCTGACAAAACAAAATGATTAAAAGTATTTAAGTTCGTAATTCATTCAGATAAGAATATTATGTTAATTTTTTTGTAAAAGAACATTAAAGGAATACAAATTTTGATGAAATTTAAAAGCCGAATTCACCCTTCCATATGACACGCCACATGTCACACAGACAGTGGGAAACCAGCTTTATGCTGCTGACAAAACAAAATGATTAAAAGTATTTAAGTTCGTAATTCATTCAGATAAGAATATTATGTTAATTTTTTTGTAAAAAAACATTAAAGGAATACAAATTTTGATGAAATTTAAAAGCCGAATTCACCCTTCCATATGACACGCCACATGTCACACAGACAGTGGGAAACCAGCTTTATGCTGCTGACAAAACAAAATGATTAAAAGTATTTAAGTTCGTAATTCATTCAGATAAGAATATTATGTTAATTTTTTTGTAAAAAAACATTAAAGGAATACAAATTTTGATGAAATTTAAAAGCCGAATTCACCCTTCCATATGACACGCCACATGTCACACAGACAGTGGGAAACCAGCTTTATGCTGCTGACAAAACAAAATGATTAAAAGTATTTAAGTTCGTAATTCATTCAGATAAGAATATTATGTTAATTTTTTTGTAAAAAAACATTAAAGGAATACAAATTTTGATGAAATTTAAAAGCCGAATTCACCCTTCCATATGACACGCCACATGTCACACAGACAGTGGGAAACCAGCTTTATGCTGCTGACAAAACAAAATGATTAAAAGTATTTAAGTTCGTAATTCATTCAGATAAGAATATTATGTTAATTTTTTTGTAAAAGAACATTAAAGGAATACAAATTTTGATGAAATTTAAAAGCCGAATTCACCCTTCCATATGACACGCCACATGTCACACAGACAGTGGGAAACCAGCTTTATGCTGCTGACAAAACAAAATGATTAAAAGTATTTAAGTTCGTAATTCATTCAGATAAGAATATTATGTTAATTTGTTTGTAAAAGAACATTAAAGGAATACAAATTTTGATGAAATTTAAAAGCCGAATTCACCCTTTCCAAAATGGCATGCCACATGCAAGACACGCGGTCTGCAAACCACCCCTAAACTTCAACAGGACATACGACTTCATCTTTTTTTTAATCTTTTACCCCCCAAATAGTTTTTGAGCTTTGGGAATAAATAGTGTCAAAATTGGGAGAATAGGACGGGTCAACCAGGTCCTAATGAAAATTACATTTTATATCGTAGGTCAAATACTTACCAAAACCTCCTCGTATAATAAAATTACAATAACATTGAATGGGCAGGTTGAATTTGTAACATTATTTCCTATTTTTCACTTGCATGTTTTGAGATCATTAATCCAAAATGCAAATAGACGAAATTGGGGCCAAAGTTACGTTGCAATTATAAATGCATTAAAAAATGTGGCCCCAAATCATTCATGACCACAAAAAAACTTAAGACTAATAAATAATTAATTACAGTATTTGGTCTAATTACAGAAAACCAGAGTCATTGAGCATAAAATAATTTTATCCAATTTGCAGGGGCCATCAATTGTCAAAAACATGACCAAGAGGACCCTTGTCAAACAAAAACTCGTATTGTAGCAGACGCAACATATTGCGACAGGTATTGGGAATGTGTTAATGGCCAGCCTGAATTGTACGATTGTCCAAATGGACTAGTTTTTGCTGGTAAACACAGAGGAGTCACTGAAGGATGTGATTATCCTTGGAGATCAAATTACTGTGATGGAAGACAACGAGCCAGTATGTTATAAGTTATAAATGACCACATATTTTTTTTGATACAATTGGTCTTGTTGTATTGTAGATGCTCCTTTGGGCACAGAACATTGCGAATGGTTGTACGGAATCTTCGGCCACGAAACGTCCTGCACAAGGTACTGGACCTGCTGGAATGGTACAGCTAATGAGCAATTGTGCATTGGTGGTCTACTTTACAACGAGAAAACACACTCGTGTGACTGGCCTGACAATGTTGAAGGTTGCCAGAAGCATCGTAAGTGATTTTGAACAGGTTTGGTCTTCGAAGAAAGCCAACATCCAAGTGTGATAACTTTCCATTATACGATAATTGATCGATGATGTTACGTAACCAAAGAGAAACACTCACTCATACATAACATACACTCAAATATACACTTACATAATATTTACTGAAAGCTTTCACAGCTTGTGTCCGTTACACTGCAAGGCCATGGTCTTGGGATTCTTCTTCCTGGATACTCTTCAAGTTGGAGTTGTTTTGCACCTTTGGTCGCCATTATTACTGAATGTCAGTTTTTGGAAAACATTAGAAAATGGAATCCCTCTCCCTGAATGCCCCCAGGGGAGCAAAATTCCAAGACCATAAGGCCATCAAACTCAGAAAACAATTTCCTTCCAACACCTCTTGTAGTAGACTCATTGCTTAAAGTTCCTAACTTCTCTGTTCATTAAATTGTACGTCCTTGGTCTTGAAATTCTTCTTCCTGAATAGTTTTTCGATTAAAGTTGTTTTTCACCTTCGGCAGCCATTATTACTGAATGTTAGTTCTTGAAATCCCTCAGAAAATGTACTCCTCCTTCCTGAATGCCCCCTGGGAAGCAGAATTCCAAGACCATCAGGCCATCAAACTTAGAAAACAATTTCCTTTCAACACCTCTTGTGCTAGACTCATTACCTAAAGTCCCTAACATCTCTCTCCATTATATTGTAAGTCCTTGGTCTTGGAATTCTTTTTCCTGAATAGTTTTCCGATTAGAGTTGTTTTTCACCTTTGGCAGCCATTATTACTGAGTCTTAGTTCTCAGAATCTCCTAGAAAATGAAATTCTATTCCCTAAATGGCACCTGGTGAGCAGTAATCTAAAACCATATGGTCATCAAACTCAGAAAGCTATTTCCTCCCCATACCTCTTGTGGTAGACTCATTACTTAAAGTCCCTAACTTCTCTGCCCATTTAATTGTAAGTCCCTAGTCTTAGAATCCTTCTTCCTGGATGGTCTTCAGATTGGAGTTGATTTTTACCTTTGACAGTCATTATTACTGAGTCTCAGTTCTTGGAACCTTTTAGACAATAGAATCCTCATCCCTAAATACCCCTTGGGGAACAGAAATCCAAGACCATAAGGCTATCAATCTCAGAAAATAGTTTTCTGATTGATCCATTATTTGAAACCCCTAATTTTTTTTCCAGCTCTTTGTAATGATGACGCCAACGGTAACGTCCCATTGGGTAAGTCATGTAACAGGTATTGGCAATGCCAGGGTGGTTACCCTCGTCTCCAAAGATGCCCGGCCATGTTAGTCTTTGATAGGAGATCCAGAAGATGTGTCGTACCACCAACTGAAGATTGCGATGTCCCTACAACACCACCACCCCCACCAGCTGAAGAAGACGAACCCGAAAATGTCCCCGACAGGGCGGAATTTATTAATCTACCCCCTGGAGTAATACCTGTGCCAAACAGGAACAGACCAAGGAATTAAATTATTTTTGAGGAGATAGCAGGTAGTTGTGAGACAATTAGAATGTCCTTTTTGTACCAGAGTACACCGGTGACTATTTTCTTTTTTGGATATTTGTTGAAAAATACTGTATGCCAGTATTGTTATGAACATGGTTCAAATTGTACAGTTTTTACGTGCTTGATATTATGTTTTTTTAGAATATAATATATTGTAATACCTACTTAATTAATGTTTTATGTCTAATTATTATAAATACTTAAGTTATGTAAATCTAAGTTTGTTTTTTTATTTTATTTTTTAATAAATAATCACAATTCCATCATAAATGTTTTTTTGTTGGTGGAACAAAAAGGTCATGGTCAGGTAAGATGACCAAAATTTTTCAATACTTGGATAGTGCTCTTCTTTTTTTTTTATTATTATTATTTTGTAATATAGAAATAATGTATTGCCACCGACTACTATTTTCCAGAAAGTTCTGGAGTTTGCAGAAATTTTCTGAGGAATTTTAGAATATCCTTAAATATTCCAGATGGTTTGAAAATGACCTGAGGAGTTTCAGAATGTTCCAGACTTTTTTAAACTAATTTGGAATTTTCTGGAACGGTCTAGAATGTTCCAGAATAATCAAAATGTCTAGAGAATATTCTACGACTTTCTAAGAAGATCTGAGTTTTCTAAAAATTATTTAGAACGTTCCAGAATTTTTGAGAGTGGCTTGGAACGTTCTATAATTATTTACAATGTTCCTGACTTATCGACAATGTTTTGGCATCTTTGAAAATGGTTTTGGAACACTGAAGAATGGTCTAAAGAGTCTTACAATGTCTCTGGGTTTTTCCAGAATGGCAGACAGTGTTCCAGATTGTTCGAGAACGATCTAGAATATTCCAGAGTTTTCTAGAATGGATAGGAAAACTTTTTGTCAGTTTTTTTTTATTGTTCAAAACCATTACAAAAAGCAAGCTTTTGGACATTCCACATATGAAGAATTCAACAGATATTTTACTTTATTCATTCTTATTTATTTCACTAATGAACAAATGCAGAACGAGAACATATTTTTAATTAGGTAATTAATTAAGGGGTACATAAGTACAAAAATGTCACTTCTCTCAAATTTTTAGCAAATTGTTGCATTTTAATTGTTCATACTCATCAAACATTTGAACTGTTCGAACTCACGATGCAACTCAGGATCATTTTCAAACACTTCATCCTCTTTCACTTCTGTCCTCGACCTCTTCACCTTGTTTTTACTCCCTGGAGGTCTTCCAGTCTTCCTCCTCCTCCTCCTCTGCACTAAACGATTCGAATTTTCGAAGGTGGTTGCTGCGTTCCTCTGAGGCGCCATCTCTTCACTTAACAGAAGATTCGACACTGCTGCGTTGGCTTCTTCGTATCCTTCATGACTCTCCTGGGACAAGTCCGGGGGGAGAAAATGACCATTTATACCACCGTAGGTCAAGTGAGGATTCACGATGACGTTATTTTTTGAGAACCCAAATCGTCCCAAAACCTTAAGAAATACAATTCGAAATATCGTCAAGAAATTTTTTAGAAAATTTACCTGTGACACGTAGAAATCTTTTTCTTTGGAGTTCAGCTTGTCCCATGCTGAAGCTACTGCAGCTTTGAGGGAGCTTATGGAGGCATTGGGGTATATCCAATGGTAGAGGGTTCGGGTGCGTTTGGAAAACAACGTTTTGGCTGCGTTTAACACTTCAGCATCACATTCATCTTCAACTTGTCCAGGTTCCATGGAAGATCTGAGCACCATTCGGTTTATGGAAAGCTTCAGAAAGGATATGATTGTACTCTTGGTGGTGTAAAAAGGGAATAAAACTTACTTGGTGGCTTGGAGGGTTGGTTTGTTTGTTGCATGGCGTTCTGGATGAGTTGTTGCTATACGATGTTAGATCGATGGGTTCGGTGGCACAGGAAGTGACGTAAAAGGTATCCGAAGGGTTGAAAGCCACCTGTCCTTTATTGTGGCTCGGATTGGAAGGGTTGTACTATGATTTTAAATAAAAATAGTTTTTTTAGTACACGTACGATTGACAACGAGTGTCTGATGTCAATAATTTGTTATTTTAGAGACTTTTTTAGGGGTTGATTGAAGGATTTTACTTACTAATTCATTGTTGGGTCTGTTTTGTTGATTGGTTTCCATTGATAAGGCGGATTCTGGGGTGATTTTTGAAAAATATTCGAGCTTTTTGAAATGCGTTACTAGACAGCGACTTCTGAATTATTTTCTTTTGTTTAATGTAAACGAACTACAAGGCTAACTAAGTTTTTCAAAAATTTATTGAAACAACAGACAATTATTAAACAATACTAACAATAATAATTTAACTATTTCAAATAATTTTTCACATACTCTTCATTTGGACACCATTTCAAAGTATTTCGGAATATGTTTTCAGCCCTAAAATGAAAATCATAATTTTTGCCCTTAAAATATACGGATGTACCTACGCCCCATCTGTGGTAGCTTTCAACATATTGATCACATATTTGGGACATTGATCACCATGGATAAATCTGGCGTGCATCAAATAAGCGTTACAAAACATGTACAAAAGTTCACGATATGGAATTTTGTACTTTTCTTCCAGGGTTTGTCTTAGGGGGTGTAATAGATACTGAAATTAAATAGAATTGTTTTAAATCTTTAATTAAACACAGTAGGGTGTCTTTTTTATACCTGTAATGTGGTGGTAAAAGAAGTGATTGCAATGGTGATGTCGTGTTTTAAAATGTAGGAAGTCCCAGCCAGTAATCCAACGACTTCCGGTTTTTTATTTCCTGTGTAATAACAATTAATTGCCTAAAAAAAATTTTTAAGTCATTTTTTTATGATAATTACAGAGTACGTGTATTTTTACCCGAAAGATGGCAATAAAAGAACCAAAAAATGAAGCCATCAGAAAGTTGTCTTTGCGAAATAGTAATTTAAGTAAAATTGGGGGGTTTTTGGTTATCAACCCTGCTCTTGGTAACACTGATTTTAGTGTTTGTAGTAAATATCCTATTAAAAAATATTTATAAGCCCCCTAAAATATTTAAATTTATTAATTAAATATACGAAATGTTTATCAATATTTACTTACTTGAAATATATAATTGGTACAAGAATATTTATGGAAACATTGTCTATTTTGTTCCATTTGTTTCAAATCTGTGGAATTAGGGGTAAAAAACCTAAAAAATTATAACACGTATCAACTAATAAATACTTTTTATTGAACCAAAGCGCGTAGACAAAATTTTGAAGCCAAATCTCCACCCGTCTATAAAAAAGCTTCGCCCAAAGACACATACTTTTGTACTATTACCATAACTTTAAGAAGTCTTTACTTGACACATGCTTCACCATTAGATGGGTCATCAAAGAGCAAGACACCATAAACGATGTGGCAAAAAAAATTTTATTAGCGTTCAAAATTCCGTAACCTTCCAAGTACTTAATAGTCGTTTCTATACACTACAGAATTTTTTTTTTTCAAACAATTAATTAATATAATTTTTAAAATACAACTTACTAAATTCATCCACATAATTGTTGTCATAGTTTTGTTAAAATCCGATTCTACAAACATTGCAGCCCCACTGAAAAAACCCCCAAGGAACGCCACGTTGTAGTACAAAAAACGACCACACAAATACCTAATTAAATAAATTACAAAAACATTTATTAGTATTTATAATTAATCGTAATTAAATATTTTTATTCTTACCTACTTGTGCACATACTGATCATAAAAAAAGTTGCATAAAGAGTTCCAAAAATTATCGAACGAATATAATATCGAAATTGCAAAAGTAAATATTGTTTACTAAACTTCTTTTTGCTAATTATTATTTTAAGCTGAAAGCAGGACGTGTAATTAAATAAAAAGTTACTCTAAGGGACATTAAAGTACGTACAAGATAAATAGGGATGTAAAACTTGGCACAACCCTTAACTGTTTTAGCCGATACAAATAGGCACGCCTTAACGCAACTTTTGTTCCAAGGATGAAGAAGTTCATGGCACGAAACGTTGGATACGGTCTTGTAGAATTCTTCTTTACTTATGAGAGTCATTGTCAGTTTTTGAAAAGTAGAAACTAAAGGAAATCATTAGGGAAGTATTTTTTAATGAATAATTATTGTACAATAATATGTAAGTAATATACTTACCATTTATTATTATTAAAAAATAATTAAAGAAATAATCCAAGTAACAACAGTAACACTAGGTACCAAAAGGTAAACTGAAAATATATTACAAACATCACCTTTTGAACTTTATCATCATCAAATTAATATTAATTACAGTTATTACAATACGCAAATCGTCAGAATTTAAATTTAGAATTTCATTAACTATATGTACGTACATATGTCCATGTATAGATAATTTATTATTAATTACAAAATTCCGATTGATGTTAAGATTAAATTAATTTTTTAAATATTATTTTGCTTGTATAATCAAAGCCTATAATATATACGATTTTGAAAATTATTATCACATGCTAGATCAAAAGACAATAGCTTAAGTGTAGGTCGATTACTAATGAAAATTTATGCTTTCCTTTGTATTTTCTTAATAGGGCAAACTCCATTTTTAACCCAGAACATAATTATTATGCCATTTATGTTGTAATGTACACACTGTCCAAAAGGAACATTTAAAAAAACTCAAATTTTGGTTAAATTTAAAAGCCGAGTTCACCCTTCCAAATGGCACGCCACATGCTACACACGCCATGGGAAACCAGCCGTATGCTGCTGACAAAACAAAAAATTAAAAGTAATTTAGTTCAGAATACATTCAGATAAGAATATGATATTAATTATGTTGTAAAAGAACGCTTAAAGAATTCAAATTTTCATGAAATTTAATCAAGCCAAGTTCACCCTTCCAAATGGCACGCCATATGCCACACACGCCATGGTAACCAGCCTTATGTTGCTGACAAAACAAAAAATTAAAAGTAATTTAGTTCAGAATACATTCAGATAAGAATATGATGTTAATTATGATGTAAAAGAACACTTAAAGAATTCAAATTTTCATGAAATTTAATCAAGCCAAGTTCACCCTTCCAAATGGCACGCCACATGCCACACACGCCATGGTAACCAGCCTTATGTTGCTGACAAAACAAAAAATTAAAAGTAATTTAGTTCAGAATACATTCAGATAAGAATATGATGTTAATTATGTTGTAAAAGAACACTTAAAGAATTCAAATTTTCATGAAATTTAATCAAGCCCAGTTCACTCTTCCAAATGGCACGCCACATGCCACACACGCCTTGGTAACCAGCCTTATGTTGCTGACAAAACAAAAAATTAAAAGTAATTTAGTTCAGAATACATTCAGATAAGAATATGATGTTAATTATGTTGTAAAAGAACGCTTAAAGAATTCAAATTTTCATGAAATTTAATCAAGCCAAGTTCACCCTTCCAAATGGCACGCCATATGCCACACACGCCATGGTAACCAGCCTTATGTTGCTGACAAAACAAAAAATTAAAAGTAATTTAGTTCAGAATACATTCAGATAAGAATATGATGTTAATTATGTTGTAAAAGAACACTTAAAGAATTCAAATTTTCATGAAATTTAATCAAGCCAAGTTCACCCTTCCAAATGGCACGCCACATGCCACACACGCCATGGGAACCAGCCTTATGTTGCTGACAAAACAAAAAATTAAAAGTAATTTAGTTCAGAATGCATTCAAATAAGAAAATGATGTTAATTATGTTGTAAAAGAACACTTAAAGAATTCAAATTTTCATGAAATTTAATCAAGCCAAGTTCACCCTTCCAAATGGCACGCCACATGCCACACACGCCATGGGAACCAGCCTTATGTTGCTGACAAAACAAAAAATTAAAAGTAATTTAGTTCAGAATGCATTCAAATAAGAAAATGATGTTAATTATGTTGTAAAAGAACACTTAAAGAATTCAAATTTTCATGAAATTTAATCAAGCCAAGTTCACCCTTCCAAATGGCACGCCATATGCCACACATGCAGTGGAAAACCAACTTTATGTTGCTTACAGAACAAACCGATTAAAAGTAATTAAGTTCGGAATACATTCAGTGTAAAAAGAACACTAAAAGAATTTTGATAGAATTTAAAACCCTAATTCACCCTTCCAAATGGCATACCACATGCCAGATACGCTGTGGAAAACCGACTTTATGCCGCCAATAAAACAGAATACGTTCAGAAATTTATTTGACTTTGACAATTTTGTTACAAATAAATGAAAGATGGTCATGTTATTTAATCTACTTCTTCTACAGTTGGTCCTCCCTTAGCACCTCCAGCCCCTTGGTGGAGCTTCATCATAACTGGAGAGCATACTTTCTGCAATTCTTTTAATCTCTCTTCGAATTCGTCTTTTTCCGCCAATTGGTTCCCGTCCAACCATGACAGAATCTCTGAACATTTATCAGTCACAACCTTTTTGTCTTCAGGTGTTAACTTATCAGCTGGAGCATCTTCTGAAGCCTGTTTGACGCTGAAGAGGTAGCTTTCAAGTTGGTTCCTTGCAGCAATTTTTTCTTTTTGTTTTTCGTCTTCTGCTTGGTACTTCTCTGCCTCCGAAAGCATCCTGTCGATCTCCTCTTTAGACAGACGTCCCTTGTCGTTGGTGATGGTGATTTTTTCTGACTTTCCAGTACTGATGTCTTTAGCTGACACATTCAAGATTCCGTTGGCGTCTAAATCGAAGGTGACTTCTATTTTGGGAACTCCCCTGGGCGCAGGGGGGATGCCCGTCAAGTTAAACGTTCCCAACAGATTGTTGTCCTTGGTCATCGCCCTTTCACCTTCGTAAACCTGAAAGAATGTTACTTGGGTTAAACCAATGACTCATTTTGGCCACGTAATTATTACACCCACCTGAATGGTAACAGCAGGTTGATTATCTGTGTAGGTGGTAAAGGTTTGGGTTTGTTTGCATGGGATTCTCGAGTTTCTTTCGACAATTTTCGTCATGACACCTCCAGCTGTTTCTATACCCAAAGATAGAGGAGCCACGTCTACCAGAAGGACGTCCTGGATGGTGGAGCTGGTGTCTCCGGTAAGGATTGCAGCTTGGACAGCTGCTCCATAGGCCACGGCTTCATCTGGGTTGATGGATAAGTTCAGACTTTTTCCACAGAAGAAGTCTTGTAACATCTTTTGGATTTTAGGGATTCTGATCGATCCACCAACCAAAACAACGTCATGGATTTGTCCTTTGTCGAGTTTAGCGTCGTTCAAAGCTCGTTCAACAGGTTGTAATGTTGATCTGAAAGGTATTAGGTCGTTATTGAGTCACTTAAGGCGATTTGATAGAAAAGGTTACCGGAAAAGGTCCATGCAAAGTTCTTCAAATCGAGCCCTGGTTATCTTTGAATAGAAGTCAACCCCTTCGTGGAGGGCATCGATTTCGATGCTGGCTTCTGTGCTTGATGAGAGTGTTCTCTTTGCTCTTTCGCATGCCGTCCTCAATCTGCGAAGTGCACGGGTGTTTCCGGATAAATCCTTTTTGTACTTCCTCTTGAACTCCTCCACGAAATGGTTGACCAAACGGTTGTCGAAGTCTTCGCCTCCAAGATGGGTATCCCCTGCTGTGGATTTCACTTCGAACAATGACCCTTCGTCTATTGAGAGGATCGATACGTCGAATGTTCCTCCACCTGAAGACATAAGGACCCTTTACAATTGTTGCTATTATTGTTTTTTTGTATTTAACCTGACCTAAGTCAAAAATGAGGACATTCTTTTCCCCCTTGAGATTTTTGTCGAGACCATAAGCCAAAGCAGCAGCTGTGGGTTCGTTGATGATCCTCAGCACGTTTAGGCCAGCAATGGCTCCAGCATCTTTGGTTGCTTGTCTCTGGGAGTCGTTGAAATAGGCTGGAACTGTGACGACGGCATCAACGACTTTGCTTCCCAAAAATGCTTCGGAAATTTCTCTCATTTTTGTGAGTACCATCGAACTTATTTCTTCTGGAGCGAACCTTTTGGCTTCGCCCTTATATTCCACTTCTATTTTGGGTTTTCCACCGTCGTTGACCACTTTGAAGGGCCAGTGTTTGATGTCTTCTTGGATTTTTTGGTCGTCAAAGCGACGACCAATGAGACGTTTGGCGTCGAAGACGGTGTTTTTGGGGTTCATTGCTACCTACAAAATATACATCCCTTATTTTAACTCTTTGATACCCCAAGGGCCTCTGTAGTGTCATTGGTCATGTTTGTACAAAAAATTTAATGCGTTGGCCGACTAAAGGTCGTTCCCTTTTTTTTAGTTGTCATCTTGTAAGGTCATTCTATTTTCTAATATGTCAGTTTTGGTCATGGCGAAAGAAAATTGTACGGAAATATTCATGAATGAGTCAGATTGACTGAGATTGTTTCCTTTTTTAGATTGAGGTCGTAAGCATGTATCGAATGTAGCCAAAAATACGTTACACGTACACGTACACATTTGCTAATAAATAATAATAATTGCAAATGTTATTTTATACCAGATATGGTAACTGTGCCAGACGTAAGTATTACGTCACTGTCCTCATACAGACGAGATCTTTAAATTGTTGACTTTCGAAAGTGGTTGTAATTTTTAATTTTTTTTTTCTCAGTCGCCAATTAAAATCATGGAGAAAAAAATATACCTATTTAAAAAATTAATTTAAAGTGTAAATAAAATTAAAAGTTATTTTGTTTCTGTGCCAAAATTGGCGGTAAATGTTTTTGAATCTATTTTTTGAAATCTAATTGGTTTTTTTTGGCACTAAACAATAATCATTTAATTTCTAATTATAGCTGTTATGGTTTATATAAGCTTAAGAAATTAACGATTAAAAGAATTTATGGGAATAATGTGGTAACTTCTAGAAAATCCCAAAAATAAACTGGAGAGAAACTTGGCAAGATGCCAATTGGTACAGCGACCGAAAAACACCTGTGCTATTTTTCTTGCAAGTTTCTCAACATCAAATTTTACTTAAAAGATTCGAAAATTATTATAATATAATAATTTAATTATTTTTACATTAATAAAAAAAAAAAATAAATTTTTACCTGATTTTTGGCTGCATCCCCAATAAGTCTTTCGGTGTCAGTGAAGGCAACATAGCTGGGGGTTGTTCTGTTGCCCTGATCGTTGGCAATAATTTCGACTTTTCCGTGCTGGAAAACTCCAACGCAGGAGTAAGTTGTACCCAAGTCTATACCGATGGCTTTTCCTGGCATTTTGGCGAGTCAATACGTATTTTTTCTGGGTGTTATGAACCGTTTTTAATAAAAGATATGGACTGAATTATTTAGCCGTTTCCTGTAACTTATACTCCACACGACGTAGTGGAAACTTCTCCCACTTAAGCGCAGATTGTTGCTAGAAATAAATGCTTATGTGGGATGAATCGTTTTTCTAGATTCATTCTAGATAATAATTAAACTGAAGTATATTATATTTATTTTTAATTTTATATCGTCAACTACGAGGAGCTACCAAAAATTTATCTAACAAAATTTAATATATACAACATAATCTACTTGAAAACTTATTATATTTAGCACAATGTAATTCTAAACCCTTAAAAATATTTTTTTTATTTTGGTCTGTAAACCACTCTTCAACCCCAATGGCACGTACAACTTATTATTTATCAAAAATATTTTGCCATTCAAATGTTTTTTGGGTTTCTGTAAAAAAATAGAAGTTAAATCAGGAGAATAGGGCGGGTGCCGGTGGTCAGTCAATTCAAAATAACGACTGGTGGGCATGGACGTTGTCTATTAACTTGAGTACAACTTTAGTAAGCATTCTTCGTCATTTTTCTACAATTTTTTTGGGTTAGGTTATGTTAGGTTAGCTCCCAAAACCTAACCTAACTTTCTTCCAAGGAATCTAACATAATTATCCCATCTGTGTTCCAAAAAAACAAAAAAAAGAACTTTGCCAGTTAACTTTTGCACATGAAACGTTTTTCTACCCTTAATATTGGTTAGGTTAGGTTAGGTTACCCTTACCCGCCCTGTTCTCCTGATTTGGCACTGTAAGACTATTATTTATTTCCAAATCTCAGAAATTATGAAGTCGTATGTGCTGTTGAGGTTGAGGGGTAGTTTTTAGACTAATACAAAAAATTTTTTTCCAGGGGTTAAGAATTACTTTATGATACGTTGTGTTTAATGTGCCTTAAAGTCTTGTTTTTTGATGGAAAAGTTCTCATATGTTGTGTAGTGTATTTATTTATATAAGTTGTATTTGTGTCAATGATTCCTTGTAACATTAACATTGTTTATAAGAAAAAGTGTTACAAAACATGTGGATTCCCAAAATACATAAATATTTCTTATTCTAAAATAATCATTCAGTTTTATTTTATAAAATGATCTTGATACAATTAAATAATTTTTATAAAATTAAAATATTCAAATTATTTTATTTCTTGCCCTTCTTTTTCTTCTGGGCGTCAGGCCATGGGAATCCCCGACAACGAAGTAAATCTTGGACGTTATGGCATGTGACGTAAGCGTTTTCCATTGCAGCTTCTGTAAAAATGTCTCCTGATATTCGAGATCCTTTTGATTTACTTTTTTTTGCGACCTTTTTTGGCTTGGACGATTTCTTGGACTCTCCATTTTTGCCATTTTTGGATCCTTTGGTCTTCTTCTTTTTCTTCTTTTCCCCAGCCATTTTAATTACTTAATTAGTTAATCAAGTATTATAATTTCCAAACTTTGGCTGACTCTTTTGGTTTATAAATATTTTTAAAATAAAATTAGATTGTACCACAATATTTATCACTTTGTTTTATCAATACTATACGCAGATGTGTTACTTAGCAACCCAAATTATTATTTTCTTAAATTATATGGAAAATAAACTATGTATTTAAAATTAAATTCTATTATTGTTGCTAAACGTAACAATTTTATAATTATATTTGTATATATGTATCTTGTAAATGTTTACACATTTCTATAAATTTAAAGTGCATCGTAAATAGTGTTATAAATAAATTATAGTGTTATTAATATGTGGACATGTGTATTTATAAAGATTCGTGTAAGTCTGAAGATCATTCCAAAAACTTAAAAATAGAAATTGGATCCTCTACAAGTTTATTCAAAAATTTTCCTGATCGTGAGACTTTTAACATTTTACTTTACACTAATGTTGGTTGCCTGTACATTTAGGAAGTTTTTTTAAAAAAAATTTGGTTTTCAGAATTTAATTTTAGCCAATTGAAAAAGATAGTAGGTAGTTGTAGTTTATATCATTATAATTTATTTGCTCAAAACTTTTTTTTACCACATAAAATTAACACACAAAATTCTGGTAGACGAATAATCATTCCCTATTTTTTAACCCTCGGGGGTGGAATTCCTTTTTCAAATTTAAATGAGACTAATTTCAGGGTGTGCCTTATCAAATAAAAAAAGAATTATCCAAATTGGATAACTCGTTACAGAGTTATGGGTGGTGGAATTCGTTAACACATAAAATTTTGGTAGACGAATAATCATTCCCTATTTTTTAACCCTTAGGGGTGGAATTCCTTTTTCAAATTTAAATGAGATTAATTTCAGGGTGTGCCTTATACAGTAAAAAAAGAATTATCCAAATTGGATAACTCATTACAAAGTTATGGGTGGTGGAATTCGTTAACACATAAAATTTTGGTAGACGATTAATCATTCCCTATTTTTTAACCCTTAGAGGTGGAATTCCTTTTTCAAATTTAAATGAGACTAATTTCAGGGTGTGCCTTATCAAATAAAAAAAGAATTATCCAAATTGGATAACGCACTTTACAGTTATGGGTGGTGGAATTGGTTAACACATAAAATTTTGGAAGACGAATAATCATTCCCTATTTTTTAACCCTTAGGGGTGGAATTCCTTTTTCAAATTTAAATGAGACTAATTTCAGGGTGTGCCTTATCAAATAAAAAAAGAATTATCCAAATTGGATAACTCGTTACAGAGTTATGGGTGGTGGAATTCGTTAACACATAAAATTTTGGTAGACAAATAATCATTCCCAATTTTTTAACCCTTAGGGGTAGAATTCCTTTATCAAATTTAAATGAGATTAATTTCAGGGTGTGCCTTATACAGTAAAAAAAGAATTATCCAAATTGGATAACGCACTTTACAGTTATGGGTGGTGGAATTGGTTAACACATAAAATTTTGGTAGACGAATAATCATTCCCTATTTTTTAACCCTTAGAGGTGGAATTTCTTTATCAAATTTAAATGAGACCAATTTCGGGGTGTGCCTTGTCCAACAGAAAAAAATCTTCAAAATTGGATAACCCACCCCATAGTTATGCGTGGTTATATTCACAAAAAAAAATAATTGTGCATTGACTTGAGAATTTTCTTTTAAAAAATATAATGAATTTCCACTTAAATTATTATAAAATCAAAAATTCAAGATTTTGTTAAGCTTAATTGTTACTACTCCTACTATTTTTTTTATGTTATTGAGAATTAAATTAGAAAACAAATTGAATGGAATTTTTTTCTGTGTATTTTTGTTTTTTGGATATAAATTTATTTTTGTGTAAAAACATCTAGAAATTCCACTTTCTGTAAGATTTTTCTAGCGTATTCTCATTGATCTTGAAAAATTTGGCGGTCGGTTGCCATGCTGTCAAACAATGTGTATTTTTATCGAGAGTTAAAAACGTTTTAAAAATAATTTTGTCTAACACGTGTAATTGGATGCATAAATATGTACACATTCTTCTATAACTACTTTTAATAGTTAAAAAAAACAGTATTTATAACATTAATTAATTGAGGGACTAATTACTTAATTAATTAGTTAATTATCGTGCATGTGGTACTTTGATTACCATCTGAATAATAAATACAACAGTAACATCGAAAATTAACAAAAACTTTTTGGATTAAAAACAATTTTAATAAAATTTGCAATTGAAGTCTAAAAAGAAGAAAAAACAGTTCTTGTAAACTGAAAATCTCTCACGCCACCAATTGTTTTTTTTTTGTGATTTTTTTATTAACTTTTATATTTTTGTTTATTTTGGCAAAAGTTTGATAATAATTCTTTTTTAATTTTTTCTGTCTGTCAAATTAAAAATTATATGCAGTCTACTAATTATTATCCAGAAGGACACTCGTGTGTAAATATTTACAAAATACTTAAGATTAACACGTGTTAGAAAATTTTGGTTTCTTAGAACAACACACGTCTAAGTTTGCCAAAATTTTTTATTTGGTGTGTGGTCACGATGATGGTTTCACAATTTTATGAAAACTTCATTAACTTTTTTGGGTAAAAAAAAATTGAGGAGGGTATACTGTCGAACAAAACTAAATATTTATAAACCCAAAATTCTAAAAAAAAAAGGAATACTTCAGAATCCAAAACCTAAATTAGAGGCACTAAAATTATTTTATTTAGAGAAGTTTGAGATTGAAGTCACACGTTTTTGAAATGTTTTAACCGTAAGGAAAAAATTGTTTCGAAATTTTAACTTTTTGTGGATTTATTTTTTAAAAAGTCCCACTATTTAATTACACTATGTCACAACGAAACACTAGCACTAATTTAATTAATTACTTGAACTAGAAATTTGTGAAAATTTTTGAAAATTATTCTTGTACGAGCACTTTCACAAAGTATTATATAGATGATTTGTTAACACTTCCGTTGCTCCCACTTTTTATACTCAAAATGAAGAAGGATCCATTTCTTTACCCTATAAATTAAATAATACCTGAACGCCCTCTAACGGAATTATTCTTTACCAAAAGAAAATATTTTTTTTAGCCATCATGTTCAAATTTTAGTGTATTCATCGCCATCTTAAGTAATCGTTGATTTTTTCGTTTTTATTTCTCAAAAAAATTTAAAAGCAACAGTGCAGTAACATACATAACATTTTTCTTTATTGGACACGAAGATATAAGGTAAAATTTAAATACATTAAAAAAGTTTTTAATCTTAACAATTTTTTTACATTATATAAAGGTCCTCAGGAAGAGTTTCTCTTAAGAATGACATTTTATTAAACTCAATTGTATTTAAACTACTGGACAATTGTTTTGGTGCATTAATCGTTTTTCAAGGATTCTGTGTGCTTTTGAAAAACGATTAAGTGGTCTCCTGAAATATTTATTTATAATATTTCTATGTATTGTTTATAAAAAAAAATATAAACTATATTTCGAGATGATTATAAATTGTTTTATAAAATAGAAAATGTTGAAGAACAACTGTTAAGCAATTAAAAATAAAATTTCGTAATGTTTTTGTTGATTCAGAAAACAATTTTCGTTATTGATAAACAAATTTTAGGCACAAGATCAGTTTTGTTTCGCTTGTGGGTACTACGTGTGAAACTGCACACGCGAATTCTCAAAGGATTCGTTGTAAACACAAATGACTCGTGTAACTTCCAATCTATTTTGGTTCCCTGTCAGAAAAAAGCCTTTTTTTATTTTCTTTAAATGTATTTAAATGTAGCTGATTAGTAAACAGAGGTGTTATTATCAGCAAGAACCAAAGCTCAAAGCTCGGGGCGATTCGAATGTTCCACAAAAGGTTAAGGAACATGTTTCTCATATGATGAAGATTTATCAATAAAAAAAACTATTTGGTTACAATATTTGAAAATAAATTAAATAATTAAACTTTTTTTGGGGTTGAAGTTTAAGCTTTTAATTTCTAATTCAGGATATTCCTGATCCAATAAAAAAAGAAATTTTCAAAATTGGATAATCCATTACAAAGTTATTCATGGTAAAATTGGTTAACACATAAAATTTTGGTAGATGAATAATCATCCCCTATTTGCTTACCCTTAGGGATGGAATTCTTTTATCAAATTTAAATGAGACTTATTTTAGGGTGTGCCTTATCCAATAAAAAAAGAATTACCCAAATTGGATAACGCACCACACAGTTATGGGAGGTGGAATTGGTTAACACATAAAATTTTGGTAGATGAATAATCATCCCCTATTTTCTTGCCCTTAGAGGTGAAATTCTTTTATCAAATTTGAATGAGACCAATTTCAGGGTGTGCCTTATCAAATAAAAAAGAATTATCCAAATTGGATAACGCACTACACAGTTATGGGTGGTGGAATTGGTTAACATAAAATTTTGGTAGATGAATAATCATCCCCTATTTTCTTGCCCTTAGGGGTAAAATTCCTTTATCAAATTTGAATGAGACCAATTTCAGGGTGTGCCTTATCCAATAAAAAAAGAATTACCCAAATTGGATAACGCACCACACAGTTATGGGAGGTGGAATTGGTTAACACATAAAATTTTGGTAGATGAATAATCATCCTCTATTTGCTTGTCCTTCGGGGTGGATTTTTTTTTACCAAATTTAAATGAGTAATTTCAGGGTGTGATTTATCCAATAAAAAAAAAGAATTATCAAAATTTTGTAATTTACAAAGACAAACCAAGACGTTGGGGATGAATTTAAAAATAAACTTGCCAGTTTTTCTTTGATAAAATTTTTGCATTTATTTTACACGTGTCTCAAAAGCTGCCAATATTCACGAAAATTTTGTTCCACGTGTCTAATCCACACACACACACTTTTGGATGCACTTTATTTTAAAAAATTGAGTAAAAAACACATTAATAGTTTATTTGAAGTGATCAACATATTACACATATTGTTTTCTTGGCATTTGGGTCACTGTTCGACTTGGGGTGCTCCTCTGGTTTTGGCACATCCATTCTGTTTCAAAAATAGATCGTTGTTTAAAAAAATTTTTAACGACGAGGTATATAAGGGGACGCTAGACTCGAGAGTCACAATCTTAGACAAATCGTCAAAAGAAAAACATTGAATTGCAAGTGATTTGAAGTTATAAAAAAAAGGTAAGAAAACTTTTTTTTAATGGAAAAAATTTTGAAAATATTTTTTCAAAAATTTTAAAAATATTTTTCAAAAATTTTTTAAAAATATTTTTCAAAAATTTAAAAAAAATTGTTTTTTCTATAAAAGCTTTTGATTATTATATTGTGGAAAATTTAAAGTTTTTGTACCATTATTTTTGTACATAGAAGGGTTAATGCCTTTATGTGTTTTTAATTAGAAAACACTTTTAGTGGTAATATTCACCAAATGAATTCTTCTTAATTTCAAGTCAGAGAAGCTTTTTTTCTTAAAATAGCTTTTTCTTTATTTATTCAGTTACTGTTTACAAAGATTCAACAATTGGTACTTGAGCTGGGTCTGTTTTTAGTCTTTGCTTACTTGAATCATTGGCTAAGAATAGTTTTTCGTAATAAGATACATTCTATGGTACCAATGTTTAATTTAAAAACAAGTTGAAAGCTCTAAATATACTCAATATAAAAGAGCTTTAATATATATTTTACCAAAAAATTTTTTTAACAGCAAAAATGCCTTTCGCTGTAAGAACTAGAGCTGATGATCCCGACAAACATGCATCTGATGTTAATGCTCTTGTATTTGCCAACAATAAGCTTTACAGTGGAGCAAATGATGGAAAAATAAAGGTAAGATATTTTTAGAAAACTTAGAGACTTAATGGCCTTTACAATATTCGGTTCAATGCCCTTTTATTTATAAATAATTCAGCTTACATTAGTATCATGCTCACTTTAATTCCTGGCACAAACTATATGACGAATTGGTCAGTTTCCAAAACCAAAAGGTTCATGACTGATCACATTACTAAAATTTTTGACTTTAACTGAAGGCTTGGGAGGAAGATTTGAAGTTGCGTGGTGAAGTAGATGCCCATACTGCAGTGTTCTCATTGGCTGCCAGCAACGACACCCTTTACTCCTGTTCCAACGATGGCTTCATCAAATCCTGGTTCCTGGACTCCTTGAAAGAGAAAGGAACCGTTTACAAAGGCGAAGACGAATTCTGGAAGCTGGTGTACACCGATGGAAGTCTATTCGCTGGTGACAGCCAAGGACAAGTAAATTATCCCCTTATTACACTTAATATCCATAAAACACTACCCCTTTTTCCAATTTAGATCAGGTTTTTCCAAAATGACAAGATTGTAAACAATCTGGGAGTTTTGGAAGGAGTCAGTGGACTTGCTGTCGTAGGAAACTTGTTGTTCTCTGTTAAGGAATTAGACGTTGTGATTACTGAGTTCATTCCAGGTAAGTTGATGATCGCTTAGGGGTAGTTCCAGTGATTGATGACCTTATTTGTGTTCAGGACATCAAGGTCAATTCACAACTGAGAAGACAATCATGGGTAGAGCCCCACTGACTGTTGTGGACGAAAAATTGATATTTACCAGCCGAACTGGACGTGACATTTTGGTCCATAGCGCCACCAAATCTTCAGGATTCAGCGCCATAGCTGAATTCAAGGATGCCCATGAAAAGATCATCAACGCTTTGGTGGCTGTGAAGGATGGAAGCGATTTGCTCTTGTACACTGGTGGATGGGACAAGACGGTCAAACAGTGGAAACTTTCGGGCAAAAACTTGACCCTCGTCAACGAATGCAACGCGGACTTTGTGGTCAATGTTTTGGCCGCTGGACCCAAGGGTGAGATCTACGCTGGGGGTAGTGATGGACACATCGTTCGCATTGACGTTTGAAAACATTTTTGACGACATTTTCATCAACCATCATTCGATTTTTATACCATTTCCATTTCGTTTAAGTTTCTTTCATTATTGTGATAAAAATAACTAATTTAATGTTAAGAACTTTTTTAAATTGTTTTTGAATAATGTAAACACCAAAATTAGTTGCTACAAAGTTTTGTAAAAGACATTTTTAAATAGCTTTTAGTATTAAGAGTGTATTATATTATATACGTAATTAATTTCATGGTATTTAATAAACTCATAATGAATATTTAAATTTTTTATTTATATTCTAATAAAAAAATAACTTTCCAAAAATGAAGCAAACAAGAAAATACGATTCTTATTACATGGAAAATAAAATATACATGAAATAAAACGTTCTTCGGCGCCCACGATCCACGTTTAGCGTCCACCATCCACGTAATAATTAGTTTGGAGTTTCCAGCTTGGTAATGACTTAATTTTCTTCCAGTTTTAAGACACTACGTCTATTTTAATCACGTAAAAAAATATAATGACAATATAAAATATTGGGCAATACAATAAATCATATCACAACATTAAAAATATATCCATAAATTATTCTCTTTAAAATTGACACTTTTTAAAGTTACTATACTTTATGTTTGATATGTATAAGTGACAATTTAGGATTTGGCACTTACTTCAAAAATTTTAGACTTTGAAATATGATTTTAAATTGAAATTTGGATCAACTAAACATCATGTTTTGTTAATTTCGAAATATCATGAATATTCTACTCCTGTAAAAAAATAGCAAATAAATAATAACAAAGTTCACATTATTATTTTGTTTAGAAATTCGAGTTTTTCGAACTTCTCTGTCAGAATTTGTAATTTATTTTCTATATTTAAATCGTTCACGTTTATTACAGACAGTGGCGTAACGAAAAATCTTGAGACCCTCCAAGTCTGGGGTCCTTATTACCTCCCCCCATTCCAAATAATTTTTGTTTAGGTATATTTTTTGTCTCTTTGGTAAGGGTAATGTTTCTAGAACCCCTGACATGGCTGAGGCTCCCTTCATGTGGAATCTGTGAGGGTGCACTTTACGCCACTGGTTCCAGAAGTTATTATTCAGTGAATTTATTTCATATTTTTGAAAATTTGAGAAACAAAAAGGCTAAAGCACCTTTACTTGTGCCATTGCTTCTAGAAAATTTCATTGCCTCCAACATACGTTGAACCAAAATAAATTCAGACATAGTTGGTTTATTTTTATCAACAGCGTTGTTTAGTACATCGGTCGTGAATCAAATATAGTGCAGGAAAAAATGTAAGTTTCCTTAAAGGTCTTAAAACTCAACAAAAAAATTTCGTATTTATACATTTTAATTTTGTGGCCAAAAAATTCATTTAAAAAATTCCATTGTAGAACTTTTATAAGTTTCAAAATAATGTATTTATATTAGAATCACTTCATCTGAAGACATTTTTTAAATAATATTAATCTATTACTTAAATGTATCACACATTTGCAATTAAATTAATTACCCTCTCCCAGACAGGGTCACGTACTTATAAATAACTCGAAAGTGTTTTCATTTTCAACACAACTTCTCAATTTCAAAGGCCTTTTCAAAAGTATTCAGTAAAGAAATTTAAACAAGCATCTAAATTGAGGTCCCTCAATAGCTTCAGTCTTACACCAAACACACTTGAGTACTGTCCATTATTTTTTTTTGGGAAAATTTTACAAAAACTTCCTATTCATTCTAGACAAAAAATAATGACCATTTTGATAAAGTCCAAAGCAGATGATGCTGACAAACACAGTAATGACGTTACTTGTCTTCTTTACCACAAGGGTAAACTGTATAGTGCTGCTGATGATGGAAAAATAAAGGTACAAAACTTTCAAATACAAATAAAAACACATAGTAAAAGAATTTTATTATTAGGTTTGGTCAGATGACCTCCAGTTACTTGGTACTGCTGAGGCCCACCCCTGTTCAGTCTTCAGTTTAACAGTGAGTGAAGACACATTATATTCGTGTTCAAATGATGGAACAATAAAATCATGGACTTTGGATTTAAAGAAGAAAGATTTGGTGTACAAGGGTGAGACAGAAATTTGGAAGATCTTGTACCTCGATGGGATCCTCTACGCTGGAGACGACCAAGGGGATGTTAGCATTAAATAAACTAACATCTTTTGCCACATTTTTTTTTTAAATTATTTTTAATTCCAGGTAATGCTTTTCAAAAACGACAAATTCTTTTGTGGTATCAACATACTGGAACCAGTAAAAGATATGATAATTGTGGGCAACATCATCTATGCCATAAGAGACATTTATTTGACCATTGTGGAGATCCATATTAAGGGTAGGTTTATTTATGTTTGACTGTGGTAAAAGTTACAAATATTATTTTTTGCAGAGGATGGTAAAGGGATGTACACTATAATAAAATCGGTCCATGGAAGGGGTCCTATAAACCTTACTGATGGAAAATTGTTTTTCATGAACAGGGAAGGAAAAGGGCTTGTGGTCATAGAAAGCTCCAGAGAGCAACAGTATAAGGAAGTCACAAAGTTGGACGTAAGTGAGGGTGCAAAATATTATTTGATTAAAATGGATTAATTACTTTTATTATATCTATAGAATGCCCATGAGTTGATTATAAATGCGATATTCGCTGAAAGGGATGGCAGTGTTACAAAAATATACACTGGGGGTTGGGATAAATTGGTAAAAGAATGGAAATTGTCACCTGACAACAAAATTGAACCTGAAGGTTCTTCTTCAGTTGATTTCTCAGTGAACGTCATCACGTCAGCTGGAGATGGTAAAAGGTTGTTTGCAGCTGGTGGTGATGGACATCTTGTATCAATTGAGGTGTCATAATTTCTGCATTTTCTTTTTTTTTTTTGGTATTCGTATTGAATGTGATTTGTAGAATTATTGTTGTGATATATAAAGATATACTTTGTTAAAGTAGCATTTATTTAGGGTAGTTATCTTGATGTCATTTATGTTCCATAATAAAATAATTACTTAGTAAAAAAAGTGTTGGTGATACTTACATATATTTAGAAACCCTTTTGGCCCTGTGGTCACACATGGAATTACCAATTTGAATTTCTATTTGGATATTGTTTCAATCCCAATTCCATCCAAAGTTTTTTGATATTTTTTGGACATGGCAGGCATCCAAATGGTATTGGATCAATTGGACTAAAATTTTCTATGTATATTTAAAGAAATGACCATTTTTGACCACTTAATTATTGACCCAAATGGTCAAAAAGAACAGAGAAATCTTTGGATGCCCAAAAGAATGTTATGGTTCATCTGAACCAAAAATTCCTTTGGGGTGTTCTTATTCTTAAATTGAATACACGAATGCCCAAAATTTGACCTCCATTGGGGGTGAAATTTCATTGAAATTCCACTCTCTAGTACTTATATTTTGTTGATAAGTAACATTTAGATTTCGACTCAAAAATTGGCTCTCCCAATTTCTGTACTTGTCAACGTTCTTCTTTCACACTTACTTTCAGGGTTGGATCTAGAAGTTTTCTTTAGGGGGAGGCTCTCATGGTAACATAAACTTACTATTTTTAATGTCTATTTGGGATATTGTACTAATTAGGTGTCACTCCTAATTCCATCCAACAGTTTTTTGACCATTTTTAGACAAGGTAATCATCCAAATGGTATTGGATCAATTGGACTAAAATTTTCTACGTAGATTAAAAAAAATTACCATTTTTGGCCACTAACTTAGTGAACCAAATAGTCAAAAGGAACAGAGAAATCTTTGAATGACCATAAAAATGTTATGGTACATTTGAACCAAAAATTCTTTTGTTAATTTTACTTCTGAATCAAGCCTTAGGGGATGGGGGTAAGGTTAGGGGTTGGTTAGGTTAGGCTATTTATGTTTTCAACCCCAAAATATCGTAAATGAATTTGTAGAAACTTTCAAAGATTTTTTTATAATGGAAACTCTTTTGGATTCATTTTTTTTTGAGGTTGGAGGTGAGTAAAAAATAAATAAAAGCCAATTTTTTTTTGTGATGGATTACATTGTATTTATTTTGTTCGTACGCAGTCGCTGTGAGCATTTTTTATTTATGTTACAATTTTGCGACTATCCTTAACAGTACGTAACAGATTTAGATTAACAATTAACATACGATTTAGATAAATATATAACCTTAACTGCTAATTGTGTTAGGTATTCGATTTGTTTTTATTAATTTTTTTATTTGTTTTTATTCAACTATTTTTGAGTACAGACCAATTTCTTTCGCCAAAAAAAGAAAAAAACCAAATACATGCACCCCTACAACATAAATACATCCAGAGCATTTGTCTTTATAAAAAAAAAAATTGTTAATACCTATCGTATTTATTTTACGTATAAAAAAATACTTGGTTCGTTATTGTGCGATTGTGTGGAGTTATAATTACATATTTCTAATTGGAGACATAAGAAATTGGTCTGGTATTTAATATGTACCACGTTGAAATTCTACCCCAAAAATGTGTAATGCTTTACAATACCATTAGTACACGTTTTAAATAAAAAATTAAATCGTACGTATTCCGATTGTGCGGGTTTTATTATTATTATTATTATTATAAAAAGAAGATTTATATTTTATAATATGTACATGGACAATTTGCAAAATAATTAACAATAACTCTTAAAATTATAATTCTTCTTTTAGTTTGTTACACTCGATTTTAAAAGTGTCATTTTATTCCAAAACATAAATATGTTAGGCCAGCTACTTAAAAAACTTAGTAACCATTAGGCTCCAGCAAGGGATAGGGTACAGTGGGATAATTGGGAACAATATTAATTATTTCTAATCTAAAATGATCTGTATTTATCCCACATTATTTATATTTATCCCACATTATTTATATTTATCCCACATTATTTATATTTATCCCACATTATTTATATTTATCCCACATTATTTATATTTATCCCATATGATTTGTATTTATCCCACATTCCTTTCTATTTATCCCACATGATTTGTATTTATCCCACATTATTTATATTTATCACAACTTATCCCATATAATTTCTATTTAGCCTCCCATTATTTTTTATTTCAATTGCCAAAATATTTAAGTATCCATTAAATGTTATGACTTTATTTTTATTAGATGCTTCCAATTATCCCACACTACCCTAATTATTAATGAAAAGAAATTAATTACTCCTACCTTGACCTTTTGTCTTTATTTTTTAATTCACAAAAGTTCAGTACTTAAAACATTGCTAGAAACGAAATGTAAAACAAAATTCATTAAATTTAAAACAATGTTTTATTTAATTCAATTTATTTACTAATGATTTTTGTGTACCTACACATTTTAATAAATTTTCACTTCGTTGTCGTGTATTAATTGTTTTACAAAATCATTTCTAGCAAATCAATTTGTTTTTTTTTTTATAAATATTTATTCCTGTACAGAGTGACTTTTTTTATTCAGCTTCAGTTCATGGAAAAACTCAAATTAAAATATTTTTTTTAAGCCATTGTGCTTCAACTTACCCTATACATCTGTTGTGCCATATAACTATGCTAATATTTTTGTATTAGTTCGTACGTTACTATTTTCCTTTGCGGTCTTAAAACAGTAATTATAATTTTTTTTAATTAACTTAGGTAATTCACAATATAGTTTTAACAATACATAATTTAATTACAAAAGTTCATTCGTTACAAGGGAAAGGCATAAGTATATTTATTTAGGGTGATGCCTGCTGATGATCTTTCATATTTATTACGTAAGTAGTTTATAACAATTCTAACAACAACGGGTTAAGTTCTTTTTTATTTAAGTATTTAAATCTACTCGATTTAAAATGAATACACCTACTCAGGAAGACGTCGAATAACGATTAATTAATTAATTAAATTTAGCCTGTTAGATTCATCGATTAAATTTAATTTAATTTAATTTAATTTAATTAACAAATTTTCTACTTTCCTAAACATTTTTAACATCCATTTAGTAATTTTTAATTTATTCTATTAAATATTAGGTTACTAATTTCAATTCAACAACGTACTAATAATTAAAAAATAATTAATTAAGATTAGGGATTTTTTAAGTAAAAAATTTGAAAACATTTTTTTTTGTAATTTCTGTAATTAACCAACCCCTGTGTGTTGCTACTAAAAATAGACAGATAATTTTAATAAAAATTTTAAATCGACGTTAGCTTTTTTTTTTTAAATATATTTATTATTAATTAATTATTATTTGTTAATTTTTTTCTTATAATATTGCGCTAGTTGAAACGATGCCTTGCTACAGTTGGAAAGTTATAAAAATATAATGAAGCAAAGTACACTTTATTGGTTACTTTGTGTTATCAATTTGAGCGTCATTCGAAATATTGTTAAACGAAATGATAGTGGATGATAAGATACCGTGGTGCGCTTGCGGTCATCATTATCACTAACTAATCTAACAATATTCTTAAATTTGGAAACTTTTAAGGGGGTGAGGCGACAAGATAAAATATTTTAAAAATTTAGATTGTCCACTTCGTAACGTATCAAACCAATGAGTTCATCAAAGATTAAAATATTAATTAATTATTTTATTAAACTGAAATCGAATGTTTTATAATTATTATTCTCTCTCCTCCCCTTAAAAATTTTTAATTGCTATAATAGTACAATTAGTATTAGGTATTAATATAAAATATTCCTGCAGTCTAATTAATATACCGTAATTAATCAATTAGTTACCAAAGAGGACGTATATTGCAATATCTGCTTCTTTTAATTAATTAATGAATTGAAAAATATTTATTGAATAATTAAAAAGATATTCAATACTTTGAATTATTTGTAAATTTTTGGATAGTAAAAAAAAAGCGGTGTAAAGCTAGCTCGCCTCCACGTGGTGCACCCTGGGTAATGCTAAATGAGCTAGTCAAATCGGGGAAGTCCCTTGATAAAGTTGGGTAAATATCTTTGTAAAAAAACAACCCTAAAAGATGTGTTGCAATTATCCAAAAATTTGGCACATTAAAAACCAAAAAAAAAAAGAAATATACGATTGGCATTTTTAATAAAATTATAACTTTTATTACCCTACATTACCTTGTATGGCATTGGTTAAATTTTATAATAAAAAAATATTTTTTAGAAGCAGATATTTGTCAACAGCTACAGTGGGTAATGAATTCATAAATTTACGATATTATAGATAGTAATCAATCATAATTTTACACTCTCGGCAGTAGGTTTGCAGGCTCTTCATATTTGTAGTACAGATTAGTGTTTAATTAATTTTTCTTTTTTTTTTTTAATTATTCTGTCTTTCCTTCCATTTATTTATTTATAGTTCATCCACATGTTCGATCCTTCGCTGGTGGTGTTTTTTATTTGTTTGTTCTTTGATGGGGAGATTCGTTGTAAAAATAAAATTTAAAGCACCTGTGTTTAAGTGGCAACAATTATATTATTATTGAACATCGACAGTTGCGAAATAGTTAACGAGTTTTTTTTTAACTAATTAATTATTGTTATTAATTAATACTATATATGTGAACGTTTGTGCGAACGTGCAGTTTAATATATTATTACGTATTGTTATTAATTAATTAATTAATTAATTAATTGCCTATGATTAACGTGAGAACTTATGGAAGTAGGAACAAAGTGGGATAACGACTGATGTTTCACGTTGATCATGTCTTAAAACTCTTCAATAAACTTTTTCAACATTCAACATTTATTGAATTAATGAATGACCAAAACCTACAAACATTTTTGGACATAATTAACAAATTAATTGATGTCCTCAACGAGGGGGTTCATTTAAACATTTGAAGATAAGACCAAAATTAAATGTAGGGTGAAGAGGTTAAAAGGGTTGAATTAAAATAGTCAAAAACATTATTATTTTTTTTTTTAGAATTCGATATGTTATCTCAACTTTTTTTCGTCACCATTTTTACCTGAAAATGTTGTTAGTGTCCTTTAGGAATTCATTTCATAATTGTGGACGGACTGTATTGACTATTTATCAAAATTTTGGTATTTTTTTTCAAAGTAAGATATTTAATTTTGTTTGTAGTTTATGAAAATGATTAAAAGTTTTGGTCATTCATTTATCCATCTTCAACAGCTCCAAATAATTAAAAACAATGTCCCACAACAACATCCTGTTTTAAGTGATGCCCAACGTGACCCTTGAAACACACTCGTTTTTCGAAAAATTGTCTTTAAAAGGGAAGTTATTTTTTCTTTTATTAAACGCTTTAACATACCCTGTAAGTCACTAATACAATGTTTTATATTCACTTTTTTTTTTGGGTTCAAAAAAAATGGAACGTTTTTCGTACTCGTTCACTCACAAGGATAATTAATAAGGATTAAATTTGTTAACACCCACACACGTTTACACTAAATATTGCACACGGATTCGATTGTGGTTTAAGTTTATGTTTTTGGCTACCGTGACGGTGGACGTGGACCTATTTTTGCAGTCAGCAAAATGGCTTTCGAAAATTGATTGTCAAAAATATGCAACTTCTCACATTCCCATTTGTTACTGTCATCATTTTTTCCTAGTTCTTTTTTTTGTCCTAATCCAAAATGGTTCAATCGGAAAAAAATAAAATTGATATCTAAAGAAAAAAAAAATGTGATGATGATTCAAAGGATTCTCTGTAAGAAGAGTCAACAATAACTGAAAAAAATTTTGTTTCTTCTTGCAAGGTTTATGGAAAAAAGGATGAGGATAATTAGAATCATCCTTTTGGATAAGACTCATTGTTAGTGAAGAACAGTTGGAATTCTGGAAACTGAATAATTGTGTGGAAGCCTGAAATATCCCCATAATGTTTCAAAGTTGATCAGGGAGTGATGATAATCCAAAATGCACAATTTAGACCAGTACTTCCTGATCATTTTGCAACGAATAGTCAAAGGACTCAGATGGAAAGAAGTATCATACTAAACGTATTGGATATCCAAATGAATATTTCATGAGAATGAGACTTGAAGAGTTTGATGAACCCTCCAAAACTGTGTCAATGTTTATAGAATGTCAAAAAGATTTAATGGAAGAGACAAGCGATAACTGAGATTGAATGAGGTGGTTTAGAAAATTGTCCAAGTGTCAAATGGTCAAAATTTTGGAAGAAAAATAACTACAATGCTAAATATTGAGCATCCAAACCAAGATGGATTCAATGGAGGAGGAGTATTGAGAATTGGATTGTTAAGATATTCTTTTGAAACTATCACTTTGTCAAACATCAAGAAGGAGATCTTCAATAATAAAACCAACAAGATCTTTATGGTTTATTTCAAACAATATGATGAAGAAACAAGGTCTTCAAGAAGTAGCAGGATTTCTCTTAATAGAAATGGAAAGGATTTGAAGAAGATCGAGAATTTCAAGTTCAAAAAATTTGCCAATTGAGGATTCTCAAAAGTCAAAAACGTAACGATTGTGAAGGACGTTAAATTCTCAAAAACTAAAAGACCGAAGAATTCCAAATTTCAAAAACTTATCGATTGAGGGTATTCAAACTCAAACAGAAAACAGAAATTGGCTCATGTCTATCAAACTCCAAAAGAACTTACCGATTGAACGTGGACAAGCAGTTTAATCATTATTTTTTTATCAATAGACATTGTTGCTGTTTGCGTCCATAGGTCTTGGCCCATGTCACGGTACGCCACCACCTTCATCAAACACTGTCAATGTTGGCCAGTCGTTCACCGAGTTCTTCGCACATCCTCTGCTGCTGCTGATGATGAGATCGTCGTATTGACGAGGTGGACGATAATGGTGGCGGAACCACGGGTACAGGCCGAGATCGAACGAGACATCGATCCTGGCTACGTCGTCTACGTTTCCGATGACAAAACACCACCACCATCAGCAACACGAACATCACGCTCGCCACAGCGCACGCCGACACCGTCGTGTAGTTTTTCTCCGCCACTTTTGGCTTACCTGGAAAGACGATCTTCATAAAATCACCTACTCCAGGATTTGTTTTATTGGAATCCCGATTCATTGGGAATTGTGAAAGATCATGGAAATACTGTGATGATATCCATATCGGAATCCGAAGAATTCTAGTGGAAGAGCATTATAGTCTCTTGGAAGGAAGGAATCAGAAGAACATGGAAGGTTGATGGAATACTTGGAAGATTGGTCTATTATCATGGAAGAAATGAGAAGACCATAGAGGAATCATTGTATCATTGAATGATTGGTGTATCATCATGGAAGCAATAGGAAGATTATGGAGCTGCTCTTGCATAATTGAAAGCATGGTATATACCCATGGAAGGAATGAAAGGATCGTGGAAGAATCATTGTATAATTGGAAGATTGGAGTGTTATCAGGGAAGGAATGGGAAGACCATGGAGGAATCGTTGTATTATTGAAAGCTTGGCCTATTACTATGGAAAGAATGAGAAGATCGTGGAGGAATCGTTATCCAATGTACTTTCGAAAGGGAGCAAACAAAAAGAGTGCAGAAAACAAAAAAAAGTAATGAGATGGAGTTCCTACAGTTTCTACTTAAAAAAAAACTGTAACAAACAATAGAAATATATCAGTAGCGGCTCACGAGTATCAAAAATTAATCAAAATTTCATTTTGGAATGTCTAATACAATTGTGTTGACCTTAAACAACTGTTTTTAGTAATTGTCTTCAAGAACACTCCACAATGATGGTCTTGTGCACCTCAATCAATGAATCAAAGAACGGTTGAGTCTTTAGTGTTCATCAAGAAGACTGGAAAACCTTGATGGTGCAGTAGAACATACTATGGAGTTCAAATCCCAACACCTAAATGTACGGGATGTTTGACCCCAGTCTCCCATGTTCATGAATTTTGACAAATGGGTTGGCGTCCCATGTGACCTGACCCATAAGCCGCTACTGAGATACATGTATGTACATACGAAGTCAGAGATGATAGACTTACGTGTGAGATAAATAGAATCATGCTGCAGATAGCTGCGAACCAGTTAGCAGCACCACCAAGCTTACGGACAGGGGTGGCAGGAGTATGGAGGGCAAAGGTGACACCGTACGTGACTCACCTGTGTACATCACAATGAATCACCTGCCACACCCCAAATTACGAAATCACGACATATACAAAAAAAAGGTTTTTGGAAAGAAAAAAAAATCTGATTCAAAATTTTTTTTTGTCGTGTTTCGTGAACGATTACGTTATCAGATTAAGATAATCCACTGACCATTAGAATGATTAATCAGAAGCATCAGAAGCAGAGAAATTATTAAATATTTTTGACTTGATTGATTTTAATTTACGTATGGTGGCAAAAACATGCAACTTAAGAATTATTAGAAAGACAGTTAATAAAGAATTGGTGCTAGAAGTGGAGAAGATGATGGCAATAAGATTTGTAATAATTAATATAATAGTAACCATTCTATCACTCACAGTTGTCTTCATCGGAGTTATCATCAGCTCCGCAGTTGTAGACATTATTGCATTTTAGTTTAAAAGGAATACAATATCCGGATTTGGAACATTGGAATTCGTCGCAACTTGGACCTTCCTGTACTTCCGTCCAGATGATTTTGAACCCTTGGGCCCCAACAGCTTTATCAGCTGTCACAAAGCTATTAACACAAGTTAGAATCCCAAACCAATCCATAATCATCAAAGATTACCTTATTCGAATCCTATTAGAGTCCGATAGGAATTGCCAATTATCCTCGAGCCTTTTTTCTCCACAAAGTTCTGTCGGAATTTCGTTCAGGTTCAGCCACAACCTCAAGACGGCTGCAGGACATCCACGAGCTAAATAGGACAAAACAACGTCATCTATTTTTTCTTTAGAATCATTAAGTAAACTTACGAAATGGGTCCCCTTCGACCATAAACCTTTCGAAATGGAGCATAATCTTGTATCTGGGCCTGACAGAGATGTACCAGTTACAGATTTTCGAAGCTCTTCCTTTCAAAGGACCGTCGTAATCCAAGGGGAAATTAGGACTAGTGATTACACCATAGTCGGTGTTACTGACGTTGGCTCCGCAATCTCCAAAAATGTTTGTTGCCGTTTCGAAGATGTAGCGCGCCCTGAAACCGCTGTAAACGTTTTCGGAGTCAGAATGGAGGACCACCTTTAGGCCAAGAGCTCCACGATAGGATTCAACAGGTCCAGGTGCTGTTTTACCGCAGTATCGACCCAAAAGTTTCTCTGAACTGTTGTGGTAAATGTTGTATATTTCTAACCAGTCTTCTTGACAAAGATCTAGTCTAAAAGATGGAAGAACTATCAATAGAATTGGGTATTCGTATTGGATCTGGGGGAAGAGCTCTTGGAAATACTACGAAGATATCAATAAAGGGATCTCAAGAGAATGCTGATGAAAGATCGTGATAGTCTTACGGAAGAAAGAAATTGGAAGATCGTGAAAAGTCATTGAAGGTGGTTGGTAAATTATCATTGAAGGAATGGGAAGATTGTAGAAGAATCATATTATAAATTGGAGGATTAATGTATTATCGTGGAGCAGTGATTCTTAACGTTTTTGTGATGTGGAATCAATACAATTTCTGAATTGTCATGGACGAAATGTATGGTATAGTGGATGAATTAAGGATGCTGCTAACTGTGCAAGCCTCACAGGCTCCTGTACGCGCGCACCACGCCCCGGCGACGGCTCCGTCCGCTATATGATTGGCTGATGCTCGGACCACCGGTTAAGAAACACTGTCCTGGAGGGAATGAGAAAACCTTGGTGGAATCATTGTATAGTTGGAATATTGTGGAAGAAATCGAAGAATTGTGGAGAAATCGTTTTATAAATGGAAAATTGGAAAGAATCGTTGTACATTGGAGCATTGATGTCTTTTCATGGAAGGAATGGAAAGAACGTGATAACGTCATGGAAGAAATGGGAAGAACCGTAATGAAAGCTTTGGTAAAAAAATTAAACCTATTGAGGGGATTTTTTTTATGGACTTACCCATAAAAACCAGAAGTGACATTGGTGTTTCTGTCAGCCCTTACTTTAAAATTATCAAACACTAGTATAACCTGTTCATTGTGTGTAGCTATAAACAAATATGTACAGTTGGTGTTGCTGGGATAATTCGAAGGATATCTAGGGGAGTTGAACTCCCCTTTTCTTTTGCTCGTACTTCTGTACGTAAAACTACAACTACCATCGGGAGAAGCAGTACCTGGTATTTTGTATTCTGTAAAAAAAAAGTGGTGCCATTTTTTGGTCATTGATCAGTTTGTGTTTATTACCAGTCTCAAAAGTATAATTTGCTTTAAATCCCCTTCCCATTTTCTCTCCACTACTAAAGACCATTACTAATCTAGGACCTTCGGAAATAACAACTGATGGGTTCGCTTCTTCCCCACACATTTCGTAGTCGAATTTATCGTAAGAATCGGTGGTTTCTTGTCCCTTGAGGTATATCTTCAAGTACCCGTCGGAGCAACTGGAGCAAAGGTAATCTTTAGAACATAATTACCATTGAGTCACGGGATTTAGGTGTGAATAAAAACATTTTTCTAAAGGATCTCACTTTTGTTTTCCCACAGAATCGATTTGCATTTATTAAAGTGGCGTAATGTACTATGAATATTAAATGAGGTAAACGGAATGGTCGGCTACCCATGAGAGATAAAGAGGGATGATTACGTTCCGTTGTATACTTACTCGCTCTTGGAACCTTTAGGTATTTCGAAAAGGGCAAATTCTAGGCGCACCCTTTCCAAATGTTGAGCGTCTTGTAGTCCATAAATAAAGTACCTACAGACTAACTTTGGCATGTAAGGAAACGGATAGTTAGGACTAAATACAGATCCACTTGACTCCTTTTTGCTGAGGATTTTTTGGTCGCATTCCGATCCTCTGATGTGAATTCCGTCGTTTTTACTTATGAAATCTAAAAAATATACCTCGTTAAACCCATTGGGTCCATTGGTAAAATTCTGTAGCTACCTAATTTAGTAAAGGAATTCGAGAACTCGAAGATCCCCTTGAAGCCTCTATTTTGAGTGCTGGCAGTGCGAGTAAGTGTTACAAAAGTAATGAAGAGCGATGCTTCCGACGAATATAGAACGAGGTTTCTTTGTTGACCGCAGTACGTTCCTATTATAGCGGAACTGTTATCAGGACCATCGTAAATCTTCACGTAATCAAAAGGGCAGCTTAGAAAAAAAAATAGAGTCATCCCAAAACGAAAACAAAATTAAATGTGGACTTCCCAGGAAGTTCAGGAAGATTGAGGGAAGTCCCAAAACATTCCAAGAAATATTCTGTACCACACACAAGCTTGTGGGTGGATTTTTCATCAGCCATTTCCACCCACGTATAGATAATGGTACAAAACTCCTGGGAGACCACAACGATGACGTTTTGGCATGATAATGAGAAACTTACTGAGGACCACCATAAAACAGGTCAAAGTCCCGGAATTCCAGTCGAACCCTTTGATTGGGCGTCCCCAAGAACTGATACGTGCACGTAATATTTTTGGGGTAGGCACCTGGATAAGTTGGCGATAGAATAACACCCGTTGGTTTCGCAGCGCCCTTCACCAGGAAGCTGCAGGGAGTGTTAGGAACTGGCGTTCCAACTTCGAACTCCGCTAAAACGAATTAGAAGACCACATTTCGAATTAAACGAAATAATTTGTTACAATGGACTCACTAGACTTACTGTCATTAACAAAAGCGTATCTTCCTCGGAATAGATCAGGAGAAGAGACGTTTTTGTCGGTATAAAATGACAGCGCGATGGCTCTATAGAGTGAGACGCGACGTCTTGGAGGAATCGGACCGCAGTAACGACCTCCGAAGGGAGAGTTTATCAACTCCGCTGATTCTGTGTGTACTACCTCCGAATAAACGTCCATATACTCATGGATGCAACTAAAGACATAATTTACCAATGTTAGTCATTCAAATAAATCCATTTTTGTTATCAAATCTTATAGTTTGTAGTACAAAAAAGGGGAATATAATGTTATGGTATTCTCCACTCCAAACAAATAAGGTCGTGGTCACTGATTTAGAATTTAAAAAAACTGTAGGTACGTAATAACAGTTCAGAAATCTACTTCTTGGGATTTCAGTTAAAATTGACTTTTGTATGAAGTGTTGTATCGTTTAGTAAAGTGTATGTACAGCTAAAAATGCTTGAAAGAAACCACTTAAAGATTTGAGTCGACACTTAAAAACTACGTATGTACATATTTCGTAATAGAAGTAAGCTTTCTGCAACTGCGAGAAGAACACATGCAGATAAAGAAGTATTTGAGCAGATGATGGCAGAAAGAAAACAGAACGAAGTTTTAGCCTTCATGCATTACATTTTATGTAATTGTTCCTTATTTGGGATCAAATTATTGTGAATACAGAGATAACATTAAATATAGAGAGTGCAGGAACGTAACTGCAAGTGCATCTCTGGCAGAGAGCGAAAGAAAATCGGTTGACCTATCTTCCTTTCTCTCTACTTGCTTCTGATTGACGCCCCATGTCAAGTGGTGGGGACTCGTACGTTGAAGCGCCAATCAGAGAGAACGAATCGATTCTCTTTCGCTCACTGCCAGGGAGTGTGCTTTCAATCACATTAGCTGCTTCTTCTATCTTTAACGTTACCTCTACGTTTTGTATCACCTATTCACAATATGTGTAAGAAAATATATATTTGATAACCATGCTCATGCAAAATTCAAAATATAATACAGATATTTTGGTTTGAGATTAATTTTCAAATTTCGAGATAGAGGTCTTGAAAAAGAGCAGTAGATTACAAGATACATAGCAATTGGAAGAGAGTGTGCTCTGAAAGAATGAAGAAAGGATTTCTGTTGAAATTTGCTCAATTGTAATTACTCACGCGGGGATGTTTCCCACGGCTGCCCCACTGTAGAGTAACAAAAAATACAATCAAAATTCACTAGTCTAACACATATTCCATGCAAACGATTATATATGTTTAATAATCGTTTTCGACAGTGCCTAATGCAGAAATTGAAAATACACATAGAGAACTTTGACATAATAAAAAACAAACAGATGTTAGCTTTGTTAGTCTGTAAATGTTTCACGAAATAATTTTCAAAAATCAATGTACCTACATAATATGTATCTATTTTTACAAAGTACAAATGGTTCTTCTTCCTTCACCCCAAAAGATGACAATCCTCTTCCTGTACCGCCCTGATGTAAGGAATTGAATATTATATGTATTGTCAAGGGGGTAGAAAATAACAATGTTTTTTTTTTGTTTTGAAGGAATTAAATGTAAATATGAAATATGACAATTTGTTTGAGTAGGTAATAAAAAGCACGAAGCAATAAAACCCTTATCTGGAAAATAAAATACAAGAAAATGTTTACGTACTCCGGTGGGGTGCCACGCAGTTGAAAGTGCGTAAACACAACTTCAGCCCTTTGCCCTGGTCCTGCGATGAAAACATAAACGCACTGGCGGGAGTGTCCCTTGGGGTTGAAGAATTCGGGTGCGTGGAATGTACCATTTAAGGGACCCCCTTGACGACTTACAAATGTCTGATCGCACTCTGAAATAATAGGGGCACAAAACAAACTTTTTAGAGGGTGAAAATAATAATAAAAGGATTAAAAACATTTCAATAGAACAGAAATATTTTTTACATTTCTTTCGATTGTTTTTTCTTGGTAAATAAAAATATAATTTTAGTTAAGGGTTGATTTTAATCTTTTGTAAACTTTGGTCGCGTGATAAGTTGCACGAATTATTCAAATTACCTTATTTTTCGTCACATTTTTCGAGGAATAGATTTGGTAGTCAGTCAAGGAATAATTGGACATGAAATACAATTTTACATTTTTATCCAAACCCAATCTTTGCACTCCTTAAGTGTAGGTCACTTCCATCTCCCCTTTTTAGTCCTGATTTTACCTCTAAGTCCTTCAATATCTTAGATAGTGTACTATAATTCTACCCCAAAATATTTCCAAAAAAATACGTAATTTATTTTTAATTAATTAATTTGTTATCTTTTTTTCCACCCCTAACAGGACAGTTATGAAAGCGTCTTCAATCAAGACCCCATAATTAAGATATGAACTATTTATTCTTCTTCCCCTTTCCTTATTTATCTCAGAATTACTGTAACAGATAAGGACTGTGCATTTATTGCAATTTGCGTCCTGGAAAATTAATCTTTTTGTGAAATAAAACTAATTTTTTTTTCAGTCATTTAAAAACTTTATTTATTTACTCTTGGACAACACGTTATGTATGTTACAGTGGTTTTTCGAGTAAGTAACAAAATTCAGTCTATATTAAATGCATTTTACACATTAGTGTTGGTACATCGAATACAAAATAAATATTAAATAATTTAAACTAAATGTATATAATACTTCCATTACTTATATGTAAGTCCTGGATGTTTTCAATATTTTAATATTAATATTAGCAGTATCAGTCCCTACTTTACAACAACTTTTGTAGATATTAATGGTATTTTGTGTGACGGAATTACTTAAGGCTTCCAACGATGGCTTCAACTACACGTGTTCTCTCGCCACTGAGAGGAGGAGCCAGTGACGATGTTGTGCGCAGTCGCAGAAGAGAAGGAAAGTCGCGTATCACTAGCGCGGGCATCTATATATGTGTATGAATATAAATATTTTTTCTCTGTTTGTTCCTTAATTAATTCCGTCATTAAAAACAATTTGCTTATTTAAGTAATACATAACGTACATATAATGTGCTTCAACAACAAACTATTGTCAATAATTCTAACAATTATTATTTATATTATATTATATTATTTTTACCACATTATACTTGTGGGTACAGTCTATTTCACTATAAATGTAATAATATAGTTATATAGATAATGATCACCTATTTTTTCTCTCTAAGTCTTTCGACGTACGACATATTTTCAATTAAAATTTTTGGATTGTTAATGATGAGCATAAAACCATATTTGGAAATGATTAGGTTGGGTTGGGCAAGGTTAAATAAGTAAATAAAACCTAAAGCCAAAGGTTTGGTAGGTATATTAGTTCTTCAGAAGGCCAATTGTACTTTTATTCAGACGGTTACACAGTTGCATAATTGAAACTGGATTGAGATCAACGTTATTTATTAATTAGATATAGTAATTAAGGCATTATCACAATGATAACGCTGTTTTTATTTAAACGAGTTCTCAAAATTTTGCACTACAAAATTATTGTTTCCTAGAAATAATATTAAATGTAGAGAGTGTAAGAACGTAACTGCAAGTGCGTCTTTGGAAGAGAGCGAAAGAGAATCGGTTGACCTATCTTCCTTTCTGTCTACTTGCTTCTGATTGGCACTCCATGTCAAGCAGTGGGGACTCGCACGTTGAAGCGCCAATCAGAGGGAATCAATAGATTCTCTCTCTCAGTCACTGTCAGAGTTGTGCTTCTTATTGCTTCCTCTATCTTTAGTGTTACTTCTATCACAATTTATTATTTCAAATAAATTTAAAAAAAGTAATTCTTTGTACAACTTTTTGAGAACACTGTGGTATGTATACTTGTAGTTAGGCTACGTAGAAATAATCTCTGTGTTGCTATAGGAACGTTATTCTGATAAATGTTGTATTTGTAACAAAATACGACTTTAATTTTAGTTTTGAAACCTGACTTTTATAAATATTGACTGTTTATTATATTTTCAAGTTATAATATGCATACAATATTATAGTTTTAATACTGTTTTTATTGTCTTCAGTTTTTAAAATTGCAATATTTGTATTATATGCAGATACACTTGAGGTTTTAATAATTAGGTACAATTGTTTTGGTTTCCATTTCTGTTTATAAAATTATATGAAGGAAAAGCAACCCTTTTTGTTTAGGAACTACAGTACTTTGGTTAGGGGTTGAATCTGACATACGTCATATTTTAAAACTAACAATTGGTGTGGATAATAAAGCTGGGGGTTGCCTGAATCCCTGATGTCCATTTTTAATGTTACTCTGCGGTTTCTTTTTCGACACGAAAGTTCACGGAAAGGGTGAAAGAACACGCTACATGGCATTTAAAGAAATAATTTGTCGGACTAATTAGCGTGTTTATTTTGACCTTTATTTTATTGGATAATCGTCCAAATATAAAAAATAATTGTATTTGGAAATTGGACACATTTATAATTCTTAATTGTCTAATAGGGCTGTTTGTATAGTAGATTAGTTTCAATTCCGTTGCTATAAAAGGGGTTGTAAAACAGGTACATTATATTCATCATAATGTACCCTGTGCTTTATTACGTAGTAGATATTAGTCTTTAGGGTTTTATGTATTTCCAATTTATTATTATTTATTGTTTTTTAATGAATGGACTTAAACACAAGGTGTGGGGGGTTGAATGAAATGGATTTTGGTGATAATTAGATTAAAGGCAAATCAATTTGGACATGTTAATTTGTTGTCTGATCGATAAAGCAATTTGGGTAACGGAACTGATTGGCGGAAATTAATAGATATGATGTGGCAGATAATCGCGATGACTACATAATCATTTTTTGTTTTTGGGGCAGACTGGATTTTCTGAGTTGTGTGATATGTGTCTAATTGCATGTCTGTTGATGGTACTTAAAAAAAATTAATGCGATGGTTGATTTGATTCTTTAAAATGTCGACAGTCATTGAGTCGTTCCTTCCAAGGAAGACTGAGGATGTTGACTCAAGATGTGAGCTAAAAGTGTGAATTTTTGTGAGCAAAAATGGGTTAAAATAGTAAATACGTACATACCAGGCAAGGGGGTGTGCGATCCATATTTGTACTGTACTAAAGACCATGTGGTTCCTGTGGGAGAAAAAAAAATAGCAATTTTGGCTTTATGGAATCAGACTGGTACTTACTTCTGAATTTGTGTTGATGATGGACCCCCAAACATCCCATTGTCAGTTTCTCATGGTAATTTAGGAGGCGTCGTCGTTTCATCTTTCGTCGATAATTGCTCCCCCTGAAGATCCTTTTTCGTCCTTAAAGCACCTTCACTGAATCCCGTGCACAATTAATGTCGGGGATGTTCCCCAATAGTTTGCCCGACAACAATGATGATAACAATAAAAACGGCCAAAAGAACGAGGATACAGCAAATGGCTACGGCGACCATGGCACCGGGATGTTATTGTTGGAGGCGATGACGAAGTCTATCAGCTTCCTCGCGACCACCGTCATCCCCCTCCAAAGAACTCGAATCTTCTAGGAATCAAATATTGATCTAGAAAGCGCGACGAAAAGCCACGGAGCGCGGCTGCGTTGAATTCGACAGAAACGTCGGCTCGGCGCCGAATCACTTTTCGAATGTGAAAGATGTGAAAGTTGAAATAATAATAAAATTGTTTCAAAAGGACCTACAATCGATTTGTATGTATCTACATCGAATTCGAAAGTTACGACGAAATATAAACACTCCAACCCCAATGAGGAATTTTTTACAACCCCAGTAGGGTTCCCCAGATTTTTTTTATCGAGTCATATACTTGTTGATGAACAACACGATTCATCAACATCAATCAAAGTTGAAGTCTCCGGTCACCACATAAACACATTCGAAACATTTAAAACAACAGTTGAAAATGGTTTTTAAAAATCGAAGAAATGAAAAACCAAGGGCACAAATAAGGGTTTATATTCCTCCTCTTGGTCTCCTCCCATTTCTGAAAGCATCCCTCAATTTTGGTATTCACTAAATTTATCATTACCTAAGCTTTGAGAATGCTTTTGATTTTCGGTACCCCCCCCCCTATAACGCGACGTATTCGGGGAGGGGGGACTAATTCACGCCATTGGACAAGTTACCTTCCCACCCCCAGCAAATGTCTGAAAACATTCCCCAATTTTTGTATCCACTGAATTTATCATTTTCTTTAAACGACATGAGGATGCTCTTAATTTTGGTGTACCCCCTCCACAATACGACGTATTCGGGAAGGGGGGGCTTATATACGCCACTGGGCAAGTTACCACCCCACCCCCAGCAAATACCCAAAAACATTCCTCAATATTGGTCTCAACTGAATTTACCATTTTCTTTAAAGGACCTCAGGACCCCCTGGATTCGAGTGCACCCCTCACAACACAAAGTATTAGGGAAGGGGGGTAATTTACGTCACTGGACGAGTTATCTCTCCCAAGGCCAGATAGTATAAAGGGTTTTAACTGCTTTAATTGTACTTTTTAAGTTCATGGGGGGTGGCAGATAAAAATTTTTGGAGAAAATGGGTGGGAAAATTATTTTTCCTTAGAAGAGAACTCAGAGGTATCAAAGTTTTCTTTTTAATTTATCGATACAAGGGCAAATAATTGACAGCAGGGCGCTTGGGGGGTGGGTGGAATTTCCCCTGTCTCCTCCTAGGTCCATCGCTGTTAAATTCCCATAAAAATGGTCCTTATATTTTCGTTTCCTTTTAATTTTTTTTTGATAAAGTGTTTCATCTTATTCTTTCGATTTTTAAAAGAAAACAAAAGCCCAAAAAATACTCGAAGGGTTTTAAATTGCACACTTTAAAAGCCCATTGGAGTGCACTCGTGTATGTTTTTTTTTTTTTTGTCTTTCGAAATCCGGAGTTTGTCGAGAGTCAACTTTTGGTCAACGTGATCCGTTTTGACCTGATTCGAACTTAAACCAGGTCACGTTAAAATCGACCTGGAAATGGGTGGGACGCGGTCTAGAGGGTTGTGTGAGCGGGCCAATCTAATGTTTCTCTTAATAATGCAAATTTTCGTTGGCGAGAACATTAAACTTTTGATAACAATGTGTAAGTGTGGAATTAATGGGAACTAACACCAGGGATGGGAAACCTGATATAAACCCATTTATGTATGTATACACACGTCTAATTCAGAGTGGCACATTTTCGGACATGAATTGTAAACTAATGACATCTACCAGTACAATATTGAAGACGGAGGGAAGCATAAATTGGAATTTATTTTCTAGAGAAAACGTTCTCAAATTTGATTTCGTTTTTCTTTTTTTTTTTTTTTGTAATCACCCAAATCTTCTTTCCCCTAATTCTCATTTCAATCAAAAACAGCTCAAGATTTCGTTAGAAAAATCATTATCAGAATACTAACGCGATTTTTATTTGATTAACGAAGAAAATTCTTAATGTTTTTGACTTACCATTTGTGATTCGAATTTGATAGTAGAACGTTTGAAACCAAAGGATCGACAGAATAAGATGTCTCCCTGAGGCGTGCCAGTATGATGGGGCCATATTGTGTCCTAGTAAAGAAAAGGGATAAACAAAAAATTAAATAATTATTTTTTGAAGAAGTCTTACGTTTAAGGCGAAACGTCGGTTGTTGTTGTTATTGTTTTATAGACTAAAAGAATTTTTATCAAGGGAAGATTTTGTAAGTAGGTACTTATTATTTTTTGAAATCTTTTGGAAAGAAATTTTCTGAATGAGCCCTTAAAAGTTTAAATCGAATAACGTGAACTTTACCACAAAGAGTGAGTGAGTAAGATGTTTTATTTTCGAAAAGAGTCTAGTGTCCAGCAGTAATCAAAGTTTATTGAATTTCGAAGCCTTGTCCGGACAATATATCATGACCAGAGAATTGATTTAGAGTCGAAAAATTTTATTACGAACTTCTCAGGGATCTTTTGTGTCTTCCAGCAAATTGAATTTATTTTACTGGAGACGGAGTTAAAATAATTACATACTGCAATGGTTTTATTGATATTGCAACATTATTCTGCAATACGACCAAACGACCATCCAAATTTTTCTATTTTCGATCCTATAGTTAAATATTATCCTCCATATGATGAAAAAAAAATCTGTACCAATAATATGAGCCCTTAATGTGTTTTTCTATTTAAAATACGTGGGAAATTTTGATTTTTTTTATTTTTCTGTAACGTGGAGGCATTTAATGTAACTGTAATGGACTTGACTGAATTTAAAGGTAATTACAACTGTCACATTTTTCGAAAAAAAAAAATATTTTTGCATTTTTTGATGGAACGGTCAAAGTTACAGGAAAATTGTATAAAGTAATTTTGATGGAAATTTAATTTTCTACTAAAAAGGTTCTATACATCAAAGCAGTATGATCCATAGTTTAAAAGTTACGGCATTTTAGGAACTAATTATCAATATTTGGCGAATTAATTCTTAAAGTGCTGCAATATCTTTTAAAATATGAATCTTATCACTTTAATGTACAGGACCTTTTATGTATAAAATTAAATTCTCTTCAAAATTATCTCGTAGAATTTTCTTGTAACTTTGACCGTTTCGCCGGAAAATGTACATGTACATGCGTCACCTAAGTCAATTTTTTCGAACAAATCATATTTTTGCGTTTTTTGACGGAACGGTTAAAGTTACAGGAAAATTGTGTAAAGTAATTATAAAGGAAATATAATTTTCTACAAAAAAGGTCCTCTACATTAAAGTGATAGGATTCATATTTTAAAAGATACTTATGCAGCATTTTAGGAACGAAATAGCAATATTTGGCGAATTAATTTTTAAAATTCTGTGTATCTTTTAAAATATGAATCCTATCACTTTAATGTAGAGAACCTTTTTTGTAGAAAATTACATTTTATTCAAAATTCCTTAATACAATTTTTCTGTAACTTCGACTGTTCCTTCAAAAAATGCAAGGATATGATTTTTTCGAAAAAATGTGACTGGTGACATAAATGTATCAAAATGTATGACTTGATGTGAATCAACTGTGACCGCATTCAAAGATTGATTTCTTTAACTTTAATTCCAAAAAACTTTCTAGTTCTCTGATCTTTTCCAATAGCAATCAATTTCTCTTATTTAGATGTAATTTAATTTAATAGCAACTACAAACTCAATTTAACTCGTCTTCACTTTTGAAATTCTTCAGATAATTTCGACGTAAATTTGTTATTATCATTAACGAATAATTCGAAAGTTATTAAGGGAAGAAAATTGATTTCCCATAAGGCAGAAGAAAGACCTTTTAATTTATTCATTAGAACAACTGATCGAGTTTAAAACTTCGAGTATTTAACATTGCAAACAATAGTTTCAAATTCACGGCTCCAGAAAAACCCTTCACCCCCTGATTTGGTACCTGACAAATCCTAAAGGTTCATATTCATTATCAGATAATATAATCGAATTTATTTTTCGTGTACGTAGGGAATACAAGCAGAATTTTTTTGTGAACCCACCCTGGATCCGCCCCTGGTTATTACTCACCATATCGCCAGTGTCAGAGACGAGGGCTATTTGGAAAAAGACCTGGACCTGGTTCCTCCAACCTTATCTGAAACAAAAACCATTTCTAATAGGAGTATTTTTCATATTTGTTAATGTATACAAATGTGGTTGTGGACGTTTTGGCTCCAATTCGTGGGCCTTCATCAGGTTTCATTTTTAGTTAATTTTAAGAATGTTTTGACGTATTAATTATGTACAGAAGAAAAGAATACGTTGATAGTTTTATTATTTAAAGGGCTTCTTTTGAATAATCACTTCAATTATTATTCATCCCTTGGTTGCCGAGTTTGGGGTTAAGGGAGGGGACTTCAAATGATAAATATGTCTACTTGGTGAGGTCTTCGTTGCAAAGGATGATCGCTTTAGAATACTTAGGAAGATTGAGGCCTAGAATGGCCACGAATTATGTATAACGGCCGCGGAATCCCACCCTCTAAGCTTAGATGATGGTACGTGGTCTGAATGAGGGATGAATCTCATGCCAAGAAAAAAAAATAGTGAATAAAAGATTGAGAAACTCAAATAAAAAAATTGAAACAAATTAGGGGTGGTTTATTTGTGACAGTTTTTTTAAAAATAAAAGCAATTTTTGATTAAATCATATCAATCCATCCTCATGGTTATTTCTTTTGATATGGAAAACCCAAAAAAAAAAAGAAACTATTTTGATTATAGCTTTTGATATTTTAGATGCAATAATTTAAGGGATGTGGATAAATCGTACTTGAAAATCCGATCTTGATTCTAAACACTCCACGCCCTAGTCAACCTAGATTAAGTGCCTTTTGCTGAAGTTCAAAAATCGTAAAAAGCTTTCTAATTAGGGTGGGATTTATTGTATTAAAATTTTCTTTAACGGGTTAAAATTGGGTAAATATTAGTCACCAAAGAAAAATACTAAATAAAATAAAGGCGTGTATTAGGGGTTAAAAAGACATTAGAGCCCTTTTGGTGACAATCCAAAGGATATATATTTTAATGTCTTTTTTATTGTTAGTTGGGAACCAATTTGGTTTGATCCAAAAGAAAGAATGGGGGAATAAATTAATTTTTTTATTTATTTATTTTTTTAAAAATATGATGAATAGGTAAATGATTGTGTGATTAATCCTTATGTACTTACATGGACCGGGTTTGATAACCAATGCAACACTAACAACAAAGTCGAAAGGGTTACGGACGAAAGATTTCGACAATGTATAACTTATCGTCACCGTCTTCGTCACCGACGACGTCCCGACGCTCTTGGCGTCGTCAGGAGGACGGGAACCAGTGGGAACAATATCATCGGTTGCGAAGAGCAAAAGCCGTCACTGGAGGGTGCCCCGCCCAGAAGTCTCTACCAATTGTTATTATCACCAGTGGCGCCCGACGCAACCCCATATCACTTTACCTAACCCTTCCCTGTTCTTTTGTTTATCAAAAGCTATTACACGATTACATTCTCACAATGCGCGTTCACTTGTTCCGAAATCATTCTTTTTTTTTTCGGCCGTTTTTTGTTGTCTTATCCGGCGTCGTGAGCGTCGTCAGAGCGAGCGACTCGACAACGGGGGCAACGTTGCCAATGAGGATAGTAGCACGAACGTCGAAACGCAGCGACGCGTCGCGACGCCGTAGCATGGGGCGGTGGCAGAGAGTCACCGCGGCTGCGTACCAACGCGCACCTTTTTCGTACGTGAATACGCGGAGGTCGAATTGGACATCTCGCATATCTTCGTTTTTTTATACCATGTCTGAACATATACAAGGTGTTTGGGAAATCACCACCGTTTCTAAAAATCACGTTACGAAGTGACCATTTTTTTGGTCACAAAAAAGAATCCAATTTTATATATTTAAGGTTAATTGAATTATTTAACATTATGTTTGAAAAAGAACATCTTCAGTAACGTCTATTAGTCTTTTTAAGGACTAATTAACGAAAAGAATGTTCTGAAGAGCTAGAATATGAACATAATTCGTAAAATAGGAAAGATGTTTGAGTAACTTTTTCATTTTAACTCGTTTTAGTTAAATTTGTGCCTATTTTGACGTAATAATTGTGATAAAACTGAAGTTAAAGGTTCCTTGCATCAAAAAAATTAATAATCCACTAAATTTAAACAAAAATCGTTTAAAATTTGATGTATTTTCATAATATTTTATAAGTTATATTGGCGGGAACAATATGGCGTCAGTACTAAATACTTTTACCATAGAATATTGTTTAAATAGTAATTGATTTCAATTTTTACTCATGTCTAGTTAATATATTTGAACTTTACGCTACACATTTACCTTTAATTGGCATTCTGACGTTATTTTTAAATATTTTTTAATAAATTTTCGTTACATGTGTTAATTTAAATAAATTTTTCTGGTAGTTTAGACATTTTTTGATATTCTAGTATGTTTAGACACTATCTCTACGAAAAACAATATGGCAGCTAAGTTGTCAATTATTGTCATGTTTTTTATTGTTTTTGATGTTTTGCACGTTTTTATCGTTAAAGTAATTACTTAAAAGATTATTATGATAATTATCGACTTGTGTTAATCTTTTAAAAGTTATTTATGATTGTTTAATGTGTACAAATGTTGAAATGTGCTTAATTATACGACAGAACATATGGAAGTAGGTTACTAAACGGTTGTTGAGATGTTTTCGGCATTTAGAAGACTTACTGGTAAAAATGAGAATACTTCTGCAGGTGGTGATGCTTCCAGACCACCTGGACACCGAACAATGTCCACTTCTCTTCAGAGAAAATTCGCAAGGGGTGTGCAATATAACAGTAAGTTTAGCAATTTTGCTTAAAAGTTTCGAGTGTAATCGGTGTGTTTTTTAGTGAAAATCGTAATCAAAGGTGACAGAAATGTGGGTAAAACGTGCCTGTTTCACCGCCTTCAGGGTAAAAAGTTCATAGAAGAGTATGCCCCTACAGAAGAAATCCAAGTGACATCCATTCATTGGAACTACAAAGCCACTGATGATATTGTTAAGGTTGAAGTTTGGGATGTAGTGGATAAAGGGAAGAAGAAAAAAAGGTTTGACGGTTTGAAGCTAGAAAATGCACAATTAGAAATAGCTGACGAACCAGCTCTAGATGCAGAGTTTTTGGATGTTTATAAGGGAACTAATGGTGTTATTATGATGATGGATCTCACAAAAGCATGGTAAATAATCACGTTCGTTTAATATTATATATGCAGTTTATAACACATGTGATTTGTTGCAGGACTTTTGATTATATTCAGAGAGAGCTTCCAAAGATACCGGGACATATTCCAGTGATTATTTTGGCAAACCACTGTGATATGTCTCATCATCGCACTGTCACACCTGATCATGTTTTGTACTATATTGAGTCTGTAGCAGAGTAAGTAAATTTCTCTATTTATTAACTGATCTTTTGTTGCTTTTTTGTCTTTTTTTTTGATGTTGCTTTATATTTGCTTCTCTTTCCATGTTTTTTTTTTGTGGTCATTTTCCCTTTTCGTTTTCATGGTTCTTTTGGTTATTTTCTGTACCCTTTTTATGCCTTTTCTGTTCATTTTTCCCTTCTTTTATCATGTTTTCTTTTATCGCCAGATCTCGCTCGTCTCAAGTTCGTTACGCAGAGTCTTCCATGCGAAACGGTTTTGGTCTTAAACTCCTCCACAAGTTCTTCAACTTACCGTTCTTGCAGCTCCAAAAAGAAACTTTATTGCGCCAATTAGAACGAAACGAGGAAGAGATCCAAGCCACTGTCCTAGAACTAGACACATTTTTCGGCTCCGACGAGGCAAATTACAACAAATTCTTAGATAATCTAGTCAAAAAAAGACGCGAGATCGCAGACTTAAACGCCAACATTCCTCAACAACAAAACACTACAAACACCATCCATTCTTCGACTTCTTCTACTCAAATTGGTTCCACTCAACAACCGCCTGCTTCCGGACAAAACGACATGAAAAGGTCTCAAAGTGGACCCATCGTTATTGGAGCAGGAAAACCAATTCCGTTTGGCAATAACGCCGAAATATTTTCAAACGACAAAAAGACTTACAACAAGAGTGATAACGGTGGTAAAAAGAGCGGGGAATCCGGTAGTAATCTAGTCAGTCCAGTTACGTCTGTTGACGAGTTTTGCCCCGAAGGAGGCCAATTGGACAGGAGTTTCTTGGAAGACGTCAAACTGAGTCCACAAGCTAATAACTACGTAGAGTCTGATAGGTTTGTTATATCTACGATACATTAAATGTGTATTAAAATTTTGTTTTTAAAATCTTTTTTTAGTGACGAAGATACAGGGAATCCCCTCGTATCCGAGTTCCAAGACGATTTAGATGACGAAGTCGAAGTTGCTTCTAAACCAAACTCTAAGCCTAGCAATCCGATAAAACCTGCCGCAGATTCGAACCAAAAAAGTACCCAAAAACCCCAACAACAACAGAAACAGCAAGAATTCGAAACGATGAAACAGAGCAATGACGAAATGGATTCGACATTGAATTCAGAAATTTCTGAAATCAATTCTGAAGCCTTCGACTCCTGGATGGCCGCAGACACCAGATGGAGACGATCTCCAGAAGGTAACTACTCCATGCTGTTTATGTTAGGTCTATATCGTAATTTTCTTTTTTGTTACAGGAGGCGAAGACGATTCTGTGGTGTACCAGACGTTGGATTATAGCGGTGGAAGCGTAGCCTACGACGACAACTCGAGTCTGACTTCCTCCAACATCCGGATGGAGCTTTTGTCCTCTAGAAACAGCCAAAGATCAGTTAATGATAGTCTATGCAGCGAAAACGACGACACAAACGGCGGCGGTCATCTTGGCAGCGTCAAAAAGGAGAAAAAGAAGAAAGATAAAGACAAGGTAAGTGATAAAAATTTTGTAAATTGCGTTTAATCTGGTACAGAAGCTACAGAAACGTGTACGGGAACTAATTTGCTATGTCGATGTTTTGTCATGAATTTGCTTGGTTTTGGGGTTGTTTAGCTGAAAGAGGTTGATATTTTGCTTTTATGGTCCGTTTTTCCTTTTCCTTTTTGGTAACACTTTCTTTCTAGACTTTTTCGATCCTCTTATACCATGTTTATCGTGGTCACTTTTTCTCTTCCTTTTTCGTATTTTTTCTGGTAATTTCCCCTTTTTTTCACGCTTTTCGTGGTCACTTTTTACCTTCTTTTTTCGTGTCTTTTATGGCCCTTTCTCCCTACTTTTAAACGTTGTAATTTGTCCGCTGTAGAGAGTCGTATATTAATTTTGACCATCGTTGTTGAGTTCTTGATTCTTGTATCTGCATGCTGTTGTGAGCTTTTTGGTATTGGTTTGTCGAAAGTCTTAAGATAATCTTCAAATATTTCGTTTCTTCAGTCTGAAAAGAAACATAAGCACAAGAAATCGAAAGATAAAGACAAAAGTGGCAAAGAGTCGTCTAGTAAAGGAGAGAAAAAGCACAAAAGACGTTCTCGCGAAGAGACGTCGTGTCAAAGGGACGAACTGGAGGAATTCCTTAATGGTACCGCCAGTCCCACGATTGATTCCGCTTACGAGGCCATCTAGCATTTAACATTTCTTCTGCCTTACAAATATTTAGTGCTTATCAACAATATACATGCCTTCCGCGGGTAACTTATTTAACAAAGTCCTTGGGGAAAATCCCCAGGTCTCGGGCAGGCTCAAAAAGATTAATATCAATGTTAGATAATATTTTTGACGCTTCTGCTCTGCCCCCGTGTTGCGCTTCTATCGACGTTGTTGCAATTAAATATATTTATCTGTTGGGCTCTCTACGAAATAAATAATTGACTTTCTTTGGTTCGGTTAATTTGTGTATCCAAAGTTTTAAATTTTTCTGTGATAGATTACGACAATGTAACCAGAAAATTATTAATAAACGGCGTCGTTTGTCAGTAAACACAGGTTTCCCCCGATAGTAAAAATATTTTCTTAAAATCTAGAAATCGTTTTTATAATGTTATATATATTCATATAATATATTTAAAATAATATATGTGCGCTTATTATTAAATACAATTATCATAATTAAATGCTACTAAAGGATGACTTACTTATAATAATCATATTTATTGAAAATTGCGTAGGAAATATTGTAATTTTAATTTAACTTCAAAAAGTAGTTTTAACGTAACGTTAAAAATAATAAATGTATTTTTTGTTTAATTGTTTTGACTTTTTATCTCAATATTGTTCTTCCTTTTAATTTAAAAAAAAACCTTTTTTTTTTTAACATTTCGAACTTAATTACTTTTAATATTAATTAATAAACTTAATAGATACACATTCAAAAATACATTTTTTATTAGTTTACAATTAAATTAACAAAAATATGGTAAAGTATTTTAAAATCAAAAGCAAATAATTATTTTTTTATTAATACACACTTTCGATTGTATAGAACAACCAAAAATTAACTGAATATAAAAAAAATATCATCTTCTGTTCTTTACGTCCTATTTCTCGACGATTTTTATTGTTTTTACAAATTTAGTTTAAATTTTTTCGATATTGGGTAAATATTAGTTTAAAAATGCCGCCACTGCTATTACTTAAGTCGTTCTGCTATTCTCCGCTAAGTGGCGCCACATGTGCCACATCTTAATATTTTCCTTCCATTATTATTTGCTACCGTCCGTCAGACAGAGCAGCATGTGTCACTTTGAACATAAATATATTCGTTTAATTAGCTGCAGATGTCGCCGAGTGTTCTTAGTTTTAATTAAATCGTATGCAGCAATAATTAAAATATTTTTACATATACAGGGTGAGTGAATAATAATTTTCCTAACAATGTTCTTAATATTTCTAATTCAAAGTAAGGAAATGTTTACGTTACAAAAAGTAAATAATATTCGATGGGTTTATGTACCCACATGGGTAAACTTTTTACTTATTGTTAGGTCGTTTTTATTTGCTACCTTTTTTTTCCTTGGGTAGATAAAATAGTTATTTAATAATAAAATTCGCGAATGTGTATCTCATCTGTTGAGATTCGGTTTCTTTTTATTCTCTTTTTTTGTCGTCAGTTTACGAGTTACGAAATTCTATTCGAACTGATACGAGTCAAGAAAGGGTTCATTAATAGGGTTGTTATGTGGAAATGGGCGAACCGTCTTCGGAAATACGATACCTAATAAAAATCGAAACTAATTCTGGAGCAATAAAGTCGCGGATCGGTTTGCTGAGATTTAGAAATTATTTCCAATAAAACACATTAGTGGCAAATAAAAGATTAAACCTAATTTTATGTTAAAAAAAAAAAAAAATACTGCGTGTTTGGTCTCATAATATGCGATGTTTAGGGGCTGTTATTAACACAGATCTTCTTTTTTCTATTCTACATACAACCATATCAAGTTGTACGATTGTTATTAATCTTTTTATTTTACAAAACGTCTGATGAAAGGTGTTGATAAAAATAAAAATTAAGGGATGGGGAAAGGATATGCAGCTGGATAAAAAACAAAATAATTATAAGGGAGTTTCATTTATAAATAAAAATAAAAACAGGCTTTTATGGTATTATGATAAAGAAATAAATTTGAATTTTATTTTTATTAAAAGGGGTGGAGGGGCTAAATGAATTTTTGGAAATTAAGGCTGAAGTACCGTAGTAGAGTAGGTCAAGTAGGGTATCATATTAAAGGGCTTTTTGTGTCCATTTTCATGAACATTTTTTCAAAATTTTGAAGTAAATATTTTTTGATTTATGACCAAAAATATCAAAAAAAGTCATTTTTTCGAAATTTATTTTTATTACGGTTTTTTTGTATTTCATTATCGAAAAGTCTGGAATATTTTAAGTAATTTTTGAACATTCAATATGACTCTCAAAGAACCTGGAACATTTTGTAACATTTTGGATTCTGTAGAACATTCTTTTTAAATCTAAAACATTCTATACCATTCTTAGACCTTGGACTTTCTAGAACCCTATTGAAAAATCTGGAACATTCTGTTACTTTTTAGGATACCCTCTGGAACATTTCAATTTCATTTCCAGAATATTCTCGAACATTTTAGATCACTCTCCACATTACAAATCATTCTTGAGGAATCTGAAACTTTCTGAAACGTTTTAGATCATTCTCGATAATTTCTCTTCGTTCTCCAAAAGTCTAGAATATTCTAAGTGATTCTCGAACATTCCAAAAATAGTGTTTATCAACACAAATTTTTTGATTTTATTAAATTGCTCTTTTTAGAAGTAACTTAAACTTTATCATCATGTATCAACTTAAATTAGATATTTTTTTGCCATCGAATACCTACCCTGCTGCTTTTCTCAAAAGTATCCTTATCATCCCCATTGCAGACATCTTTTCTTTTTTAATGGGACTTGATAAACCACTTCTCGGTTACGTCGTACAAAGATATTTGGATTGTATCGTGTTACAAAGTCATTTAAAGTTTAATAACATTGGATGTAACTAACTGATGATAAGTTGTATATACAGGATGTGCGTTTATTTAGTCCAAAGGTTTATATTTTTCTGTTTTTTAAACTTAATCTATTTAATACCTAGTAATATTTAGTTGAACAAGCAAATCTTTGGTCACTCGTCTGAAATTATTCTTACCCAACTTGGGATTTGGTGTTACATCCACCTTATCAATCTGACTTCGCGCCTAATTTTTATTTTGGATCCTATTGATCTTATACTAGTATTTTATAAATTTTCTTTGTTTTGTACTTCGAAAGAAAGTCATTGACGACGTCATAAATTGCTCCTGACGATGGAAATGATCAGGTGCAATTTTAATATATCCTCGACGTACGTAAAATAAGGAACGCTATGAATCCTGGTCGTGCATTACATAGATTTTTCAGAGATCACGTTTTAAATTATGCCATGAGCCGTCGGTCGAGCTTAGTTTATCCCTGGTACAGACGGTAATTTCGGATCTAATGGCGCATGCACCATCCTACTGGAATTCCAGGACGCGATATGCCGTATCCTGGCAAAGGAACGAACAGTCATTATGTATTTTACGCGTTAATGTTGCTTTTTACGACTCGACGTAAACGCTTCTTAGATAAGGCCAATATATTTCTGAGGTACTTTACTCTTGTCAGACCTATGCCCGGGATTATCTCTGATTACTTAAAAATTACTCGGATAATTATATTACCTTCCACCCCCTTAGGTAATAACCCTGGACTATTCTGCATTTTTCATTTTATCGTGGTCGTTTCGTAAGGTAATTTTAAATAAATTATTATGTAAAATTCTTGGGCTGCATTTGGCCAAAATTAGTCACAAACAACTATAATTGCTACAATAGAGAAGAATTAGTGCGAATTAAACCGCTTTCTTACGAAAAAAATTCAAAATTTATGAAAAAATCGACAGAATACCCCCCCCTTCTCTCAAAATCTTGAAAATTTTTTTCAATTTTTCATCTAAATCGCGCTGAATTTGGCTAGAATCGATCGTATAGGATACCAATATATCCGTAAGTGTCGAATTAGTTCGAGCTGAAGCGATATTATACGAGAAAAAGTCGATTTTTAACGAAATCGACTTTTATCGAAAAACACCAAGTTTCGCGTAATTTCTGCGCTCTATTTGGCCAAAATTAGTCACAAACAACTATAATTGCTACAATAGAGAAGAATTAGTGCGAATTAAACCGCTTTCTTACGAAAAAAATTCAAAATTTATGAAAAAATCGACAGAATACCCCCCCCTTCTCTCAAAATCTTGAAAATTTTTTTCACTTTTTCATCTAAATCGCGCTGAATTTGGCTAGAATCGATCGTATACGTTACCAAAAAGTTTGGAACATTCTAGATCAATCCTCAACATTCTAGATGTTTCTGGATATACCTGGAACATTCTGCAACATTTTAGATTCTTCTGCAAAACTTTTCAAATGTTTATTTAAAATCACAAAAACGAACAAAAGGAAATGTTCAGCTGGTTGTTATTATTAAACTCAGATCGAAATAAATAAGAATATTTGTTTAGCTTCCCATTATTCCTTTTTTACCTCTGGGCAGAATTAATCCTCCAAGGTTCATAGTTTGCTTCTTCAATTTGAGTTATTGTACCTTTGAAGCTGGAGCATATTATTTAGAAGTCAACAAGAAGCTTATTCATTCAATTCGTTTATTGTTTCGTTAATAATTTTCAAAAACAACTTGTTTCTTAACTCCTGTTCAATTATTTCGTGTGTTTCGTCCTCAATCAGGAACAAAGTTTTTCGTTACTCAGGGGGTGGCTAAAAACAATCAATTCTAAGTTTAATCCAATATCTATCAGAAACCATCTCCTAGCACGTTTAATTAACAACTCCGTCGAATGTTTCTAGCAGTCGCTCACCTAATACATAAATAGATGAAGGATCCTTTTGCCACGTTTAAAACTTTTCTAATCTAATTTATCGTGTCATTGTTTAACTTCCGCCTTACAGTACTGATTTGGAACAGTATACAAATTATAATTATTCGTCAGGTTGTAATTTTTGAAAAACCTAAAGGGACAAACGAAGACAATTGGTCTATAAAATCCAATTGTAGGTCTTGGATATGTTCGTTCGTCATAAATTTTGTCTTAAGATGATTTTGTTTGTTTCGTGAGGGCATTAGGATTATGTTATTCTTGTAGCGCGAACTGCTAGTTGTCAGGTCATGGGTTGAGTGGTAGGAATGTTTGTAACCGTGTCTCGAGGATGCGCGCAACGTCGGCAGCGTCGCGACGTCAAATACCATCAGTTTGGACGCGACCGTCTACGTCGGTTGGAACGTTCACCAAGACGTTCCATGTGTTTACAAAAAACGTCACGTGACCATCACGTATCACAAAAAAATGATCAAAATATTTTACATTTACATAATTTTAATTACCAACGATTAAGAACTCTAATTAAAACAAATAAATTATTATTATTACATTACGAACTTTTAAAGTGTTTCATGAATCTAATGGTACATAATTAACATTAATTAGTAGTGCTCGTTAAGAATAGAAAAAGTCGTTAAGGTAATTATTTACTGTTCCTAATAATTCTTTTGGTGTTTTTAGAATTAAGGAAAAGTTATGTTACGAAATCTTCAAAAGTGATGTATAACTTATACATTATTTTGAATATATATATCAGCTTTTGTATTATTTTTCGAAATTTTCTCCATCTTTTTGAACGTTGTATTAAAGAGATTGATTATTTGCTTCACTGTGTAATGTTGCCATGGGTAGCATCTTTAGTTACCTTGTTTACAAACACCCTTTAATGTTGATAAGAGAATTTTCATTTCATAAGGGTTTACTTTATTTATAAAAACAGAATTTTATAATTTTTTTCACGAAGTCATATTTAGATTTTATTTTTTGACCTGGATTGTTTTTGTAATCGAGAACCTTTTAAGCTACTGACGCCTAAAAGGAAATGGTTTTTAAAAAAGGACTTTTAATTTTTTTAGCTAATGTTTCAAGTCAAATAAAAACTTAATTTAGTTATCCATTGAAAGCAATTATTAATAAAGGTACCTACAGCTTAAATTTTGTAAAAATCCGGTTATCCTCACAATGTAAGCTTAATGGTTGCTGGTGTTCAGTTTCACCCTCACGAATTACTATTTTTTTACACCGAAAGTTTTAATTACATCAAAAAAATTTTTTACTTAGGTTACGAGGAGGTATCGATAAGTATCACAATATTTTCCGCCCTATTCTCCTGATTTGTGTACAAAATATTGGAGCAAAAGGGGAAGATTTAGACGCCTACCATTATCTGAAAATTTTTAAATTTTTTACCCAATTTCCTATAGACTGATTGCAAAGGGTTTAATTTAATTACGAAGGTTCTGGCGTACTAATTTTATAATTTTCTTGTGTAATTGTTTTTGTACAAAGCTGTTTATTATCGTACGGGGGTGTTTTCTAATTAATTCCTCTTCATCGTATCGATAATAGTGATTTACAGACCGAGCTTTATGTAATTTTCATTTATCTATACGTATCTTGAACATGAACGAACCGCAGCTTAATTAATTCATTATACCACGTCTCGTTTGCGGTCTCCTGTTTGAGGATCACGTTCGAAAAATTTCGGGAACATCAGATTAAATTGAATTGTTTGCCAGAATCCAATTTCGAACAAAGAAAGGACGAGATTAACGTTCACAACTCTACAGTACAAAAAACTGTCACACAAAAATCGTTCTATTCTTATGTACATTATGTCTCCATAACAGACGAGTAGTATAGCTGTGGGGATTTCAGCACACCTAAATTTCAGAGCATGCGTAAAACGAAAATTTTGGAAAAAAAAAAATAGATGGACTGATAGCTATTCTTTTATTAGTTCATCGCGACAGGCTGGATAATAACGAAATTATAACATTTTGACGACCAAATGGAATATTTTAATACTTAATTGGTATTTCATCGATCTACCATAACTTGGTTGTTAAACATCAGACATGAGCAGAATGATTTATGCATGAAGGAAGTGAAAGAATGTACACAGGACGTGTGTGTGTGATGACTTGTTTTGCAAAATGAACAGGAAAACGTTTCGTCTCAAATAAAATTCTTCTTCAGTGCAGGTTTTCTTAGTTAATTAAGTACATTTATCGTCACTAGTTAAGGGATGATATCGATAGTGATTTCTACTTTGTGGTTAGATTCCAGATAAATCTTAATTCATTGCTGTCCTTGTTAGGGGATGAAATTGAATAAATTCAATAACTGTCACCATCTGATTGCAATAGCTCGAAGCGATAGAATTTTTGCAGAAGAGCTGGCAAAAAGTTAATTAATCCGAGCCATCTTTTATTCAATTTATCTTCAACCCCTAGGTCTTTTTTTATTTATTTCCTCAGAGATATCGTATGATATTTTTCAAATAAATCAAAATGAAATTGTGACCTTAAGTAGCATTATTACAAGATCGCGTGTTTACGAACTAAACATTGACATACGTCACGTAGTCTTTTTCATTCTATCTCACAGTCAACGTAGAAGTTAGTTAAGACTTACGTCCACCCTATTGGGCAGTATTCTTCTAAACCCACTCTGCCAAAATCCTTTAGATTTGGAACTGTTAACAGCGTTTCGTTTTGCACATAATCAGTTTTCTTTCGTGACAATGGAACATGCATAAGGAACGCTATCTCGCGTGTTCCATTTAATCTATCCACGAAAGGGAGATTCGAACGGGTTGCTTAAAAGTTTCGTAGCATTCATGTACCTAATCGTATTATTTCATTCCAAAATTATGCATTAACACTCGTTCAAACCGGAAAAAATAAAACAAACGTTTCACGAATAAAAAAATAAGGTTTATTGCAATTCTAAAACCTTATTACGTGGCCACAGGGTGAAATAGGGTGAATGCATTTAAGCTAAAAATCATTTTGGGAATTTTCAAGTCGAATCATAATCTAAATGATAAAAACATTTTTGGTCTGATTAGGGGGTGAAATCTAAACAAAATGTTTCTAAACATCCCTTTGATTAATGGATTTTGACATTTCCACAGTCCAAAATCCGCAACGAGGTTCGTTAATTGTATCCTTGAAATATCAATTGTTTAAAAACGTGGCTTTATTGAAAGGCAACTCTGTGAAACATGTATTGTTCAAATGTTAGGGTGGTTTTATGAAATTTTAAGTTCTAATGGAATTGACGGTTGCAACAATAACATCTAGATGAACTGGTGTATTGTGTAAAACGTAATGCAGCTATTTTAAAGTTAGAGCTTATTATTTCCGTTGTAACAAATGAAATGGAGAATCGATATTACTGAAAGGCTTCGGGTTAAAAAACCATTTTTTTAAGGAAGTTTTTAAAAAACTTTTAGCTTAGAGGCAGTCAACTAAAGGTGTATGTAGAGGGTGATCGCATAAAGTATATTTATGTGGATTGTGCGCAGAAGGAAAAAGTTTGACACGATAAAATTTTTATCTGGAACGCCTCTTGCTCGTTCACCCCTAACCACAAGAACTTTTATTACAAATCATGTCAAACTGTGATACGAAGTTACAGAAAAAATTTTTTGAGTTCAATTCCATTTTCGGGAACTCAACAACCACCCAAATATTTGCTATGTTGATAAGGGATACATTCATTAGACTATATAAATTCTGACAACCCTCAACCGATAATACCGATTTCCATATTTATGAGGACCAGTTCGGTGGTGGTAATCTCTACGTTGAAGAGTCGATGGTCTTTGTTCTATGGATTAGAACTATCATTTCGTAATTGAACAGGCAACTCTAATAGATGAGATATGTTTAAGGGAAGGGTATACAATTACGTTTCACCCTGTGATTACTCTATCCAATGGTGACAACCCTCGGCTTGTGGTAACACACGGTCAGTTGCGCTATGGGTGTAAGAGCTTAAGGGTGCGCAGGGGTGCACAGTAACGTCTTCTGCGCAGGGGGTGTGTCTTTCAGAACTCCCTTGAAGTTAGCTAAAGTATACTGACGTACGTCTTTAGGGAATCAGATAAATGTTCCGCTGTAGAGTCAGTTGCTGAGTAGTTGCGCTATGGGTCTACGAGTCTATGGGTGCGCCGGGGTGCACAGTAACGTCGTCTGCGCAGGGGGTGTGTCTTTCAGAATTCCCTTGAAGTTAGCTAAAGTATACCGACGTACGACTTTAGGGAATTAGATCAATATTCCGCTGTAGAGTCAGTTGCTGAGTAGTTGCGCTATGGGTCTACGGGCCTATGGGTGCGCAGGGGTACACAGTAACGTCTTCTGCGCAGGGGGTGTGTCTTTCAGAACTCCCTTGAAGTTAGCTAAAGTATACTGACGTACGTCTTTAGGGAATCAGATAAATGTTCCGCTGTAGAGTCAGTTGCTGAGTAGTTGCGCTATGGGTCTACGAGTCTATGGGTGCGCCGGGGTGCACAGTAACGTCGTCTGCGCAGGGGGTGTGTCTTTCAGAATTCCCTTGAAGTTAGCTAAAGTATACCGACGTACGACTTTAGGGAATTAGATCAATATTCCGCTGTAGAGTCAGTTGCTGAGTAGTTGCGCTATGGGTCTACGGGCCTATGTGTGCGCAGGGGTACACAGTAACGTCTTCTGCGCAGGGGGTGTGTCTTTCAGAATTCCCTTGAAGTTAGCTAAAGTATACCGACGTACGACTTTAGGGAATTAGATCAATATTCCGCTGTAGAGTCAGTTGCTGAGTAGTTGCGCTATGGGTCTACGGGCCTATGTGTGCGCAGGGGTACACAGTAACGTCTTCTGCGCAGGGGGTGTGTCTTTCAGAATTCCCTTAAAGTTAGCTAAAGTATACTGACGTACGTCTTTAGGGAATTAGATAAATGTTCCGCTGTAGAGTCAGTTGCTGAGTAGTTGCGCTATGGGTCTACGAGTCTATGGGTGCGCCGGGGTGCACAGTAACGTCTTCTGCGCAGGGGTGTGTCTTTCAGAACTCCCTTGAAGTTAGCTAAAGTATACTGACGTACGTCTTTAGGGAATTAGATAAATGTTCCGCTGTAGAGTCAGTTGCTGAGTTGTTGCGCTATGGGTCTACGGGCCTATGTGTGCGCAGGGGTACACAGTAACGTCTTCTGCGCAGGGGGTGTGTCTTTCAGAACTCCCTTGAAGTTAGCTAAAGTATACTGACGTACGTCTTTAGGGAATCAGATAAATGTTCTGCTGTAGAGTCAGTTTCTGAGTAGTTGCGCTATGGGTCTACGAGTCTATGGATGCGCCGGGGTGCACAGTAACGTCTTCTGCGCAGGGGGTGTGTCTTTCAGAACTCGATTGAAGTTAGCTAAAGTATACTGACGTACGTCTTTAGGGAATTAGAGAAATGTTCCACTGTAGAGTCGGTTGCTGAGTAGTTGCGCTATGGGTCTACGAGTCTATGGGTGCGCAGGGGTGCACAGTAACGTCTTCTGCGCAGGGGGTGTGTCTTTCAGAACTCCCTTAAAGTTAGCTAAAGTATACCGACGTACGACTTTAGGGAATTAGATCAATATTCCGCTGTAGAGTCAGTTGCTGAGTAGTTGCGCTATGGGTCTACGGGCCTATGGATGCGCCGGGGTGCACAGTAACGTCTTCTACGCAGGGGGTGTGTCTTTCAGAACTCCCTTGAAGTTAGCTAAAGTATACTGACGTACGTCTTTAGGGAATTAGATCAATATTCCGCTGTAGAGTCAGTTGCTGAGTAGTTGCGCTATGGGTCTACGGGCCTATGGATGCGCAGGGGTACACAGTAACGTCTTCTGCACAGGGGGTGTGTCTTTCAGAATTCCCTTAAAGTTAGCTAAAGTATACCGACGTACGACTTTAGGGAATTAGATCAATATTCCGCTGTAGAGTCAGTTGCTGAGTAGTTGCGCTATGGGTCTACGAGTCTATGGGTGCGCCGGGGTGCACAGTAACGTCGTCTGCGCAGGGGGTGTGTCTTTCAGAACTCCCTTAAAGTTAGCTAAAGTATACCGACGTATGTTTTTGGGGAATTTGAAAAATATTCCGCTATATTTTTTGAAAATGTTTGGAAACCAATTCTTTATGGTTGTTTGAAAAGAGCTCTTTTGTATTCGGATAGTAATTTTTCCTCTGCAGCAAGGAAAAGTGCAAACGAAAAGAACCAAACAGTTTTCCTTCTGAAAAGTGACGGATGAAGTGCGAGCTTGTGTTGTAAAAGTAAACTTTATACAACAAAGCAATGTCTACTACCGTTTGTACGTTGGTTGTGTATATTTACATCAACCCTTCACGTTCTGTTTGCAAGAAAGGCAGTCGAGAACACGTCCAAGAAACGACAAAACGGGAAACGAAAATGAAAATTTATTATGTACAGCTTTGTTCGTTTCAGTGTTTTTTTTTTTGCCATATGTTATGGACACACTTTCAAGTAAATGTTTTTTGGTAACTATTGTAATACAAAAAGAAAACGAAGGTAATTTTCTTCTTTAATGAATTTTTTATAGAATAATCGATTCGGTAGTACTTTCGTAATCAAAAACAACTTGAAAACATGAACAATGAGTGATCGATTCCTGAAATTGTTTGGTTTACATGATGAGAAAATCAAAGTGTTTCATACAAAACAATGAGTAGATTAACGATTGATATTCAATCTACCCCTAAGTCTCTTCTATCTATCTTTAGAACTTCCTTAAATACTAAGTTCCAAAAAATAAAGGTGTCTGTTTATTTAAAAATTTATCCCTGTGAAGAATGTTAAATATCAAAGTTCAAATCCCTGTAAGTAGTCGTGCTGAATACTGAGTTCCGTAGGACTTCATGAAAAACGTTTATCAATATTTTTCGCACAGGATAAAGTTTAGGGAATAATAGTAGTGATGGCTGAACCGAAGAGGGTGCACGATCTATATTTTATTGACTTCATTCTTTTTACCACCCTCTTTTCTTAGTCTTCATTCATTATAAATGTTTTTGGATTAATTTTGCATTTTTGCTTTGTGAAGTTGAAGTTTTTGATAGAAAAGATTCAGGAAAAGCCAAAGGGGCTTAAACTTTTAATATCATATTATGCTACTATTTGGTTTGGTTTGGTGTGAAAAACAGTGGGCCTTCTAAAATGAGTTTTAGCACAGATTTGACAGAGGCAGGGGCCTTACAGCCCCTGTACAGCATCTGTAAGTCTGCAAAACAACCTTGGCGTTATCAAACACAATTTTGAGTTTGAATAAACGTTGGATTTGGTAAAACTAAGGCTAAAATATACTTTAAAATACAAGTACCATAACTTTTATTGCTCAATTTCTTTCGCAATTGTAGGTCGTCTCATTTGGACGATGTGATTTAAATTTTTTTGTGTAAATGGCACAGAAAAGGGATGTTAAGATAAACAAATGATGCCCTTAAGAGAGGGTCGCATATTTTAAGTTCCATAATCGCTTGTTGTTAATTAGCAGTCTCGAGGTGTTAAATTTTAAGAGAGTTCCTTAATTAGTCTTGAATGAGGAGAGCGATGACGACGTTAATTAACTGAAAAAGATTCTACAAAAAACTTAGATACGTAGGTAGGTACATTAAAAGTCTCGTCGATTTTTTTCAATTTCCTGTACGAACGCAGGACAAATAGAATTTAATTTGCTGCGGCTTGTAATAAATTCGCTTTGATAAAGGACCTTTGGTGGATGGAGTCTCTGCTGTGCGACATCGATAATTGCATCTAGGTTGGCTCTGTCACCCCAAGGAATGCTTGCTAATCAAGATCTTATCAAAAGAAATTCGATAGACCTTATAACGGTCACGTAGCACCATCTGAGGAAATTCTGGAGAGCAGAAAAGTCCTAGGGACTGGGACATGATTTTTAAAATAATTGTTCTTATTTTCCTTTCCATACTCCAAAGAAACTATTTGATGTGGTACAGAACCTACGGCTCGTTCTAAATCGCCCAGTTTTTTTTAGCTGTCAACGCTGACTTGTGCTGAGACTTTTCGTGATTAACTAACTGATCGTTGTTTACAATGAAACAAAGGCTCAGTAATTGCAACATTCGATCAATCGGAATTAATTTGTTCGTTTCCTATTGTTTCACGTTCTTTTTGCCCAGAATACCAAAAATTCGCCAAAAGCGAAAAAAACCGTGCTGCAATTAACCATTATACGGTTTGTCTCTGGACAGTTTCTAGTTCTATTTAACTTAAAATTAAATGGGAACACGCTGATTGGCTTTATCTACCCTTTTTCAAAATCAAATGCTCCACTGATTCATTTGCATCTGACTGACTGATTTAGCTGACACTGAAATCCTTTTGATCCTAAAGGACATATGGGAACGAAGTGAACTTTTGTTTTTTTGTAATCTGTAATCTACAGAGCGTTGATAACAATACCAACTTTTTTTAAAATCCATTTCCAGGAAACATGAATTTTGAAAGAAAACTCCATTAGAGACTAATGTGACCATTATTAAAGGGCCATCAAGGAAAATTGTTTACTTAGTTAGTACTATAATCTCTTAATGACAAGTTACATTATTGATCCAGATTGGGAAATATACATTAGTCACTTTCTTAATGGATCCAACCGAATGGAAACATTATTTGCATCTGTGGCCGACTAAAACTGATTCTAATTCAATTAATGGAGATGTCTTCTCGTGTTGGGTCGTAATTAGAAATTCCAAAACGTCGTTACTCCACTGTGAATGTGTTAACGAATCGAATATGACACTAATAATCACTCTAACTTTGATAACTCACTTCCTAATCCATTACGATGCACACACTAGTAACTAATAACTAATGAAATCCCTAAATTGAATGGGGTGCCTTTCTACTGATGACTCCTAAGATTTTGCTATCGAATTGTGTTTACATTACTCAGTAAATAAACAGATTCGTTTTATTTATTTTTCGTTTCATATCTACCTTTTAACGAAATTGGTAGCATCCCTTGTTTACTATGGTCTTTTACCCTAAAGAAACAGAATATAGATGAAATCGTTCCATTTCGAAATTTACTTCTCTAGTTGCAGGACAATGTGCTAACAATCCTTTCGAAGAAATGCTTCATCGAAGTTCATCATCAAGACGTAGACGAGCATCGAGAAGTGCTGCATCATCCCCCCAAACACGACCAGCACGTTCTGCGGGTGCAAGTCCAGGTCGCAGAGCGAGTATTGCAGTGTCCCCTGTGGACAGCGATGTCGGACGTCATTTCGTCCCTCATAACACCAGCAATAGTAGTCCACGTCCCAGCATAGTTCCAAACATCTCCCTGGACACGTCCGAACCTTTAATGGGAATTCCTTCCAAAAGTCCACGTCACAGTCTGGTTCCCGAGTCTGCTTTGAGTCCCAGGAATAGTTTAGTACCTGATTGTGCTCCAAGTCCAAGAAATAGTTTAGTTCCCGAATCCGCTTTGAGTCCCAGGAATAGTTTGGTTCCTGAGGCAGCTCTCAGTCCGCGAAACAGTTTAGTGAACGAGCAGTTGATTTCGCGAAGTCCAAGGCACAGTCTTGTTCCCAATGAAGTGTACAGTCGAAGCCCTAGGGGTAGTTTGGTGCCGGATACTTGTCTTAGTGCGCGAAATAGTTTAGTACCTGATGGTTACAACCGGAACTATAGATACAGTCTCGTGCCTGATGGTAGCAGAAGTGCCAGGAATAGTTTGGTTCCAGATTCCAATGGGTGTTCAGGGTAAGTGATTATTTTTCCTTATTGACTGTGTTGTTGTTGTTATTGGACTTTTGGTGGGAAAGTGAATACTATTCATCATCGTTGAGAAGTCTTTGGTCTAAAGACTTATTGGACCTGCATCTCCAAAATTTTTTGGCATTCTCTAAAAACTAAACAATTAATCCACTTTTCTGACTAGGTCGTCGTTCTCTAGAAGGTGCCTCACCATCTACTTACTCATGCCTTAATGTTTTCATTTTTGGTTCCTGAAATTGAGGCTCCTGATGGAAAGGAATCATAAAAAGCCAAAGGGGCTTAAAATTTATAATTTTATATGTTAATATTTCATTTTCTAAAGCGAGTTTTAGCCCAGATTTGACAGAGGCAGGGGCCTTACAGCCCCTGTACAGCATCTGTAAGTCTGCAAAACAACCTTGGCGTTATCAAACACATTTTTGAGTTTGAGTAAACTTTGGATTTGGTAAAATCAAAGCCAAAATATACTATAAATTAGAAGAGCCATTACGTTTATTGCTCAGTTTCTTTCACAATTCTTTTGGATTATAAAAGTTTTATAGCCCTCCGTTCTTTAGAGGATATCTCATCATCTACTTAACTATCCCTTCTTCATAAGGACTTCCACCTACGTATGTCGTTCTCGTAAATTTTGGGGTAATTAAGGGACCCAAAAGGAATAAGCAGAAACAATTGGGAATTGTATCCTGTTACAGCTTACTAAAGAACTTACTTTCTTTATTATTGTCTCTTAATTCTTGTACCAATCATCCCAGAAGTTGATGGCCTATAAAAGGTCTGTTGAGATACAGAAGAAGGGTGGATTAATTTTGGGCAATGTGTACTAAACGATAGGAGTTTTGAAAAACAGTGTGAAACCTATCGATGTGGTAGATGTGAAGTGTTAACTGTCAGAAACCGATGTAGGATTCAAAGCCCTTTCTTAAGACCACGTCAAACGGCTCGCTCGGGAAAACTGGAGGAAGGAAAATCGTTTTTGATGGTATTAAGACGACCGTAGCAAATTTCGAACATGCTTGAGTGAAACGTCTGAAAGGGAAACCACTTAGTGGTTGTAACGAAAAAGGAACAAGTTACCAGAGTGTAAATTGATTAAGTACGTGCAATATTCTTATTCATTCATCAATAAATATTGCTTTGACCTTTTGGTTTCGAAATTCCTTCTACAGTATCTTTCATTTCGTGAAATTTAAATTAAGTTGCTATTCGAATTCTTCCTCTACGAAAATTGATGTGGTGGTATGATGGCCATTCCGGAAAATTGAAAAGCAGAGATATAATCTGCTGTGATTGAAACTGCCAAAAAGAAACCGAAAGCTAATTTTCTCTTGAGAAAAATATTTTTTGTTGTTGTTGAAACTTTTACGACTACTAATACAATTAATTTCGAAATCTGTTACGGCTTTAATTGTTCTGGTAGTATTTATACATTATTAAATTTTAATGAATCCGGCTCTCGGCTCTTCCTCCCTTTTGGGTGTTCGTGCATCGTTTAGTTAAAGGGTTGTAATTTATGGACTTGTCTAAAAGGTACAATTTTGAGCAAACATTTACTTTACTACATGTGAATTAGGTATGAAAGCATTCAACGTAAAATAAATGGTTTTACACTATGTAAAATTTATTATGGTTATGATTAATTAATATACATACGTATGGGTGGATTTCAAAAGATAATTTAATTTATCAAAAAATGTTTTACTCTCTCGTAAATAACAGTATTCTGAAATAGTTTGACTTTAGGAGTTAGTTAATAAATTCAATGTGGCGCTTTAGATATTTAGCCAGATATACATAGCCAAGGGTAGTTTATGGTTACCCTTGTCGGTTTGGCGAGCCTAAAATTAATACCGGTCAATTAAGAATCAATTTAAGCCGAGGGATATGGAAATTTATTCAAGTTCCCAGATATATTTCACTGTTGCTAATTTATGGGATTAATTAGTACCAAATAAATAATTGCATTGATCACATTGATTATTTATTTTGAAATAATAATAAACACATTATTGGTCTAATGCAGAGTTCATTATGAGAAATTGTTGTTGGTCGATAATCAAATATACCACCACACACAATTGCTAATACTCAAACCAACCAACTTCGTAGCGTATTGATTTATCAGATTGAAATGCCTTTTTTTTTTGATAAACATCGCAGGTATTGCTCGAAATCAAAATCGGTTTAAAATATGACATATCATGGAATATGAAATCGAAACATGGATCAAGGAATGAAAAATAAATAATGGATTTTGCTTTATTACTGTGCTTTGGAAATGATGACCGTGAATGGGGGATGTTTGGCATGACATAATTATCCCCACGAGTATTTCGTTTCATGATTAGTGTTTGAAAAGTTCGAGTTTCAAATGGCATTGCAATTTTCAAAAGCCTTTTTGATTCTCAAACGTTGAAATTAGAAACCAACTCTGAGGTCTTCATTACATCAAAAATTTCAAAATTAGTCACCATTTCAATTTATTTTGAAACGCTTTACTGAAAACTTTCAAATATATGTGTAGAGTTGAAGTAGAGGAACGTCTCACAGAAATTTTCTTCCAAAATCCTCTTGAAAGAATTCTGAAAGGGTCTCAGCTACAGAGGGTTACGTTCGACTTCTTCTTCCTTTATGGATCCATTCCATTCTCAAACGTTGAAGTTAGAAACCAACTCTGAGGTCTTCATTACATCAAAAAGTACAAAATTAGTCACCATTTCTATTTATTTTGAAACGCTTTACTGAAAACTTTCAAATATATGTGTAGAGTTGAAGTAGAGGAACGTCTCACAGAAATTTTCTTCCAAAATCCTCTTGAAAGAATTCTGAAAGGGTCTCAGCTACAGAGGGTTACGTTCGACTTCTTCTTCCTTTATGGATCCATTCCATTCTCAAACGTTGAAGTTAGAAACCAACTCTGAGGTCTTCATTACATCAAAAAGTACAAAATTAGTCACCATTTCTATTTATTTTGAAACGCTTTACTGAAAACTTTCAAATATATGTGTAGAGTTGAAGTAGAGGAACGTCTCACAGAAATTTTCTTCCAAAATCCTCTTGAAAGAATTCTGAAAGGGTCTCAGCTACAGAGGGTCACGTTCGACTTCTTCTTCCTTTATGGATCCATTCAATTCTCAAACGTTGAAATTAGAAACCAACTCTGAGGTCTTCATTACATCAAAAAGTACAAAATTAGTCACCATTTCTATTTATTTTGAAACGCTTTACTGAAAACTTTCAAATATATGTGTAGAGTTGAAGTAGAGGAACGTCTCACAGAAATTTTCTTCCAAAATCCTCTTGAAAGAATTCTGAAAGGGTCTCAGCTACAGAGGGTTACGTTCGACTTCTTCTTCCTTTATGGATCCATTCCATTCTCAAACGTTGAAGTTAGAAACCAACTCTGAGGTCTTCATTACATCAAAAAGTACAAAATTAGTCACCATTTCTATTTATTTTGAAACGCTTTACTGAAAACTTTCAAATATATGTGTAGAGTTGAAGTAGAGGAACGTCTCACAGAAATTTTCTTCCAAAATCCTCTTGAAAGAATTCTGAAAGGGTCTCAGCTACAGAGGGTTACGTTCGACTTCTTCTTCCTTTATGGATCCATTCCATTCTCAAACGTTGAAGTTAGAAACCAACTCTGAGGTCTTCATTACATCAAAAAGTACAAAATTAGTCACCATTTCTATTTATTTTGAAACGCTTTACTGAAAACTTTCAAATATATGTGTAGAGTTGAAGTAGAGGAACGTCTCACAGAAATTTTCTTCCAAAATCCTCTTGAAAGAATTCTGAAAGGGTCTCAGCTACAGAGGGTTACGTTCGACTTCTTCTTCCTTTATGGATCCATTCCATTCTCAAACGTTGAAGTTAGAAACCAACTCTGAGGTCTTCATTACATCAAAAAGTACAAAATTAGTCACCATTTCTATTTATTTTGAAACGCTTTACTGAAAACTTTCAAATATATGTGTAGAGTTGAAGTAGAGGAACGTCTCACAGAAATTTTCTTCCAAAATCCTCTTGAAAGAATTCTGAAAGGGTCTCAGCTACAGAGGGTTACGTTCGACTTCTTCTTCCTTTATGGATCCATTCCATTCTCAAACGTTGAAGTTAGAAACCAACTCTGAGGTCTTCATTACATCAAAAAGTACAAAATTAGTCACCATTTCTATTTATTTTGAAACGCTTTACTGAAAACTTTCAAATATATGTGTAGAGTTGAAGTAGAGGAACGTCTCACAGAAATTTTCTTCCAAAATCCTCTTGAAAGAATTCTGAAAGGGTCTCAGCTACAGAGGGTTACGTTCGACTTCTTCTTCCTTTATGGATCCATTCCATTCTCAAACGTTGAAGTTAGAAACCAACTCTGAGGTCTTCATTACATCAAAAAGTACAAAATTAGTCACCATTTCTATTTATTTTGAAACGCTTTACTGAAAACTTTCAAATATATGTGTAGAGTTGAAGTAGAGGAACGTCTCACAGAAATTTTCTTCCAAAATCCTCTTGAAAGAATTCTGAAAGGGTCTCAGCTACAGAGGGTTACGTTCGACTTCTTCTTCCTTTATGGATCCATTCCATTCTCAAACGTTGAAGTTAGAAACCAACTCTGAGGTCTTCATTACATCAAAAAGTACAAAATTAGTCACCATTTCTATTTATTTTGAAACGCTTTACTGAAAACTTTCAAATATATGTGTAGAGTTGAAGTAGAGGAACGTCTCACAGAAATTTTCTTCCAAAATCCTCTTGAAAGAATTCTGAAAGGGTCTCAGCTACAGAGGGTTACGTTCGACTTCTTCTTCCTTTATGGATCCATTCCATTCTCAAACGTTGAAGTTAGAAACCAACTCTGAGGTCTTCATTACATCAAAAAGTACAAAATTAGTCACCATTTCTATTTATTTTGAAACGCTTTACTGAAAACTTTCAAATATATGTGTAGAGTTGAAGTAGAGGAACGTCTCACAGAAATTTTCTTCCAAAATCCTCTTGAAAGAATTCTGAAAGGGTCTCAGCTACAGAGGGTTACGTTCGACTTCTTCTTCCTTTATGGATCCATTCCATTCTCAAACGTTGAAGTTAGAAACCAACTCTGAGGTCTTCATTACATCAAAAAGTACAAAATTAGTCACCATTTCTATTTATTTTGAAACGCTTTACTGAAAACTTTCAAATATATGTGTAGAGTTGAAGTAGAGGAACGTCTCACAGAAATTTTCTTCCAAAATCCTCTTGAAAGAATTCTGAAAGGGTCTCAGCTACAGAGGGTTACGTTCGACTTCTTCTTCCTTTATGGATCCATTCCATTCTCAAACGTTGAAGTTAGAAACCAACTCTGAGGTCTTCATTACATCAAAAAGTACAAAATTAGTCACCATTTCTATTTATTTTGAAACGCTTTACTGAAAACTTTCAAATATATGTGTAGAGTTGAAGTAGAGGAACGTCTCACAGAAATTTTCTTCCAAAATCCTCTTGAAAGAATTCTGAAAGGGTCTCAGCTACAGAGGGTTACGTTCGACTTCTTCTTCCTTTATGGATCCATTCCATTCTCAAACGTTGAAGTTAGAAACCAACTCTGAGGTCTTCATTACATCAAAAAGTACAAAATTAGTCACCATTTCTATTTATTTTGAAACGCTTTACTGAAAACTTTCAAATATATGTGTAGAGTTGAAGTAGAGGAACGTCTCACAGAAATTTTCTTCCAAAATCCTCTTGAAAGAATTCTGAAAGGGTCTCAGCTACAGAGGGTTACGTTCGACTTCTTCTTCCTTTATGGATCCATTCCATTCTCAAACGTTGAAGTTAGAAACCAACTCTGAGGTCTTCATTACATCAAAAAGTACAAAATTAGTCACCATTTCTATTTATTTTGAAACGCTTTACTGAAAACTTTCAAATATATGTGTAGAGTTGAAGTAGAGGAACGTCTCACAGAAATTTTCTTCCAAAATCCTCTTGAAAGAATTCTGAAAGGGTCTCAGCTACAGAGGGTTACGTTCGACTTCTTCTTCCTTTATGGATCCATTCCATTCTCAAACGTTGAAGTTAGAAACCAACTCTGAGGTCTTCATTACATCAAAAAGTTCAAAATTAGTCACCATTTCTATTTATTTTGAAACGCTTTACTGAAAACTTTCAAATATATGTGTAGAGTTGAAGTAGAGGAACGTCTCACAGAAATTTTCTTCCAAAATCCTCTTGAAAGAATTCTGAAAGGGTCTCAGCTACAGAGGGTTACGTTCGACTTCTTCTTCCTTTATGGATCCATTCCATTCTCAAACGTTGAAGTTAGAAACCAACTCTGAGGTCTTCATTACATCAAAAAGTACAAAATTAGTCACCATTTCTATTTATTTTGAAACGCTTTACTGAAAACTTTCAAATATATGTGTAGAGTTGAAGTAGAGGAACGTCTCACAGAAATTTTCTTCCAAAATCCTCTTGAAAGAATTCTGAAAGGGTCTCAGCTACAGAGGGTTACGTTCGACTTCTTCTTCCTTTATGGATCCATTCCATTCTCAAACGTTGAAGTTAGAAACCAACTCTGAGGTCTTCATTACATCAAAAAGTACAAAATTAGTCACCATTTCTATTTATTTTGAAACGCTTTACTGAAAACTTTCAAATATATGTGTAGAGTTGAAGTAGAGGAACGTCTCACAGAAATTTTCTTCCAAAATCCTCTTGAAAGAATTCTGAAAGGGTCTCAGCTACAGAGGGTTACGTTCGACTTCTTCTTCCTTTATGGATCCATTCAATTCTCAAACGTTGAAATTAGAAACCAACTCTGAGGTCTTCATTACATCAAAAAGTTCAAAATTAGTCACCATTTCGATTTATTTCGAAATTAGTTCAGTTGATACTTGTAGTTGGTATATCTTCATCTTAAAGTTGAAAAGATTTTCAGCAGATGTAACTACAGATCCTCTCAAAATTTAGTCTGGAATGCTCGAAGCGTATGTAAAGTGCCATTGTTAAGTTTGTTCGGCTACATTTGAGCGTGAAAACGTCGAAATGTAAAGCAACTAAGTTGCTAGAAGTGCAACAACAGTGGAACTAGAGAATTTTGCACTTAAATGCATCAGTTCAACCCTTATTTCAGAAATTACCTTCACAAACACACACGCCAATAGGGTGAAATTGCACAGCAAATTTTTGAAAGCCCTCGAATCCAACGAGTGACAAACTTTGTTATGTCGTTTTCAGTTCAAGACTGAATTTGTGCGGAGAAACTAATCGATCGTCCAAGTTGAATTTAGCAATCGATCCAAGCACCAGGGTGTCTCGAACGTCGCTGGTGACTCCCTCAGAACCGAGTACTTGGCATCAAAAATTAAACGCTAACAACGAAGAAGGCAACAATAAAAGCCCCAATCGAAGCCCAAGGGGTAGTATTGGTCCTGAAACATGCCCTCCATCCCGCAACAGTCCCAGGGGGAGCTTTACCGGGGAATATCAAGTACGCCTCTCATTAATTTCCTTATTTGACCAAAATAACTTTCAAACTATGAAGTAACTTTTTGTTTCTAAAGATGAAGTGGTGGAGAGAAGTAGGTAGTACTTTACATCAATTACTCGAGGTCTAGGATTTCGGTGCTACGATTCACCACTTTAAAATGCAAAGTAGTTGAAATTTGAATATCTGTCTGCAATAAATCCTACCTCATCGCGGTAAGAAATTTCTTTGAGAGTAAAATTAACTTTAAGAGAAAACGTCCTTTCAAATTTAGTTGAAAAGAGGAATATCTCCATCACTGAATCCTGAAACTCTATTACATTTGAAATTGTACCTATATTAAAATCATCAACTGTCGTAAAGAAGTAAACATTTTGTAGAGTGAAAGAAGTCCTAGAGGAAGTGTTGGTGGGTGTGAAATTGGTATCATTAATAAAAGTCCACGGGGTAGTATTGCTAGGGGAAGTGTTTGCCATTATGCCACCGATTCTAGTAAAACACCAAGAAGAAGTTTGACTCTAACATTCCAAGACCCTTCACCCATTGACCGAAGGGCTAGTGCAGATAATTCTTGTGGTAGGTTTGATGTCTTAGGTCAACACATTCATGGGCAAAAGCCCAAATTTTTTGTCTATTCCAGGGAGCAGATCTGGAGGTCGTTCTTCTCCTTATAGGGCAGGTTCCAGAACGACCATCCACCAGGGATACAGCAGTAACACAGCTCTTTCAGAAGCTGGATCCAGACGAGCCAGCAGTTCGGTAAGTGTTTGAATGTTTTTACCCTCTTGATTGACAACAGTCCCTGGGGTGAAAGTTTTTGCTGATATTCGTTCGTTATATCCTTCAGAATTTGTGTCACATTTACTTCTCGTGTAAAGGGTAAATTTTGGGTCGCTTTCTGGCTTCATTATTCACCCTTACGAAATCTGTTTCATTCCGTGCGAAAATTGTTTGAGGAGTTTTCCAGAATTTTAAAAACCCTGAGTAGATGCACTTACTATATAAATTTTGTTAGCCTTTCGTCGATGAGCAAAGTGACTGGCGACGTAAGTAGATTCGCAAAGGAAGAAGTTATGAAGGGAAAACTTATTCTCAAGTAAAAATGATTTGAACACTTTCGTGGGGAAAACGTTGAACTAGGTGTACGTCGGGACCTACTCCAAATTCAATCGGTACAGAGTTCATAAAATCATAAAAATGTTACTCATAAACGAAGTGAGAAAGTAAATTGAGTCCTTTCATTCTATGGATGTCTGAAGTATCACCATTCAGATCATTCTGTTTTTGAGATCCTTAGTCACGAAACTTCTGGATCATCTTCCTATTTAATCATCATTCCTTCTTCCTAACCTAAGTCAAAAACACAAAAGAAACCCTTTGCAAACTGTAATGTTATTTAGGTCTTCCTCTGCCTTTTGCACTCCTGCTTCTGCCATCAAAAAGTCTTTAATTAGTTCTTCTTTCCCCAGAGGGTGTTCCTCCATTTCATCTCTTCATCGCAGTCTTTGTGGTTCAACTTCTTCTGAAACCTCCTCATTTCCAACTTCAATATAGTTCATAAAATTTATTTTTGTTTTCTATTATGATGTCTTCCAAGTATATTCTTTTGGGCAGAAACCCAACTGATTGTTAAGACGATCAAAAGCACCCCAGTTTTGATATAATATTTGGACATAAGTAAAGACAATGAGGAATGGTGTTTTCCACCAACTTGTCTCTTCATCTCACCTTTTGTGGTTCAACTTCTTCTGGAACCTCCTCATTTCCAACTTCAATATATTTCTAAATATTCATTTTTATTTTCTATCGCGATGTCCTCCAAGTATATTCTTTTGGACAGAATCCCAACTGATTGCTCAGATGATCAAAAGCTCCCTAGTTATGATCTAATCTTTGGAAATAAGTAGAGGTAATGGGTTTTTAGTAGTATGTCCAGAAATATAGGTCTAATCATCACCACTTCTTCCTGCCCTAATCCAAAAACTGGAAAACATTGAAGCATCCAACATCCTCAACTCTTTGTAGTTCCTCTGCTCCTTTTGATTCCTGTTTTACCTCCAACTAAATCTTGAATCCTCAGAAAGTGTCCCAGCATCATATTATCTCTCCTTCCATTGCGTTCTTATGCTCTTTGTGATGGAACATTTTCTGAAATCTTCTCCTTTCCAACCCCCTCTTTATTGTGACGCCCTCCACATATTTACTTTTGGATGCAGTTCTGCATAACTGAGATGACCAAGACGTCCCAGTTTCGATGCATCTGCTATTATGCAGATATCTGGATTATTTGCTACGTCCAAATTTAAGCATCACCACCCTTCGCCATAACCTGGAGATGATAGCTTGGTGTTATCACCATCGTTTTGTTTATTTGCAGACGGGATTGCTGCAGATATCGGACGAGAATCGTCGATTGTGTGGTGGCTCTGAGACTCAACATAAACATAGCGGTGGTGAAGAACAGGGTCTGGGGTTGAGCGTTCCCTTAGCAACCTACGGTTCGGTGGCTTATCAACTCAAAGATGCCAATTTGGAATCTACAGGCACATGCGATTTCGTGTGCAAGGCCCTTACCATCGTCAATCGCACTGGTAAGTCGTTTTAATGATTTCTATTGATTGCATGTTGTACGTACACCACTTCACTAAGGCGAAAAACTACCCAATTTTATTTTGTTGGTTTGTGGTTGATTTATCAGGTTTTTATTTTTGGGGTAGTAGATAAAGGTAAAGTATTTCCATAAAGTTTTGATAATTCCAAAATTCCCTCTAGGCTTTGTGTTACGTTGATGATATCCAATGTTTCATAGAATTATTTCGTGTTTCTCGCATTCGGTCGATAGATTTATTTTTGTGCTTTCATCCCTTAACTTTGTGATACAGCTCCTTTGGGAACAATGCATTGTGGGGATTCGTATCAACCGACACGTGCAATAATCGTATCTTTATGGTTTAATGTTCCGCACAAAATATGTAAGGATTTACAATCCGGATTGGCTCAAATGCACCAGCGTTTCAATGAATAACTTAATAATAATTTTAGAATTATTTAACCAAACCGCAATTTTTGAAAAGCTAGAAAAACTTTTTGTTATTCTTCCGTTGAAACTTTTTGTGTGCCTCATCATCATTTTTGTGTGCAAAATTTTTATTGGTAAAAAATTCAGGAAAAACTTTGACATGACACATTATCTTCTTTTTCACGAGCAAGCGGATTGAGTTTCAGCTTTTTCTAAACATCAGCTAACTTTATAAACGTATAAAACTTCATACCTAACTCGTTGAAGTTGATATATTAAACCATCGGGGTGATTTATGACGTGATGGCTTCATTCAGAAGGTGGAGAGGTCAACTGCTCGAGGCAATATTAGAATTTGATGGTGAAAAAAAAGTTCTTTTGCCGGAACAAACTTTAGCAGCACTTTTGCAAAACAAGATTTATGTTTTCAGAACATTGAATTGCTTTTGATAAGACCTTTTAAGAAATCCATTTTTATTTTGAGTCATAAAAAAGTTCAAAGTGATAAAGCAATATTGATTTATTTTTTCAATGTAGATACATATTTGTAGAGTCAATTTCGAAATTTTTCATCTAATTACATGAGAGTGGATAATAAATAAAGTTAATGAACCGTCCAATGAAAAGCAAATTACAATTTATTTGTCCTGGAGTGGCGGAAATTCAATCAACTAAATCCATTAAACATGCAGCCCAAATTGAGTTTCGATCATACATTTAGAGCACCCCCTGCTGCCTAAAAGTAAATAATACTTAGCTTACAAGTAGCTCTTTTTTTAAAACCAAAAAAATAACATTTCCCTGACTGTGAGTTTTCGAAATTGTCAAGTTTCAAAATATTCCAAGACAGTTCGCTATCGCGTTATAAATTCTGATTTTGCATTTAAAAAATTTATGCAAGGAAGTTATACTCGGGTCCGCAAAATTATACGGCTTGCTACCAAAGAGGATTAGGTACGTTCGTGCATCTATAATTTACAGTCTGTTTCTATTATCCTGCAGCACATCTGAAAAGCAAGGTGTAAGATGTTCGACGTAGAGAAAAGTTTTGTGCATATGCATATTTAGTAGCCCTCTAAAGTAATAGAGCATTCCATGAAAAGGGTAAACTTTAAAGCCCACTTTGGCCAGTGTAATAAGCCTCTTCCTCTGCCATTCTTTCTGCTACTCGCTTCAATAGTTAGGACCTCAACTAACACTTCATCACTCAGATGATGTTCCATCAAACCATCATCATTAACGTCCATACCATTCTGGTGTACCATGTTCCAAATCCTTCTCATTTAAGTTTATCTTTGATTAACCTAACATCCTGTACCATTTTTGAACAATAGCTCAATTTAAGTCTTCATGTGTCCACCCTTTCTGCTGTTCCTGTCTTTAATCTGGACGTCTCCAAGGAGTCTTTCATGTCTTAGACGGTCTACCACCATTCTATCATTATTGGTATCCATTCCATCGTCACGATCCTTGTTCCAAAACCTTCTTCTTTCTACTCCACCTTTGATGAACCTCACAACCTGTGCTATTTGTGAACAAAGATTCCATTTAAGCTTTTCCTTAACTTTCATTACCTCACTTTATGACTTTTACAGGAAGGTCTCCAAGTAGATCATCTAGACCGAGATCACGATACCATTACTAACTCTGAATGTCATTTTGATCATCCTAGTTCTAAAACCTCTTCCTTTCTAACTCTACCATTGATGAACCTACCATCTTCCACCATTTACGAGGAATAGTTCATTTAGGTCTTCCTGTGCCCTTCCTTTCTGCTGATCCTGTCTTTAATTTGGCCGCCTCCAACGAACTCTACATGCCTTAGATGATGTTCCATCATCTAATCATTATTGATTTCCATTCCATCCTCGTGATCCTTGTTCTAAAACCTTCTCCTTTCTAATGGTATATTTGATGAACCTTCTATCCTCCACCATTTATGGTCAATAATCCTTTTAGGTCTTCCTTTGTTCTCTCTTTTTGCTGATCCTGTCTTTAATTTGGACGCCTCCAACGAACTCTACATGCCTTAGATGATGTTCCATCATCTAATCATTATTGATTTCCATTCCATCCTCGTGATCCTTGTTCTAAAACCTTCTCCTTTCTAATGGTATATTTGATGAACCTTCTATCCTCCACCATTTATGGTCAATAATCCTTTTAGGTCTTCCTTTGTTCTCTCTTTTTGCTGATCCTGTCTTTAATTTGGACGCCTCCAACGAACTCTACATGCCTTAGATGATGTTCCATCATCTAATCATTATTGATTTCCATTCCATCCTCGTGATCCTTGTTCTAAAACCTTCTTCTTTCTAATGGTATATTTGATGAACCTTCTATCCTCCACCATTTATGTTCAATAATCCTTTTAGGTCTTCCTTTGTTCTCTCTTTTTGCTGATCCTGTCTTTAATTTGGACGCCTCCAACGAACTCTTCATGCCTTAGATGATGTTCCATCATCTAATCATTATTGATTTCCATTCCATCCTCGTGATCCTTGTTCTAAAACCTTCTCCTTTCTAATGGTATATTTGATGAACCTTCTATCCTCCACCATTTATGGTCAATAATCCTTTTAGGTCTTCCTTTGTTCTCTCTTTTTGCTGATCCTGTCTTTAATTTGGACGCCTCCAACGAACTCTACATGCCTTAGATGATGTTCCATCATCTAATCATTATTGATTTCCATTCCATCCTCGTGATCCTTGTTCTAAAACCTTCTCCTTTCTAATGGTATATTTGATGAACCTTCTATCCTCCACCATTTATGGTCAATAATCCTTTTAGGTCTTCCTTTGTTCTCTCTTTTTGCTGATCCTGTCTTTAATTTGGACGCCTCCAACGAACTCTACATGCCTTAGATGATGTTCCATCATCTAATCATTATTGATTTCCATTCCATCCTCGTGATCCTTGTTCTAAAACCTTCTCCTTTCTAATGGTATATTTGATGAACCTTCTATCCTCCACCATTTATGGTCAATAATCCTTTTAGGTCTTCCTTTGTTCTCTCTTTTTGCTGATCCTGTCTTTAATTTGGACGCCTCCAACGAACTCTACATGCCTTAGATGATGTTCCATCATCTAATCATTATTGATTTCCATTCCATCCTCGTGATCCTTGTTCTAAAACCTTCTCCTTTCTAATGGTATATTTGATGAACCTTCTATCCTCCACCATTTATGGTCAATAATCCTTTTAGGTCTTCCTTTGTTCTCTCTTTTTGCTGATCCTGTCTTTAATTTGGACGCCTCCAACGAACTCTACATGCCTTAGATGATGTTCCATCATCTAATCATTATTGATTTCCATTCCATCCTCGTGATCCTTGTTCTAAAACCTTCTCCTTTCTAATGGTATATTTGATGAACCTTCTATCCTCCACCATTTATGGTCAATAATCCTTTTAGGTCTTCCTTTGTTCTCTCTTTTTGCTGATCCTGTCTTTAATTTGGACGCCTCCAACGAACTCTACATGCCTTAGATGATGTTCCATCATCTAATCATTATTGATTTCCATTCCATCCTCGTGATCCTTGTTCTAAAACCTTCTCCTTTCTAATGGTATATTTGATGAACCTTCTATCCTCCACCATTTATGGTCAATAATCCTTTTAGGTCTTCCTTTGTTCTCTCTTTTTGCTGATCCTGTCTTTAATTTGGACGCCTCCAACGAACTCTACATGCCTTAGATGATGTTCCATCATCTAATCATTATTGATTTCCATTCCATCCTCGTGATCCTTGTTCTAAAACCTTCTCCTTTCTAATGGTATATTTGATGAACCTTCTATCCTCCACCATTTATGGTCAATAATCCTTTTAGGTCTTCCTTTGTTCTCTCTTTTTGCTGATCCTGTCTTTAATTTGGACGCCTCCAACGAACTCTACATGCCTTAGATGATGTTCCATCATCTAATCATTATTGATTTCCATTCCATCCTCGTGATCCTTGTTCTAAAACCTTCTTCTTTCTAATGGTATATTTGATGAACCTTCTATCCTCCACCATTTATGTTCAATAATCCTTTTAGGTCTTCCTTTGTTCTCTCTTTTTGCTGATCCTGTCTTTAATTTGGACGCCTCCAACGAACTCTTCATGCCTTAGATGATGTTCCATCATCTAATCATTATTGATTTCCATTCCATCCTCGTGATCCTTGTTCTAAAACCTTCTCCTTTCTAATGGTATATTTGATGAACCTTCTATCCTCCACCATTTATGGTCAATAATCCTTTTAGGTCTTCCTTTGTTCTCTCTTTTTGCTGATCCTGTCTTTAATTTGGACGCCTCCAACGAACTCTACATGCCTTAGATGATGTTCCATCATCTAATCATTATTGATTTCCATTCCATCCTCGTGATCCTTGTTCTAAAACCTTCTCCTTTCTAATGGTATATTTGATGAACCTTCTATCCTCCACCATTTATGGTCAATAATCCTTTTAGGTCTTCCTTTGTTCTCTCTTTTTGCTGATCCTGTCTTTAATTTGGACGCCTCCAACGAACTCTACATGCCTTAGATGATGTTCCATCATCTAATCATTATTGATTTCCATTCCATCCTCGTGATCCTTGTTCTAAAACCTTCTCCTTTCTAATGGTATATTTGATGAACCTTCTATCCTCCACCATTTATGGTCAATAATCCTTTTAGGTCTTCCTTTGTTCTCTCTTTTTGCTGATCCTGTCTTTAATTTGGACGCCTCCAACGAACTCTACATGCCTTAGATGATGTTCCATCATCTAATCATTATTGATTTCCATTCCATCCTCGTGATCCTTGTTCTAAAACCTTCTCCTTTCTAATGGTATATTTGATGAACCTTCTATCCTCCACCATTTATGGTCAATAATCCTTTTAGGTCTTCCTTTGTTCTCTCTTTTTGCTGATCCTGTCTTTAATTTGGACGCCTCCAACGAACTCTACATGCCTTAGATGATGTTCCATCATCTAATCATTATTGATTTCCATTCCATCCTCGTGATCCTTGTTCTAAAACCTTCTCCTTTCTAATGGTATATTTGATGAACCTTCTATCCTCCACCATTTATGTTCAATAATCCTTTTAGGTCTTCCTGTGTTCTCTCTTTTTGCTGATCCTGTCTTTAATTTGGACGCCTCCAACGAACTCTACATGCCTTAGATGATGTTCCATCATCTAATCATTATTGATTTCCATTCCATCCTCGTGATCCTTGTTCTAAAACCTTCTCCTTTCTAATGGTATATTTGATGAACCTTCTATCCTCCACCATTTATGTTCAATAATCCTTTTAGGTCTTCCTGTGTTCTCTCTTTTTGCTGATCCTGTCTTTAATTTGGACGCCTCCAACGAACTCTACATGCCTTAGATGATGTTCCATCATCTAATCATTATTGATTTCCATTCCATCCTCGTGATCCTTGTTCTAAAACCTTCTCCTTTCTAATGGTATATTTGATGAACCTTCTATCCTCCACCATTTATGTTCAATAATCCTTTTAGGTCTTCCTGTGTTCTCTCTTTTTGCTGATCCTGTCTTTAATTTGGACGCCTCCAACGAACTCTACATGCCTTAGATGATGTTCCATCATCTAATCATTATTGATTTCCATTCCATCCTCGTGATCCTTGTTCTAAAACCTTCTTCTTTCTAATGGTATATTTGATGAACCTTCTATCCTCCACCATTTATGTTCAATAATCCTTTTAGGTCTTCCTTTGTTCTCTCTTTTTGCTGATCCTGTCTTTAATTTGGACGCCTCCAACGAACTCTTCATGCCTTAGATGATGTTCCATCATCCTATCACTATTAGTTTCCATTCCACCTTCGAGACCCTTGTTCTAATTAAAACCGTCTCCTTTCTAACTCTACCTTTGATAAACCGAATATCCTACAATATTTGTGATCAATAGTCCAATTTAAGTCTTTCTTTGTTCTTCCTTACTCCCCTTTCTTCCTTTTGTAGGAAGGTCTCCAAGTAGAACTTGTTGCCCCGGATGATGTTTCATCATGCTATCAAAATTCTGGCGATCCTCGTTCTAAAACCTCTACTTTTCTAACGTTAATGAAGCATTTGTGAACAACAGTCCAATTTTCGTATTCCTCTGTTCTTCTTTGCTTCTGTTTCTGCTTTAATTGGTGGATACATCTTCTTATCATTATGGGTTCCATAGTATTCTCGCAATCCTTGTTCATTTCTAACCTTTTCCATCCACGCTTACCTCTTCTATCTCACTCATTATCCAAGTTATGCTCCAAATATGTTATACCATGAGCAGACCTTTTTTGAGTTTCCACATTGACCATTGGTGAGTCCGTAGGAAATTTCCTGATTATTTTTTCAAAAGAATCTCAAAAACTTTAGCTCAATTAAATCAAAACCAATTTACATCAGTGGTTTAGTATACAAGCTCAAGTATAAAAGTCTTTCAATAAAAGAAAGTAACTCAAACAAACGAGGCGTATTACTGGTTGAAAAGGGGAGGAATCGCTTAGAACAAAATAAAAGGTTTCCTCCATTTAACGTACAAAAAAAAAGTAATAAATTCTATAGGCCAGGAAACTAGAGCGTTTCCTTTTTGGACGGCTTCATTATTCACTGTAAATAAAAAAAAAGAAGTTAACTCGTGGCAAACTTTTCTGGTGCAGCGGTTGGTATTTGAGATCTTGATTTATGGATTATTTGAAAAATTACAGTCATACAGTTGGAATATGCATGTGCGTTTGTTACCTAAACGGAGGAACGACGTGTATAATACAAAAATCCACTGACAGTGATAAACCACCGCTAAAAAGGAGAATAATATTATTCGAACTCCAGACTTTTCACTTTAAAGCTTCGTCAACTGTTGCCAAACAATGAGGCTTAAAATTATAATTTGGTATGGAATTAAAAGGCAGAGGATTTGGAGTTAAACAAAAAGAGGTTTAATAAAACACCGACAAACTGAAAGCTCCCTGTCTGCCCGAGATATATTTCTGATAACAATGAAAGAAACGCTATTTATACTCCAAAAAAAGTTTTAATGAAACTGTTTCCCTCATTTGGACGTCCTCTTGTTTCAGTCATAGTCACTGTCGTCCTGGTATGCTTATCAACCCTTCCACTGCTAATGTTGATAATGGGTAAGCATACAATTAAGACAATGACTTCAAAAAAACTATCGCATTTGTTATCTTTTCCTCAGGGGTTCAATTTTTACGTGATTGTCCCCGAGAGCCACACATCCCCGTCTACATGGTGGTGGGTGGTAGCGTGGGGTGTGTGAAGATGGCATGGCTCCTCTGGAGTCAGCTCCGAAACCGCCGCATCGAAGTCAATACCATGGACGCATCGGTGGTTGGGGCTAAAGTAGCGTCCGTTTGTCTTACCCTATTCCTCATAGGGTGGTTCGGTTTGGGCAACTATTGGATACTTCGGATCAAATGGCCTGACTTTGCCCCTACACTTTTCGAACCGAACAAGTGGTGCCATCGTACGTTGTATGTGTTCTCTTTGGTGCATCTGTTCGTGGTGTATTCGGTGGCGGTACTTTTTGTGGTGTTGGTGATAGCTTTGGCGTGTCTTCAGTTGTTGGGGTGCTCTGCTTTGGGACCATCCAGGTACAAATAGCAACCGACTAACGCAAATTACTTCGAATTATGGGACGTCCCGAGAAAATACTACTACTAACAGTTGTGCTTGTCAAAGTGTTAGGTTAGTTTAGAAGAGGAAGTTGCTGACACAGGGTGCACATTCATGTGAGGGGTAAGTCTTAAGAACTATCGCTTGGTTTTTGATAACTGTACACAAGCAATGAACCCTGTACTGATAATATTTTATCAGCTCTTATTCGGTATGACACCAAAAACTCGCTAGGTTGTAAAAGAAGATGATGTTAGTTCAACTCAGAATAAGATTTCATGAATTGTAAGATCTCCAATGTTCTAAAAAGGTTCAAAAGCAAAATTTCATCAAAAAAGGAATATAGTTGGATAATATTAATGAGGAACCAATTGTTGTTTTTTGAAGCTAAAGACCCAAGGATCTCCACAACTGTACCAAAGTACCTGAGTAGTTTTGTTTTGACCTTAAATCCAAAAATGAGCTCAGTAAAATGTTCTTTTTGGACCATTTGGTACTGATTTTGGTCTACTCGTATGGACCTGGTTCTGCTCCAAAATATATTCCCAAGATTTCTCATCAATTTGGCTCTTAATCCCAATTTGTTTTTCAAAATATTTTGATTACCAATAGACCAAATAGTTGTTCTTTGATAATAAAGACCTGAGGATCTCGACAATTGTGGCAAAGTATTTCAACATTTTTTTTTTCTGATCTCATTCTTCCAAAATCCAAAAATGTTCTATTTTGACCATTTGGTTCTGATTTTGGTCTACTCGTATGGATCTGGTTTTGCTCCAAAATAGATGCCCAAGGTTTTTCGTCAGTTTACCTTTTAGTCTCATGTTGTTTTTCAAATTATTGTTTTCTGAGGATCTCCACACTCTTTTTTATTAATTTTCACTTTATTCTCCTGAAGCCCAGAAATGGCTTCACTGTAGTCATCTTTTGGTCCTGAGCTTGAAGTACTTGATCCTGGTTCTTTTAGCTCATTATAAATGACATGTTTTTTATTCGTCAGCAAATATTTGGACAGCAGAATCAACCAGGGTCACAAGGTCAGACGTTGGTCCTTCTGAAGCCCAAAAATGGCTTCAGTGTAGTCATCTTTTGGTATATTGGTAAGGGACTTCATATATCCAATATTAAAGTTGTATGTATTCCCTAGGGATAAATTTTCCCGACGAATTTCCATATCAGTTGCTTGCTGAAAATATCAATGCGAGTTTTTGTTATTGTCGAGAGCTCTAACCGCATGCTACCTGAAGACAAGTTACCCTTACGTGACTTTGGAACATTAGAATAAATTGTTATATTCGTGAGTTAAAGGGAAGACGCAACACTACATAGTAGCAATTTGTAAAACCCTTATATATATGTTCTACCAAATAGTACAATAATTGCAAAAGGGGATTTAGATAATAAATTGTAGAAGTACTGTATTTTTTATGGGGGAACACAATACTTATTTTGAAGGGTCAGATTTAATTTAAAAAAAGAATAAGGGTAGCAAACGTTACATTTATAGTCAATTTTATCTTTAGGAAGACGGTTTGTCTAAACGAGATAATGACATAAAATTTTTATCTCGCGCCCCTCTATCAGATGCTCGTAAAAAATTTTCCCGGAAGGGATGTATTAAAGAAGCGTAGGGTGTGATAAAGAATAAAGGTTTCCCGTTGGCTGTTCTTTTCACGTATTCATATGTAAAATTATATAAATATTTCCCCACACAAAATAGGGGGTTGCTTTTCCACCTTATAGATTAAAATACATATTTGTTGAGTGTTTCCTCAGCTGGATGCGGTCCTGTGTTAAGTGATCCTAAAAATTTCCATATATTAAGGTATACGTACATGTTGTGAAAGCTTCGGGGAAAGCTTTGAAACGTCAAGCTGTTTGTTGTTTAAAGGATTATATTCTACATAAATTCGTGGTGTTTTACCCCTTTTATTTAAAATGTTTAAATAGGATTCGTATTAAATTGCTGCTGATAAAAAAACAATACAGTACAGGGTGTATCTTTGATAAAAACTATAGATTAATTTCCCCCAAAAAAAAAAAACAAATAGGACTAATATTAACAGATTAATAGTAAAGTATTTATTAATTAAATTTGGGGTTTTAGGGGTATTTATTAAGATTCTGTTTAGCAAACAATTTTTTTTTAATGTAATTTTTTATACAATACATAAGTTTAAAAAATTAAACAACCTAGTATAAATGCAGGGTTGGCTTGGGAACATTTAAACTTTGTCTTATGATGAAATAATACCAATGATGTTTCTACATAAATACATACATGTAACTGGTATAAAAAATAGCTTACTATAATTAATTAATTTAATTAATACATATGTACTATCTACAAATTGAAACTGTAGGTACTTAAAATTATATATAGTTAATATTTTAATGATTATTACATATTAATATCACACCCTAGGGTGGTAGTTTAACAACTGCTTCAAAGAGCAGATCGCGGACGAGGCTTTAATTGGTGAACGGAATCGAGTAAGTTTATGTGATAGCTTAATTTAAAATTGGCCTTAATTTGAAATTTAAAAAAAATGTTTTTAACAAATTACAAGGACAATCTCTTTAAAAAAAAACTGTTTTGCTTTTGAGTCTATTAATATACAAAGTATAAGACCGATTTTAAAATAAGTTCAAATATAACAGAATTCGTTCACCGCATTTTTTCAAACTTAAATACAATTAAATGTTTTGTAAATAAACGCTCTTGCCTTGTACATTGCCGGACTTGAAGCTTTTAAACTGATAAAATCGTACTTATATGCTTCATCCACACGCAGAAAACGATTTCGATCTTATTACGTCTCGTCAGCGCGCCGTAGACGGTTTTAACAGAATAACGACCACGCAGAGACTACCAGCAGGTATCGGAACTGCCCATGGCGCGCTGATGAGAACTGTTAACCTCAAAATTGCGTTCCACGTCTAATATTAAGTTTCATTTGCGTGTTTGGCACTATTGGCTGCGTTTGTTGGTTATATCTGCCTTTAATGTCCTTGCTAGTGTTGAACCTAAATTGTAGATGACGTTCACATGTCGTCTGTGGTGTTATAGTGATCTTATTGCTGGTAACTATCGTCCAGTAGCAAAAATGATTGTGTCGTAGTTTGTTATATCGATTAAATTTGAGATTTTAAAATATCAAACACCAATTTATTGCAAAGTACCAATGAAAATCCGTAACGTATTTGCTTAATTAAATGCAACAATTTTTTTAACAACTACTAATAAGACTCGTAAGAAATCCATACACTCCCAACATATCAAGTTTAGTTATTTTGGATTCAAAAATAATTTTTACTACTTTACATATTATATTTATCTACAAGAAGCTTCTATTTTATATCTATATATCTTTTTCTATATTCATACTTAAAAAAAAAAGTACCAATTGTATACTTATATAAGTGAATACATAAAATACTTATGCCCTTCTCTATACACAAATGTATGTAGATAAATATTGTGGAGCTGTAGAAACTAAAATATGACACTTAATACGGTCCTGTTATAATAAATAATAATTAGTAGGTACCTATTGATATTTAGATCTATAGTCATATTATTTTTAAAAGAGGTAATCTATTTATTTACGTATCTATTAATTTTTTAATGTTAGTGAAATGTCAACGAAATTTTTATTAATGAAGTACCAAATTGGGAATGTTGGCAAGTGTTGCTTACAAATATTATATAAAATGGTTAATATTAAATTAAATGTTTATATGATAAAAATTTTGTGATCTGTTGTTTTGAGTTGGGTACTGTTGTCAATATTTAAAAAAAAGTGGGTTATAAATTTATTATTATATGTATACGCCGTTTGTCGTTTGCGCAGTTTCAAATAAATTCTATGTAAATTATTTTACCCGTCATTACCCCAACCCACATATCATTCAGATTATTTTTTTAATTACTTTTTATTATTCTTATACAGGATGACCCAAAGTCAATGGCTTAGGGTATTGAAATTTTTACAGGTTATCGCAAAAGTTTCAATTTTGCCCTGCCAAAATTAATCTACATAATGTGTACAGGACGTTCAGAATTAATTCGAAATGTAAAAAATTATTCGTGTTTGAAGCTTTTAAATATCTATTTTTACTGAACACCCTGTACAAATTATGAATCTCAGTTTTGGTAGAATGTTAGCCTTACTATAACAGATAAAAATTTCATTACTCTAAGTCATTTTTTGTGAATGATATAATTTTTTTTATTGTAAATCTACCAACAGTGGTAGAAAATTGAAAATATTTTAAAAATGTAGAGAATGATTTTTCTCTAAATTTTTCTACATTAATTTCTAATCAACGTATACGTAAACCACTAACTTTGGATCACCCTGTATAGAGTGGAATTTATTTAATTTAGTTAATATTACGTACGCCCTTATTTAATTAATTTATTATCTACGTAGTATTTTTTATGATTTATTTATTTTCTTTTTTTAATTTCTTTTTAGAATTAAAAAAAAATACTGTAGGTAATACTGACCGATAGCCAGCCAGAGAATTGTGTTTATCGATAAGTCAACCTGTATATAAGTAGGCGAAGTCCGAATTCGTACGAGTAGTGTCGAACGGACGTCTATCTCTTCCAAGGTGAACGACGAGTGGACGGGGCGGAAGGGACCCCCCCGACGTTTTCTCGTTATCTGCTGTGTATTAGCGTGTTTATGAGGCCGGTTTAAGGTAGTTTTTCTTCGTGCCGGAGAATCTGCTCTTCGTTGCAGTTTTGAAGATGATTTACCATCAAAGGTAAGTTAATTACCTACGTATTTCTTCCCTGTTTTCTTTTACAAGGTAATTGCATTGTTAATAACATATAACTCAACAGGTAAATATTATATTTCCATGGGTATATCGATCTGTTTTCCCTTTCGTAAAATCTATATTACTTTTATAATATTTTTGACAGTTGTTTACATAGAAGCAAACCTTTAGTAATCGATAATAGGGTCGTTTAAATATTACAGGGGTGTATTTTTACCCCTATTTTTACTATATAAATGGATAAATTCAATTATTGCTACGATTAAAATAGCAACATCAATAAAAGATCATCGTGGCAATAACCAACAAGTTACTGTTGATGAGAACACCTTTAATTAGGCAACGTTTCGACCAGAAATTCCGGTCATCATCAAGCTAACATATAATAAGTTATTGATGTTATAATATGTTAGCCTGATGATAACCAAAGTTGCTGGTCGAAACTTTGCATAATTAAAGTTCAGTTTTTTGTAAAATTGGTCAATAAGTTTGTTTACGAGAAAAATAAATACGTACGTTTTATTGTTTTGGACAGGGGGTTCATAATTTTTTTATTATAATTGGTGGGGATTTATCATTAAAAAATTTGAAAAAAAAATTTTTTATGTATATTTGGACACTAGAAATTTTTAATTATAAAAAATTTGGAATAAAAAGGGTCTATATTTTAAAGTGGAAGATTTAACTAAATATTTTGAAGTAATTTGAACTGCGACCTTTTGAATTTCTCAGTATTTTAAGCAGATTTTTACCAGTTTTTAGTTTTTCCCTACAAAAGACGTTTCTTTTCAGGTGTAGTGTTAAAGTGTTGGCAGTTTTCAAAGGATGATGCAGGATAAGGGTGCAGCTGTAAGGTAAGTCGTTTTTCTTTTTATTTACCTTTGTACTGTATTTGTCTGTCTGTTCCAAATCGTTGAACCGATTGCGACAAAACTTTAAAAACGTCAAGATAATGTTGCTAGAAGTGACATAGGGTACATTTTTTAATCGTTTATTGTTTATCACAGCTTAATTATAATTATCAGTTTTTGTTAGGGCGATTAAGCTGTAATTTATATACAGGGTGGTCCTCAAATACGTTCCAATATTTAGGAAGGTGGGTCTCAAAATTTTTTTGAGGTCTTTTCACGTCCCTCCAAAGTCTTGTATGTTATTTTTGCGGAGAATTTTGATGACGCCTCTGTCTTTTCTCTAGTCAAATATTAAATATTTTAAATATTATTTTCCAGTGAAAAATAGTTCATATTTGCGTTTCCACAAAGCGTTTTTGTAATGACAAATGATTACATAGTTTATTTAAAGTTTAAACCTTTGAATGAGTCCATTTGTGCAGGACTGACGCCGCTAAAATGACTGTTTAATGGAGTTTTTAAGTAAATTTAACCCGAAGCTTTTAAAAGCACACAGCCTATAATCACTGTGTTCATTTGCAAAATTGAGCAGTCGTTTACAAAATATTATAAATGTACATAGCTTTCAATTATTTTTCCATTTTCCTTTTGACAACGAACTATAATATATACCTACTTATTTGGTAGTTTAAGGACAAAATTGAATAAAACAAGAGACGTTAATTCTGCCTTTGTGTCGTCGTTTACATTAATTAAAGTAAACAATATCGTCGACAGCACAATGTTCTTTATATCGAATTAAATGTTAACAAACTGAAAGCGAGTTAGTTAGCTACTGCCTTTGGCCCTTGTGCACGAGACAAAACGATAAACGAAAACAAGACATTCGTAGTCACCGAAACGTGTTATCTTCAGTAGCTTTGACTTCTCAAAATACTCGGCTTCGGTGGCAATGGGGTGCCCCGAAAATCGGATGTGCAATGTACAATGAAAGGAAACTCTGTCTTAATTGTCGAAACTATGCTGGAAAATTGGATGTAGATGATTGAAACAATATAATAATTTGTTATTCATTTAAAAACGTCCCATTCACGAGCGTAATATTAAGGATAAGCGGAAATAGTAGTCACTTCTATGGGCGCCACAAGTCGTCCGAAAGTGTACATCTTGGCAACTTGTGGCGACATACACTAATCCTCAGCAAATGATCAGAAATATTGATGTGACTTGTGGCGGCTTATAGCAACTTGTAGCAGTGACTGGTGGCTTGTCCCAGCCACTTGTGGCTGTGGCTGCTACTGGTGGTTATGTATACTCACATATAACTATGCTTGGTGACTGCGTCTAGCCACTTGTAACTGTGACTGGTGGGTGGATCTTTCCAGCTGTTAATACGACTGATTGCTAGGCACAGTTATATGTGACTGCAACTGGTTGCTAAGCTTAGCCACTTGTAACTGCAAGAGGCAGCTATGTCTAGCCACTTGTGACTGCTACTGGTGGTTATATATAGCCACTTGTGACTGCATCTAGCCACATGTAACTGTGACTGTAGGTGGATTTTGTCACTCGTTACTTCTACTGTTAGCTACGCCTAGTCACTTGTGGCTAGTTCTAGCAACTTGTATCTACGCGTAGTGACAAGAGACTGCGTCTAACCACTTGTAACTGCTACCTGACTCTTGGACTGCTTACTCGTGGCAGCAACTGGTTAAGAACACCAGTGGCTCGTCTAAGCTATTAGTGGAAAATAATATTTATACTACTACCGTATCTATTCACATAATGTAGTCTTTTAATTATTTAACTCACAAGTGAAAAACTTTCCAGAAAGCCAAGCAGCGTCTGTCGGACCTTTTGGAACCTGGATGGATCTAATCAGCAGCATAAATTGGTACATATTAAACGTTTTAGTACTAATTTGTACCATTAAAGAATTTTTTTACATTACAATATTTTTTATGGTCCTGCTAGCTTCTTATGAACTCAGCAGCGCCACTAATTTCTTTTTAATGGCACGTAGTAAGAAAAATTTTATAATGGTACAAATTAGTGCTAAAAATTTTGATATATGCCAATCGATTCTGCTGATTTGGTCCTTCCAGCTTCCAAGACGTATTTGTCGGTTGTTTTTCAAAAGTAGAACGCAAGGAAAATTAATTTTCTAGATTTGGATGATCGTTAAGGTCACAACTGTTGACGGGAAATCGAAGACACTCGACTAGGTGTAAAGGAAATTATGAAAGAAATTATTAATTTTCCTATAATCGATTAAACTTCCTTCAGCATTCAAAATTAACTTCAAGAATCACTTTAAAATGAGATTGGTTTACGCTTTTGACGTTTACAAAGGCAACTTTTACGAACAAACTTGGACCCTTCTTTAAAACGACTCTTCTATAGGCGCCACAAGTCGTTAATGAATTTTTTGTTACATTTTACATGGTTTCGGACTATAAACTGTGAAAGTGGCCATCGTTGACAACTTGTGTCAAAAATAATCAGAAATGTTGAAGTGACTTGTGGCGGCATATAGCCTCTTGTTGCAATGACTGGTGGCTTGGCCTTGCCACTTGTTACGGCTTATAACTCCACTTGTAACTATGGGTCTAACCACTTGTAACTATGACTGGTGGGTGGACCATTCCACTTGTTAATGCGACTGATAATTAGGCCTAGTCACTTCTGACTGCAACTGGTGGCTAAGCCTAGCCAATTGTTGCTGCGACTGGTACCTAAGCCTAGACACTTGTAACTGCAAGTGGTAGCTATGTCTAGCCACTTGTGACTGCGACTGGTAGTTATGTATAGCCACTTGGACTGCGACTGGTGGTTATGTATAGCCACTTGGACTGCGACTGGTGGTTATGTATAGCCACTTGTGACTGAGCCTGGTGTTTGGATCTAGCCACTTGTAACCATGACTTTAGGTGGATTTTTCCAATTATCACTGCTACTGATAGCTATGCCTAGTCGCTTATGGCTACTTCTAGGTACTTGTATCTACGCCTAGTCACCAGAGGCTGCGTCTAACCACTAGTGGCTGCTACTTGACACTTGGGCCTGTGGCAGCGACTAGTGGTCTTAACCAGTGACTCGTCTAAGCTACTAGTGGCGAATAATATTTGTACTACCACTGAATTCGTTCACATAATTTCGTAATTTTTATTTAATTGGGTACATAAGATGATCTTTGTCGATTTGACATTCATGTAGGTATCTATTGGATTGTGGTCTGTACCGTTACGATGTTATGGCGAACAATCCTCTTTCACAAGCGTTCGATCATTGTTCTCATAAGGACGGAATTAACGGATTAACTTCAACCAAACCGCATCCCCGCATGACATAGTTTATTCTGCTTGCCCCCGGCTACGAAATGTCAATGGTGGCTAACCAGTCAGATACAATTAGTAGGTTACCTCAGCCAACAACGAGCCTATTTGACAAGAACCGTATTATACTTTCGTGAATATAATTCTCCATCTCGAACAATAATACAAAGAACTAGGTACGTAATTCAATAAAGAAAGTTTTTGTTTGATGAAAAACAACCCTTTTCGAAGGAAGTTTGCTAATACTTACTAGATAGCAAGAGAGAACTACAAAAAACGTTGTAGAAAAACGTGATTCTTTCAGTAAAACTTTTCTTTAACATAATACCATGGTTCATGGTGGATTTTAGTTGTTATGTGCTTTTTATTACGGTTATATTTTACGTTAATTAATTAGTTTTGTAGTAGTTCGAAAGGCTTCTGAAATGAGTTTATTATCACATAAAATTCGAATGTAGTGAATGCAATAAACTGGAGAATTTATAGCCAAAGTTTAAGCTCATTTATGACCAACAAGGAAATCACTTAAGTAATGGTAACTTTTGGGGAAGTTTGAATGACGCGTACAGGGGTAATTTTGGGGATTCTCAAATGAGTGACTCATTTTTAATAATCTCCAGTTTGAGCGACTGTGACTAGTGGCTTCGTCCATCTACAAGTAACTAAGACTGGAGGCTGCTTCTAGCCACAAGTTACTAAGACTGTAGGTTGAGTACAGCCACGAGTAACTAAGACTGGAGGCTGCGTCTAGCCACGAGTAATTAAGACTGGAGGCTGCATTTATCCGCGAGTAACTGCGACTTTACGTTGAGTACAGTAACGAGTACTGCGACTAGAGGCTGCGTACAGTCACGAGTGACTACGACTTGAGGCTGCGTACAGGGGTAATTTTGGGGATTCTCAAATGAATGACTCATTTTTAATAATTGCCAGTTTGAGCGACTGTGACTAGTGGCTTCGTCCATCTACAAGTAACTAAGACTGGAGGCTGCTTCTAGCCACAAGTTACTAAGACTGTAGGTTGAGTACAGCCACGAGTAACTAAGACTGGAGGCTGCGTCTAGCCACGAGTAATTAAGACTGGAGGCTGCATTTATCCGCGAGTAACTGCGACTGTAGGTTGAGTACAGTAACGAGTACTGCGACTAGAGGCTGCGTACAGTCACGAGTGACTACGACTTGAGGCTGCGTCTAGCTGCGACTAGTGGCTGTACCGACCTCTTATTTTCGGCTTTAAATTACCACTTCTATTCGTACGGTTTACCAATATTTCCATTCATTGCAATATTGTATACGTATCGACATCTCTTTTTATGTCAAAGCTCAAAATTTGGTTGTACTTTCAATTATCATTTTTAATAATGTAGGAAAGAGGCAAATAGTTAAGAGAAATAATTAAATTGGATTTGAGTTAAACGACGCTTAATTAAGGTGAGCCAATCGAGGATAATGACTCTGGTTTTTATCCTTCTTTCTTTCAGTCTGATTCCCGATGAGATTCGATTTTATCCCATCTGTACGAAATTGTCGGGACATTTAATTACAGGGGTCGATAAATAAAATGTCTCAGCTGTCTCGAGTCCCTTTTTCGAGAAATTGATGCGATTAAAACCTTATTAAAGCAATAAATTCCTGAAGGAAGTTCTTCTACGGGGAAATTCCGGAATTTTGTTTATCATTTGACGGCGGTATTTACTTCATTCTTAGGCCCCATTTAAGATTTATGTCCGTTCCTTATGGAAGTCTCTTCCTTACTTTCAGGTATTAAAATTGTATAAATAAACATAAAACCACGTCAATTCTTTAATTAATTGGACGGTTTTATTATGAAACTGAGTTTGATGAACAATTTGTTATTTTTGTCTCTCAAATTGTAAGACTAATTAAAAATTTGTTGACGTTATTTGATTCAGGTACGCGTTCTTGGAATTATAGTCTATCATTACGTAACACCCTGTATATATTTTTCTGTCTCTATGCAATCGCAATCGAATTATTCAAAATTGAGCTGAACAAATTAATCTGGTTTGAAATTCGATATCCATGAAATTTTGGTTTAATGGAAATTCTTTAATCAGAGTTCATTGTCGGCCGGATTTTTCCTACAATGGATTGATAATTTTAAAGTCAATCCAATTTTCTAGTTTAAAAACATACAGATGAGAATCCACAGCCACGCTGGGGTTGGTAATTTCGTTTAGAACCCCCTGAATTTGACGTACCAATAACCACTTCGAATTATTAAAGGCAAACACTGTTTTCTACCAATAAACCTAAAGGGGATGAGCAAATAAACGATGCAACGTTTGTGCATTTTGTACCTAATTGGAAATTTTTCTTAAGTCAGCTAAAAAATGGTCTAATTTGATTGAAACAAATACATCGGTTTACTCATCAGGGTAATAAAACGTATAAAGAAAACTTAAGTGAAAATTAAAGAGTTGGAAAGGACCCTTTGAGTTTAGCAGAGGGGTAGATTTTCCCTGATATGCTAGTACGTTTTCGGTAGTCAAATTCGTTTAATAATGAGCAAACAGAAACCAAACTCAGCGGAAACCCTACTCAGGTTAACAAACGAAACGGTGCGGCAAAATTCAAAGAGATGCAGACGGATATGTATGAACTACTTGAACATAAAACCATTTTATGTTCAGGGTTCGAACTCGTTTTGCGGTTCTTTTATCGGTAGGCAACTGCACAAGAGAAAGTTAATGAGGTATCACATTTGACCCTCTCAATTTTTGTATAATTGGTAATTACGGAAACGTTTCTATTCTTGAAATTATTCCAAATTCTCCAAAACAAAAAACCATTTGATGCTTCGTGATTGATTGATATTATTCGTGTCTCCGTTCGCTTGGGACACAAAGAATTACGAGTCGTTTTGTTATTAATTATTTCGGATCATTGAACGATAAAGTTACCACTTTTAAACCCCGAACTGAGTGCTCTGAATTGTAATCGATATTGCCCTGTAAAATTAAAAGCGCCTTTGTCACGACTCCCCCCTGAGACAACTGAGTGGAAGCAAAGAGTTTTGAGGTATAAATGAAGAAGGCAAACAGTAATTATAACGACCAGGGGCATATGCTGACTAATTTAGTATAAGTGTTATTGTTAACAAGGGTTGTAACTCGAGAATCGTTGGTTGTTACAGGTACGATTCTAGTATTACCATAGATATACAGGGCGATCCGTTGCTTGTTATGTCTAATGCCAGTCTGCTCTTGAAAATGTTATTTTTACCCCATTCTTCCCAGCAATTCTTTTATGATTCTTGACAACTGTTAAAACCTCTAGTCACTTTCAAGAGGAATTAGATGTTATGTTATCTTTACTACTGATCCTTCCCACCACATATTTTTTTTTAAAATTCGAAAATCGTATCGTACTAGCACACAATTTTGACGGTTATATTTCTATACTACTTCAAATACTTTTTACCCTATCCTTTCCACCTTTTTTTTCCGAATTTTGACCATTCCTTCGTCATAGTCGGTTATTTTCGAGAATTATTACATATTATATCTATACTATAAAAGTTCTCCTTTTACCCTACTCTTCCCACCACATATTTTTTCCTAAAACTCAGAAATCGTTTCTGACTAGCACATAATTTTGAAAAGATATTACGTATTATATCTCTATACTACTTCAAATACTTTTTACCCTAACCTTCCCACCTTTTTCCGAAATTGAATAGTTGTTTCGTCCTCGTCGGTTATTTTCCAGAAATATTACGTATTATATCTATACCAGTAAAAGTTATTCTTTTACCCTACTCTTCCCACCACATATTTTTTCCTAAAACTCAGCAATCGTTTCTGACTAGCACATAATTTTGAAAAGATATTACGTATTATATCTCTATACTACTTCAAATACTTTTTACCCCATCCTTCCCACCTTTTTTTTCCGAAATTTAACAATTCTTTCGTCCTAGTAGGTTATTTTCGAGAATTACTACATATTATATCCATACCAATAAAGGTTCTTCTTTTACCCTACTCTTCCCACCACATATTTTTTCCTAAAACTCAGCAATCTTTTCTGACTAGCACATAATTTTGAAAAGATATTACGTATTATATCTCTATACTACTTCAAATACATTTTACCCCATCCTTCCCACCTTTTTTTTCTGAAATTTAACAATTCTTTCGTCCTAGTAGGTTATTTTCGAGAATTACTACATATTATATCCATACTAATAAAGGTTCTTCTTTTACCCTACTCTTCCCACCACATATTTTTTCCTAAAACTCAGCAATCATTTCGTACTAGCACATGATTTTGAAAAGATATTACGTATTTATCTCTACACTACTGCAAATACTTTTTACCCTAACCTTCCCACTTTGTTTTTTCGAAATTTAATAATTCCTTCGTCCTAGTCGGTTATTTTCAATAGATGTTACCTGTTGTATCTCTTTATTCTTTAAATTACTATTTTTACCCCATCCTTCCCATCACTTTTCTTCTTGAAAGTAGACAATTGTTTCGTCCTAGTCAATCATTTTTATGGCATATTACGTGTTTTATCTCTAGTCTTAAAAATACTCCATTTTACCCTGTTCTTCCCAATGCCTACATTTTTCTTATAAATTTAAAAATCCGTATTTCAAATCATCAGTTTCAAGCTCCATATCTTGAAATTAGTTAACCATAAAATATCCTGCGAAATTATAACGCATTTTCTTTCTACCCTTTCATAGTAACTACCCTTTAAGGGACGTCAATTGCAGGCATGACTCGCTTGATGTGTCAATTACAAAAGTCATTAATTTTATGTTCTATACAAAGATCTTATTCCAATTTGCCATGTCATTTACATAAAAGTACTTTTTATTCACCCTGTACCTAACTTTTTAGTCATGTAGTCTAAGTGGGATGATAATGCAAGAAAGATGAATGTTGAATCACTTTAACCGATGATAAATGATCATCACGTCCAATGTAGTTTGACAAATTCATAGATAATAATAGGAGTATTGTTTCACTGAAGAGAAATCGTTTTATTTAATTTTATGATTATTTTTTTTATCGCAGGGGTTGATCATCATCTTTAACTTCTGTCCTATGACAAAGTCAATATATTTTTTCTATTTTTGAACAATGTTGGTGTCTTCACTTTGTTGTCCCACTTTAGATATTTTAGAAAATACTTAAAGAATTCCAGGCCATTCTCGAACAATCTGGAACGTTTGAGAATATTCTAAAACTTGAAGCAAGTTACAATTGTTTTTAAATTCTCAGTTCTTTCCTGATGAAACCATTTTTGTAGATTAAATTTTTTAATTAGTTCCAAATCTGGTGGAACATGTATCGATTGCTATAATTGATTAAATCCCCATTATTCTGCGACATATTTAATAGCCAATAACATTTATTTAGAATATGCTTTATGTTGGTATAGGGTAGTATTTTTTTTGTTATTTGAATAGCAATTTCTATTGAAGTGTAACGTGGTATTTCGTCACGGCAAAAGGATAACTAAAGCGTTATAAATAGACGACGAAGCGTGGACAGGTTGAAGAAGGGGTGGACTTTAATAACTACCCCTCTCGCCGTCTCCGGCACTGCATTCGGGACCTCACTTGCATTACTAAAACGAAAAGGAATTTCAATCTTCATGTCATTATCCGATAAATGTCAACGATTTTTATTGCCGAAGGGCAGTCAGCAGTATTCCGTGAGTGGAGCGTCCTAGACCCAGGGGAGGAATTATACGAAAGCGTTTCAAATTACTGCTCTTGCTTTTAATTACGTAGTACTTAACTACCTACTGTTCTTAAAACATCCCTCTGATTACATGTGTATATTCTAAAAAATAAAACAGTTTTCTTTCGAGCTGCTTATTAAACAGGAGATGCAGTTGTTCCATCCCTTTGAGTTCCTATTTTAAGGGTCTCATGGATTTCTTGAAATTTGGGCCATCATTAAAATTAGAGGACAGCAAAATTTTCAAGCAGTAGTTATAACTAACAAGGAAACGTTCCAAGGTGTCCACCTGTGCTGAGATAAGACATTGTGGGGTTAAAAATTAGAATCAAAATTGATACTTTCTAAGGGTGGTTTTTAATTTAAAGGTATTTGTAGTATTCTTGATATTTTGCAAAACGAATTTATTAGTTGGAAATGATTTGGCCTTTGATTCCTCTTCTCTAAAATGTTTTCAAAGTTGGAATTGTCTTTCCACCCTTTTACCAGCAGCTTAGGCGGTCATCCTCAGGTGTTGTACTGAATCAAATTAAAGACCATGATCCTTCCTCTATGCCAAAGCTCTCAGTGAAACTTTTAATAGATGACTCTAACCCAGAGAAGAGGATTCTTACACCACGACCATCCAACGTTCCAAGGTGCCCAACTGTGACGAGATGAGATTTTGTGGGGTTAAAAATCAGAATCAAAATTGATACTTCCTAAGGGTGGTTTTTAGTTTTAAGGTATTTGTTGTCTCCTTGATATTTCCCAAAGGGAATTTGTGAGTTAGAAACGATTTGGCCTTTGATCCCTCTTCCATAAAATTGGAATTGCCTTTCCAGCCTTTTATCAGTAGCTTTGTCAACTACCCTCAGGTGTTATACTGAGTCAAAATCGAGGCCATGGTCTTTCCTGTACGTCTGAAGATGTCAGCCAAAGCTCCCAACGAAACTTTTGATAGATGACTCTTACCCAGAGAAGAGGTTTCTTACACAACCACCATCAACCCCTTTCAATGGATGCAGCTACAGAAACCTAACCTATTTCTTTTTGTACATGTATTTGAAAGTGGTGTGGAATCTTCGTACAGTATTAAACTGATTTTTGTTTTGTTGTGTGAAATCGAGAAGAAATTAGGAATGATATCAGTGATGGTACCATTAAAGGTGCACTTACTTTGGAACGTATTGAATTATTAACCAGCCACAGCAAAAGCTTTAAATGCATCTGTAATCAGATTAAAGACTGGTACTTAAGTTGAGACACGCGGTGCTTTGAGAGCTTTAATTAACTTTCGCACAGCTTTCGTAATAGGTGGAATTATTTCGAAAACCAAACCGCGTGTTCCAGCGCGGAAAAGCTCGGTGGGATGTTCATTTTACACACTCTACCATGATAAGAAGCTTTTCCAACATACACATACATCATACAAATACCTAACGAAAAAGTTTGTGGAATATTTACGCTGATTAATTAATTACCTAACTAACTAAGTAGATATCGTTATGGAGTGTAAAGCAAGCGAATCTATGGGGTGGAATAATTCACTCGCACAAATCGTGATATTTGGAAGGGAGAACATATGTTAGAGGGGTGGCAATAGAATCAATGTAAAACACATATTTGGTGAAATTGATAGGGTATCGAGATGGTTATTTCGGGTTATAAAAAGGGTGCAATTTTACTTAATATTTACTTTTGGATAACAACCACATTGTGAAGTGAGGTCATCAAGATTGGATTCTGGGATTTGCAAATTAAACCATCATCAAAATTTGGTTGTGGTTTAAAATCAATTGTCAATTATTGGCCTTCATTTGCCAATAGATGGAATTTAAATTCCTGCTGTTGCCACTTTTGGTTTTCGATGCTCGTTTCTCCCGAACGGGATTTCGAGATAACGTAGCAACGCTCGACTTCTTTTGGCATCCCCTACGGGCTTCGTTAGGGACACGTGTCCGGCATATGTTTCAAGTTGGACGTCCAATGTACACATCTCTTTTCAAAACTCTCTTCAAACCCACTGTTGGCTTCTGTTTACTCTTTTCCCACACAACCGTCGAGATTATCTCCGTAGAGACGATCATCTCGAATCATGATAATGATGGGTAATGGGGGATTCATTATTAACATCGTCGTTACCCCTGTCAGGCTGTGACGTAAACAACACAGATGTGTGTGTGTGTGTGTATCTGGTGACTGTGAAGAAATTAGAATTCATCCCCAAAAAATTAGTGAGGAATCTTTTAGGTTTGCATATTTTATTTAATGATAAAATTCAGCTGGAGGTCGAGGCTGGATGTGGATGGTGTAAGGGCATTCCGTGAAAAACGAAAAGGGCTTCGAATCTGAAAAAGGATAAGCGAGGAAATTTCGCAAATTATTTTGAAACAACACGCTATTTCGTATTTCTGCTTGATTTATTACCATCGTTTAAACTTTCTCAACAGAAGAATGAATAAGGTCAGAAAAAAGAACTGCTGGATGTCACGAATGTGTTTCTGAAAATATTTTGGTATCTAGTATCTCCAGCTTAGAGATTGCCCATTCGTTATGAACCACCCTGTATATCGTAAATAAAAAAAACTTGTCATTTATTTTGCTTTACTTTTCCGAAAAAAAAATTACTTAATGACTTTAGATACTTAATCAAATCTGCCAATCACCTTATACAGCTGTTCAGGCAAATCGTATTGGGATGCAGATTAATAGTTGTGTCGATCAATAAAAAAAAGGTAAATTGAGTTTGCTGCGAATGTTGTCAATAACGTTAAATATTCATGGAAATTAATGGTAATGGAACAATTGAATATGGTGCAATTCAATGACTAATGGTCTGATATTTATTGATGTTGTATTGCACAAATTGGGGCTTCACAGGGTTGCTATAATGTTCATAACACATACATATATGTATGCTTAACACAATCCATCCCTGAACTAAAGACAAAATAATCCTTTCTACTTCTGATCTAAAATCCTTAAATATCGATGCAGACTCTTTTTGGTTTTAGTGACAATTAGGATCTTAACGCACCCTTAAGGTGTACTAGGTAATTTTAAATAGGAACAATCGTAGTCTCCAAACAACCCCACAACCCCAATTGGTCGTACGACTTGATTATTTGTCCAAAATTTTTTGCCCATCAAATATTTTTTGAACTTTGGGAATAAATAGTTGTCTGACGATGCCAAATTAGAATAATAGGGTAAGATTCGCACTTACCCTATTATTTTAACCAATTTTAAGAGTGGAAACATTCAGGATTTCCAAGGCCCAAAAAGTTCCATATGCAAAAATCGACTGGTAAAGTTCTGGCTTCAGTTTTCTGGGACAAAAATGGAATCATTCTGTTAGATTTTATGGTTAGGTTAGGTCAGGTTTAGGTTAGACTACTGTTTATTCCCAAAGCTCAAAAAATATTTGAAACGATTTTCGACAAATAATGAAGTCGTACGTGCTGTTGAAGTTGAGGAGTGGTTTGGAGACCAAGACCTTCGTGTCCAGAAGACACCCATGTCTCCTAATTTTTTTTTTGGTATTGTCTACATAAAATCGAGTTTATCTGGACTTATTACAATCCACCATACCATAGATGAACATACGAGTGGCTCCTTTCACTTTTTTATGTTCCAAACCACTTGGAAATGACACTCACACTATATTGCAGTTGGTATGTACATTGGGTAACCGTTTAAGTACCTGTCAATCATCTTCATTGTAGTTTGTGAGCCTTCTTGTCTCCAATGCACCCAAACAGCAACATTAAATCGGAGGTACTTTATAGAAATTCATTGTGCCCTTTTCTCTTTACATCCCGAAACCGTTCACTCATGTAATATGTTTTTTATTCTAGACGAATTGGCGGTAATTCAGAATAATATATCATAATTTATCAAACTGAATTTTTTTATTTTTGAGTGGTTCTAAATGCAGGTAGACATTTATACATGTTCGTGTATTATACATGTAGGGGACCAAATAGGCTCTGTCTCATTCGAAAACATAACCGTTAAAACAACTCCAATGTTCACACGCAATTAATTGGATTACAATGGAAAAATGTTTTTAATTCCAAATGAATTTTGATCAGTAAATGCAATTATTCAAAATGTACAGTTTGTCCCAACTATTCCCAAAGAAATAAACGCTAAATTGAGTCAAATTTTAATATTATATCTGTATAACAAATGACCCTGTATACAGGGTGTTATTTAATGATAGGTCGTAATCACAAAGTCACATTCTTGAAGCCAGTTCAAGTATAAAAGTTCATATAAATATGTGTCTTTAAATGTCTGGTTTTCAAGATACAGGGTGTGAGAGTTATTTTTAAGAAATGGTTTTTTTTATTATTAGCTTTTTGACTCAGGAATGCGCCCTTGGAATTACGGCCTATCGCGTCAGGGGAGCAGCCAATAAAAAAAAGCTCCACAAATGTGGCTAGTTTCTGACCCTGACTCTTAAAATCGTTGTAATATGAGGAAACTGTAATTACTATTAATTTTAGTTACCATTTATAATCCAAAATTTGCTCTATTTTAGAATTGTGGGTCATAAATAGGGGATTCCTTTCCAGAAATCAATTTGACCATTGTATGGCTTTAAATATTGAGGTAAAGGCAAAATTTTAGGTCACCATTCAATGCCACTTTTTGAACATTCATGAATTTCTTTTTGGATTGGTCACTGCCCTGGCCAGATATTGAGTTGTAAAGCTCAAAATTATTATCAGCCCTTAAATTATTCTGACCAGGTCATTAAAGAGTTCCTTCAGAGTCAATTAGAACTTAGATTTTAGGGTTCTTTCGAAATCCAAGATAGAAAGTAGGGATTCTACTCTGAAAATTGCGATTCAACCTTAAAATTGCCTTGAAAGGAAAATTTTAAGGTTAATATTTTTCGAGAGGCTGGTGCTAACGTTAGATCTTTGAGCTTTTAATAAAAAGCCAATATTTTAAAAAAAAAGCTTTGGTACACTGTATCTGGAAAATTAGACCTGTTAGGGCACATGTTTATATGAACTTTTCTACTTGAATTTGGTTGGGGAAAGTACCTTTGGAATTATTACCTATCATTGTTTAACACCCTGTATATACAATTAACCATTAATTTTTTTCTTCAGCTCAGTGTATCTACCCTACTTTGCCTACACCCCTTATGTCTTTTAAATTTGATACGACTATACTGAAAATAAAATAATATTTAGGCAAATAACAGCTTGGATCATCAATTACAAAGTTATCGATAATATCTCAGAGTAGAGATGCCAACTGCGAAATATTAAACCCATTATACATGTGCCCTGTAATCATATGTCGGTCATGAACTGCAACATAAACATTAAATTACCAAAGGTCATAATCTGGGCAATAATTTTGATAGTTAGACAACAGTGTAATTGGCCTTAACGGTAACAAAATCTTTCATTGCTTTGCAACGTGTCATCCACATCAGGGGGGTGAATAAATGATAAAATCTGTAGTTACCCTGTTTTCATTCAACAAAATCTGTTGGAGCGTTATAGAAATAGAAATGATGAAACAAAATCTTTATTTTTTAATTTAAATAAAGTTAATTATTCAAATTTAGGTAAACAGAAGGTCGTCTTAAATGTAATCTACACCCCAAACTTAAATACATTAAAGAGATTTATTGCAACCATTACGGCAGCCTATCTCATGCAATGATAGATTACCTAATAGTTCCCCAAGTTGTTTGTTGTCTATGAAACACGATTTCAGGTATAATTATATTAGACCACTGGGAAATGCTCCAACTTCTTGGAGGTAATTAATTAACGCTCATTCTTGTTTTACTTCTACCTTGTTTGTTTATCGTTAAAATGTGCAATTATAACGTACATCATTTTGAACTACCAAAATTGTACACGAAAATCTGATATCAGTAAGCAATTTTAAACAATATCAATAAACATGACTATAGTCTGGTTCACGTAAGAAATCTCTGGAGTTATTAAAAATTACTGAGATTTACTTAAACCGCTGTGGATGTATTCTCAAAGAAACAGGTGCCATAAAATTTAAATTTCTCTTGTTCACTATTTTTATTTTTTGAAACGGACTACAGTTGGATAGTAATTCGATTATTTTGTTTTCAATGAAGTTAATCTTCCTATTCTCCAGCTTTGACAAAAGCTTAGTGCTTTATCATCAAAATTGTTTCGTTATTTTTATGGCTTTAGAAGATTTCTCTTCTAGAACAGTCTATGGATGAATAATAGTTCGATTATTTTGTTTTCTATGGAGTAAATGTTCCTATTCTTCAGCTTTAACAAAAGCTTAGTGCTTTATCATCAAAATTGTTTCGTTATTTTTATGGCTTTTGAAGATTTCTCTTGTGGAAAGGACTATAGGTGAATAATAGTTCGGTTATTTTGTTTTCTATGGAGTAAATGTTTCTATTCTTCAGCTTTGACTAAAGCTTAGTGTTTTATCATCAAAATTGTTTCGTTATTTTTATGGCTTTAGAAGATTTCTCTTCTGGAACGGTCTATGGATGAATAATAGTTCGATTATTTTGTTTTCTATGGAGTAAATGTTCCTATTCTTCAGCTTTAACAAAAGCTTAGTGCTTTATAATCAAAATTGTTTCGTTATTTTTATGGCTTTAGAAGATTTCTCTTCCGGAACGGTCTATGGATGAATAATAGTTCGGTTATTTTGTTTTCTATGGAGTAAATGTTCCTATTCTTCAGCTTTAACAAAAGCTTAGTGCTTTATCATCAAAATTGTTTCGTTATTTTTATGGCTTTAGAAGATTTCTCTTCTGGAACGGTCTATGGATGAATAATAGTTCGGTTATTTTGTTTTCTATGGAGTAAATGTTCCTATTCTTCAGCTTTGACTAAAGCTTAGTGTTTTATCATCAAAATTGTTTCGTTATTTTTATGGCTTTTGAAGATTTCTCTTGTGGAAAGGAGTATAGGTGAATAATAGTTCGGTTATTTAGTTTTCTATGAAGTAAATGTTCCTATTCTTCAGCTTTGACAAAAGCTTAGTGCTTTATCATCAAAATTGTTTCGTTATTTTTATGGCTTTTGAAGATTTCTCTTGTGGAAAGAACTATAGGTGAATAATAGTTCGGTTATTTTGTTTTCTATGGAGTAAATGTTCCTATTCTTCAGCTTTGACAAAAGCTTAGTGCTTTATCATCAAAATTGTTTCGTTATTTTTATGGCTTTTGAAGATTTCTCTTGTGGAAAGGACTATAGGTGAATAATAGTTCGGTTATTTAGTTTTCTATGGAGTAAATGTTCCTATTCTTCAGCTTTGACAAAAGCTTAGTGCTTTATAATCAAAATTGTTTCGTTATTTTTATGGCTTTAGAAGATTTCTCTTCCGGAACGGTCTATGGATGAATAATAGTTCGGTTATTTTGTTTTCTATGGAGTAAATGTTCCTATTCTTCAGCTTTGACTAAAGCTTAGTGTTTTATCATCAAAATTGTTTCGTTATTTTTATGGCTTTTGAAGATTTCTCTTGTGGAAAGGAGTATAGGTGAATAATAGTTCGGTTATTTAGTTTTCTATGAAGTAAATGTTCCTATTCTTCAGCTTTGACAAAAGCTTAGTGCTTTATCATCAAAATTGTTTCGTTATTTTTATGGCTTTTGAAGATTTCTCTTGTGGAAAGGACTATAGGTGAATAATAGTTCGGTTATTTTGTTTTCTATGGAGTAAATGTTTCTATTCTTCAGCTTTGACTAAAGCTTAGTGTTTTATCATCAAAATTGTTTCGTTATTTTTATGGCTTTAGAAGATTTCTCTTCTGGAACGGTCTATGGATGAATAATAGTTCGATTATTTTGTTTTCTATGGAGTAAATGTTCCTATTCTTCAGCTTTAACAAAAGCTTAGTGCTTTATAATCAAAATTGTTTCGTTATTTTTATGGCTTTAGAAGATTTCTCTTCTGGAACGGTCTATGGATGAATAATAGTTCGGTTATTTTGTTTTCTATGGAGTAAATGTTCCTATTCTTCAGCTTTGACTAAAGCTTAGTGTTTTATCATCAAAATTGTTTCGTTATTTTTATGGCTTTTGAAGATTTCTCTTGTGGAAAGGAGTATAGGTGAATAATAGTTCGGTTATTTAGTTTTCTATGAAGTAAATGTTCCTATTCTTCAGCTTTGACAAAAGCTTAGTGCTTTATCATCAAAATTGTTTCGTTATTTTTATGGCTTTTGAAGATTTCTCTTGTGGAAAGAACTATAGGTGAATAATAGTTCGGTTATTTTGTTTTCTATGGAGTAAATGTTCCTATTCTTCAGCTTTGACAAAAGCTTAGTGCTTTATCATCAAAATTGTTTCGTTATTTTTATGGCTTTTGAAGATTTCTCTTGTGGAAAGGACTATAGGTGAATAATAGTTCGGTTATTTAGTTTTCTATGGAGTAAATGTTCCTATTCTTCAGCTTTGACAAAAGCTTAGTGCTTTATAATCAAAATTGTTTCGTTATTTTTATGGCTTTAGAAGATTTCTCTTCCGGAACGGTCTATGGATGAATAATAGTTCGGTTATTTTGTTTTCTATGGAGTAAATGTTCCTATTCTTCAGCTTTGACTAAAGCTTAGTGTTTTATCATCAAAATTGTTTCGTTATTTTTATGGCTTTTGAAGATTTCTCTTGTGGAAAGGAGTATAGGTGAATAATAGTTCGGTTATTTAGTTTTCTATGAAGTAAATGTTCCTATTCTTCAGCTTTGACAAAAGCTTAGTGCTTTATCATCAAAATTGTTTCGTTATTTTTATGGCTTTTGAAGATTTCTCTTGTGGAAAGAACTATAGGTGAATAATAGTTCGGTTATTTTGTTTTCTATGGAGTAAATGTTCCTATTCTTCAGCTTTGACAAAAGCTTAGTGCTTTATCATCAAAATTGTTTCGTTATTTTTATGGCTTTTGAAGATTTCTCTTGTGGAAAGGACTATAGGTGAATAATAGTTCGGTTATTTAGTTTTCTATGGAGTAAATGTTCCTATTCTTCAGCTTTGACAAAAGCTTAGTGCTTTATAATCAAAATTGTTTCGTTATTTTTATGGCTTTAGAAGATTTCTCTTCCGGAACGGTCTATGGATGAATAATAGTTCGGTTATTTTGTTTTCTATGGAGTAAATGTTCCTATTCTTCAGCTTTGACAAAAGCTTAGTGCTTTATCATCAAAATTGTTTCGTTATTTTTATGGCTTTTGAAGATTTCTCTTGTGGAAAGGACTATAGGTGAATAATAGTTCGGTTATTTTGTTTTCTATGGAGTAAATGTTTCTATTCTTCAGCTTTGACTAAAGCTTAGTGTTTTATCATCAAAATTGTTTCGTTATTTTTATGGCTTTAGAAGATTTCTCTTCTGGAACGGTCTATGGATGAATAATAGTTCGATTATTTTGTTTTCTATGGAGTAAATGTTCCTATTCTTCAGCTTTAACAAAAGCTTAGTGCTTTATAATCAAAATTGTTTCGTTATTTTTATGGCTTTAGAAGATTTCTTTTCCGGAACGGTCTATGGATGAATAATAGTTCGGTTATTTTGTTTTCTATGGAGTAAATGTTCCTATTCTTCAGCTTTAACAAAAGCTTAGTGCTTTATCATCAAAATTGTTTCGTTATTTTTATGGCTTTAGAAGATTTCTCTTCTGGAACGGTCTATGGATGAATAATAGTTCGGTTATTTTGTTTTCTATGGAGTAAATGTTCCTATTCTTCAGCTTTGACTAAAGCTTAGTGTTTTATCATCAAAATTGTTTCGTTATTTTTATGGCTTTTGAAGATTTCTCTTGTGGAAAGGAGTATAGGTGAATAATAGTTCGGTTATTTAGTTTTCTATGAAGTAAATGTTCCTATTCTTCAGCTTTGACAAAAGCTTAGTGCTTTATCATCAAAATTGTTTCGTTATTTTTATGGCTTTTGAAGATTTCTCTTGTGGAAAGAACTATAGGTGAATAATAGTTCGGTTATTTTGTTTTCTATGGAGTAAATGTTCCTATTCTTCAGCTTTGACAAAAGCTTAGTGCTTTATCATCAAAATTGTTTCGTTATTTTTATGGCTTTTGAAGATTTCTCTTGTGGAAAGGACTATAGGTGAATAATAGTTCGGTTATTTAGTTTTCTATGGAGTAAATGTTCCTATTCTTCAGCTTTGACAAAAGCTTAGTGCTTTATAATCAAAATTGTTTCGTTATTTTTATGGCTTTAGAAGATTTCTCTTCTGGAACGGTCTATGGATGAATAATAGTTCGATTATTTTGTTTTCTATGGAGTAAATGTTCCTATTCTTCAGCTTTGACAAAAGCTTAGTGCTTTATCTTCAAAATTGTTTCGTTATTTTTATGGCTTTTGAAGATTTCTCTTGTGGAAAGGACTATAGGTGAATAATAGTTCGGTTATTTAGTTTTCTATGGAGTAAATGTTCCTATTCTTCAGCTTTGAAAAAAGCTTAGTGCTTTATCATCAAAATTGTTTCGTTATTTTTATGGCTTTTGAAGATTTTTCTTATGGAAAGGACTATAGGTGAATAATAGTTCGGTTATTTAGTTTTCTATGGAGTAAATGTTCCTATTCTTCAGCTTTGACAAAAGCTTAGTGCTTTATCATCAAAATTGTTTCGTTATTTTTATGGCTTTTGAAGATTTCTCTTGTGGAAAGGACTATAGGTGAATAATAGTTCGGTTATTTTGTTTTCTATGGAGTAAATGTTCCTATTCTTCAGCTTTGACAAAAGCTTACTGCTTTATCATCAAAATTGTTTCGTTATTTTTATGGTTGTAGAAGATTTCTATTCTGGAATGGACTATAGTTGAATAATAATTCGATTATTCTGTTTTCCATGCTGTAAATTTTCATATTCATCAGCTTTGACAAGAATTTAAAGTGCTGGTTGATCTACAAATTGCTTTCTGTCCTACCAGATTACAAACATAAGGCGACCGGAACATAATTGAAATGGAATAGAGTTTCTAGAACGGAATTAAATGAAAAGTTGCATTCTAGTTTCGCGCCCGGTTCTCTAATCTTCTTTTTATTTGAATACATTAGTTACAGTTACTTGAATCCCACGAACTAAAGTAAATGCGTTTAATTGAAAATCTAATTTAGTTGAAGGGCTAATAATAAAGGAAATTACTTAAGCTCCAAGAGGATTTTACGAGTTATTTTATTCTTTGATACAAACCATTTTCTGAACTTTTAAAGAATTTGCGTCAAAGAATCTTGAATTTGTAAGACAATTGTTAATTTTTTAATTTTTTTCTTGTTTGCTGCCCCATAATTCATAGGCGACGACATAAAGGCCTAATGACTCAATAAATTATATATTTTTTTCATGTTGTATCAAGCGGTAAAAAATACGGTAGTTATTGAATGGGAAAAGGTAATGAAATTGGCTTGCAACTGCACGGTAGCAGATGTCGCGGGGTAGTTTAGGGCGATCAAAGTGTAAAAAGAAGGGGTGACTGTTTTTATAATCACCGTGCTCAACCTCTTGTAACTTGAATTTAATTATAAATGACTTGAGCACAAAAACATTAAGTTATTTATCGCAGAAATTCGATAAGGTACTGGTTCATGAGCAGGTGCCCTTTTTTGGGAATTTATCTACATTCTGTTTTGTGTAAATAGGTCGCGTTCAATTAGTAGGTAATTAAATCGATTCTGAAGTTATACCCAATAAGGTTTTATCGTTTGATTTATTTTTAAAGCGTTCTCTAGCTATTTTTAGTGATTGCACCGGATTAATCCGCACGATAAAGTCGTTCATGGGTTGTACATAATCTGCTCTTGACCTTAATTTGTTTTATTGATACGCCTCGGTCTTTTCTAGCTGACATTGACCAAAATTTTTGTTAAAATCTGTAGCAGGATCTTCTTCAATGTTTGAGCAGTTTGATGACCTAAAAATTGTCGGCCAATTCCAAATTCTAAACTTTGATCTTAGGAAGATGCTTTTTATGAAGCATCAATTTAAAGTTCACCCTCTGTCATTAGAAATCAGAAGTTTTGACAGAGAAGCTTTGGGATGTTCTCAGTTTGAGTGTGATCACAAGTTCTAAAGAATTTTACAAGATTAAAAGTCAGTTGTTCGTTAAAGTTTCTTTAAGTTAAGTGAAGTTGAATGTGTCAGTTGGATGTTCTCGATATTACCAACTACCCTTATTATTCTTCATTGTGTGGCATATTTATAGCCACATTTGCATATTCTGGTGCATGAACCACGTTCATTTTTGATGTATGTATAATATAACGCCACCGCACCACAATGCCAGCTAGACAAGAAGATTTAATGAACCACCGGCAGATTTATGGTGACCTCGTCATTAGCTTAATTAGGAGCTTAATAATGCAGAAATTTGATGAACATTTGTCAACGTCTTTTTCACTTATTAAACAGCACAATCTGGTTCGTTATTTTCATAATTTGGATGTCACTGAAAAAAACATGAGAGGATTTGTGGATTCGCGTTACAAAGATCAGCCGGCCGCGTCAACCAGACCGATACCGCTGCAGAACTACAATTCTACCGGCTGCCATTTTTTTATCAATACTGTGGTTTTATGTCTACTGATTTGTTCATAAATATTTTTTGATACAAGTTTTCGCCATCAGGTTATTTCATAACTTTCGTGTTTCTGTCAATTCGGTTATTAGAAATAAGAAAAAAAGAAGAGCTGTTTGCGAGAAGGAACGCTGAATTATTTATCTTTTTCTACATTTTCCACCCCAAATTGAGCTCATCCCTTGCGGTAATTCATTCCAAACTTTCAAGGATTCCCATTAAACGTTGTCAGGTGAAATCTTTTCGGCGCGTTTTAATGAAACAGCGAATCATAAACATGAATTGTTAGATAACTACCGTCTGAGTAAAATATAAAGACTGTTCTAAATTAAATCTGACTTGTACAGCCCGCTCTAAATGTGTTAGATTTTAATTTTCCGAACCTGTTAATGAAAGATGAAGTGGCAAGGCTTTCCTCAAAGAGATCCTGATAAACGTCGACTTTATTATAAATTTAACAGTGATGAGTTGAATTATTTCTTAACGTCGGTTTTAAGGGCTAAAAAATATTAATTTTTAGAAAACGTTTAATTAGATTTATAAATGCAGGTTTTTAATTGTCAAAATTTTGAGAAAAGGTCACAGTTACCCAATTAAATTAAAGAATTACAAAATTTAGCAGTAGTATAGCTATGAGGACATTAGAACACCGAATGTTTCGAAACAGCTGCAGAACAGGTCACATAGTTGGAAAAAGTTGGACTTGGTAACTTGGTATTCCAGTATCCCCACAGCTATACTACTACTGACATTGCTCAACGTATAAATAAAACAGTAAAAATGACGTATGTAAATACGTCTTAAAGGACTAGTGTATAAATAAAATAATAAATAAACAAATAAATAATAGAAAGCATGATAATTGTAATGCCCTTCATTATAAAAAATAAAAATAAAATAGACGAAACGTCAGAATAACTTTTTTTTACCCCTTATTCTGCTGAGGACAACGATGACGTACTTTTGGCGCTTATAGGAGGGTAGAAAGTAATTAATATTTCTCATAGATGTTTGTAATGATATCGTTTATAACTAATGTCTTAGGATGGCTGTTATAATTCAATTTGTTTACAACTACTGCTCGTATCTCAATAATAATTCATTTCTATGGCAATCGCCTAAAACATTCCACCCCATTGAATTCTCCTTTGTAGGCACATAATATTATATATGATCTTACAGCCTGGGGTCTCTATTCCTAAGTACTATCTGTCGTTTGCAGTATATCAAAACCATTTTCCTCCATCAGGATAACTCTCCCGGTTTCGGACATCTCTATTTATTTCGATAAGGGTTGCAGAATATTATTACTCGTACTATTATTATTATTTTGTTATAACGTCTTGGTGTACTTTTGTGCCGTTGAATTCTATATCATCTTTATCTTTAGATATGTCAGCAAAAAGGTCCTTTTATCGTCTTCGAAAAATGAAGGGTGCGGAAAAATTGACGAGTCTTAAAAAAGACTTTCAGTTTATCTCATTTTTGCTTACCCTTTCGAACGTGACACTACAATGAGGGAAAGTAAGTTAATTTGGGACAAGTTCAAAAAAAAAAATCTGGTAGATAATATTATGTATAGCTATAATTCGTAGATCTTTATCAGGGGTGGATGAAGCAAACGTTCCTTCCTAATCTACCCTTTCAATTATTATTTTCGTCAGATAAAATAAAAAACATTTTCCGCCTAGAAATATTGCTGACGTGTTAATTTTGGGGTAATTTGTAACAGTTTTCAACACCCGGAAGTAAAATAACGTCGAAAAGTGTTTTTTTTTTATCGACGCCGTTTTAAAAATGGTTTAAGTGCATAATAGGGGTGGAATGACTAGCTAATTCGATATCGGTGACCACCGACGACCACCTTTCAAACGAATTTGTCTGACAAAAGAACTTTCCAGTCAAACCTAAAAGTCTTTTAGTTTCCAGTTGTCAATTCGAATAGTTTTATTTCAAAAGAATTAATTATAACAAATATCCAGATGGACAGCGTATATATTTGGGGGTGCAAAAATAGACGATAGAAAATGTGTACGTTGATGATTAAATTTGTTCTTTTTTCGTGACGTTATGTATGGTCAAAGTTCACCGTATGAACTCGGTTCTATTATTGGGATTGGGATTGGTTTTGTGAACTGAAAATGTTCTTGGTGACGGGGCTCCGTTTGTGTGAATTATTTATCGAAAAGCATAACTCAAAAATATGTGAAGTGATTTGAAAGGTTTGAGGAAGTAGGGCAGAAATGTATCATGCCAGGGCCTAATGTAGTGGAAATTGATAGACTTCAACCACAAGAAAATAATACGAGCTCTTATCCAATTTTTCTTTTAAAATGCTCCAAATGTGGTTTCATTATTTGCAGCGAGAACAAATGTTGATGAAAAATACATTACAGAGGGAATGGTAACACGAGGAAGTGAAATTGTTTTCGAAAATAATAAAACCTTCTCTTTATTTAAATTGACACATTAGGGTTTTTGGGGAGAATTTCCCTTTTCCATAAAAGAACGTCCAAAAAATATAACAAAAAAAATATCATCGTCTTTGACTTCTACATAAGTATTTCCATTTCCAGAGTAAACACTTAGCAAAAGGTCAGAAATATGGACGTGACTTGGTGGCTACGTATGCCAACTAGTGTTTACGACTGGTGACTGCATTCGCCAAAAGAACACGTCTGACGGTCACGTTTGCCAACTGTTCAAGTAGTGTTATAGACTGGTGATCGCAAACTAACCAGTGTAGTGTTTACGACTGGTGGCCATCGATTCATTTAGTTTTGCGCCAACTAGTGTAGTGTTTGCAACATGTGGCCGCATAAACAACTACCAGTTGCGACTGGTGGTTGCGTACGTTGACCAGTGCAGCTCTTGCGACTAGTCTCTATGTACACAATTGGTTCTTGCTACCGGTGGCTCCTTTATCGTCTGGTGATTACGTTCAGTAATTAATGTCGTGTTTGTAACAGCAGTTTACGACCGATGGCCTCTTTAGCGCCTAGATTTTACGACCGGTGGCCCCTTTAGCGTCTAGTGTTTGCGACTGGTGGTGGCAATCGCTAACAGCTGCAGTATTTAAGACTTGTGTCTTTGTACGCAAGTGGTGTTTACGACCGGTGGCCTGTTTAGCGCCTAGCTTTTACGACCGGTGGCCCCTTTAGCGTCTCGTGTTTGCGACTGGTGGTAGCACTCGCTAGCAGCTGCAGTATTTAGGACTTGTGGCTATGCAAGCAAATAGTGTTTACGACCGGTGGCCTGTTTAGCGCCTAGCTTTTACGACCGGTGGCCCCTTTAGCGTCTCGTGTTTGCGACTGGTGGTAGCACTCGCTAGCAGCTGCAGTATTTAGGACTTGTGGCTGTGCACGCAAATAGTGTTTACGACCGGTGGCCTCTTTAGCGCCTAGTTTTTATGACCGGTGGCCCCTTTAGCGTCTAGTGTTTGCGACTGGTAGTGGCAATCGCTAACAGCTGCAGTATTTAAGACTTGTGTCTGTGTACGCAAATGGTATTTACGACAGGTGGCCTCTTTAGCGCCTAGCTTTTACGACCGGTGGACCCTTTAGCGTCTAGTGTTTGCGACTAGTGGTGGTAATCGCTAACAGCTGCAGTATTTAAGACTTGTGTCTGTGTACGCAAGTAGTGTTTACGACCGGTGGCCCCCTTAGCGCCTAGCTTTTACGACCGGTGGCCCCTTTAGCGCCTTGCTTTTACGACCGGTGGCCCCTTTAGCATCTCGTGTTTGCGACTGGTGGTAGCACTCGCTAACATCTGCAGTATTTAAGATTTGGGTCTTTGTACGCAAGTAGTGTTTACTAGTGTAGTGTTTGCAACATGTGGCCGCATAAACAACTACCAGTTGCGACTGGTGGTTGCGTACGTTGACCAGTGCAGCTCTTGCGACTAGTCTCTATGTACACAATTGGTTCTTGCTACCGGTGGCTCCTTTATCGTCTGGTGATTACGTTCAGTAATTAATGTCGTGTTTGTAACAGCAGTTTACGACCGATGGCCTCTTTAGCGCCTAGATTTTACGACCGGTGGCCCCTTTAGCGTCTAGTGTTTGCGACTGGTGGTGGCAATCGCTAACAGCTGCAGTATTTAAGACTTGTTTCTTTGTACGCAAGTGGTGTTTACGACCGGTGGCCTGTTTAGCGCCTAGCTTTTACGACCGGTGGCCCCTTTAGCGTCTCGTGTTTGCGACTGGTGGTAGCACTCGCTAACAGCTGCAGTATTTAGGACTTGTGGCTATGCAAGCAAATAGTGTTTACGACCGGTGGCCTGTTTAGCGCCTAGCTTTTACGACCGGTGGCCCCTTTAGCGTCTCGTGTTTGCGACTGGTGGTAGCACTCGCTAGCAGCTGCAGTATTTAGGACTTGTGGCTGTGCACGCAAATAGTGTTTACGACCGGTGGCCTCTTTAGCGCCTAGTTTTTATGACCGGTGGCCCCTTTAGCGTCTAGTGTTTGCGACTGGTAGTGGCAATCGCTAACAGCTGCAGTATTTAAGACTTGTGTCTGTGTACGCAAATGGTATTTACGACAGGTGGCCTCTTTAGCGCCTAGCTTTTACGACCGGTGGACCCTTTAGCGTCTAGTGTTTGCGACTAGTGGTGGTAATCGCTAACAGCTGCAGTATTTAAGACTTGTGTCTGTGTACGCAAGTAGTGTTTACGACCGGTGGCCCCCTTAGCGCCTAGCTTTTACGACCGGTGGCCCCTTTAGCGCCTTGCTTTTACGACCGGTGGCCCCTTTAGCATCTCGTGTTTGCGACTGGTGGTAGCACTCGCTAACATCTGCAGTATTTAAGATTTGGGTCTTTGTACGCAAGTAGTGTTTACTAGTGTAGTGTTTGCAACATGTGGCCGCATAAACAACTACCAGTTGCGACTGGTGGTTGCGTACGTTGACCAGTGCAGCTCTTGCGACTAGTCTCTATGTACACAATTGGTTCTTGCTACCGGTGGCTCCTTTATCGTCTGGTGATTACGTTCAGTAATTAATGTCGTGTTTGTAACAGCAGTTTACGACCGATGGCCTCTTTAGCGCCTAGATTTTACGACCGGTGGCCCCTTTAGCGTCTAGTGTTTGCAACTGGTGGTGGCAATCGCTAACAGCTGCAGTATTTAAGACTTGTGTCTTTGTACGCAAGTGGTGTTTACGACCGGTGGCCTGTTTAGCGCCTAGCTTTTACGACCGGTGGCCCCTTTAGCGTCTCGTGTTTGCGACTGGTGGTAGCACTCGCTAGCAGCTGCAGTATTTAGGACTTGTGGCTGTGCACGCAAATAGTGTTTACGACCGGTGGCCTCTTTAGCGCCTAGTTTTTATGACCGGTGGCCCCTTTAGCGTCTAGTGTTTGCGACTGGTAGTGGCAATCGCTAACAGCTGCAGTATTTAAGACTTGTGTCTGTGTACGCAAATGGTATTTACGACAGGTGGCCTCTTTAGCGCCTAGCTTTTACGACCGGTGGACCCTTTAGCGTCTAGTGTTTGCGACTAGTGGTGGTAATCGCTAACAGCTGCAGTATTTAAGACTTGTGTCTGTGTACGCAAGTAGTGTTTACGACCGGTGGCCCCCTTAGCGCCTAGCTTTTACGACCGGTGGCCCCTTTAGCGCCTAGCTTTTACGACCGGTGACCCCTTTTAGCGTCTCGTGTTTGCGACTGGTGGTAGCAATCGCTAACAACTGTAGTGTTTAAGACTTGTGTCTGTGTACGCAAGTGGTATTTACGACAGGTGGCCTCTTTAGCGCCTAGTTTTTATGACCGGTTGCCCCTTTAGCGTCTAGTGTTTGCGACTGGTAGTGGCAATCGCTAACAGCTGCAGTATTTAAGACTTGTGTCTGTGTACGCAAGTGGTATTTACGACAGGTGGCCTCTTTAGCGCCTAGCTTTTACGACCGGTGGCCCCTTTAGCGACTCGTGTTTGCGACTGGTGGTAGCACACGCTAACAGCTGCAGTATTTAAGACTTGTGACTGTGCGCACAAATAGTCTTTACGACCGGTGGCCTCTTTAGCGCCTAGTTTTTATGACCGGTGGCCCCTTTAGCGTCTAGTGTTTGCGACTGGTAGTGGCAATCGCTAACAGCTGCAGTATTTAAGACTTGTGTCTGTGTATGCAAGTAGTATTTACGACCGGTGGCCCCTTTAGCGTCTAGTGATTGCGAGTGGTGGTGGCAATCGCTAACAGCTGCAGTTTTTAAGATTTGCGTCCTTGTACGCAAGTGGTGTTTACGACCGGTGGCTTCTTTAGCGCCTAGCTTTTACGACCGGTGACCCCTTTAGCGTCTCGTGTTTGCGACTGGTGGTGGCAGTCGCTAACAGCTGCAGTATTTAAGATTTGCGTCCTTGTACGCAAGTGGTGTTTACGACCGGAGGCTTCTTTAGCGCCTAGCTTTTACGACCGGTGACCCCTTTAGCGTCTCGTGTTTGCGACTGGTGGTGGCAGTCGCTAACAGCTGCAGTATTTAAGACTTGTGTCTGTGTACGCAAGTGGTATTTACGACAGGTGGCCTCTTTAGCGCCTAGCTTTTACTACCGGTGGCCCCTTTAGCGCCTAGTGTTTGCGACTGGTGGTGGCAATCGCTAACAGCTGCAGTATTTAAGACTTGTGTCTGTGTACGCAAGTAGTGTTTACGACCGGTGGCCCCCTTAGCGCCTTGCTTTTACGACCGGTGGCCCCTTTAGCATCTCGTGTTTGCGACTGGTGGTAGCACTCGCTAACATCTGCAGTATTTAAGATTTGGGTCTTTGTACGCAAGTAGTGTTTACGACCGGTGGCCCCTTTATCGTCTAGTGTTTGCGAGTGGCGGTGGCAATCGCTAACAGCTGCAGTATTTAAGATTTGCGTCCTTGTACGCAAGTGGTGTTTACGACCGGTGGCTTCTTTAGCGCCTAGCTTTCACGACTGGTGACCCCTTTTAGCGTTTCGTGTTTGCGACTGGTGGTAGCAATCGCTAACAACTGTAGTGTTTAAGACTTGTGTCTGTGTACGCAAGTGGTGTTTACGACAGGTGGCCTCTTTAGCGCCTAGCTTTTACGACCGGTGGCCCCTTTAGCGACTCGTGTTTGCGACTGGTGGTAGCACTCGCTAACAGCTGCAGTATTTAAGACTTGTGACTGTGCACACAAATAGTCTTTACGACCGGTGGCCTCTTTAGCGCCTAGTTTTTATGACCGGTGGCCCCTTTAGCGTCTAGTGTTTGCGACTGGTAGTGGCAATCGCTAACAGCTGCAGTATTTAAGACTTATGTCTGTGTACGCAAGTAGTATTTACGACCGGTGGCCCCTTTAGCGTCTAGTGTTTGCGAGTGGTGGTGGCAATCGCTAACAGCTGCAGTATTTAAGATTTGCGTCCTTGTACGCAAGTGGTGTTTACGACCGGTGGCTTCTTTAGCGCCTAGCTTTTACGACCGGTGACCCCTTTAGCGTCTCGTGTTTGCGACCGGTGGTGGCAGTCGCTAACAGCTGCAGTATTTAAGATTTGCATCCTTGTACGCAAGTGGTGTTTACGACCGGTGGCTTCTTTAGCGCCTAGCTTTTACGACCGGTGACCCCTTTAGCGTCTCGTGTTTGCGACTGGTGGTGGCAGTCGCTAATAGCTGCAGTTTTTAAGACTTATGTCTGTGTACGCAAGTGGTATTTACGACAGGTGGCCTCTTTAGCGCCTAGCTTTTACGACCGGTGGCCCCTTTAGCGTCTCGTGTTTGCGACTGGTGGTAGCACTCGCTAGCAGCTGCAGTATTTAGGACTTGTGGCTGTGCACGCAAATAGTGTTTACGACCGGTGGCCTCTTAAGCGCTTAGCTTTTACGACCGGTGGTCTCTTTAGCGTCTAGTTTGCGACTCATGATCACATTCACTTACAGGCCCAGTATTTGAAACTTGTGTCTGTGTACGCAAGTAGTGTTTACGACCGGTGGCGTCTTTAGCGCCTAGCTTTTACGACCGGTGACTCCTTTAGCGTCTCGTGTTTGCGACTGGTGGTAGCAGTCGCTAACAGCTGCAGTATTTAAGACTTGTGTCTTTGTACGCAAGTGGTGTTTACGACCGGTGGCCTGTTTAGCGCCTAGCTTTTACGACCGGTGACCCCTTTAGCGTCTCGTATTTGCGACTGGTGGTAGCACTCGTTAACAGCTACAGTATTTAAGACTTGTGTCTGTGTACGCAAGTAGTGTTTACGACCGGTGGCCGCTTTAGCGCCTATCTTTTACAACCGTTTGCCGTTTTAGCGTCTCGTATTTGCGATTGGTGGTCGCATTCGCTAACTAATAGCGTGTTTTTAACAGACGTTAATGACTTGTGTCTCCGTTTACGACTGGTTGCTGTATATGCCAATTAGTGTTTACGACCGGTGGCTGCTTTTACCAAGTAATGTTTACGATAGTAGCTTAGCGGAGCCACCAGTCGTTGCCAGCGGACTGTGACCAACTTTAACGTACAGAAATATTTAAATAACTACTTAAAATCCATATTACGTTACCTTGGATTCATTTTGGATGTAGGTGATGAAAATTGCTTTGACAAAACTGTTTTTTTAAATCTCTTTAATTTACTTTCCCATTACATTACTCTAACGCGTTTAGGAATATTTCGCTTTGTTTATTTTATTATTCATACTGTAATTGACTTTGTTAGTAGAACAGAAGTTTCAACGTGTGCAAATCCTCCGCGTAAGCGAATTCTCTCTCTCTCCCGTTAATTTAAATTCTATTTTTTTTTTGTTTAATGTGGTCATCAAAAACGTAACGGTGTTATAGTAATAATCGACTTCTTTGTCGGTCGGTACGTTGTTAGAGTAAAACTTTTAGCACTCTTCAATGTGTGTCACAAGCTCCATAAGCTCGTTCTTCATTTGTGCGACGGAGCATGCAACTAATTTATACAATAGCCCCCGACATTGACAAACCATGACAAATTGCTTAAGGTCATGGCAGAACCTCTTTACCAAGTGGAGTGGAAGATATGAATGAATCGGCAAGTCTTTTGTGTTTTAATACCTGAACTATGACTGAAGTAGCTCTCACAATGAGACCAGAATAGTACCAACCGAAATATTCGCTTATCATTGCCAAATATGAGTGCAGTGAGAGCAATAAAGTATTTAATTTTACTTTTACTATACCTTACAGAATTTCCGGTGATTTTACATATATCCGGAACTCTTTCAAATAACAATAACTATCTATGTATCTTAGTAGCGAAGGAGGAAATTCTTCTAAGGAGACTCTGAAGTTGAAGTGCATAAAATACCTTTGTTACCCACCCAGTTTCTATCGTATATTCAATGTATGTATGTGCCTCACGTATCCATAGAAAATATAAATTTCCCTGAGATAAACTACGTTGAGGAAATCACAGACTGGCATTACAAATAGGGTGCAATTACACAAACAACGGTGTTGCAGGTAGGAAAATGATTTAAATAGGTTGCAAAGTTTCCCTGAGGGACCTATTATTTATGTTAAATTGTTGCAAGTGATTTTGCGAAGAAAGGATTTAAAATTGGTTCTCAAAACATGTAACATAAATGAGGTTACGGTACGAAGTGGGCGCTCTTACTAAAACGTCACCCCTTATGTTGCTTAAGTTACAAAATTCAGAAAAATAATATTACCCTTCTGTTTCCACTTCCCCAATTTATCTATCGATTCAAATCGTGGAACTTCTTGATTTGTCTGTCTGTCAGTTTGCATTACGATTATGTGCATGCGAAAGGGTTGCCGCCCTTTGAAGTAGATACCGTGTGCCCTCGTAATTGATTGGAATCTTATGCAACTCGTCCGTCAGGTCAAGAACTGAAGATGTTCTTTAAAAATATCGGCTTGGGTCGTCAAAGCGGTTTTTCGAATCAATCGATTTCGAAAATTACAATGACCCCGTTCTTCGACAAAAGAATTCTTGAACTCAACTCACCCTGCACATGCACTTACCCTTACCAATTTTATACAACGTACGTAGTAGTTGGGAAGGAATGTCTCGATTGAAGCTGAAATGAAAATTCCAAAGATTTAGTGCAATACGCGGTTAGGTACTGACGAAGACAACTGAATATTCATGTAATGTTTTTATCGAAACGTTGCATGCTGAAAGGAGGTGGGCTGTATTAAGCGATCGGAATATTCATTGGGATTGTTTTTCAAGTCCTGTCCTGTGTAAATTTTCTTTTTTTTTTATTCTAGAAAACTGTCCTGCACGAGGATAATTTATTTTTAATTTTTTTTTTAATAAAACTGATAGTGTACAGTTTTCAGCTTACTTTACATGAAATGTTTTTATTCAGGTAGTAATTAAAGAGTTCATATAACGACGAAATACATAAAAAAGTTTTGATTTAATTAAAAAAATGGGTTACTCGGTTTCGGTTTCATCAAATTTATGTTTCTGTACGTTCAGTTTCATTTTATTTGAAATGTTGTTTGCTTCTACATAACTTTGTAGAGTTTGAGAGGGTACATCTTCAAGAAACTTTTTCAATAAAATCTCATGTATCTACATAAATAAAGCAGTCACAGTTTTGACGATGTCTGTAAAATGTGTACGTATATATTTTTACTTTTTGTTGTTGGAACTAGTAATTTTGAGTTTTGGATGAAAAATGTAGAAAACAACCCTTATACATACAAGGTACAGGGTGTCCAATTTTGTGTGGCTCATACAAATGTCTCGTCACAGAAACGTGCAAAGTAAAAATCTCTTGGTTTAAAAAAGGTGACTTTTAAATGACAATTCGTATTTTTTGTTATGAATTTGGAAAGAGCCCAAAATTTTGAGCTAAAGGACAAAGTATTTTGCACTATACAGGGTGTTGTAGCTCAAAATAGTTATCAGCCCTTAAATTATCCTCATCAGGTCATTAAAGAGTTCCTTCAGTGTCAATCACAACTTTGGGTTCTTTAGAAATTCAAGATCGAAATTGGAGGTTCTCCTCTAAAAATTACGATTTAGCTTCAAAATTTAATGTCCCCTTTTGCGTTATATAATACGGGACACCCAGTATGTGTGCTTTCATTTATACTGCATTTTTTCAAACTTCACCCAAAGAAAAAAATTGAATTGAAATGGTCCTATTATGAACAATTTAGAAAATCTTCAAAATCATCCCTTAAGGTACACCGTACGTACACCCTCCTCTTGTAGAAACCGTGTAAAGTCAAGTTTGCTATTATTCTCACAAAATTCGTTCACAGGTAAACTTTGTACCATATCAACGTACCAATAGACACCTGTGTGACTTTTGTAAGTCCATTATGCAAAATGGTCGTTGTTAAGGGCATAATACACCCTTTGTGCCGGCCACTTTTCACTGTTATTAGTGAATGTTCGGCGTGTTTTGTACCGTCCGTGGTTGCCGCTGGAACTTATGAATGGGCATTGTCAAAAAAAATACCTTTTCCATCTCATGAATGAATCGGCTTTTGTCAATTGAATTGAAATTCTTCGAGTACTTTCCATTAAATTCTGCTTCGGCTCGAGTGCCGCACAGTCTGTAGTATTGATGGGTATCTGTGTATTGACCATTGTAGTATTGACCATCGCAGATCCCATGTAATAAATCGTGACAAGGGGATGATGTTAACGCCTTACGACAAGCAAATTCTTTTTTTGTTCATTTGGTCGAAACCACCACCGAATTTTGGAGAAAAATATTTCATTCCTGGACACGACAGATGATTCTTATCTTATTGGGGGTGGAAAAGGGATGTCATTTTATCCAGAAACAAAGGGAAAGTTTTAAAAAAATAATTTAATTATTTCACCAAATATCAAAAATTACAATACATATCATAATTATTTTTATCTACATATATACAAAGGCACATCTATCACGACATATCAGAAAAAGATTTTGAACAAACACGATCATGTTCTTCACTCATTGTCTTGCTGGTGCTTTTTTTCGAGTTGGAGCACGTTCTCAGACAACAGCATTTCCCGTGTTGGTTCCCGCTGTTCCCTGTTGGTAATTCCTCTTTCTTGTACTTCACCCTCCTGTTTTGGAACCAAATTTTAACTTGTTTCTCAGACAATCGGAGATACGTCGCTATCTCAATCCTTCTTAACCGAGAAAGGTACATGTTAGACGAGAATTCTTTTTCTAACTCCAAAAGTTGATGACTCGTGAATGCTGTTCTGATTCTTTTAGTGGAATTGTCGTTAGCAGCCGAGGCGTCTTCTAAGGGTTTTCCTGGAGGTGGCGTCGGGGTCGATCTTCTACTAATCGAACTTGGAGATGACGGTAGATGAATCGGAGATCCCGAAGGACTTATCTGTAATAAATTAATGTGGTTTAGGTCAAGGGTTTTTGCTTACTTTTATCTTTTGACAGAAGTTTTATTCTATTTTTGTCAAATCACCAAAACCCGGAAAAGAAAATTATATGTCACTCACATGAATGGGTGATGAGAATCCTTCCCCTGAATTGGTCCGACATTTTTTAAGTGGAAGTCCTTCAAAACTGTCATCTGAAAGTGACATGCTCATGGTCCTCTTGATCCCTCCATGGGGGAACCTGGCCGGTGGTAAAGACGCGATAGGTTTAATGGGACCCTTGTGGTGTCCAGGATTCAGCAGAGGGTTGAAGAACTGATGATGATGGTGCTGTTGTTGGGCCAAACTCAAAGAGAAGAGATAACTGCTGATGTAGTTGGACGAGAAAGGCACAAGGGGTGTTTGTGGTTCACTAAAAGGCACGCACACCGTCGTAAAGTCTTTCACAGGGGTTGACAGTCTCTTTTCCGGATAAGTCCTGGAAGTATTCCCGATTAAGGAATCCACAAAAAATGACCGAGACATGTTTTCACCGAATAGTGTGTTAACGTTAACTGAACAGAAGAAGTAAAGACTTTAGGTTTATATGCCCCCTCTTCTGAACTCACCCCAACTGGTTGTACCCCATTGTTATGAGCTCCGCCCCATCGACCCTTGTAAGCTTCAAATAAACAAATTACACACAAGCTAATCCTGACACTAGCCAAACATTGGCCGATCTTTTAGAATTATTGTTCTCACATGGCCCTGGTATCCTTGCTAAGGTACTTCATATTTGTCCAGGATTATTACTGTAATAATTCTTAATATGCTGGATGTTACTTCCTGAATGGATACACTATACACCGTTGCCTTTGCAAATAGAGGAGATATTATTCAATGACGATATTATTTGAGTTTGCGCTCAAAAAACCCATAAAAGTTCATCCTGAACCAACGGAATTATTAATAGAGATTTATTTAATGTAATAATAATCTTCTTTCAATGGAAGACATGAAAACATAGTTGTAACGGTCGTTTTGAGAATTCAATGAACACTAGAAAGGATTCAAATAATTGCATCAAATTTATTGAAGCAAAAGACTGAATTTTCTTCATAAATTTATTAATTGGATTTATTTTTGTTTCAGGATCCTTCTTGAATCCTGCACAAAATGGTGAGTCATTTTTGTAATATTTTACATGTACCTACACCCACCGTATTTGGTAATGGTACCAAAATTGATATGAACCCCCTCAGGTCAAAGATTTTTACATTATTAAACGTTTGAGACGTGAAACATTTTTAAATGCTTTTTATTTCAATTCGAATTAGACACGGTCAGTACTTTTTTTCATTTCGTTCTGTTCCAAGGAATCGTTTTTAAGCGCTTTATTAGTATTCAGAAATCCGAAAAAAATATGAGCTTCCAGAGAGGTGACTCCCTACCTGGAACAAATTTTCCAGGTGCTTTGTTGAAAAATAAGAATTAAATTTTCACTAAGTTTCCAACACGACTATTCAATTATGCTTGGTTAAGTTAATTTAGCAGGGCCGGACTCATACAATGATTTTGAGGGTTGTTTTACAAAAGAATTATAAAAAATAGAGAGAAAGTTCAGTTTCTCAGTAGATGTCCAAATGAGCTTTGCGTGGAGAAGGTTCAAGAAGGTTCTAGAATCTTCCAGAAGTTTTGAGAATGTCCATTTATTTTCTAAAATATTTCTTTATAATTGAGGACGTTCAATAATATTTCTAAATATTGAAGAATATTCTAGAATGATCCAAAGATGTTTCCAAATGTCTTAGGATGTTATTAAAGGTAAATTGATTGGGACAAAAAATGTTTATAATTTAATGGGGTGCACAGTTCATTGAATGTCTCAAATATTTTTTGAGCTTTTAGGAATAAATAGTAGCCTGACAGTGCTAAATAGGGAGAATAGGGTGAGTGTGGGTGGCCACCCAATTCAAAAATAATTTTATCTTTTGTTCCTAATACAATCAACGAAAACTGAAGCAAAAATTGGTTTTGAATTGGTTGACGATCTACAGCAGCTCTATATATATATTGTGGAATCAATACCTCCTCATATTTAATGATGGACCATTATAATAAACAAGCAGTTTATGTAAGCTTTGAAATTATAAACCACCCCATTTCTCAGAGAATCAAGTTTAAAACTGTACAAAACCAGTGCCCATCAATTCTGATTAAATCCAAATTCCTGCTTAACTCTTGACGCATTAGAAAGATTTATAAGTCTCGGGAATTACCCCTGTACGTAACGTATTACAGGTGACATTTTAACACGACCGAATATTTCACTTCTATGTAATAATGCACAGATAACTAACTAGATATCAACATCAACACCCCCTTGTGTATCTACTTTTACATACATTGTAAATTGGTACACAACATTGATGCACATTATTGACTAAACATACACAGGAATGTATGCATCACATCGACAATTTATCCCTTGTGGTTCTCCCAATCATCGAACTGAAGCAGTGCCGAGTGCACGGGAGAATTAAATGGGATTTATGGGGATCGAGTTTGGGAATACGTACGTCAACCCTTCATACATGTAACAATTGAAGATCGGCTTGTGACAAGCGGGAGCAACGTAGAACGCTCTAGAAACAACGTTCTGGATGCTTCGAGAAGGCGATCTCCAATTGTTACATGTATGATGGGTTACCTACATTCTGCTCTCAGCTTACACGTGACAGTACTTCTATTTGCCAAAAATGTAAAATCATTCATTGACTGATAATTTGTTAGTGAAGAGTAGTAAAATACGTAACCAAAATAAGGCGCATCAGGTATATATTTAATTTTGAAAAGATTACCTACCCTTAAATGTTTTATTGTATTATTGATGGAAAGTTTACGTACTCATATCTAGAAAATTATCTTCGTGTATTAATGTACAACAACATAAAGAAAATTGCATGTCTTGAGTGGTTAGTTATTTTTCATGTTAATGGACCTTCTGGATGGTCTGGTAAATACAACTTTTATGTATTTCGCGTTTTTATTACCTTTTTAAAGCCACTGAAATTCACTTCTTTAAATTAGACAGCCACACCATTTGGGCGGCTTTGTTGTTTTTTTAACTTTCCTTAATGAGAATAATGGGCGCAAATAATTTTAATGTCCATAGGTCAACGTGAGGTCATAATATTACCCAAAACCGTTGGTTGGTCACTTACTAAAACTGTTCCCAAACATTATGTGTGTTAGACATGGGTTCTGATGGTAGGTAGGTAGAAATAGGTATGTTGTTTAAAAAATAATCGAAGCAAATAAATAAATATAAAGGAGCGTTGTGACTCCACCCTTTTCGGCTATCTGAAGATCTTATTATGAACTGCCAATGGCAGGGCCCCTTTTTAAAGGGGCGCGCACCCCTTTTAAACTAAACAGTAGCAATTATTTCTAAACACGTCCGTTATAATAACATTACAAATGTTGAAGGGCAATTCTGCACATATTTGATTGTACTGCTTTTGTACTTGATACGCTATTGTCAGCCCATGAATACGAAGCCTGTGTAGGGACATATGGAAAAAACTAGGACTCTCAAACCGCAGTTGTTAATAAAAAGGTCCTGCCATGTCCATCACTCATATCTATAGACACGATTTTATTAAAAACATACAACTCTAATTCAAAATCAAAAAATTAAACGATGTCGTTATCGCGTTGGTACACATACACATTGAAAACAAATAGAAGACGTTTTTGTAAATTCAGAAGCTCAAAAACATGAACTTTATTGAACATATACAGTTGTTGTTTGCCTGTATATCTCAAGATGAATTGGCCTTTCGCTAAATTACACCCTGGAGTTCCATCGTCTGAACGAACCCGCAAAACGGGTTCTCGTTTCTGTTGTAAAACATAAAAATTTCTTTTGATATTACAGCTTTATTTATTTCTGAACGACCATAGAAAGAAATTTTTAATTCACCTTAGAATCATTTTTTTATGTGCACTTAAATTGTTTACAAAACTAATAATGGGGTGAGTTATTTCTGGTGCTTTAAAAATAGCTACAACTCTAATTTTTGAAAATAACTTTCCCAGAAAAATTTTAGCTTTACCTCTAAAAAATTTTTATTTTAATCATAGATGATATAGCTCCATGTTATTAGGGAACCTAGGGATGTTTTATTCTATTTTAAATTTAATATTGGTTCCTAACTTTTTTAATAAAAAAAATAACGTTCTTGTCGAAAAATACTTATTAGAAAGTAAAATGAAGTTTAATATTTAATAAAATTGATAGTAGATGAAGTAAACTCCATATATTATACAGGGCGGATCACGATTTCCGGTGTAACCGGAAGTGCTACAAACTTGAACATAGTTTAAAAATTTAGATCAGTACGTGATATTTTTCAAAATTTTCCTAGCCTTAGTTTTGTATATATATGTACACCTAAGAGGCCATCCACCATGGCTCACCCTGTATATATTTGTATACATATAATACCGATTGCAAAGTTTTCCGAAGGAAATTTTTAATATTAGTCAGATTCTACCGAAAAATTGTAATTTTCTTTGAGTTGAGGGTAAACACCAAATAATCAAAAGTCATAAATTCGGTTCCAATAAACGGTTCGTATTAAAAGTTTCGATTTCACGGTCGGCGATCCTCTTCAGATAATTAAAGCGACTCTCCGTTGACCGGACGTTTTCTGATGCCTAATTAGCCGGTAGAAATGTAGAAACTCTTGCAGAGGGGGTTGGTCGTTTTCCCCCTTGCTGGATGACAAGCATATTTTGTGTGTCTAGGCCACTTACGGATATTAGAAATGCCGAACAAAGGCCAATAATAAGCGAATGGTTGACGGTGGCGACATGCATTCGCGCATCCCTCAGGACGGGGTGTAAAGGGGAGTACGTGCATATCCGATTCGGGCAGATGACACTCTTGGAACTGTCGGACCTCCTGATTGTCATGGAAATGTTATTACGAGTGAACAAATCAACAAATCTGTTCCGCACTTCCAAATGTTCACTACGTCACATCGAAAGGACAGAAATAATGGACGAGATCGGATACACAACACAACGTTTTGTCCTGTTTGATTAATGAATCTTCAGGATGCAGCAGTAGAAATCGAAATAGAGTTTAGTAAAATTTTCCTAGTCGAAAATGTAGAAAAATATAGGTTAGGAGAAAGAGTAGAGATGGTCCATAGGTAACTACAGGGGGTGGTTCAAAAAAAAAAAAACAATATGACTGATTGTTTCAAAGGGTGCATTCAGTCTCTAGGACATTATTTCGAATTTTTTTGAATTCAGGATTTAATAGCAGCTTTTACCTCATCGTACGAGGTTTATGGGAATATCTGAGAGTGTGGAATCGACTGTAGGTTTTCCTGAGCCTCCTCATTTACACTCAAATTTACAAAAAAAAAAAGTATAACATTAATCGTATTAAAACTGACCCACCCCTGTGTATGATTGATAAAGAAAATAAAGAGTGACAGTAATAACAAGATTATCAGGCACGTATGGTTGATGCTTATATATATGCATAGGTACCTTTCCCTCACCCAGAAAAGAGCAAAGCTGAACTTCGTCCAACAATAGGAAAACAAAGCTCATAATCCGTACGAAATGGGGTAAAATGTGCCGAAAATTGCTTTTAAAATGAATATATTACCTATAGCTATTGTTACCGGTCGGCGGATTATCGAAAATTCCTTACTGATCCTTTCAATGGGTCCCGGTGACGTGCGATTCACGTCAGAAATGATTTGGATTCCGCTTGATCGGCATTAAATAATAATATGGTACGTACGAGAACGGATCATGGCAGATTTTTTTTTATTTTCTCTGTACAAAAGCCCTCCGACCCCTTTGTTCGATATCGGCGCATTTATTCTTCCATGTTTGATACGTTTTGTCTGCCAATTTCTTCTTTTCACAACAGTAAACAATCGCGATCATCTCTTTGCGAACGAAGAAAATTTGGGTGTTCCTCAAGGCTCCAGAGTTAGCCATGCATTCAATAGCTGGAGATGATGATCAATTTTGAAATACGTAAAAGGGTATCCTCGATTTTAGAAGGAGGAATGCCTTCAATGGCACTATCAAATATATAACAAAACTCAAATTAAAGAATTGATAAATTATTCAACACAATATACTTTGATACTACATCTTATTACTTTGGATCAAAGATATTACACTAGAAATAGAGAGAAAACGTATAGCAGCTCGTATACGTGGAAGCGGACGTCAGGAAGAGAGTAAAAGAATCGGTTGACCCATCTCTGTCTTCGTCTACTTGCATTCGATTGGCGCTTCGACGTGTGAGTCCCCACCACGTAGATACAAGTCACCGCTCTGGCGACGTACAGCGCCAATCAGAGACAGGTAGACAATGACAGAGACTGGTCAATCGAGTCTCTATCGCTCTCTGCCAGAGGTGCGCCTACTTTTATTTGTATGCCCACTCTCTCAATGTTAACTGTTACATCTATAGTTTATTAAGATTCGATTTTCCTTTAAATTTGTGCCCTAACAAACAGACAAAAAAATCAAGGGCATTCCCCCTTCTGAAACCGAGGAAGCCCTTAGTGACAAAGTGTAGACTTTGTCGAGATTGGTGTATGCCATGAGAACAAACATTAATCGAACTATTGATAAAACATTCTATTATCAATTAGGTAGTATTAAGTAGATGTTGAAATGTCGCATCCTGTATGGAATGGTTATTGCAAGGACACGTGTCCAGTGATGAGTTTTGTTCCATACGCATTTATTAACGGTATGAAGTCAGCTGCATCCTCGTCGATTTTTCTATTCGTAGGGAGCGGATCTGGCGGAAGTAGCGCCACGCGACTGTAGGTCTTACACAATTAGACCATTATTAGCACTCGAAACTAATTTACACCCTTCGTGACTCGTCGAATTCGGCCCATTTATCATGCGTCAAATCAGCCAATATTTGTCATCTTTAGGTACGAATTTTTGATCTCTTTCTGAATTTATTTCAAATTTCTCTGCGTTTTATATGCCGTACTTTGTTTATATATCCACATCACGGCGGTGCATTGCAAGGAAATGTCCCTGGGGACTCTCTTCAAGGATATTCGTATCAAGAAAATGCAAATACGTAGCATAACAATATTTATATTTCTATACTGTTTCTACCATAAAATTTTTACTTCTAAATAAATAACAATTTTATATCAATTTTGTAAAAACCGAAGTTCCATATTTTTAGTCACAGACATTTGTGATAAATTTTCTTCGCGTTTCTTTTTCTCTATTACTTGTAATTGTATTTAACTAAATCTACCCTCAACATCTGACAAAATAATAATAAGAGAATTCAGAATTGTCGACTAACTTCATGGACCGTCTCTTAAAAAAAACCAACCCCCATCCCAGTTTCGTATTATTTTTCCCTTAAGCCGCGTTGTTATTTTTGCTTATCGAATTGTATATAATAAGACGTTTTTTTTTTTACTTCTTCATTCAATACCGGCCTTATTAACAGAACCTCGGAAAGTTTTACTTCATCAACCCTTACATAATCGAGTTATCACGAAAGCAAAAATGAAACATTGTAAACTTTCTCTGAACCACTTAAAATGCTAAACAAGTTACGCGGTTTTTCTAACTAAAGGACCGATCTTTTTTAGGGAAACTTTAACTTTTTTTATGTTGATTATATTAGAGAATACTCGAGAAATTTTAATCTGAAAAAATGATAAATAGAAACAGCCAATGAGAGGCTTGATCCTAACGTTCTGTTGGAGGATAGTGACATTTTACGCCACATTATAAATTTGCTAACCATTCTCAACCGTAGGCTTTGGATACATTGTAAACAAGCCACTTTAGTCATTATTTCACGCTTCAGCTGATCCCTTCACGCGCATAATGCTCCTAAAGTTAATGATTTTCGGTTCTACACTCATAAGAGAGCAGGACCCAACATCGAGGACAAGCTGCAAAGACTTTTTAACAAAAAGGTGTCTTAAATAGGTAGATTATTTAAAAGCGGAGACAGTTTGTTCTTAAGGGTTGCAGATTTTCTAAAATAAAATGAAAAGATTTAAATCAATTGCGGATAAAGTCCTTTTGAACCACTCTTTACTCTAACATATGTATATTCTTGCAGTCTTTAAATCATAGAAGTAATATTGCAGCGGGCATATGAATAAAAGAAAGTGCACCTTTGGAAGAGAGAGTAAGAGACTCGTTTGACCGGTCTCTATCATTGTCTACTTGCTTCTGATTGGCACTACACGTCTCCAGAGCGTTGACTTGTTTCTACGTGGTGGGGACTCGCACGACGAAGCTCCAATCGAGTGCAAGTAAACGAAGACAGAGAAGGTTCAACCGATTCTTTTTCTCTCTTCCTGACGTCTGCTTCCACTTATAAAAGCTGCCGCACGTTGTTCCTTCTATCTCTACTGTAATATCTTTGATCCAAAGTAATATGAGACAGTATCAAAGTTGAATAATTTATGAATTTTTTTATTTGAGGTGTCCATATATGAGACAAAGTTTTATTAAATCTTTGATATTTTATTTTTTGCGTATTACCCACGGTGGTGAGGTAGCCATGAATGATATTGAATAAGCAATTTGGTAAAGGGCCATCGCGCGCGTTAACTTTATTGTGAAGTGGGAGCACCTGGCAGTAGTTGGAAAGCATCAGGACGTGAAATCAGCAGAAAATTGGAGAAAAACTTGCCCGTCGCTTTGGGGTAAGAGAGCGCAAAAGCTAATAAAATATGTTTAGTAGGCAGGTCCTTTTCAGGAGGGTAGTTCACGGAACAATTGTGTGTCATCCCCCGGACCGGCTTTTGCGGGACACAACAGCCAAATCCTCTCTATACTAATGTAGCGAATCTAATTGCGGATCTGTTGTTAAAATATATCTGTGTCTAATGAATAACGTTTTTCCTTTTTTTGTTATCGGTTTCATTCACCGAACCACTTCACATCAATGAAGACAAACATATACAGGGTGATCAATTGAAATTAAAAATTACATTTTGTACATATCTACGACAAATAATGGTACGTACTTAGAAATAATAATGAATAATGTTTCTTCAGAAGTCATTTTAGAGAAAAGAGAGTATACTAGAGATAGAGAGAAAACGTATGGCAGCTTGTGTAAGTGGAAGCGGACTCCAGGAAGAGAGTAAAAGAATCGGTTGACCCATCTCTGTCTTTATCTACCTGCATTCGATTGGCGCTTTGACGTGTGAGTCCCCACCACATAGATACAAGTCACCGCTCTGGCGACGTGCAGCGCCAATCAGAGACAGGTAGACAATGACAGAGACTGGTCAATCGAGTCTCTATCGCTCTCTGCCAGAGGAGCACCTACTTTTACTTGTATGCCCACTCTCTCAATGTTAACTGTTACATCTATAGTTTATTAAGATTCGATTTTCCTTTAAAGTTGTGGCCTAACAAACAGACAAAAACTCAAGGGCATTCCCCCTTATGAAACCGAGAAAACCCTTAATGACAAAGTGTAGACTTTGTCCAGATTGGTGTATACCATGAAAACAAACATTAATCGAACTATTGATAAAACACTTCAGAGAAAATTTCGTTATGGATTTCTTGTATATTTTTCATCATAAGTCCTGTTTTTGTGTCGTATTTTTATCTCCATACTTTTTTTTTAGATATTTATTGATTTTATACGACGCTAAATATATTTTTTTGTTGTTGTGCAACAAAAATCGTGTCGTCATTCATAATGGCTTTGGTGTTGTAAGCTTTTGGCTCGTTCTCGCCACTATTTAGTTTCCACAAAAAGCAAATTATCAGGGGTTCCTTATTTATTACAATCGCCCATCCATCGGTTCGTTCGAGCGTGTCAAAACGCCACGTGAGCAGTCGAGAAATTTTTGAGTCCATTCAACGCGAAACTTTTCTTCGGAACAAGTTGAGTGTAAAAGAATCGAAATTTGCCAAAGCTGGCGAACGCGCTGGCCTTTTCATTAAACTTCTTCTCTTGTACGTGAAGAAGAAGGAATAGGCACTTAGTCAGCCCATGGGTGGGTCATGTCACTTTAGTCGAAACGTCGATATAGCCTCATAAATGCTTGAAAACCCACATTAACTATTTACCAAAAAAAAGTTTTTCTTTTACAATATTATTCAAAATATCCAAAAATAAAATTGGATTATCGTAGATGTCCTACAGGAAAATTTGTGATCCTGGTGGAAAATTGGCTACGTTGTCTTCTAAAGAAAAATAATACTTATTAGATTTAGAGATACGTAAGTAGATAAATATTTTTCTGGGAGCTTTACATAACAAAACAGAATCTTCTTTTAAAGAACTCTCGTGTTTTTTTTTCTTTTTCTCTTTGGCTCAATCAAATAAATCCCAGCCTCCACAAGCTCATTTTCATCTAATGGACCACATCACGTTGTTTCGCAAAAGTATATATTTTATCCGAATATTGGTATATATGTTCCGAATCAGAGAAAGAAATCTCCTGAAGACATTTTATTTAAGCAGAAGAAAGAAATACGATAAAAGACGCTGAGTGAATAAAGTATAGCAACGAAATTTTTTTCATACTTGCGGACATATTTTTGGCTCCACCTTTCTCTTATGCGGATTCATTTTTTTTTTTTTTTTTTTCGATTTAATCGGGAAATGGCAAAGAAAATTAATTTCCACTTTTCTCTAATTAGCGGACAAATAATAATAAATCGACGATCATCGATCAGTGTCCGCTAATTATATATGTAGTAAAAAGAAAAATCATTAATGATGGTAAATATTACACAAAAATAAGAACAAGATTGATTGATTCATTAAAACTAAATTTCAATTAGTTGTAATGATCCACAAGTTTCGAGGAAATTAAAATGAGTGACCTAATTTGGTTACATTTATTAGAATCGGCTCGTATTTCCGGTTATCCGATAAATATACGTGTAGGTCAAAGGTCAAATCCGGTTATCTAGGTCAGAGAACAACATATAATTTTAGTCAAGTAAAACGTGGAAATTTAATTTCATTTTCATTTTTGAAACACGTAAATAAAACAAAAGTAAAATTGCCTTTTACATACGTATTATACATATATTTCTTTGTTTAAAATAGATATTTAATTATTCAAAAGAAATTATTTTTTATATATTTTTTTTTGTTATTATTGAACGATGTGCAAAGCTTTTTTTAAAATTCTGTTTAATAAACGCTTTCAGTTGCATAAATTCAAAGCTCTTCATTTATAAATTTATATTGTTGTGGTCTCTAGTGAAGGTTGGCTGAAACATTTAATTTCGAAGGGTAGAAAAGCTGAAATCTCTTTTCTAACTCACCCTTTGTCTGCAACCCTTATTTCAGTTTCTAAAGCTCTACGCCTGGGGGCTCTGTATTCGAATACACATTAAACTTTTTAGCAGTTACAATTACGTTTGATTAATGTTTTGTTTTTATTCTGAAATCTGTTTACTTTTTTCTTCTTTTAATAATTTCTTTTGTTTCGTAGTAACAGAGCTTTTTTCAAAATCCCATTTAATAAAAAATTCGAATTACATAAATTCAAAGCTCTTCAGTTACAAATTTGTGTCGTTGTGATCTCTAGTGAGGGTTGTCTGAAGCATTTTATTTCGAAGGGTAGAAAAGCTTGAAACTCTATTCTAACTAACCTTTCGTGTGCAGCCGTTATTTCAGGTTCTAAAGCTCTGCGCCTGGGGGCGCTGTATTCGGTATACACTTTAAACTTTTACAATTACGTTTAATTACATTTTTTTCTAATTATAAAATTTGTAACAAATAATACACATTTGGAAGTTTAAAATATATTTATTAAAACTAAAAAACAGAGCTGCATATAGACACTTTTTTTTTTTGAGCTAATTCTACATCCAAAACACTATTTTAAAGCGAAAGGTGACTAGATTGTAGGTACACATGAAAAAATACATACGTCGAAGTTTTTATGTACACATACGGAAATGTTGGTAGCTACTAAATAATTTTTTTCTTCAATATCATCGTAAACAATTTACAAGCAAGTGGTTTGTCTGTCCTTTTTCTTCTTCTATATTTACGAAAATGAAAATAATTAACTAATAAATTATTCCAAAGGATAACAATCGTTACAAATATTTTAATTACGTATTATTACTATTTTTACTATAATAGTGTCTTTAATAACATAAACAATTAAAAGCAGTCTTTCATACATTTTGATTACACATCATCTCCCTTTCCATTTGTTTTATGGCACTTTGAAATATAAATTAATAGACAATTATATTAAAGCATAAAAATATGGCGTCTGGTTTGGCCAACGTATCTGTTACTGTGATACTTTTTATTAATCATATGAAACTTTTGATTTTTTGGTCCCAAAAAATTAAAAATATTTGAGGGCCCATTTGTAATAAATAATTAATAAAAAAATAAAAGCTTTAATTAGTCGTCGTCAGCAAATTTGATTTCGTTTAAAATATTATCGGAGTTAACAAACTTTTCCAATTTCGTTTCCTTCTCTTCCGAAACTGGAGAATTATCTTCTGGCGGTGTTCTGCAGGACTTTTTTAAATTAGAAAGTTCAATGTATTGGGGCACGTCTTTGGTAATGCTATTTCGTAATATAATTTTTTGTTTTTCCTTTAATTTTGGACTACTTTCACTCAATATGTTCGAATCCACGTGTTTTCCATTTTTGATTGTGGTGGTATGAACAGGGGCCATCACATTCAAGTTAGATCTTCTCCTCAGAGTGGCATTTGTCTCATCCGGAGATTCCTGGTTACTTCCTGGATCAATGAAAATTGTATTTTTTACTGTGGTCTCCTCCAGCTCTTTCAATATCTCACCAGATTCGTCCAAAGGTGGAATCCAGACCAGGAAAGCGGGATCCATTCCCAAATATGAACCTGCAATCAATCAGTTTATTATTTAGGGCTTCTGGAATCCTAGAAGAATTTCTAACAACAACCTGGTGCTGCACCTGCATTTGTAACGTTGTAGTCGTAATAATCCAGTTCTAAATCAGTTTCCTGGCCAGCTATGGAGAACTCTGATCCTAAAGGTCCTGCAAGGAGCTTCTCCCGGTTTTGTTTTTCCTTGCTCTCCTTCTCGTTCGTGTGTCTAATTTTTGCTCTGCTCGTGCTACTGAGGGCTGGCGAGTAGCAACCCTAAAACATTAGCAAAGAATTCCATAATGATGATGTCCTGGTGCAATGAAGAGGTTAATCAAATTAGCTAGTGTCCAAAAGTGCCCAGATGAATTACAATACTCCATTGAGTGCTTCGAAAAGGGGATTTAAATACTGTGGAAGGTACAATGTCAGTTGTGAGCAAGAGGCAATCTCATCACAACATTTTTGAGTAATTGGAGAACCGAAGGATTATCTATTTTGACCATTATCGTAAGGTAGTCCATTTAGAGTTATATTTAGATTTAGGAACTGGAAGGATTAAGAAAAGGCACTCATGGGGAGAGAGAATCAAATCTTATCACAAAGTGTATGATGTGATGAGATGGCATCTATTCAGAAATAACAATCAGTGCTTGAGATGTATTAGATAATGTGCTAAGTGCTTTCTTTCTCAGCCTAAAAAGTTATAATTATACTTCACCGGATCACTTTTAGAAAGCGTCTTCGTAAGAACGCTCACTTTTGTTAAACCAGTTGCACTGACATTACTAAGTCTTCTCAATAGCTTCGTCTTATCCGCTCTAGCAACGGATTTCTCGTCTTTCTCCTTGGTGTTGTCCTTTTCCGAAGAACTTTTAATGGTCATGGTGGAGGATCGCGTCAACACTTTGGAGTCTTCCAAATTAGGAGTTACTGGAAGACTTACTGTGGCTTCTTCCATTTCGCTGACCGTGGACGTTTGAGGAATGCCAGTGGTCGTGGTCTCATCGTGGGCCAAAGTCAAAGTACTGCTGTCACTCAAGGAATCTTCTCCTTTTCTAAAAATTAAACAAGGTGATGGGCTTTCCAGACGTCCATAGTGGGAATAATTCTTTTACTTACGCCAGTGTGACTTCAGTTTCATGAAATGTTTCGCAGTCCATCGATTCCCTAAGCCTGATATGTTTGTTTCTGGAGGTCATATTTGTACGGAGTTTAGTTAATGAAATTACTTCGGATATGAGTGTATTGCTTGAAGGAACTCTGGCACCGGCCGCAAAGTTGACCGCTGATCCTGAAACGAAATCGATTTGTTAGCGTCAGCTCAAAGTTGTTTTATTTTTGTACCTGAAGGATCGGTCAAGGAGTCCTGATCGTCGGACTTGGCAATTTGATATTTTCTATATCGGATCATGTACTGAATGCCCAATAGAAACGTAGCGAACAGTAATCCGCTCAGAAGAAATATCGCTGCTATGTGCACTGCGGTCAGTTTTAATACACTTACGGTCAAAAAACCAACGTGTTGGGCCACACCGTTCTGTTTATCATCAGATAACGAAGCATCTTAAGAAACATAAGAACATTTGCACTAGAAAATTTATGAAAAATATAATATTTTTTTTAATTTACCAAGTTGAACAGCTTGTACCAGGAATCGCCCGTTACATGTTGGCTCTCCAGCAATCCTAGCACTTGTGTAGAACTCCAGCAGAAGATTCTTACCTGAAGAATTGACAACTGAAGGCGAATTACTTGTTGTGTCTGTGAAATGCGCGATAAGGTTTGACGATAACGCTGTGCCATCCCTTATCTTCAAATATTGGGAATCGCAAAGGAGTCGTACGTGTATTATCCTCAGTTCAATGATACAATTTTCGTCGGCCTGTCGACAAAGGATTAAAAATAATTTGGAAATTGTTTGTGCATATAAGTACCTGTATCTGCCAAAAGTTTTTTCCGGGACAACTTTGCGACGAAGCTTCAAGAAATCTTTGGCTTTTAGCCTTTCCTAAGTGAACAAAGCAGCCGCAACGGCAATGAGTTCCAACTTCCTCCCTTATTTGCGGAATGTTCGGTACTTCGCTTTTGATATCGCCATACCAGCATTCCACGGCGTCTTCGGAATCCACGTAGCACTTCTCGGTCTGAACAGCTGGGCCCTTTAACATTTCCACACGGAATTTATTAACTATTCGCTTAATTAGGTCACCTACAATTAGCCCTTAAATAAGTACTTTGCAATAGCACACACTTTTATTTATATTTATGTCTGTATATTATACATATTTATTGTTCGGGTTCCGGTTCTTGCCCTTTCTCTTCAGGGGCTTCTTCAAGATTAACAGTATCGCCTTCTTGAGTGACTTCAGCCGATACTGCTTCTTCCGTTTCTTCTTCTTCTCCACCGGCACGTTCTTGGTCTTCAGCTGGAGCTGCTGTAGTCTCTTCAACTGCTGGAGGCGGTGGAGGTGGTTCTTCTTCGGATTCTTCTTCCACATTCTGGAGGGACTCGCTTGAATATATGGTTTCCTCTTCTTCTTCCTCCTCTTCTAAGATCATCGTCTTGCTGGAAGTTATTGTACCTTCTCCAGCAACTTCTTCTTCTTCAGCTGCAGCAGCTTCTGCTTTCTTAGTAATCGTCTTAGGTGCTTTAGCTTTAAGGGCTTCCAAGCTCGGTCCTATACGCGTGGCGACCGTTTTTTTAACTGGGAATTTAGATTTTGGACGTGGTACCAGTTTTGGAACGAAACCAAGATCACCTTTATCATAAACGCCTTTCGCGAGTGTCCTGGCATCGCAAATGCTTTCCAGTGAATCCCTTTTGACAACCAGTTCTTCTGATAAGAGGCTGAGGAGTGTGTTTAGCAAATCTTGTCGTTTGGTGATCTTCAGAGCCTCGTCCACGTCGGGTGTCGCTTGGATTTGGAGGAAATCTTGAATGGCCAGCACTGCTCTACTTTTAGTAAGCTCAGAAAGGATCATTTTGCTTTTAGCGTATTGTACTTCTGTTTTGAGCTCGTTATTTTCGCATCTGCTAGCGTGAAGATTTTGCTCCATCAGCAGAAGATTTTTGTGCATCAGTTTGTTTTCTTCGTTTAAGCTTGCGAGTTTGTCTTTGGTTTCTTCGAAGAGTTTCTGATTGAATATGTTCTTCTTGAGCTTCTCGGACATTTCTTCGTGTTCTTTGGTGAGTCTTTCTATCGTTTTGCGATGTATCCTTGATTGGGCCAGTACCATTCGTTTTTCTTCTTCTAGCAATTCAGAAGCGTTCTTTGCCTTTGTGGCGTTCTTTTTGAATTTGATATTTTCGTCTGTTAGACGCTGGTGTGTCTCGAGCATAACGTCAAGTTCGTTGTTGATAGCAATGTTTTCTCTTATCATTCTATGAGTTGTTGCAGCTATTCGAGTTTCTGTTGTATTTTGAAATTCTGTCGATAGTTTTCTTAGTTTTTCTTCCATCTCTCTCATCAGAAGATTTTTGCTTACTATGAATTTTCGTTCTACTTCGTACAATTCTCTTTTGTGACGAAGTTCTTGTTCTTCCATGTTTCGTTCTTGTTTCTCGTATTTCTTCATCAGTTCGTCTCTTTGTACTCTGAATTCTTCTAAAGCGTTCAGCTTACCCTCGAGCAGTTTTATTTCGGAATTGAGTACTTCGTGCATTTCTTTGTACTCTTCTTGCATGTCTGATATTTTCTGGAGGAACTCTTTGGTGTCTTTGACATGAGTTTCCTCGAGTCCTTGGTATCCTTCTCGCAACTCGGCGATTTCATCGTTTTTCTCCTGGAGGACCCTCTTCAAATATATGACGATGTCGTCACTGTCTTCTTTACCTTTTTGTAACTGCTGCTGTAGCTCTTCGTTTTTGTCTTCCAGCTCTTGAGTTTGTGTCCTAAGTCTGGCTAATTTTCTGTTCAGGTCAGTGATGGTCAACTCGTAAAAAGTTTTGTCCACTTCTGACAGCCCTGCATTTGCCTCCTTCTTCTCTTTTTTACCTTTACCCTTACCTTTTTTGCCCATTGTGGATGGTAAGTCTTAACTAAATCTTTTGATGTTTTTCTTGACAGTAAATAAACTGACATAGAGGAACATATTGATTATCAAAACCATGGCAACTGGTTAGTTAAATTCCATGGTGATATTAGAGTCTAGATAAGATTAGGATGATACAATACCTCGCAAAATTTAGCCCCATATCGTGGTGGTGGGGAGTTGCAGAATCGGTAACGGGTCCTAACACCCCCTATGCAGGTACTGGTGCACTGGGTCCAAGGAGTCCATTGGCCCCAACCTCCACTTTCTGATTCTATAACAAAAATTGATTCGTGTGACCCAAAGAGAGTTCTAGAAAATTGTTTCGGAAACATAGAGTCTAAATTTATTCCACTTCAACGCCGGTTCCCGACGAATATATTTTAAGGGATGTGTCTGCGTGTGGCAAATGATGCGGAAAATTGCGAGCGCATCTTCCCTGAATTTGTAGTCGTAATGACACAGTTTTGGCGAGTATGGAAATTGAATATAAAGTCTGGCACGTTCCCTACGTGACAAAAGCGGATTAAAGGTAAAAGGAACTAGGAAATTATTTCTCCAAATTTCTTTAAGGGATGAAGCGAATGATAATGTATGATTTATCGTACCGGATACTGGGAATGTTGGCACACAATCCATTCGGACATCAGACACTGCTCCCGTTATAGCCTGACTGACGTACACAAAGCAGTATTCGACGTATTTTTCGGTAAAGAGGTCGCAGTTGAAATCCAAACGATGTTCCCCTCGTTTGATCCATTGTTCTGCTATGTATACCAAAGACGTCGGTGGATTTATCGAAGTGACGTTGGCTCTCAATCTTCCGAATAGACGAATACGGTCTCCTTTCTCCAGTATGCACGAAGGATATTCGAAAAGGACTCTGATACCAGTGCTGTGTGTCTCGCAAGGAATAATGCTGCGAGCGTGCACGTTGAAGACGAATTGGTCACTCCAATCAGCCTAAAACATTTCAGACACGGGGTTGGATACTTTTAAGATGAAGAAATCCCAAAAGAAATAAGTTAAATCCCTTAAATATTGTCACAAAGAAATTTGTTTCAGTTGCTGGTACATTAATGATTTTGTTGGTGTAAGTCTAAATTTGGTTGAAAAAATTACTGAAAGCTTCTCGTTAACACAGCTCTTCAAACTCCACTTAATTGTGGTTTGCAAAACGTTGCAACCTTTGGGGAAGAGAGTTTCATCGAAGGGGTATATTCTCGCTATTTCACGATGCTGTGCCCAGACTTAATATGTCAATGTGCACCCCTTGTCGGGAAATGTTCAAAGTATGAACTGAGCGAACAAACAGGGGAACGCTGAGCTGAGGGGAACGTTTTAAACTTGAAGTGCAACATTGTTTGATCACAATCAGTACAGTTTAGACATGATGTTGGATGATTGAAGAAGTTTATTTACCTGAAGGTACGCAGATATCATAGGAAACGACGGAGTAAGTGGTGTGGGTCGAAGGGTGAAAACATAGTGCCCTGCCACCCCAAATAATTCGCACCGGAGGAGGACCATATGATGCTCTGAGAAACCTTTCACCTGTTCTCTGTAAATTGCCTGCAAACAAAATGATATCGGTGATATTAGTTCAAAATTTTTTTTGACACAAGGGTCCCATTTAGCCTTACCTGAGTCTTGTTGTCCTCCAATGTCTTATCTCCACATTCAATCAAAGAATGTCCACAATAGTAGAGTTCCAGCCAAAATTCCGGAACAGAACTCGCCTCTTCCTGCAACGGTGAGCACTTAACTTCAGGGAATTCCACGATGGCCCTGACAGGTTTCTGGGGATATGTTTGTACGTATTCAGGAGTGATTTTCAGCTGTGGCATGGGCCATCGGACGTCCAGTGGTTTCATTATGGTCGGTACTTCTTTTTTTAAAGTCTGCACAAAAACGAATAAAAAAACACGTACATAATCTTGTTTTTTGGGACACTAATAATAGTAGCAGCGGACCGCATACTGATAACAGTTGTGCGGATGGTGGACGATAAATAACCACCTTATCAGGATTCAGTCCAAGGCAGCTATAAATCAAACATTCAGGCTCCAGGATACGAAGAGGATTCTTGTGGAAAAAAGTGAGACGAGCAAGGGCGCAGAATTTGAAGTAGTGCCATAAACTTGTTCGATAAAAACAAAATAACTGACGAGTTTATAAATTTTTAAAACATTTTTCCAATATACCGTACATATAGAGGGTAACTACCCCAAATTTAGTGATCGCATATTGGCACAATTGCCATGCAAATATATACACTGAGTAATTATTGAACCAAGCTGTTACCAATTGCTATTCCAAGATTCTAGTTATTAGCTATCAATTAGTCTCCATCCCTTTGTAGATTCAACCCTAATTCCATAACGTATGTATTTAGACAAATCATGGATCAATTTGTTTCAATATTAATGCAACAGAACAATAAATTCATAGACGTAGGTATCTATGGTGATAACGTCTCAAAAATTATTTAATGACTTAATTATCGTAATTGACTTACGTTTGTGTTATTTGCTGCCCCATTGCCCATTCGTCGGGGTGGTTGTGGTTTGAGCGTCACATAATACTGTCCTCCCTTAACGAAGTAGCCGCAATCTACTTTGACGGTAGTTTTGTTCAGGGAAAGGGCCCGGGCCACCGGGTAAACGTTTAGGGTGGTAAGGATTTTTGACGATTCGCCCTCCAGACGTGAGAGCTCCAGAAGTAGCGGAGAGAAGGAAGACGAAATAATCTCAACAACAAAGTCTCCCCCTAATACCACGTGCGAAGGGAACATGTGAACGTCGTTTATACCTGGTATAGAGCCACCTGTAATAAAAAGGAGTTTGCAATAAATTAACCCCACGGAAAAATCGATAAGGGGGGTGGAAATTACTGAAATATTTAACAGCGTCTAAATGTTATAAACTTTTCGAGAACGATCTGGAACGTTTTTGGGCAATGATTTAGAGTGTTCAAAAAGGTTTGAGAATATTCTAGAATCATATCCAAAGTGTTCCCAACATATTAGGATTTTTTGGACATTTGTAAAATCTCCTGGATGTAATGGATTAAGTCTGGCGTTGGTATGAGTGAATTGGAAGTGTTCTGGAGTAGGAAAACTAAATTTGAAAGACAAATTTGTTCAATGGATGAGAAGACTTTCAAAGTTCGTTAAGTTAAACCTCGGAGTGGAGCATCAAATTTATTACACTAAACGTATAATTGACGTTCAAGTACAAAACCAATTAAATTCCTGAGGTGGGAAATTGGAGAAACGTGACTCTATATCAACGCGCGTTTTAATCATTTATTAACTGTAAAACAAAGTAAATTAGTTTTCCTCTAATGAGTTATTTATATTCCATGGTAATGAACCTGGATGTCGTACCAAAATGTTTATACGCAGGGTGTTACTTAAGGGTAGCCCGTAATTCCATGGGCGCATTCCTGAACCAAATTCAAGTAGAAAAGTTCATATGAATATTTCTGATTTTCAAGATACAGGGTGTCAGAGCTTTTTAATAAATAAAAATGGATCCAATTATCCTTGTTCCAATTTTGTTCAAATTTGGAAAAATTGTTCAGTAGCGTCTCAACAACAAATTCAAATATCTCGTTAAAAAAAACATTCGACCCTTAACTGACCTGTACAAAAGGAAGATCATATGTGATGACCTTAAATTTGACCCTGGTATTTTTCTTTGAAGGTGATTTTGAGTTTCAATCATAATTTTTAGAAGAGAACCTCCGTTTTCGATCTTGGATTTCGAAAGAGTCCAAAATTCTAAGTATCGATTGACACTGAAGGAATTGCTTAATGACCTGGCGAGGACAATTTAAGGACTAATAACTATTTTGAGCTTTACAGTTGAATATCTGGTCAGGGGAGTGACCAATCCAAAAAAAAATTTACGAATGTTGTTAAGTTCAAAATATGGCATTAAATGATGACCTTAAATTTTACCATTACTTCAATATTTAGAGCCATGCAATGGTCAAATTGATTTTTTGAATTCTTTAGAATTTTGGCCTATCATAGAGTAACACCCTGTATAGTATCTGATCAAATTTTTCAGAAAAGCTCGGTCTCATTAGAAATGTATCGTTTGACACATTGATAGTAGTTATTTGATGGAAATTGGGGTGCGCCAAATTGGATTTTCGCTGTATTTAGAAACATCGAGTGTGAAAATCGGGGCAGCAGAGTATTAGAAAGTTTACAATTTGCATTTTGATAATGGGATCATATTTCGTATATCTGCAATAAAATAACACCCTCTATTACTGATTTAAAGTTTTTGGAAACTATTTACACCATTTGCAATGACTCCAAAAGGGGTTAAAATCTTCCTAATGTAAAACCTTTTCCTTCTATCAAATCAAATCGAAGAAAACGTTTTTTAATTTAACTTTTTACGACTTGATGACTTTAACTTTTGTTCTTTGGTCCAAGTCAACCAAATTACGTCGATCGTTTGAAAAGGGCACTTCACCTGGGCATAAGAATTTCCGAATGTCCACAAAAGTAAATTACTTTCGTGAATGCAAGTCCAAGACCCTCACTCTGGGGAACGATCTGTATCACGTTGCTTTTTCTACGAGGGCAGAGACAGATAATGATACGGGCTTTTCAAGAAATTTATTGGACAAAAGTTCTTTGACGATAACGAGAAAAAAGGAAAGGCATCAGCTGCTGATGTACGTATACAGAAGGAAAGTGTTTTTCGGAAAAGCTTTTTTCCTTCCACTTAATGTACTTCCGATCATCAGGAGCGTTTAACATGAAAAGATTCATCAAAACATTTCACACTTCAACTCCTGGGTGTCCCAAAGATATGATGGGATAAGCTCATTTTATAAAGAAAAAGATGAAGAGGAAGAGAGAGAGCTGAGTAATTAGAAAAAATTTGTGGTAGTCTACCATAGATACACACATACGTGCATTAATTATTAGACACTCTCTGTGAACATTTTATTCGCGAAAGCTCTTCGTACAACAAACAGCCACATGTCATCAAAGCTCGGGAATAACGAAGCTCAGGCAGTTTGCATTTAGCACCTTTGTTCACCCCTTTTGTTGTCGCTCACAAACTGGGCTTACTAACGCGTAAACTCATGGTAAAAGATAGCTACCAACTAACGCTTGTTTGTCTCCAAAACAATAACCAGAGTGTTGTGTTTCACCAGTTTGCTTCCAGAATTTTTCTAACTAAATACACTCTTCAGGCAAATGACTAACGAGAATTTCAAATTGTTTGTTTTTACCAACAACAAAAAATTCTTTTACTTCATATTTGACTGGAGCGAAACGAGAGGATCGATTCCGTGTGGAAAACATCATTAAAAATGAAATTCCAATAATTATTTATCTAACGAAAGATATGTATTTGGAAAAACTGTGTGACCTAATAATTCTTACCCGATACTGTTGGTTTGGTCTTTTTGGTCATGGAGAGCAAAATGGCACAACAGGTTATCCAAAAAATACTGCTGAGCTTCATATCCGGTGCAGACAGTTTCAGTGGTCATTTTGTTTAGTTGTTGCGTCCCAGTTACGTTTGCTTCCGAAACCGCATTTATTCCAAAACTTGGCCACTGAGTCGACCACTTTTATATCTGAAACAGAAATAAATTTCAAATATTTTCCACCTCAAAATTGTGTCTCCAATTTTATTGCTGATTCCACAATATCACTACTTAAGTTATATAATAGAGTTGTCTAAATTCCTATTCTCCCCTCGGGATTAGCTATGTATGTATCGTTGGTGATGCTCGAATTTCGTGTTACACATGTACGAATGTCGAAGAGTGTGCTGGGTCTCAAATTACTGTTTTGGGGAGCAAAAATTGCCAGGGTAGATACATTTATTGTTCACGTGTTAAGCCTGTGAGTCCTGAGCTCTGGAACGGTAGCTGGCGTTGTCCAATGAGCACGTAGGAGGCGAGATAACTGGGAAAGGTCGTATAGGTGAGGAACCAGAGATGAAATCGTAAAATTTGTATTATCAAGCCCAGTTAATGGGGATGGGGGAGTGAGAACGCCGACGAAATTTATACGTATTGTTACACGGTCTCTGTTCTCCCTTTTCCACCCTTACTTGCGCTAAATAGAGACGCGCGCGGACCTTTGGCAACTAAAAAATAGTTTTTTGGCAAAAAATATTAGGTCTCATTAATCTAAAAGTAAGACCAAGAAGTCGTTGTCATCATGGGGCTCGTTTTTGTCCAATGCAGTTATATAAAATTGACCACAAAAGTGATCCAAAATCTCATCCCTTTTGGGGATTTTCTATTTTCGATTTAAAGGTAAGGTAGTCCAAATTATAACTCGTCATGGTGCTTTCTAACTGAGGAATTAAGACCACGAGGTGTTTGTCGTCTTGGGGCACGTTTTTGTCCATTCCCATTGTAAGAAATTGATCACAAGGTGATCCGAAATCTCGTTCATTTTGGGGATCTCATTCATTCGATTCGAAGGTAATATGGTACCCTATTTATTTGGAATTAAGACCAAGGGGTGAGTTTTGTCGTCTCAGGGCTTGTTTATGTCCATTTCAATTGTAAAACAGTGATCCAAAATCTCGTCCCTTTTGGGGATCTTCTGTTTTCAATTCAAAGGTAAAGTGGTCCAAATGATATCTCGTAATGGTACTTTCGTACTGAGGAATTAAGACCACGAGGTGTTTGTCGTTTTTAGGGATCGTTTTTGTCCATTCCCATTGTAAGAAATTGATCACAAGGTGATCCAAAATCTCGTTCATTTTGGGGATCTCATTCATTCGATTCAAAGGTAATATGGTACCCTATTTATTTGGAATTAAGACCAAGGGGTGAGTTTTGTCGTCTCAGGGCTCATTTATGTCCATTTCAATTGTAAAACAGTGATCCAAAATCTCGTCCCTTTTGGGGATCTTCTGTTTTCGATTTAAAGATGATAAGGTGGTCCAAATTATAACTCGTAATGGTGCTTTCTAACTGAGGAATTAAGACCACGAGGTGTTTGTCGTCTTGGGGCTCGTTTTTGTCCATTGCCATTGTTAGAAATTGATCACAAGGTGATCCAAAATCTCGTTCATTTTGGGGATCTCATTCATTGGATTCAAAGGTAATATGGTACCCTATTTATTTAGAATTAAGACTAAGGGGTGAGTTTTGTCGTCTCAGGGCTCATTTATGTCCATTTCAATTGTAAAACAGTGATCCAAAATCTCGTCCCTTTTGGGGATCTTCTGTTTTCGATTCAAAGATGATCAGGTGGTCCAAATTATAACTCTTAATGGTGCTTTCTAACTGAGGAATTAAGACCACGAGGTGTTTGTCGTCTTGGGGCTCGTTTTTGTCCATTGCCATTGTTAGAAATTGATCACAAGGTGATCCAAAATCTCGTTCATTTTGGGGATCTCATTCATTGGATTCAAAGGTAATATGGTACCCTATTTATTTAGAATTAAGACTAAGGGGTGAGTTTTGTCGTCTCAGGGCTCATTTATGTCCATTTCAATTGTAAAACAGTGATCCAAAATCTCGTCCCTTTTGGGGATCTTCTGTTTTCGATTCAAAGATGATCAGGTGGTCCAAATTATAACTCTTAATGGTGCTTTCTAACTGAGGAATTAAGACCACGAGGTGTTTGTCGTCTTGGGGCTCGTTTTTGTCCATTCCCATTGTAAGAAATTGATCACAAAGTGATCCAAAGTCTTATCTCTTTTGGAGATCTTATGCATTCGATTCAAAGACAAGATGGTACTCTATTAATATGAAATCAAGACCAAGAGGTGATTTTGGTCGTCTTAGGGCTCATTTTCATCCAATGCCTTTCCAAAAAGCTGACCACAAAGTGATCCAAAGTCTCACCCCTTTTGGGGGCTTCATGTATTGGATTCTTTGACTTTTAGACAAGCGTAGGAGTAAACAAAATCGATCTTGCAAGGGTTCCTTTTTTTTAATTTCATGGTACGAATCCATAGAAAAGGTGACTTTTCCCCGTACACTTCTTTACCCTGTAAATGCATATACATTTAGACAAAGCCTGATGGTTATTTCGCGTCTGACCTTGCTTTCAGCGTACGTATACCAAGTGAATCGATAGTCGAGTCCGGTAAAATGAAAGTTATCTTTAATCAATAGTTCGTATACTTTCCCGCCAAACAACGACGGAGGTATTCACTTATAAATGAGGTAACCAACCAACCGAGTGTTGCGTGTGTTTAATAAAGGAAAACGAATCTGGTCGTCTGAAATAATTGGATTTATCAGTCGGAAACAAATGTGGAAACAAATCATCCGATCCAGAAATTGGATTAGTATTTTTATTAATTATGTAACCATCAATACGAAAAAAAAACAGGAGCAAAATATTTTGTTATGCCCTCCTCGCCACAGATGGCGCTCGTTTGCTGTTTATAGTAATTTATTAATCTGCCTATGATGCCAAGAGACTCACTTTGATCGATATTCTGTCGAACGTGCCCAGAGATCGATCCACGTCTGGTGGTTTCGACAGAGGGCTGACCCATAACGTTTTGTACCATGTTGAAAAATTAGCAATCGGTTAATTGTGCCTTTTTGGTAACGTCTCAAAAATTTAAAAGTTTTTGAAGGCAATTAGGAGAAAAAAGACCATTCCAGATAAAGATTTGAAAAGGCTTTCTTGTTGATGATTAAGTAATAGCATTGTATTCCTGAAGAATCCACGTCGAATAAAGCGAAACGTACCTGTTGGTTTTATATAATCAATAAAAGAACCTTTTCAGCTCTTTTATGTAGCTTTATTTTGAACAAATTAAGTCAAAACTAATTAAACTGTCGTCTGATAAAATTTTCTTCGTTGATATCATCAATCTTTTTGACTGAATCCGTTTCCAAAATTAAGACAGAAAGCAGGTGTTCAGACCCGCTGAACCGTAATTCCTTTTGTTTCCCTGTGTAGCGGCAAAACTAATTCCATAATGGACTCACCCCCTTATCAGATAAGACGGAGGTCGACCGACTGGTCAATGGCCTATAAGACGGGGTACACGGGGGTGGCGGTGTTATTATGCCTGAAAGCGGTATGCAAGTCAACCCCCGCCAGCATATATACGGTTTCACATTCCCTTAATTATGTTTACCGAGCACGAAAACAGTAAAGTTCTTGCCACCGTAAATGAATGTCACGTATTAAAGCAACAAATGAGGAAGGAACTCGGATTTTGAACTGGGGGTGGTTTTTTTTTTTTGAGGTTAAATACGCACGTGGAACGTTGCATGACCAAATTAAGTACGTATTTGCGTTTGGTAATAAAATACAAACCACCTGGGGACCTAATGTGCTTTTCTGGAAATTCAAAAACTAGTTTCGACAGACAAAATAGAATTATAAGTTTATTATGCTATTTCTTAAAAACCCTTAAAAATTTTTTCGTATTTTGGCCCCTCATAAAAATGGTTATATTTGTGACTAATTGTACCTAAGTAATTTTAAATTGCCGTCAAATATCTTTTTCTTGTACTTTTAATTTGAGTGTTAAATATAGCAGCAAGGGTTGTTAAAGTCGAAAGCGTAATTGAAACGGCTGACAATGAACGTTTCGAATGTTCAGTGTCGCGTTATATTTTAATGGCAATGTGTACACCAATTACAAGGGTGCTCTTATGAAGCGTATCTTCTCACTGAATAATAATAGATAAATAAGGAACCCCTTGCGTCGAAGGGCGGCTCTTCTTTATCTTTAATTAAGAAACTGAATTATCTTCAATTTAGTACGTTCATATATATATATATATTTTAAATAAAGAAGGACTTCGTACTACGTACCAATTCCTGTAGATGATGATAATAATTATTTTGTACAATATTTAATTAAGGAAAGGGTTGGAAGTCTGTTGAGTAACACCCTTATTAGGTCCATAATAATTCTCGAGAATTTACCCTGTGTTTACAGCTGCAAATATTTTTCTACCCTTATTAATGTAATTTTCAATTTTGCTGTGATTATTTTTTGTCAATACTTTCTTTAAATTCGAAAAGTTCTTTAAGATGTTCTATGACGCTAGAGAATTCGTTTTAATTATTTCCATCGTTTCCTCGTTCCTAATTCCGCTTATTTAGCATCCGGAATGAGTATTCGGATGGATTCTTGAAGTGCTTGCAATCATTTCTATTGAATTTGTTTTCAATTTTCTTTCGCATTGACAGTCCTCGAATTCGACGTTTCAACTTTCCCATTGCACTTTCTGCGAATTTTAACATCTTCGAAAAATTGGCTGCACTAAAGAAAGACTCACGCTCAGAATCCAATAAGATGCCAACTGAATTTGTTACAAACCGAACTAAATTCTCGTTTCCATTCTGATAGGACGTGTTGCAGATAGATCTCATTACGTCTGCTCAAAGAAGCTCTTTAAAGCTCAACCTATGTCTCAAATCATTTCCAATTTGTTCCAACAAATTTACCAATTTAATTTTAGTAATGTTACTTAGTTGATTATTTTTATTTAAATTTACTTAAATGATCTCAAGTTCAGAAGCAATATTGTTATTTTACGTGAATAATGCGTTCGATTAGTGTGGTTTAAATAAAAGTTAATAATCAACTCCGAGGTAAAGGTCTTTACTTGAACTGCATACTGATTAGGAATGTGGTTACGATTTACATTACTAACTAGTAGCGATTACTTAACAATAATTACGACCCATTCTGCATACATAACATCATTAGATTGCATTTACAAGTTCATTGAGTTACACTTAATAAGTTGGATCAGAAAAACTATTTTTCTGCCCTTATTACACCAAGTATTAGAGAAGAGACCGGTAGCCTAGTGGTAGAACGACGACGTGCTATGCAAGTGGTCGCCGGTTCGAACCCCACGCGGAGCAAATAAAAAAAGATTTCAAACAATTGATCTTGATAAAAGAATAAGACTACAAAAAGGGAGAATACACTGTAGAAGATCTTCCAGAATCTTCTCTAACACTCCATTAGTCTAAAAATTCATGATTGCTGTTAGGTGTTACAATAACATCAAAGCTATAATACATGTGCTGTAAAAATTTATATGCAAAGTACGTTTCTGGTTAAAATTTTCACCTTCAAATGCATTTTAGTACATACCACATGGACATATAGATATCATGCGTCTGAAGCATATCGAAAACCTTGTACCCATCAACGTATTGAGAGTGCCCATGAAAATGAACAAAATCCTCAAAACCAAAACATTCCTTTTATATAATATAAAGTAACCAGAGGTCAAGAATTGAATCATATTATACTACGTGCTTATTATAATTCTCCCCAATATGCGAGGGAGTTCCTCAGTTTGATATAAAAAGGTGACGATAATAACGGATAAATCAGTTCAAAAGTTATCGTGGTAGTTTAGACTTAAAAAACAAAACATGATGAAATTGGTGGTGTTTTTTGTACTTGCCGCAACTGTCTATGGAAAATCGCAAGTTCCCGTGTACAGTTATTCTTATTCTACAGTGGTGCAACATGGTGTTCCATATCCCTTAGCAGGTAAGTGTGTATTAGTTATTTTTTTTTTAAGGTGAAAAGGGATGTTTCATTTCGTACTAGAACTTTTCCGTTCTAATTTAAGTTGAAATGGTCCTCCCTTTTTTTCTAAATTGTCTCAGTGACACTTTTAAAAACAGTTTCTCCTCCTACCCTCATTTCAAACGAATCACATTCCTCTCACAGTCCTTTCAAGTAAAATCAAAACTTGTTTAACAAACAAAAGCATTAAGACTCCAGTGGATTTCTAAATATCATTTCTGCGAGAGAATAATTTCAAACTTTCCATCAGGGTATACATTAGCCAATCAACAAGAGGTTGTTCCCCAACTCACCCCACCTGTTAGCCGAGGGATTGAAGTGCCCGTCAAGAATGTCACCAAAGAAACGGAACACGAAGTGGAAGAAACAGGAAGAACGACAACAGAAATACCAGAATTCGAAACAACAACCGAACCCGAATCGGAAGCCATCAAACAAGAGAATTCACAAAATATAAAAGATGACAAGGAAAAATTGTCCGAAAATACTGAAGTGACAACCCCTGAAGGCAAAGGGGTGTACTACATTTACCATCCAGTTAATGGAGTTTTGCAGAAAGTCGTGTATTCCACTAGAAACGACGAGAAAGAAATGGCTCTCGTGGCGCAACTCAAGTACCAAAACGTCGAGCCCATAAGGGAACCCATTTACACTTATAATCCCGAAACATTTGTCCTACAACCCTTAAAATTAGCTTAGCCATAAACAAGAAATAAGTAGCCCTGTATGTCACAAGCGATGTTTCAAATTAACTGATGACAAAAACGTTATATAATCTGCACAAAATTTCCCTTTCTTCTGACGGATACATATTATTATAAATCACCCTATCTACCACCGCCAGAATATCGAAAGAGGTGGAAAAACTTCCCGAGTTTCGAAAAATAAATCTTTTAGCTTTCACCATAATGAAAACGAAAATCTCTTGTCAAGAATCCAGGAGAAAGCAATAATTTTAACGTCACGAAGCCATATTATTTCTGATTTCAAATCTACACGTTTCTGACAATAAGATCCATCTTTACTATTCCGCCACTTTTAATAATGAAAAATGTCCATTATTTATTACTTATTTTACGTATTTATAAAATAAAACGCTTGTATCAATTATACTGTAATATTTATTTATTAACCTTAACCCAGAATCTATACTTATACACTCATAAAAATATATAACATAATTAATCCATTCAGCATTATGTTTTAAGCAGTGCGATTCTCGAAATGTTTTATGCATAGGACGTTGAAAATAAATTTGAGTTCAGTCCACACAGCACTTGGCAAAGGCCTTTATAAAAAGCACCTGCGGACAAAGGGTAGTGACATAAATTAAGGGTGGAAAATGAGCAGGCTGAAGTAAAACATCAGGGTAAAGAGGTAGGCAAAAAGTGTGCTCTGCGGTCAGTTTTATTATATTTGTTTTCAGTAACATACAGTCTCTCACACATTTAGCCGGGGTTACTCAAACCCGAGTTAACTTCCTAACCTCCATTCTCATGTTTTTGAGTAGTTTGTTTTTTCGATGTTGAACATTTTCCAAATCACAATTTCGTAACCCCATTGGATTATAGTATGATGTGATTAGTTTTCATCCCCAATCCATGAGTAAGGTTGCAGGAGTTGCTTATGAAGACGTAGATATCCAAAAAGGGCATTCCACCAATTAATTTTCTAAGGAGCACTTCAAAAAGGTTCGACATTGTTTCAGTTTCTTCTAGAATGTTCCAAAAGTTGTAGGTTCTTCCAAAAGAAAGTTTTCTTAAATTTTGTAGAGTCTACCAGAAGTTCCAAAGATGGTCGAGTATGTTCTATAATATTTTTAGAGATTTTAGAATGTTCCAAAAAAGTCTCTGGTTATTTATGAGTATTGTGGAATATTCCAAAACTTTCAGTATACTCCAAAATTGTTCAAAATGTTCAGGAAGTACCAAAAATATTCCTGGATGTTGGAAGATGATGTAGAATATAAATGGGGTAGTCTATTTTTGATTTTTGGACAATTTACACTTGTTTAATATTTTACCGTCTATTTGGACATAGTTGAGACAAATTAGGAATGTTTGTGATGTAATTCAAGTCTGGCATGGCCGTTGGATATTATTCAAACCACAGGTACTTCTGTAAAGTTTCAAAACGACATTTGGAACTTTACTTAGCTACCCATCTCCGCACTTAAAACAAATTTGCTCTCTCTCCCTGTGTCTCCCTCTGTTAACTGATACTCCCGGCTTGACATGAACAACCCCAATTAGCCGAATTTAAATGTTCAACCCACCACCTGTTTGTACAAGATGTTACAAATATGTGTACCTACAGCGGTTATTATTTTATTACCAAAAATCCAAATTATGGAATAAAGGAAAGGAAAACAAAGAGTTCTTTGGGGTGATGAAAAAATATTGTTTTGTTTGCTTCTGGTAAAATGTTGGTATTAATTAATAAATCGATATGGAGGTAGGCACAAAAGGGCGAAGTGAGGGTGTGGAGACAGAAGATTTGCCTCTACCCCTCTTGTGAACTGAATACCTAAATAAAATGCCAGTAATTTGCGGATGTTCGATTTTTTTAGCATAAAGGTTCTATTCATTAACTGCGTTTTAAAACTCTTTCATCAGCAGTCTGACTAAAATCCATAAGGATTAAATGGAGTTTTGCACGTATATGTATTCATCCCTTATCAAAAAAAATGTGTACTTGGAGCGTAAAAATATCTTTGGATTAAATGTGACAACTCCATTGAAAATCTTGCTTATTTTTCTATTAAATAAAAAGATTAAAGACACCCTCTTTTATGTCAAGAATATTTTTTGACACTTTTTTTAATTTCAGATTGATCGATCCTCCTCTCAACAACTCATGCAGGTATTGGTAAGTACTTCATTGCTTTTGTATATATTTTTTTTTTTTCAAATTTCCATTAATGTCAAAGTTATCCAACGGTTTAAATTTTGTTCTATCGTAAAATTTACGATGGATGATCGTCATGGAACATGGAAGATACATTGGGTAGCAAATTATCTCAAAATTCAGTTTGATGGACCATCAAACGATCAAAGAAAATCCGTTTTCTTTTTATGCCACGATTTTATGTTTATCGAAAATTTGGTGACTAAACGACAGATTGTGATCCCTTTTAGGACACTCGTAAATGTTGTCAGTTTGTTGTTAAGTTAACAACCATATTTTTTGCTAACGTGTTTCTAAACAACCCTTAGAGTTGTGATTTTTGAATTAAACCAAAAAGATTTGGAGGTACAAATAAAATAAATACCCAAAAAATAATTTGACAAATTTGAATGTCTAATAATACAAAAAAATACTTTGAGTGAAATCAAGGGGTTAGGGGCAGGTATAGTCATATTTTTAGGCTTGCATTTTCCAAAAGGTCAGTGGGCATAAAATTTGATCATTGAAAAATCCCCTAACGAATTGGTTTGATACGAAAAATAACAAAAACAAAATTTTCGTTTTCAAAAAGGGTGCAGACTCCCTTTGATTTTTGTTAATGCTTTATCAATCGTGAAATTCATTCCCAACAACCAATGTGTGCCTTCAGAGCTTAACAAAACAAATTGCTCGTTTATAACAAACGAAAAATTTACGCTTTTCAATTCTTTATTGGTTTTTTGTGCAAATACCATAGAAATATCTTCTTTTTGTTTCTCCACAATCTAATTTCTAATAAATTTTCGTTATAAAATATTGTAAGGACTACAAATATTAGTTATTGGGGTTTATGGGTTAAATATCGACAAATTGCAAAGAAAGCGATCTAGGTGAATATAAATTGTCCATAGATATGCATTGTCGGGGGCGATTCTGGGTCATGGATTGCCTTACTATTGTCTGATTTGAGGCGGGTCGCTATTTTTAGATATAAAGTGATTAATGATTCAAAAGCACGTTACATGTTCTTACGGTAACTTTGTGATTTCGAATAAAAATTAATGAAAAATGAAAAACCAAAAACCAATCCTTAAAAAAATGTTACAGTTTTTTACAATCTTCAATTAACTCAAACTACATCACTGTCTGCCTCTTTAAATACGTGAAATCCTTTAGTAAATAACAGCAAATAATTTTTGTTGGCCTTTGACGCAATTCTTCTCTATTTAGCCAGCGCAAAAGCCGATCCGCTCCTGTTTTTTTTACCTTTCTAATATCAATTTGTCAAGCAATGGACCGAGTTGCGTTTTTAAATCGGAATTTGTCAACACCGTGAAAGACCCGACAAGATATAAAGCGACCGGAAAATTGGGACCCTATTTCGACAGGATATGTATCGACTTGTCCAAAGGAAAACGACATCTGAAATTGAGTGTCAAATGTTAACTCGGATTTTGTTTTTAAAAATCGTTTTCTTCTAGCAAAATCAATCGTTAATTTCCTATAAATAGCACAAACAAGAAATATTTGCGATAGGGTAAAATATACTTAAGGGTAAACTGAGCTGAACATCATGCAGACGTTGTGGAACCCTCTGAAAAGTTCTAGAACATTCTCTAACATCTTAGAACATTTTAAAATGCCGTCAAACGTTTTCGAACACTCTACAACACTATAGAACGTCTTATAGCATTTTCTAGAGTATTCTAGATCATTCTCGAGCATCCAGGATCATTCTAGATTATTCTCGAGTATCCAGGATCATTTTAGATCATACTCTAGATTTCTAAATCATTTTCAAACTAAAATGTCTGTATACAAACAATTTTCCAACAACCTGGAACATTCTAGATCATTCTTGAATTTCCCAGTTAAGTTTCCAACAATCTGGAACGTTCTGCATCATCCTGGAACTCCCTAAACAATCTCCTAACAATCTGGAGCGTTTTCGAACTCCCCAAAGGATTTTCCAACAATTTGGAGCATTCATGAATTTCCCAAACATTTTTGAACACTCTACAACACTATAGAACGTCCTATAGCATTTTCTAAAATATTCTAGATCATTCTCGAGCACCCAGGATCATTCTACGTTATTGTGGAACATTCTCAAAACGTTTTGGAACATTTTAGATCATACTCTAGATTTCTAAATCATTTTCAAACTAAAATGTCTGTATACAAACAATTTTCCAACAACCTGGAACATTCTATATCATTATTGAATTTCCCAAACAAGTTTCCAACAATCTGGAACGTTCTGCATCATCCTGGAACTCCTTAAACAATTTCCTAACAATCTGGAGCATTTTCGAACTACCCAAAAACTTTCCTAACAATCTTGGAACATTATAGAACTCCCCAAAGAATTTTCCAATAATCTGGAGCATTCTTGAATTTCCCAAACACATTTGAATATTCTACAACACTATAGAACGTCCTATAACATATTCTAGAATTTTCTAGATCATTCTCGAGCATCCAGGATCATTCTACGTTATTGTGGAACATTCTCAAAACGTTTTGGAACATTTTAGATCATCCTCTAGCTTTCTGAATCATTTTCAAACTAAATTGTCTTGTATATGTTGATAATATTGTTTCTAAGAACGTTTTATTTGACCCAAAATAACAGATGCAACTAAAGTTTGTGCACGTAAGGTATTATAAATGAAAATGGATCCATGTTTCCCAGAAATATTACTTGTTTACCTTTGAAGTTCCCTAGTTGTATCAGCTATTGTTCCTGAATATGCTTCAAGTCTTTGACGGGTACTTAACGTAACAACTTCATATGCTCAGAGTACTTCAGTTGGTCGTTTAATCAATGTACGCTGAAGGAAACTGAAACTAATTCCTTTGTCGTCACAAAATGATACTCGAACGGATTTATTTCGGCTGCACTGGCGCTGATAACACGGAAAATGTTTGTAGAACAATAACTTTCCTGGCGGATGGAGAAGAATTAGAAACGTTGAGATGGGGAACTACAGTTGAATGATACCAGATCGTTTACAAACATTCTAAATCTTTCTCGAAAAATCTGGAATATTCTAGATCTTTCTTGAATTTCCTAAACAATTTTCTAACAATATGAAGCATTTTCGATGTTCCCAAATACATTTACAACAATTTAGAGCATTCTCGAACTCCCCCAACAACTTCCTAAGAATCCTGGAAGATGCTATAACTTCCTAAACATATTTTTAACAATCTAGGGCATTCTCGAATCTCTAAACCATTTTCAAAGGATCTTGGAACATTATAGAACTCCCTAAACAATTTTCCAACGATCTGTAGCATCCTCGAACTTCCCAAACAATTTCCTAACAATCTTGGAACATTATAGAACTTCCCAAACAATTTTCCAACAATCTGGAGCATTCTCGAACCCCCTAAACAATTTTCCAACGATCTGGAGCATTCTCGAACTTCCCAAACAGTTTCCTATCAATGTTAGAACATTATAGAACTCTTCAAACAATTTTGCAACTACCTGGAGCATTCTCGAACTTCCCAAACAATTTCCTAACAATCTTGGAACATTATAGAACTTCCCAAACAATTTTCCAACAATCTGGAGCATTCTCGAACCCCCTAAACAATTTTCCAACGATCTGGAGCATTCTCGAACTTCCCAAACAATTTCCTATCAATGTTAGAACATTATAGAACTCTTCAAACAATTTTGCAACTACCTGGAGCATTCTCGAACTTCCCAAACAATTTCCTTACAATCTTGGAACATTATAGAACTTCCCAAACAATTTTCCAACAATCTGGAGCATTCTCGAACAACCTAAACAATTTTCCAAGGACCTGGAGCATCCTTGAACTTACCAATGAATTTCCTAACAATTTTGAATCTTTCTAGAACCCCTTAAACAATTTTCCAACGATCTGGAGCATTCTCGAACTTCCCAAACAATTTCGCCACAATCTGGAACATTCTAGATCATACTCGAACTTCCTAAACGATTTTAAAAGATGGTCATGTCATGGGGGCCCACTGAAAAACCCCCTGTATTTTTATAATGCATTTATAATTATTGGTCTTTTGCCAACGTTTAAAATTCTCAATGTCCTAGGGGATTTATTTATTTTTACAACAATAACTGAATGAGTTTTTCACGATAAGGGCTATCTCATAATTCACTAAACTTTTTCGACAGGCTTAATTAATTCTCATCGTGAAACAGCCCCGTCTCGTCTGTAAGAGAGTTTTAATAGCGTGACTTAATCTAAGGGCGACCGTTTATTGTCCATTAAACTTACACGTTATTTATTGGTGGCCAAAAGGACCGAAAGACTTAACGGGGTCGAATAAAAATAACCATCGTTGACCGACCATTTAATTGAAGTTTGCCACGAAAGTCCAGCTCTCAAAACAAAAATTAAAAAGAAGGCACTCGTGCGATCATCCTGTTAATCCCCTAGTCGCGAGATGATAATTTTCTGTAGTTGTTCATCAAGTTCAGAATCAACATACAAACTCCATTTAGGTCTTTTGTTCTTGCAAAAACTTTTACGCTTCCGTATGTTCACGTATAGTCTGCAGGAAGCCGTACCACGTCTGTCGCAGCGGTAGCGAAGCAGGTAGGGGGTGGAAAATGCACGAGGGTCGAAATATAAGCCCTTGACAAACTGAAGTCACGCTACGGTTCAGTTATTGACCCTCCTAAAACACCCAGCCTTTGTTTGGAACAACTCCCCGCATAAAATGGGATATCTTTTGAATTAGTGATAATCGTCTACCGTGTTGTTTCGTCTTAGAACACTTTTATTGGCCTCTATGGCATGGCAATGACGTGAACTCTTGGAAAAGTACGTTTTGCACAAGAATTTTAATCTTGTAGTTAAATAAATTGACGTTTTATTGAAGAATTGTCGAATTATTTTAAATAGAAATAAATGCTGGAGCGGTCTCGGTCTATTGATGAAGACTGGGCGGTCTCGGTGACGCGAATCCACACCTACTAAAAATCGCATCACGCGCCGAAAGAAGTTTTCACTTCATCAATTAGGTTATGTATACCTACGCATGTCGAGGCAACGTGATCCTAATGGAACACGTTGACATTTAGTGCCTAATAGGCATTTCTATGGAACATGAAGTTCGATTATTTGTCCCGACCAAACAACCATAACGATAAAATTTCGCTGAATCACCGTGGCCCAATTTGATAACGTCCAACTGCGAAAAGTGAAAAGCGAAACACATAAACGTCTATGAAACAATGCCAATTACGCTATAGTTGTAATTAAATATTTCGTTGACAACGTTTCAATAAACCAACCAGCATCGGTGCTGACAACGATGTAATTAAACAAATAAAACAATTGTAGAATGAGGTTTAATTATCTAAATACATACTGTCCCACATACGAGGGGATATTCATAAGTATCTGGCCCACCATAGATACAAAACGCCATCGAATTGGTTTTGAATTGGGTGACCACTCACACCCGCCCTATTCTCCCGATTTGGCACCGTCAGACTACTACATATTTATTCACAAAGCTCAAAAGATTTTCGACAAATAATGAAGCCAAAAAAATTTTATCCGAGGAATTATAATTACTTAATAAACGCGAATTCAATTTACCTTTAATAACGTTCTAAGACATTTCGAAATATTTTTGGATCACTCTAGAGCATTCCTCAATATCTAGAAATGTTCTTGAACATCCTCAATTATTTAGAAACTTTTTGGAACACATTGGGACATTCTCGAAACTTCTGGAAGGTTCTATATCATTCTAGAACCTTCTCGAACCTTTTGGAATATTCTGAAATATTGCGAAGTTCTTCTTGAAGTTCATAGGTAACCCTGCAGCTCGAAAACGAAACCTTCTTCATGGTTGAAGAAATTGGACCCTTTTTTAATTAATATATGCAATAAAAAGCGCCCTCTACACCGCTTTATACATGTATTATCCTTTTATTTCCACAAAAAAAAAATATTTACATTCTAAAGCCTTTTATGACTGAGAATCTGAATAAGAGAACCTTAGAAAACGCTTTAACCGTACACTACATTTACATTTTTCTTACGATATACGAACAACTTATGAAAATAAAATTTCGAATTGAATTAAATGGAGAGTAAAATTGAGCCATTCGCCACATGCATTTGTATGCCCCATAAACAAATGTACAAAAAAGAAGTCCACCCACTGAAAAATAATATTCTTGAAAGCATTTCGGGCAGCTTGCTAAAACGTTTAAATGTTTCCTTTCAGGAAAATAAAATAAAAAGGGTCTCCGTCTTTTGCTTGAACTGACGAGAATTTGTTTTACATTTGACACGTTTAAGCATTTTGCTACCAAATGGAAGGAAACTGTAAATCGGAAGCTAGACGAAGCTATCTAGTTACCACTCAGTAAGAGAGAACCAACAGTAGGTTCAAAAATTAATTAATTAATTGTTATAAACGTCTGGACTTAATTACTTTTATCATAGAAGCCATAACATTTAGTTATTTATTTATTATTCCTTATTTTATTACTGAAGATACAGTTTATGCAGCTCAGTTGTTTTTTTATTATTCTGCAATTCAAATAATTTGAATTTAAAATTTTGAACTCTCGATGCTAACTATCAATAAGAACATTGAATTTATGATACGATGGTCGTAGAAAGTTCAAATATGTCTGGCGATGATGGCGAATTAAATCAGCTATTTGTTGCAGTCTCGTGAAAGCACAGAACATAACATAACATTAACAATTTTTTACTGCACCAATAAAAGGATAATTAGGTACCAAATTTCAAAAATATTTTGTCAAAATTTTGTTAACTGGTAGATAGAAGACTCATGGTCTGAGTGTAGAGAGAAGATGTCCTCCGGAGCGTTATTTATCTGAAAGAAAATCCATAAAATCGGCCGTTTGTCAAGGGGGAAGTGTAGCATTCATCCTGTGCAGGTCCATTCTCACCCTTACACGCAACTTCCCCCTCGAACTTACAAATACCGAATGTACACATCTGCGCATAAATTTCATTATATTCTGCTTTGTCGACATTAGCGGGTCGACAGTAAATCCCCACGTCTAATAATTATAGGAACATTTACTTTTACTTTAAAAACAGTAAATCTGCAAAATCCCCCAAATGAATGAGGGACAAAATGGGGCATTGCGTTTCTTGTTACGATTGAAAAACGTTGTTTGAAACAGACATTTATATAATGGTTGGAAGACCTTCCAGCTATAATTCCATCCCAAAAAGTAAAAAGTTTTCGAGTGCAAATACAAAAAGTTCCAAATTTTAGTTTTCTGCCTTAAAGTTATGCAGACGTCGCTCTCGAACTCTCTAAATCATCCTGTAATATCGTAGAACATTCTATAAGTTTGCGTATCATTTTAGACCACTCTCGAACATTCTAAATCATTCTCACGAAGTGTAGAACATTCAAGATCATTAATCAAAGTCCCAGATCATCTTGGAATGTTGTATACTAACATTTCTGAAAATTCTGAACATTCAAAATCATTCTCGACCAATCCTAACCTTTCCTGAAAATTTTCTAACATTCAATACCATGCTATTGTAAGGTGGATCATCCTGGAATGTTCTAGAACACTCTCTACCTTTCTGGAACATATTAGATCACTCTCGAAGATTATAAATCGTTCTCACGATACATGGAACGTATAAGATCATTTATCAAAGTTCCAGATCATTTTGGAATGTCGTATTCTAACATTTTTGAAAATTTCAATTTTTCACATCATTCCCAAAGAAGTCTAACCATATTCGAACAATTTTGAACATTCCACACCATCCTATGGTAATGTGGATTATCCTAAATTGTTATAGAATATTCTCGAACTTTCTGGAACATTTCAGATCACTCTCGAACATTCTAAATCATTCTCACGAAATATAGAATATTTCTGATCATTTATCAAAGTTCCAGATCATTTGGGAATATTGTATTCTAACATTTTCGAAAATTTTTGAACATTCCACACCGTTCTGTAGTATTGTGGATCATCCTGGAATGTTATAGAATATTCTCGAACTTTCTGGAACATTTCAGATCACTCTCGAACATTCTAAATCATTCTCACGAAATATAGAATATTTCTGATCATTTATCAAAGTTCCAGATCATTTGGGAATATTGTATTCTAACATTTTCGAAAATTTTTGAACATTCCACACCGTTCTGTAGTATTGTGGATCATCCTGGAATGTTATAGAATATTCTCGAACTTTCTGGAACATTTCAGATCACTCTCGAACATTCTAAATCATTCTCACGAAATATAGAATATTTCTGATCATTTATCAAAGTTCCAGATCATTTGGGAATATTGTATTCTAACATTTTCGAAAATTTTTGAACATTCCACACCGTTCTGCAGTATTGTGGATCATCCTGGAATGTTATAGAATATTCTCGAACTTTCTGGAACATTTCAGATCACTCTCGAACATTCTAAATCATTCTCACGAAATATAGAATATTTCTGATCATTTATCAAAGTTCCAGATCATTTGGGAATATTGTATTCTAACATTTTCGAAAATTTTTGAACATTCCACACCGTTCTGTAGTATTGTGGATCATCCTGGAATGTTATAGAATATTCTCGAACTTTCTGGAACATTTCAGATCACTCTCGAACATTCTAAATCATTCATCAAAGCTCCAGATCATCTTGGAATGTCGTATTTTAAAATTTTTGAAAATTTTGAACTTTCCACATCATTCCCAAAGAATCCTAAACATTTTCGAAAATTTTTGAACATTCCACACCGTTCTGCAGTATTGTGGATCATCCTGGAATGTTATAGAATATTCTCGAACTTTCTGGAACATTTCAGATCACTCTCGAACATTCTAAATCATTCTCACGAAATATAGAATATTTCTGATCATTTATCAAAGTTCCAGATCATTTGGGAATATTGTATTCTAACATTTTCGAAAATTTTTGAACATTCCACACCGTTCTGTAGTATTGTGGATCATCCTGGAATGTTATAGAATATTCTCGAACTTTCTGGAACATTTCAGATCACTCTCGAACATTCTAAATCATTCATCAAAGCTCCAGATCATCTTGGAATGTCGTATTTTAAAATTTTTGAAAATTTTGAACTTTCCACATCATTCCCAAAGAATCCTAAACATTTTCGAAAATTTTTGAACATTCCTCACCGTTCTGTAGTATTGTGGATCATCCTGGAATGTTGTAGAACATTTTTTAACCTTTTGGAACATTTTATATAACTCTTGCACATTTTTTAATCATCCTAGCAGTGAAGAAAACGTTTGTTTGTTAGTGACTATCTCAAAAAAAGAATAGCAGGTCATTGGTCATTTATGTTTATATTTTGCTGTATGACCCTTTGTGAAAAGTTCACTTAATTATATAACAATAATATAACAGAACCGTTTATCCGTTATCTCTTGTACGTGAAAGACCCTAATCAATCTCTCTAGTTCCCTTTTACAACACTAATCGATTCTGTTTATTTGAGAGCAAATAATATCTTGAAATAATTAACGTTTGTAGACTTAGGACAAGTACATAATTAACTGCTATTCAGATTCGCATTCAGTATATGTATAAACTTCACTAACATTATTTGTTGAATGAAACTGTTAAACAGACATAACGATATTTAGTAATTTCGTATGACGTTTAATTTCCGATAAAATCGAATAAATGTGTCGATTCTTTTGAATCAGTCGCAGAAATTCTATTTGGGGAAATTTTAATTTAATTTTAAAAAACTCAAGAAACATTTTATAAAAAATAAACCGTTATGTTCCCCCAAAACAAATATCTTTTTCATTATTTTTGTCGTCTTTACTTTTTGCTCCATTATTTTTTTGTGAATGGATTGATTGGATTACTTCTTTAATTTGTAACAATTTTATAGAATTTTTATCAGAATTATCTTTTGCTCTTGCTAGTAAATTTTGTAAATCAATTATTTCTTGTTTCTTTTTCGCTTCCAATTTTCTTTCCTTTTTTCTTGATCTATGAATTTCTTCAAAAACCATTGAAGACATCACAGCGAAAATGAAAATTTCCCCCATTAAATTAGCCCCTACGTTAATAGCTTGTTCATCACTAAGTTCTGGTATTTTCATGGATTTTTCAGTGTTGTATTCCCACATTCTAACTTTCATTTCCAACCTAATACGTGGAAACGTTTGTAGAATTAAAAGGGCACATTTATAATGGGGTCAATTTTACCGATGGTACATTTGGCCCATGGGGATACATACACCATTTTTAAATGCTTCACTGTTTTTAGCTGCTGCTTTAATACTTTGAGAGACTGGTTTTGTGATTTGTTCAACAAACAGCGCACCCAACTGGATTAGAAGAAATCTTTGTCCCATTCAATTTCCTTTTTTTCAACTAGGAATTTTGAAATTAATTTACCATTTTTATTTTTTGACAACTGTCATCCCTTAATTAACTAATTTTTTTTTTCGTCATCCTGAGTAATTTTTGACTGAATCTGACATATGTGATCTGGGTAGGCATTTTCCAATAGTTTCCACGCCTCTTGAAAATCCTTATTAGTTTTCTCAGTAATTTGTAACAACTCATTAGTGGCATCGTTAATCAAAGCGATTTCGTTTCGTCGAATATTTTCTTTTAGTTTTTCTTTTCGGACGCTCCTTTTATATTCCTCCACAACCACTGCAGATGTTATTAGGAAAATGAACAATTCACCCAAAATATTTGCGCCAATTTGAAGGGCTAAGTCCTCCGTTAATTGGGGTATTTTCACTGGTCGACCCAAATTATATATCCACATTCGTACATGTACATCAATCCTATTTAGTTATTAATTATGTTGTTATAATTAATATTATGTGTATAACCATACGTATTATTTTACAAACCAATTAAAGCCTTGCCCAAGTGGTACACAAATTTTATTTTTGAGCAAGGGTCTCTGCTTTGCTTCTTTTTTTATGTAGTTCGATACAGGTCCACTAATTTGTTTCACTAACACCCCTAATAATTTTAAAAGGGGAAATGCTCTGGAAGCCATTTTTATTTATGATTTTTTTTTTCATTATGGTATTTTTTTTAATTAAAAAAAGTTCTGTTTTATTAATTTGACATATACATAATATATACATACTTAGTTTAATGACTTTTCAAAAAGTTTAATTTTTTGATTCATTCTTAAAAATTTTCGTTCGTTAAAATTAATTAAACGTAATTAAATGTCAAATTAATTAACTTTAGGACCTAATTACTCATACGTTATAGCTCAATATTCTTATTAGACTTTGCGAAGTCCTCTTAACACGAAATTACAATCCCCTCTATCCATAGGGAGAATAACAAACCCCAATTTTCATCCCTTCGAAGAGGCTATTCTTTTTCATGACATTACAACATTTAATCAATACGCACGTCAACTCAAAAGGTTTTTGTTTGTAGTTATTATAGTCAATTCTATTTTTAATGACCAATTTCGTACCTAATTAAAACAAATTCGAATTTTTTTTTAATTTAAAAACTTACATACGTTTATTTATTTTTAATTAATTGAACGAAAAATTTAACGTCTGTAAATTAATACTGTAATTATTGATTTTTCATTAAAGAAAACTTAAAAAAAAAGTTTTGACAGCGGTGGGATTCGAACCCACGCCCTTTCGGACTGGTGCCTAAAACCAGCGCCTTAGACCGCTCGGCCACGCTGCCTTGCTGGAGTTGTGGTTTATATTTGGTATTTATAGTACTGTGCATTCCATATACAGTGGATCACTTAAATTTTTATACGCCTAATTAAATAAATATTAAAACAATAAATAATTATAATATCGATAGATAAATGTAATATACAGTAGATTTACATTTATAACATTACAATTATTTAGCATTAATTTAAGGAACAACAAAGATTTTAAGTTTTGGGAAAAAAATGTTTATTGAAAAACGAGAAGAAAACACAATTTCCACTGTTACGGAAAAATTATAATTTTTGGGGCTAATGGGAAAATCAGGATTTAAATGAATTTGGAAAAAGTAGCAAATTATTTTTTTCTTGTATTTAAATTTTTTTCACAATCGATTTTGCTGCACATATTTTTTGATAAAGATTATGACCACTGTATAATATTTCAGTTCAGTATTTTTTTCTATAAATACGAAATATTTTTTTATTTAATAAATAAATGCACTTAAAATATTGGACTTGGAAAGTTTATTTTAAAACTTTTTGTAATACAAAAAATTGTCATTGGTACATAATTAGACTCGTCTCATTTTTTAAATTTAAAACTTTTTGCATTTTGTTTTTTCAAATTTTTTGTTTCCATAAGTACAGTATCAGGGACTTCAAATAATCGCAGAGTAAATAATAATTATTAACAAGAACAGTCGAAACTATTGCTTTGTTCTTGTATATTTTGTAACGATTTACCCTTTTCGCAAAGTTGTTCGTACAGTTTGTCCACTTCATCCCTGTTTGCGTCAAATTTGAGTTTAAGTTCAAACATCTGCTCTCTCATCTCCATTAGACTGTTTTCAGCCTCTCTCAACCTGCACTCACGTTCTTTTAACTGATTCTGTAGCTGCACCAATTGATTGCCAAATTGTTTAATGATACATTCCTTTTTGTCCAATTCGCCCTTGACTTTTGACAGTGCCCATTCCATTTCCTTTTCCTTCCTGTTTTTCGCAGCTCTCAGACATTGGACTTCTTTATGGAGAGCGCTCAATTCTTGTTCCTTCATCTCCGCGTTCTTCTGGCATTCGTTTAATCGACAGAGCAGTTTATCTTGCTTCTCTTTGTCTTTGTCCACTTGTACTTCCTGGCAACAATTTGATTTTTGCAATTTTTTTTTGAGTCCGTCTCGTTCCTGCTTTAATTTGCAAAGTTCCCTCTCATATTCTTGCAGCCTGTTCATTTGGCACTCGTGTTCCTGTTGAGCTGTGAGGTGTTCGTAGTTTTGTAGTTTTAGTTGTTCAATTTCCTTCATCATGTTCCTCATCATATCGTGATAGGCCTGTGTTTCTTCTCCCCTTCCAGACAATTGCTTCCTTAGCTTGTCTAACTCGTTCCTGTCAGCCCTTGCCCACAATTCCAGCTGGTTTATTCTTTCAGACTGCTGAATGATTATTTTTTTGTGCTTTTTCTCGGTGCAGTATGCCTTCGAAATTTGATCTCTGAGTTCGTCAGTTTCCGTTCTGTAATCCTCAATAATTGACCGGAGTCGTTCTATGTCCTTTTCTTCCCCAATAGTGTTGCACTCTGCTGCCTTTGTTTTCGCTTGTTGACGCTGAATGACGCACAACATTTCTTCGATAACCGTCAGTGCGGCGCTTTTATTACGTGGATCGTCACACATTACCACATTTTTTATGTACGCCGTTAACCCCTGACTCCTAGCAATTCTTCGTTGTTTTGCAATGGACCCGTCAATATCGGTCAGTCTTGAGCAAGGTGATTTTTCTTGGGGCAACGACCCACACGACTTATACTTCTTCACAGCGCACTCAGGTGGTTTTGGTCTACTGACTTGACCTTCGCTTCGACTTGCTGCAGCTGCTGCTGCTGCTGCTGCTGCTGATTCAGCGTCTGCATCCGGTCCTAAACCAGCACCAGCTCCTGCAACTGATCCATCAGCTCCTCCTCCAGCGCCTGCAGCTAGGGATCCATCCGCTCCTGCTCCAGCGCTTGCGCCCGCGCTTGCGCCATCGCTCGCACCTAAACCAACGCCATCACTTGTACCTAAACTCTTGCCTCCTACACCTGCTCCTCCAGATCCTGTGCCTCCGACACCTGTCCCCCCACTTACAGCTGCGCCTTCTGCTACTCTGGCCTTCTTTGTATCTCCTCCTTTTCCTATCCCCGTATCGTCAGTGACCATACCTAAAATTGAATAGTAAATAATTGCAAAAAGCGTGAGTAACTTCCAGTATACCTTGACATCTAACAGAGTTTTTGTCTATTAGGCATGGATCTTCCGTTTGTTGTGCCTTAGTTGCACCTACTTCTGACGCTCCCATTCCCGACCTTTTTAATTCTGATACTTCTCCTTCTGACCTACTGAACTTTGGCCTTTTCGGTTCTGATTTTCCTAATTCCTGTCCTTCTACTACTGTCCCTCTTACGCCCGTTCCGTCAGTTCCTTCCCTTTCTACCCCTTTTAATTTAGTCCTATCTGTTCCTGTCCCAGCCACTCCTGAACTTCCTACACCTGTTCCGTCTACATCCTTTTTACCTACTCCTGTTCCACCAACACCTACCCCTTGTAATCCTGTCCCTTTTACTCCTGTGCCTCCTACTCCTAAACCCGTTGCGTCTTTTTCCGCTTTATCTATTCCTGCTTTCTCAACTTTCTTAACACCAACATCTGCTGTCCCTTCTACTGCTGCTGCCCCAATTTTTTTTCCACCTACATCTGAACGTGGCAATTCCGTCCCTTTTTCTCCCACACCTCCCAGTCCTGAGCTATCTAAACCTGTTCTCTCTGCTTCCGTTTTACCTACTCCTGCTACCCCAAGTTTTGGTCCACCAACATCTGGACCTTGTTGTCCTGCTCTTTTCCCCACAACTTCTTTCTCACCTATTTCTATTCCCTTTGCTTTCGTTTGTGCTTGACCTGAGCCTTCCGCACCCGCCCCTTTCGAACCTACTACTCCCTCGCCTGTACTTGCTGACCCCGGTCCTAAAATTTTGGTCCCCGCATCTGATCGCACCCCTCCCGTTGCGGAAGTTAAACCTGCTGATGTTTCTATTCCCGAATCATCAGCTTCCGATTTTGATCTTAATCCCTGACCTCCTAAACTTGCGCCTGTTTTGTCTAATTTCGACCCTGCCCTTGCGGATGATGTTTCTTCAGACACCCCAACTATCGAAGTAGCCACACCTGATTCAGCTACACCCGAACCACCCTCTGTAGTATCTCTTTGACTTTCTTCACCTTTATCTTTCGATCCTCTTCCTTTTCGTATTTTCGTCCTGGCTGCTCCACTGGATAAAGTGTTTGTGATCCCTCCTCCAGCTGTTCCTCCTTGGCATGCTTGGAGTGCTTTTGCCAGCAGATCAATTGGTATAAGGTTTCCTGCACATTTCTTAATGTCTGCTATGATAAGATCCAAAATGTATTGTCGACGATCCTCCTTGCAATGCGACCAGGCTCGCACGTCTCCTGTCGATCTGAACATTTTAATTCTTCCGTCAGATCTCCGTCGAATAATCCACGGATTATTTTCGGCATCTTCAAAAGCCCTCTCTTTTTTTGCCACGTATGCCATTTTGTATTTATATCGTCGATTAATTTGTATTGAAGAAAAAGGTACGTGAATTTTGCTAATGACGTTTCAGTAGGTGGATATTTTTGACGTTGTATAAGTGACATTAACGAAACCGTCGTATGTTTAAAATGGTTTGTTAAGTTCAAAATTCTTGTGCCATGTCCAAACACATAAAAAATGACATTCGTAGCCAAACGTACAAATGCCTTCCAACGCAGTCCAGACTTAATAGCAAGAAGATCAGAGGGTAGACTTAAACTTCAAGAGTCTGCAAAAGACACGAGAGCATGGTCAACCGACTGCGATGATCAAAGGGAATTCCTGTTCGAACTTGTTTTGAAACAACCCCGGCGATGTTCCGCTGTTGGTACCTTCATTCCACTCGAAGCCCTTATGAACATCTATTTTGCAAGCGAGAAAGAGGAACTAGCACGATTGAAACAACAACTAGCTCAAGGAGCAAGTCCTGCTACACTGAAAAGAGGAGCAACTGAAATTGGTGCTGGTGGACCTGGACCAGGTGGGATTAGAGCTGGTGAAATTGGAGCAGGTGGAGCTGAAGCTGGAGCAAGTGGAGCTGGAGCAGGTAGAGCTGGAGCTGGAGCAGTAAGAGCTGGAGCTGGAGCTGGAGCAGGTGGAGCTGGAGCTGGAGCTGGAGCAGGTGGAGCTGGAGCTGGAGCTGGAGCAGGTGGAGCTGAAGCTGGAGCAAGTGGAGCTGGAGCAGGTAGAGCTGGAGCTGGAGCTGGAGCAGGTGGAGCTGGAACTGAAGCTAGAGCTGGGTCAGGTAGAGCTGGACTTGGCGAAGATGAAGATGAAGAATGTGATGATTATGACGATGTAACCGCTGATGATGAATGGAAGATGTGCGCAGATGAGGCAATCGATAAGTTGTCTTTACTTGAAGACATCTGTGAAGATCGTGACTCTTTACAGAGGGCTCTGGAATGCGCAGAATCTGATATAGAGAATCTGAAAAATAACTGCGAATCAGCAGAGGCGGAAGTGAAAGCCCTTAAGTGTGAAATGCGAGACCTGGAGACGGAAGCCTTGAAAGAAAAGGACGAGGAATGCCAATGTTTACGAGATGAATGTCACCAATTGCAGAACGAACTGGAAGCCGTTAGATCAGCAAACGACAACGCAGCCATGGTGGACGAAAAGTTCGACGACTTGAAGACCGAATTGACAAAAGTGAGGAAGCAACTGTGCTGCGCTTCTAATGAAATCGAAAAGCAGAGGTGCGTCATACAGAATCTGATCACTGAACGGAATATGCTGAGGATGAGGAAAGCAAAAGAAAGCGACGACGAAATTTGTAGACTCAAGAAGAAGGCAGAAGAAGCTGACAGGCTCATATTCCAGAATTGCAGCCTTGAAGCAAAATTGGATGAGATGAAAGACGTCGAAAAAGAACTTATAATTGCCAATTCGAAACTGTGTGAAATGGAAAAGATCCAACAAGAGCGAGACGAAATGGCAGAAAAGTACAGAGGCGTTCTGCAGCTGAGAAAGGAATGCGAAGAAATTAAAAAACAATTCGAGCACTACAAAGAAACAGACAAGCAAAACCAACAGCTCCTAGCAGAAAATAAACGCTGCAAAATGTGTTTGGACGAAAGAGAAAAAGAAACTAAACGTCTAATTATGGAAGTGAAAAAACTGACGATAGCAAGAGACGAAGGCCAAAAACAAATCGAGGATGGACTGGAAAAACTTTGCTGCGAAATGGATAAAAAGAACCTTCAGCTGAATCAATCCAGCGCTCGTTTGGCAAATCTTCAGAAAGAAATGGAACAAGCGATTTCCAGAATTAGGTGCGAAGCTAAAGAACTAAAATGTAAACTGTCCGATCTAGAAGAAGAAGTGGACGACTTGAGAAATAAACTCCAAGAGAAGGCCAGAAGAATAGATTCACTTTTGTGTGAAATAGAGGAGAAAGATGAAAAAATAACGTGTTTGAAGGAACAGTTGCAGAAAAAGAAACGAACGAGACACAGTTTGCAGGACAATGGCTCTTACAGTCACATGGGAGACCACTTGAGAGATTTTGCAGAGGACACGATCCGGATGGAACAATGCGCTTCGGAATTAAATAACGTTACAGGGGAAAAACATCTTTTGGAATTATTGGAACAATCGAAATGCACCGTCAACCGATTATCCAACGAATTAAATAAAAATTACAAATATTAACGAAAATGCAAATGTTACTGTACGTAAAACAACAACAACTTTTTATATGAATTAAAAATTCTTTTAACAAGTAACTTTTTTTTTTTTTTTTAAAAAAGTGTTTGGTGCACTTACCAAAGAAAACACTTTTATGCTTAAGTGCCACCATCAGGTCGGATTTAATCACTGCGTTGGTCACTGAGGGCACATGTTAGAAATTTTAACACCGGAACTAAGAGACCAGACGACAACTCGCGAATTTCGATGTTTAAAGGGCGCGCAATCGACGCACACTGCACCCTACGTCGGTCGGCGTCGTTTCAACTAGGGACGCACACCCTTACGTGACGCTTCCCCGCCCCCTCGAACTCATTCTTTTTTCCTCCATGGAAAGCGATAACTTCCCATTCAACAAATAGATTTCTCTAATCTATTCTGATGACCAAATATCAGAGACGATCCAGAGATATTGAAAAGAAAGAAAAAAATTGTTCTAACTAAATTTAGACCAACGACTAAGGTAAAAATAGAAGTAGAAAGTTAGAAAATAGCAGCAACAGCAGTAGTAGAAGTGCAGTGTTAGCTTTTATTAAAACTCTAAATAATTTGTTTAGTTGGTGAGGTTTATTTAAATTTGATGTCAACGTCAAAAAAAAATTAGTAAGTTAATTTTGAAATTTTTTTGTAAACTTTTCAAAACACCACTATGGATATAAATAATACTCTGCAATTTTTTCAAGATTTAAAAATAGTAGGAACAAGAAAAGGTAAATTAAAAAATAATACAGGGTGAGCCATGATGGTCTATTAGAAATATTTGGAAAACTAAGGCCAGGATAATTTTAAAAAAAAATCGCGTAAGGTAAATTTGATAACAGTTTCAGAGATAACTTTAATTTATAGAAAAAAATTCTCAATCGCTACCAGAATTATAAAGAAAATCATAATTTTCACAAAAAATGACTTAGGGTGTTGAAATTTTTACTAGTTATAGTTGAGTCTTAAGCCTAAATTTCTACCAAAATTAAGCTTCATAATCTATACAGAGCGTTCAGAAAAAAAATCCAAAGTTCAAAAACTTTAAACTCGAATAATTTCGTTTTTGTTTTTAATAGCACCTACGATGATTAATTTTTTCATTAGATTCCTTTTTTTATTCTCTTTCGATCCACATGGATACTTACTTCCTATTGTTTTATTTGAAAATTTTCTAGTAATTTTGAGTTTTTAAAAAAATAGCTAAATTGTTTTTGGTAATTTTATAACATAAATTAATTAAAAGAACGGTATTTAATTGCATTTTTGTAAAAACTCAAAATTATTCGAAAATTTTCAAATAAAACGATAGGATGTATCCATATGGATCAAAATAGGATAAAAGGGGAATCTGATAAAGAAATAAAATATGGTAGGCGCCATTTGAAAAACCAAGTTATTCGTGCTTAAAGTTTTTGAATTTTGGATTTTTTTTTTCTGAACGCCCTGTTTACATTATGAAGCTTAATTTTGGTAGAAAATTAGGCTTAAGACTCAACTATAACTAGTAAAAATTTCAACACCTTAAGTCATTTTTTGTGAAAATTATGATTTTTATATAATTCTGGTAGCGATTGAGATTTTTTTTTTCTATAAATTAAATTATCTCAGAAACTGTTCATTAAAGGGTATTTAAAATAACAAAGTTGGCATCAATTTCCGGAATAACCGGAAGTGCTACAAAATTGAAAAAATTTTAAAAATATAGATCATGTGATTTTTTTTCAAAATTTTCCTATTCTTAATTTTCCATATACTTCTAATAGGCCATCCACCGTGGCTCACCCTGTATACTCTTTTTTTTTTTAAACAAATAATACAAATATTGTTAATGCCATTGACTCGTACTCAAAGTACACGACGACGATAAGATTATATAATAAAATTTTATTCACGTGACTGACTTGGTGTGGTATTTATGAAAGTTGTCTCTGTATTACAAACAACATTATTTACTCAGTTCTTCTTCTCTTTACATCTCAGTGGAAAAGATGGAAAGTCATCTAACAGTTGCAAAAAGGAACATTAAATACACCCAAGTAAGTCACCAATAACAATAATTATTATTAAACTTTTATAAACTCCATAAATAATTATTTATTTAGTTGTTCATTAATAATGAGTTCGTTGACTCTGTAAAGAAACGAAGTTTTCAAACACTTAATCCAGTTGATTGTTCCAAAATAGCGGATGTTGCTGAAGCTGACAAAGTATGCGAAATAAAAATATTTTTTTTCAATTCAAAATTTCTCGAATAATTAAAAATTTAAGGATGACGTTAACGCTGCAGTGACTGCAGCTAAAGCGGCTTTCGGTAGAGGATCCGCCTGGAGAAACTTGGACGCTTCGGCAAGGGGTCGTTTAATTCATAAGGTATTCATCCCCTTATTTGCAACGTACATTTGTCTTTTTTTTTGTTATTTGTACGAGACTTTAGTTGGCAGATCTAATTGAGAGAGACATCGATCAACTGGCCAGTTTAGAAACCCTTGATAATGGTAAACCTTACAAGGACTCGATATTTGATATACAATGTGCCATCGATGTCTTTCGATATTACGCAGGATATTGCGATAAAATACACGGTAACACTATACCCACAGGTGAGCAAGATTAATTAATTAATTAATTAATTAATTAATCGCTTGAAGTAATCAAGTGATTGTCGTTAGACGGAAATTTTCTGAGTTTAACTCGTCATGAGCCGGTGGGGGTTGTTGGGCAAATAATCCCATGGAATTACCCCGTTTTGATGGTGTCTTGGAAATGGGGTCCGGCACTCGCAGCCGGTTGTACCATCGTTCTAAAACCGGCTGAGCAAACGCCTCTGACCGCTCTAGCCCTTGCAGCCCTTAGCAAAGAGGCGGGATTCCCCAAAGGGGTGATAAACGTTGTAACAGGGTTTGGGGCACTTACCGGAGCCGCGCTCGCGGAACATCCTGATGTTGACAAAGTCGCATTTACAGGATCAACAGAGGTACTTCTATCTAAATAACCAGAATCCTAAAGTCCCCCAACAAAATGATAACGTGTTACAGGTGGGAAGAAAAGTGATGCAGACTGCAGCTATTTCTAATCTGAAAAGGGTGAGTTTGGAATGTGGGGGAAAAAGTCCGTTGGTTATATTTAATGACGCCGACTGTAAGTATGTACCTGTATAACGTTTAGAAATCAAAAAAGGGGAAATACAAAAACTTTTAGTGGACGAAGCCGTTGAAATTGCCCATAATGCAATATTTGCAAACCATGGACAAAATTGTTGTGCTGGTTCCCGAACGTACGTCCAGTCTCGCATTTATAATGAATTTATCCGACGAGCTGTTAAAAAGGCCGAAGAGAAGGTCCTTGGAAATCCTTTCAACGAAGCGGTCACTCAAGGACCTCAGGTACACTATCATCGACCTTACATTAAATACATTCACGTACATATATCGATCATTTACTGATAGATCGATCAAGCAGCTTTGGATAAAATATTGAACTTGATCAACTCCGGGATCAACGAAGGGGCGAAATTGGAAACAGGTGGAAAACAGTACGGAAATACGGGATACTTTGTCACCCCCACGGTCTTCTCTGAAGTTAAAGACCAAATGACTATCGCAAAAGAAGAAGTATTTATTTAATTAGCGTTTTTTGCGAAATTTAAAAATATTTTTTCGTATAGATTTTCGGTCCAGTTCAGTGCATCTTTAAGTTCGAAACGTTGGACGAAGCTATTGAAAGAGCAAACAGTACAAGATACGGTCTAGCAGCGGGGGTTATTACTAAAGATATTAATACTGCTTTAGTGTTTGCCCAAGGGGTTCAGGCTGGATCAGTTTGGTAAATTATCTCTTAATTATTTACATCCAAAATTTAAACAGGAAGTTACCCTCATTTATCAGCCAGAAAATCTTTCATAAAGCTATATACTCGTCCAATAGGTTCTAAAGTGCTCCAGAATGTTATAGAATCTTCCAGAAGCTCCAAAATTGTGTATAGAACGTTATTGGATTTTCCCAAAATTTTCAAAAAATAATACAATTTTACCCATGGTTCGATAAGTTTCTGGAAATGTTCTAGATTGTTATACAGTTTTACAGAAATTTCTAGAATGTTTCTAAATATTTTATATTTTTATAGAACGTCCCTGCAGACTTCAGGATGTTGTAGAATGTCAGAGGATATTGTAGAATGTTATTCAAAGCTTTCAAAAAGCTTATAGAACTTTCTAGAAATTTCGAGAATGTTCGAATACACTTTAAAATATTTCTAGAGCTTCGAAAATGTTTTAGAAAATTACTAGACGTTGAACAACGTTTTTGAATGATCCATAATGATCTTGAATGTATTTAAAGTTTTCAGAATTTTTTCAAGATGTCATTTAATTTTTCAAAAGGTTTCTGAGAGATAGAGAACTCTCCAAATGGTTCGAAAATGTTTTGAAATATTCCAGATTTTTATAAAACTTTCTAGAAGTTTCGAGGACGTTCTAGTGTATTTTAAAATGTTCCCAAAGGTTCGAAAATGTTGTAAAACTTTACTAAATGTTGTAGAGAAACTCAGAATTATCTTGAATGTAGGACAATAATTTTTCAAAATTTTTCGAAAGGTTTACGAAAGATATAGAACCCTCGAAATGATTCAAAAATGTTCTAGAATGCTTCAGTGTGTTCTAAAATGTTTCTATAGTTTTCCAAAGAGTAGCAGGAATTTGTAGAATTCTCTAAGAGGTTCTAACATGTTCTAGGATGATCTAGAAGTTTCGGAAAGTTCTAGAACTTTATGGAAAGTTTCTTAAAATTCTAGAATGTTCTAGAACGATCCTGCATACTATAGAATTTCGCAGAATCCGAGCAAATCGATTGTAAGACTGCCAGTAAATAGCGAATGTACTGTTCATGGAGGCTGTTTGTTACAGCGTTTTTTAAGACACCCTGTATATAAGTAAATTAACTTTTAACAAACATATTTTTTAAAGGATTAATTGCTACGATGCAGTAACTCCACAAAATCCGTTTGGGGGCTATAAACATTCAGGAATTGGAAGGGAACTGTACGTTTTAATTTTCTTTGTTAATTACATTAACATTCAGTATTTTATTTTTTTTTAATTTTTTAGTGGTGAGGAAGGAATAAAAGAATATTTAGAAACTAAACTTATATCCATAAGCGTCCCAGTCAAGCATTAATAATAAATATAAGTTTTTTTTTATTACAAACAGAATATATTATATGTCTTTTGCTAATTTTTTTTTACTCTATTATTTTATTAAAATAAAATGGGAAATATTGTTTGGTATAAAATAAACACGTAATATTGGCAATTAACTTTTATTTATTTATTTAGAAATTTCACTAATATAACATAACACATCTCTACATATAATAAAGTAATAAATTATTCGGGAATACCAAGTTCTTCGTCTGTCCATTTGCTCGGATCGGGGTATTCAAATTCACCCTGAAACAAATAAAAGATACGGAAAATGGCAATTAAAATTAATTCAGAAACACGTTAGCAAAAAAATGGGTTTTCACCCCAATTAAGCGCATTTAACTGTTTGAAATTCTACAATAGCATAATAATTACATATTGTAAGATCCATTTTATAAAAATAACGAACTGACAAACACTTAAAGTTGCCCATAGTAGCACTTTACACTTACCGTGATATGTTCATATTCAGTAAATAAATGCCACAAAACCCACCACCAGGCTACCCCTTGAACAATCTCGGCTGCAGGTGTAACCCATTTCGGATTTTTTACGACCCCTCCTCGATAATGCCACCTAAAATACGTAGTTAGTTAGATTACATAATTAAAATTAAAAGAAATATAATATTTAAGAAGAAAAAATATTTACTCTCCGTGACTATTACGAGCAGAAGAAGTACTAAATTTTGCAGTATTTTTTAAATGTTTTACAGCTTTTAATGTAGAAAAACCCCTCGAAATTATCATTTTTTCGGTTGTTTTGACAATTAACTATTTTTAGGTTATATAGATGTAGGATAATCATAGATATTAGATATCTCCATTAACATAGAAGTCAATAGCTCCCAATACGCATATAATTTTTAAAATATTTATTTTTTGTCAACGAATTTCTTACTTATTTAATAGGAATATCAAATGTGAATACATTCGTCAAAGGTTTAGATTTATTTAAATACTTAATACACTTTTCCGTTAGTGTGTTACAGAGACACTACAGTCTATATATTTTTTCTATCATAATTTTTATCTTGCTCTATGGTGCTAGGGTGTTGCACTTATTTATACTTCATTTTATTCGTTATTATTAATTTACTTTCGTTTAGATGCTGTAATACGCTAAAAAAATATTAATCAGCGAAGTGTAAGTATTAAATTAATATTAAAATAAATCATATTACCGTTAGTGTGTTACAGAGACACTATATACTCTATATATTTTTCTATGGTAGTTTTTACCGTTGCTCTATGATGTATATTAGACATTTCAGTTCTTTTGTTTATATTTAATTTACTTTCTTTAAGATACGGTGAGTTTGTTTTAATTTTTATTGTGTCTAATATTATTTAGTTAACGTTATATTAATTGTTCATTTTTACAGGTTCATCCATGAATACTATCGCCTAAAATTTATTTGGCTTCGAGCGTTCGTTGAAGTCGTTCTAATGCCATCGTTCTTCTGCGTCTTTCCACTGCATTTTTTATCTTCTTGGATTTAGGACGTAGTTAAGGTAAGAATTTAGTACAATTTTTACGCTCGTACTTATTTAAAAAATATATTCTTTTTTATTCCGGTTATATTTTTTAAACAGAAGTCAATTTTTAGTATAGATATTTTTAGATTGTTTAAATTAGATCCGCAAATTCATTTTGTAATTAATAGAAAATTGTTGCATGTTCAGTTCAGCATTAGTTGTCATATTTCTATTTTATTTTAACCTTTTTTCAATAACTGTAATTTTCCTAATACACAGCTGCACTGCACAATCAATGGACATTGAGTTACCAGGGCAATGAGAGACCGGACCAGTGTCTTTCAGGATCTGAAGATGTCTTAAGAAGACATTGGTATTCCTACATATGAGGACGAACTTTGAAGATTGGGGATGCGAAGACGGCGAAATTGGTGAGTTTGGGAAGTTTGAAAACTTCAGTGTAAGAAGTTTTCACACGTAATTCGAAGTTTAAAAATCAAAGCTTCTTGGTGTTTTTTTAACTTCGAAGAATGAAAGATGAAGAGATAAAATTCAATAAAAACATTGTTAGTGATTACTAACAACAACTGTAAAGTAAAAATTGTCCATCAATTGTTTTCAGCCCCTATTTGATAACTTTAGAATTCGTTCTTAAAAAAATAATTTTACACTTGTTAAAGTGACTGAAGAGACCAAAATTAATTTAATTGTACTTTGCTTTAATATTTCATCAATGGAAATATTAATTATTTTTTCAACTCATCAGTTATTTTGTTAAGAAATTTAATTTCTAGGCATTTAGGAAAAAATTACAAACTTACAATAACAAGACAGATTTTATGTTCTTTTATTGTCTTATTTAATTTTTTTTTTTTTTTAAACGACGTTAATTCGTTCTTGTCCGTTTCTATAGGTTGTCTAATGAAATAGATCGTATCGAAGTTTATTTCATCTACAATGGTATCATTGGAACAAGTCATCAACAATGATGGTATTCATCTTCCTGGACTTTTTGGATTGGATTTGTTGTTCGTATTAGTTTAAGTGTTCTACAAATTGATTACTTAGTTAACTACATGTTGTATTTTGTCGTATCTATTATTTTAAAAGCCAATTAATTCTAAACGCATCTGAAATTGTAATATAATTGTATATAGGAAACACTTAAAACTTAGGGCTTTTTATGTAATTAATTATAATAGCTTTATAATTATAATTGGCTTATATACTATGTAATGTAAAATTTAAAATTATTTCTGTTTAAAATTGTTCAATTTATTGTCGATTTACAATTTTTATAAATGTAAGATAAAACAAATGTATAATAACGAATTGATATTTTCAGGAATTTCATTCGTAATTGTTTAGTACATATCATGTCATTATTTTACATTTTAAACTTATTAATATTGTAGATACTATTTTAATTTGTCACAATGTTGTTAAAATTGATTTCTAAATAAAATGGTATTAAAATAAATATGCGTTTTATTTATTAAAATAACAATTTTTTGATTGTCAAAAAAATTGTTAATCAGACCTCGTATATATCTCGAAAATCTAAAAATTTCGATATTTGTATCAGGAGAGCATAAGTTGCTTGGGAAATATGTCCGATTATTTGTTGATCAGACCTCGTATATATCTCGAAAATTTAAAAATTTCGATATTTGTACCAGGAGAGCATAAGTTGCTTGGGAAATATGTCCGATTATTTGTTGATCAGACCTCGTATTTTTCGAAAGTTCAAAAAATCCGAAATTTGTATTAGGAGAGCATAAGTGGGATTTATACGAGGTCTAATCAACAAATAATTTGACAAATTTCCCAAGCAACTTATGCTCTCCTAATACAAATATCGAAATTTTTAAATTTTCACGAAATACGAGGTCTAATCAACAAATAATTTGACAATTAAAATTATTTTTAATTTCTGATTTTTGTATCAGGAGAGCATAAGTTCAATTGTATCTTTTATTTATTTTAAGGAAAATAAAACAAGTTTTGATTTTAATTCATTTATTTGAAGCTAAATAATTAACATTACATAAAATTGAATAAATACACAAGGTTTTAATACAAATAACATATACAATTATTGACAACAAATTACTTAAATATTTACATTATATATGATATTTGAGCAATAACTACCCCTAACTCTGTGGCCTCCACATCTCCCCTTATAGTCACCCTAATGTATATCACAAATTAAAGAGATAATAAACTTAATTTTAACAATTTTTATATTATTTTATATCAAATATATAAACTACCTCTTATATAACAGCAGAATAATCCTATGTGAAGAAGACGAACAGCAAATATAGTCTTCGTAGATGAATTGTTCCATTGGGTTTGAAATAAACTTCTATACGATCTCTTCTATAAGTCAACCTACACAATACGGACAAGAGAAATGAATTAACAACATTGTTGAACAATAAAACATAAAATGAGACAATAAATTAACGATGTCTTGTTATTGCAAGTTTATAACTTGTTCATAAATCCTTAAAAAGAAATTTTTTAACAAATAATATTAAAATAATTCATCAATTAAAAGAATAACAATACTTGTTTAAACTAATAAAAATTAGACTATTGAAAATTTGAATCTGTTTTAAATAATTGAAATGATCAATCAATTACAGTAATTCCATTTTACAATGGGGGTTGAAAATGATTGATGGGCAATTGTAATTAAGTATACAGATTAAGGCGGATGGGTTTAACAAGAAACTAAAGTGATAATTTAAAAAAAGGGGGGACATTAATAGGACTAGAGTTGGCAAAGACTATCAAGACTGTAATCAATAACAGGTAAGAATAAAATTAAACTCACCTAAGCATAAGTCAAAGTTGTACAAAAATGGTAATCAATTGACGAAGCACTCCATTAGGTTTTGCTTCAATTGAATGAATATCTGCTGTTAAAGAAAAAAATACATTTGTTAATTTTTAAATATACAAATTCATTCTACCTGTAATCAAAAAAACAACTAGTACTAATAGCAGTTACACTAAAGCAATAAGACTTTTAACTAACTACCAAACATGTAAATCTCACCTTCGTTGACTGCAACAAGACGAACCAGGAAGACTTCGTGGATCTGTAATGAAACGACGAGTTCTTCATTAGTTAAATTTTAACTATAGATGAAGAAACCTAATGGTATTGCGAAAAAAAGAATTAGAAAACGAAAGTATTGTAAATAGCAAGCGAACGAACACGTGACCGCGTCTTTTTTATCCCTTGAACTGTTGCCTTTGTTTGCTTTAATTACAGCAGCAAACCAACACGCGACACAAAAATAAACTTAAACAATAATTTTTAAAGCACAAATTATTGCTTATACCTAATTTAAAACAATTAATACAACTAATAACGAAGAAACAATAAACGACTAATAAAATGACAAAGAATAATTAATGACAGATACAACTGCACTGAAGTTAGCTGCAGCTGCAACAGTAGCGCAAACTTTCACATAAATAAAGTCACTAGGAAATAGAAGTCTTCATTAACAACGATACACAAGTGAGAACAGTCAGTAAAGGAAAATCAGTTTCCTTATCAACTAATACGTTAAAATCATTGCAATTCGCTAAATATTATCAGTAACAACAATTCAAACTATCAAATAATTTGTGAAGTCGTTAATGGGTTTTCATACATTTTCAATTAAGTGTTAAACAAATTTAAAGTAAAATTGGATATAAATTTTCGCAATTAACTTGAAAATATCAGAACAATAAGTCTCTAATTTGTAATTTTCAAGTAATTTTGATCCAATTCGCAGCTAGTTTATTTAATGCGTACGAAAAAGTCCCTTAGATAATTGATATTATTATTTAAAAACACTCTTACATTTCGCACAGACAGACGGACACATACTTATTATAAAAAAATTATTTTAAGAACCGTTAAAACTACTAAAACCACTACAGTGAGAGGGATGAGCTCCTTATACAGAATTACATTTGTAATTATAACTAATAGTTGCTTTATCATAAGTTAATTCAAAATTATTAAATTTATTTATTACTGGACTACGACGTTTGTACATTTAAATATTATTAATTAATTCTATTTTTATATCTCGTACTCTCTTTTGCTTTTCAACTAACCTTTTGACCGTGAAAAAGTCAGCACCAGTCAACCGATTTTCTTTTTTAACTTTAAAAAAACGTACGAACGAGTCATTCAAATAAAATCAACAATATGAGATTTTTGTAGAAAACATTTTATGGTGTAACTTGAAGACTTTAGGGACCAATTTTATTTAAATGACCACTAGACACCGTTCGTTTAAAACGCAAGATACTTCGACTGGGATAGAAAATTGGAAAATAAATTTAAATACCGAATTAATCGGACAAATCCTCATCTGAAAACACATACTTGATCTGTTTCTTTGCAACCCTGCTAACCTTGGCCGGCGGCGGACTGTAATCGCGCAAGTTACCGCCACCATCAGAGTCACTGTCTTCATCGGATTTCTTCTTCTTCCTACTCTTCGCGGGCGCTCTCTTCTTTGCCGGTTTCGGAGGTCCGAAATTTTCGTCCGAACTCTCCGTCGATTTCTTCTTCTTTTTCGGGGCCGCCTTCTTCAACGGTTTCGTCGACGTACCAAAGTCGTCATCGCTGCTAGCTGTTGTTGTTGTCGTCGTCGCAGGCGCTTTCGTCCTCTTTTTCGTCGGTTTCTTCGAGAGTCCGCCGCAATCTTCATCGTCTTGCATCTTCTTTTTCGTCGTTGTTTTCTTGTTGATCGTGAAATCATCGTCTTCGCTGTCGGTCACGTTATTGTGATGTCTTTCTAGAGGAATGAAATTTTCGTCAGAGTCGGAAAAATCGTTGAACTTCTTAAAAGGACGCTTCTTCGGTTTAACAGGCGAATCGGCGGATGACGACACCGTTTCTACTGGTTCCGCTGGAGGTGGTGGAGAAGGCTTCTTACGTCCTGAAAAAATTTTTTGAAACATTTTCAAGTCTTTCTAAATCGCCACAATTAAAACTTACCTAGTAAGGAGTCGAAAAGATCTTCGGAACTCTCGTTTTTCTTTGGAGGCGGGGAAACTTCGTCGTCGCTTCCCGAATTATTGACAATTTCTTGTTTGAACTCGTCTTTGACAGCGTCGTTGTCGAAGAGCTCCGGTTCAGCACCAGAAGATTTTTCGTCGTCGCTGGATTCCGTGTATCTAACCGGCTTAGTAACTTGTCGTCTGCTTGTCGCCCGCTCAGAAACAGTCGGTTTTGTCGAAAACGACACGTCGTCGTCGTCCGAAATATTGAGGATGTCTTCGTCTTCCGAGTCCGACGTAGCCTTCTTCTTTTTGCCCCGTTTCTTCGGAGAATCGGAAGAATCTTTAAACAGAATTTTTTATTTATTTAATTATTTAATTTCTTTAATTAAATTATTACCTTTGTCTTTAGATTTGAAGGTCAGTTTGGTTTGTTTGAAGCCGTCTTTGCCTTTCTTGCTCTTGATTTTCTTTTCTATCTCGTCGGGAGTTCCCAGCTTATCTTTGATTGTCTTTTTGTCTTTCACCATCTCGTCAAATTCGTCCCTTTCGTCCTGAAATAGATCGTGATGTAAATATAATATATTACGTAAATAATAAGTACTTACATCGATAGATATATTTTCTTTTTTCACGCCCTTCTTAATCCTGTTCTCTTTCATTTTTTGGGCTGCTTGAGCCTTCTTCTTGAGGTCGTCGCTCACCACCGGCACAATCCTTTGGCTCACCGATGATGGCAGCGTTTCGTTTAAGTTCTTTTTCTTCCCCTAAAAAAATAATTAACGTAGCACTTTAAATTAATTGATTGATTGAACGTAATTTACGGTCATTTTTTTGGCCTCTTTGATTTTTTCGACTCCCCCGGCTTCGTCGCGACGCTCTTTTTCTTCAAGTTCGTCCAGTTTTTGAATGAAAACGTCCAGGTCTTCGAGCCACAAATGACTCGGAGTTTTCCGTTTCAAAGTATCCAGTTCTGCCAGTTTCACTTCTTTTTGACGCAACAGTTCGTTCTTTCTCTCGTCAGTTAACATCCACATAGTCAGACCTAAGAGATAGTCGAATTTTTTTACGTCAACGTTCTTCATGAACGATTTTTCCACATCTTCCGGTTTCTTGGCGCGTTCGGGGTCTTCTTCTTCGTCTTCTACTTCGTCTTGCGCTTCTTCATCGCCTGCCGGTTGATTGCGAGCCTTCCACTCGCGAACGGGGTCCGGCGTGTAACCCCTTCGAATCAACTCGTCGACGATAGTTTTTCGCTTTTTGTTTTCCACGACCAATTGACCGCTACATTTTTCCATTATAAACCTGGCTTGGTTGCTAAGCTTCGCTGCTTCCGCTTCTAACATTCCTTCCAAATAATCTTTACGTTTTTGATAATATTTTAGCCGTAGAACGAAAAATTCTTGTAGAATATCCATTACAGATTCGAACCTCCTCAAGCAGCCCAGCTCGTCAAAAACGCACATCGAGCTAGTGCTGATCATAGTTTGTAGCTTAAAGACTTTGTGAATTCCGTCTTTTTCCAGGGTTTCTAAATTGTTTGTACTAACGACGAAACGTACGGTAGTATCGGTGTTGTACTCTTTGTAGTCCGTGATAACTGCTTTCTGTTTTTCCGAACCTGTAATTAAATTTTAAATAAATAGCATCAAAAAAAGAACCGGCAAAAAGTACTTACCGTATAAGAGTACTTCCAGGGTGTTTTCTTTATACGCTTGCGTCCACGTACTAACAGGAAGTTCGGTGATTTCCAATTTTCCGTTGGCAATCACTGCAACTTCACCGCTGCAGACGTACCGATAGTCGCCGCAATCTTCAATCGTACCTTTGAAATTTTTGTAAAACGGTAACATCCGGACCGGCTCCTCGTCGTTTAACATCCGCCTAATATTCGACACCAGCTCACGCGGATTGTAATTGGGAATTTTCGTCATCCACCCAGTCCCTATTCCTTCAGCGCCGTTAACGAGGAGCATTGGAATTATCGGGATGTACCAAACCGGTTCCACCTGATTAAAACTAATTTTTATTACCTAAATTAAAAGAAATCGTCCGCTGCGTCGCCTTATATAACTTGACAGCGTCGCACACTTAAAGAAAGTACAAGAAATTAATTAATTATCCGTCGAAATAACGTTTTCACGTTGTTGCGACGTTATCAAGTCATAAAAAGATAATGCAGTTTTCTGCGTTGGTTAATCATCAAAAATATTTGTTTTTAAAGCCGATATTTGAGACATATTCGTATGCATACCTTTTGGTTATCATCGTATTCATGTTGAAGTAGAGGATCGTCTTGGGGATGAAAAATAAGTCGCGTTATTGGAGACATTTTGGTAAAAATGTATCGAGCACTGGCGCAATCTTTACCGCCTTTCAATCGTGTACCAAACTGTCCACGGGGCTCTAACAGATTGATATTATTACTTCCAACAAAATTCTGTGCGAGGTTGACTATCGTTCCACCGATGTTTGCCTCGTTGTGATGGTAAGCGGACGTAGAAGCAACTAAACCGGCCAATTGTGCAACTTTGATCTCCTTCTTGTCGTTTCTCTTGAAGCAAGTGAACAGAACTTTACGCTGACTCGGTTTTAAGCCGTCCACAAGACTCGGAATTGATCGGACGTTGTCGCCGTTGGAGAAAAGAACCAATTCGAGATTCACAAAGTCGGTGTACGACACGAACTTTGTGTCTTTCGTGTAAAGATATTTATCTGGAAGACCAATTTCCTTGCGTCTCTTGCTCTCGACCATGAAATTTGTTAACCATTCCTTGCGGTGCTCTATATGCTTTTTGCTAAACGCTAATACAATATGATCGTCGTCCTGTTGACCTACACACACAAATACGTACGTAATAATTTATGAAAAGTTTTGTAACATTATTATTTACCTATGTATTTGAAACGAATCCTGTGCCTGTTCATGTTCGAAAAGTACTCTCTTGCCTCTAAAGACGACGAAGTTCCCAAACCTTTGTAGTACTTAATATTATATGTTTTATTGTTCGGAGTGTTCGCTTTCCATTCTTCAAATTCGGGTAAGGAATAGAACGACAGAACCTCTTTTTTCTTTGACGCTTTCACGATCGGTGTGATGAATTCTTCCAGGAAATTCTGCTTCAACAATTCGGGCCACGAGTTGTGAATGAAGTTAATGAGTAGACCTTTTATGTGTGATCCGTCCTGATCTTGATCGGCCATTATCATTACTTTACCGTAACGAAGCGATTTCATGTCTTCTTCTGTGTTGTATTTTTTCTTGTACTGGAGACCGAGGATTTTTATGAGATTGTTAATTTCCGCGTTTTCGAGTATTTGTTTGTGCGTAGCTTCGCGAACGTTCAGTAGTTTACCGCGCAAGGGAAAGACGCCGTAATAGTCTCGGCCGACAACCCCGAGTCCTGACACAGCCAGGGCTTTGGCCGAATCTCCTTCTGTAAGGATAAGAGTACATTTCATCGCGTTCTTCGAGCCGGCTTCGTTCGCGTCTTCCAACTTCGGAATACCTTTGAGTCTCGACTGTTTCTTTCCGCTTGTCTTCTGAAGTTCGTTTTGGGCTTTGGATTTCGCCCAAGAAAGTACCGACTCGACTATGCCGCTTTTAATGGCGGCGTTGATGAATTTTTCGCTCAACTGACACTTGGATCCGAAACTTTTCACCTGCAACGTCATGTGCTCTTTCGTTTGCGAATCGAACGTCGGATTGACTATCAGGCAGTTAATGAACACCCAAATGTGCTCTTTGACTTTGAACGGCCTTATGTCGACGCCCCCTTTGTTCTTTTTCTTAATCACTTCGATAAGTTGCTTGACGATCATGTCGACTATGTATTCGACGTGTCGGCCTCCTTTGGTCGTTGCGATGCTGTTCACGAAAGAGACCTGCTGGAACCCGATGTCGGACAGGGCCAGTGCTACTTCCCAACGTTCGTTCGGGCTTTCGTAGATGCACTTCAATGCGTTTCCCGTTTCGTCTTCGCGATTTTTGATGTGTAAATCTACGTAGTCTTTAAAGTTTTTGACGGGCAATCGCTTGCCGTTTAAAAAGACTTTAACGCCTCTCGTAGACGCCGCAATGTCGTACGCTCTGCGTGACATGAGTTGTACTATGTCGTCTTCGAGAGTTTGCATTTTGAATTTGCTCAGGTCCGGAGTGAACGTGATTTTTGTGTAATCGTCGCCTATGAATTCTTTCACTTTAGGCTCAGACGTCTTGGTCATGTTGCTGCCCCACGTCTGTTTGAATTGCTTCTTGTATTCTTTGCAGGCAGTTTCTATTATGAATTTTGTGCTGAATATATTACAAAGTTTCGCGCCGTAGCCGTTACGTCCTCCGGTTACTTTTGCCTCTTCGTCGTTGTAATTCGACGACGTGAGCAAATGACCGAATATCATCGTCGGAACGTACATCTTTTCCTCTTTGTGCATCACCACCGGAATGCCCTGGCCGTTGTTCCAAACGGAAATGACGTTGTTTTCCGCGTCTATGTCTATTTTAATGCAATCCATTTTTTTATCTCTCTGCTTGTTATCGGCCGCGTTGACGAGTATCTCGTCGAATATTTTATACAGGCCTGGTACATAACACAATTTCTTTTTAACCATTATTTGTTTTTCATCGTCGTAAGTCCACATGTCCTCTGTTACTCGTTCAACTGAACCTATGTAGGTGTCAGGACGGAGTAGGATGTGTTCCAATTGTGATTTTTTCTGGTATATCTTTTCAATCGTCTGCTTTTTGGGTGGTAGATGTTTGTAGGGAGGGCTCTCGTTAGCCGTAGAGCCATCGCCATCGGTTCCACTCATTTTCCGTCCTGTTACAACACAAATTCAGCTGTCACTTATTCACTTTTCGTTGACAACAACTTGATATATTTACTCTCGAAGTTTGATAATTTTAATGACAATACATACGATTATAAAAAATGCAAATTTACTAATTATTTATTTATCTATAAGTTCACATTGACTTGGCAAATATTTCGTATTTGTTTAGAAAGTAAAATAAAAAAATGAAGTTTAACAAGACATTTTATAACCTACAATTGCGGTAATGTTTTCGAAATAATAAGTTAAAGTTAAAATTAAGCATAATTACACGTAAAATAACATCGTTACCTTTTGAATGCGAGTGCTTGTTCCTTATTGGATTAATAAGGTTACTTTTACTGGCACAAGAGAGCCAGAACTTTGTTATGGACTTAATTTTAGTAATTGATTAATGCTCCGTTACTTTCTATATAATTCGAATCAAAAATGGCAGAAAATAATAAATTTAAGTACCTTTAAATAGATTCACTTATTCACTAAGAAATCACATTCACAGTCTCCTAGCTGAATCTTCCACAGCTTTTTTTCTCGGTCCGCTAACGTTACACAAAACTAAATTATTATTCACCGGCCAATAAGACAACTAAGGACGCTTACAAGCACCAATCAATTTTGAAAACTTAACGAACTTATTAGTTATCACTAAAAGCCAGTGCAATTTATGTCCTTGCCATTGCTTATGCCATTTGCTGTACCGGTTTTTTAATATAAAAATTATTGTGTCTAAATAACCAACTTAAAAATAACACCGGAAAAAAACTAACGTTTTATTTTTTTCGCTTCTTATGTAAAATTAATTAAGTAAAAAAAATAAAAAGGTCAGTAATACTGAAGTTATAAATTTAAACGTATTTATAAAGCTATTTCTAATAAACTACGTCTGTTACATCGTGGTAACGAGACTGGAGACACACTTATATCACAAGGTCACAGCTGTCACCCAAAACAAACTAACCTAACTTAACCTACAATTGTTAATGACTAAATAAAGTGTAATTTTGCAATTAAATTCTTTCATGTAATTATATTAAATATCATTTAATATAAAACAATGGAAGAAACATTAACCATGCTTGATACTGACTCAAATCCTAGCGATATTTCCAAGGTAACGGTTTTTTATTTCAACGTAACCTCACTTATTCTACTATTTGCTTTCGCTGTTAATTACAGAATTCAGACATAATTTCTGTAACAGAAATGACCTCACAAAGTTCAGATAGTTTCCATTTACAAATAAATGATCCATTGGAAAGTAATTCGCTAACTAAAATGGTAAACATCAACCGACTTCCGGAAGTAAATGAGAACAAAGGGCCCGTGTTTGTGGATCACTGCTACGCTAGGCCTTGGAATTGGCGTCCCGGGGGCACATTTCTCAAGCCAACAAAGACACTTTTCATGCCCAAACCGGTTAAAAACGCCAGGAAAAGATCTTTCAATCCCCTAGCGCCTTTACAAAATTACAGTGAAAAGATCGACGTCGTTGAAGTCCCTACTGAGCCTCCCGCAATTTATGACGTCAATAAAGCAAGAAATCTCATGGACGAAAGTGAGAAACACGTCGCGACTTTAAAAACAAACCTACGTGATGACTGGGAGGAAACTGTGGTTCCACTAAAGTAAGTGGCAATTATTAAGTTATTTATTTATAATGTTATAAAACATTTAGATTTAATTGGACTCCAATTCAGCACAAACTATTCAATGGTATGGTCAATATATTAAACTCAGATCGTTTGAGTCGTTTAACTTTTGATGGTAGCACGAACGAACCCATTGTAAGACGTACAGTGATTGAGAAATCAGTGAAAAGAATTCGGCGACTTTTGGCTACAATATCATGGGATCCGAAGTTGACTCAGTGGCTTCATCAGCTATTGCTTGATCATTTAAACACTTCTTACCTCACTATTTATTTAGATATCTTACAGGTGAACTGTACGATTAATATCTAAACTTTAATAATAAAGTTTGGCCTTTTTTTACAGACTTTAAAAGCAAAACTACCGGCGTTTGTCGATAAAATGATTTACAGCGGGGGCGTATCGAGTCGTATGGGTGCTGTGAGCAACGAGAGCTTGTTCATGCTCCTTAAACGTCCGTGGGATCCTGTTGCGTCGAGCCTGATGCAAGACAAACCAAAGAAACTTCCGGGGAATCCCGTTATTGTCGTCGCTCCTTCGTCACCGAGCAGCGCAGGCGAAATCCTTTCGAAGAGGTACCAAAAATGGATAAATCTGTTATCCAATCTCACTTCTGTCATTCCCATTACCGTAAATATAGGTAAGACACACACAGTTATAAACTTGTATTTATCTGCTACAAAAAATTCTTGTTTTTAAAGGTAACATGAGTCATAGGATGACCATGATGAATTGTGCTGATCAAATGTTTGCTGCGACGAGAACTCGGGTGCAGGAAATCAAGAACGATCTACCCGGCAGACCGATCGTATTGGTAGGTTTTAATGTGGGAGCTGCGCTGGCTCTTCAAGTAGCTCAACTCGAACACGTGGCTTGCGTCGTTTGCGTCGGTTTCTCCTTGCTCACCGCAGATGGTAAACGTGGCGAACCGGACGACAGTTTGTTGGAATTGCAGTGTCCGGTGCTTTTTGTTAGCGGACAATGTGCAAGTAAATCTTCGTAAGTGAGAGGAGACGAAACGTTGAGAACAAAAACTTATCGCTGTTATCTTTCTTATTTTAAGGCAAGAAGAATTAGAAGATCTCAGGGAGAGAATGCGCATTGAAACCGGTCTTATAGTTGTCGGTTCAGCTGACGATTACTTGCGTATAACTAAAAAGAAGAAACAAGCGGAAGGGATCACGCAGGACGTCGTTGACCGGTGCATTGTTGTATGTAGCGATAAAAATTGTAATTAGCGCCGTTAAAACAAAGTTTTCCAGGACGAAATTGGAGAGTTTATAGGCAATATTATGTTGTCCCCGGTACCTCCCCAAATACGCCAGTCGCCCGTAAATCACCCTACCGAAGGCCAGCCGGCACCCAAAAGGATCAAAATGGAAAGAAAACGGAACAATTCCAATGACAGTTCCATCGACAGCGAACCTCCGAGTCCTACACCCCGGATAGTTCGTCCCGGTACGTATTAAAATTAAACTCAAACACAATGTATAATTTAATTTCCTTTTAGTTGGAAGACCTCCAGGTTCCAAGTCGAAGAACAAACTAGAATCCCGTTGGGCAGCGCAAATATCCCAAGGTACCTGTCCAGTCATTGATCTTTCCCCTCCTACAAGTCCGAGACCACCACCCGTAATTACACCAACACCAACTGAACCCTCTGTTTCCGAAACAACACTACCTACTGACACCACACCATCCCTTACACAAATACCCGAAACATCCACTAACACCGTCCAATCGTCGACTATCACAAACATACCCGCATCGCCACAAAAATTACCCTCTCAAGGTAATACAAACGACTTACAATAAGACATTTGTACAAATATTCGAGGTAGAAATTTACCCTAATCAATTTTTTTAAGCTGTTAAGATGCAAGCTATGGGGGGACCACGTCCTCTCGTTGGACCTGGAAGTCTTACAAAAAAAGATTTGAGAACTAACGCTCCCAAAGGAACCGGTATTAAGGGTAACGATTTATTTATATAAGAACATTAATAATTAATTTGTGATTTCGTTCCTTGCCGTTTAGTTTTGGATAATATCACGATTACTTCCGGTACGCCTGCGCGATTTCTCTCGGGTCATGGAAAGACCCTGGACGTGAATAAAATGAACAGAATGTCGGGGAATTACGGCAAAGATAACGCGTACGGCAATATGATGTTGATGGCTGACGGAGGAAAATTAAAGTCTTCTTGTAACACGATTAGGGGAACCGGAAGCACGCCTATAATTTTACCGGTTTCTAGGAATAAACAACAACAAATTGGACCAACACGTACGTACGTACGTAAATACTTTATAGTCTGGTCTGTATTTTAGTTTTACAGGTTACACGAAATACATAACGTCAAAGCAACTGCCCGTGAAGAAACCTTTGAATCTCAACCAAACATCATTTAGTTCTACGCTTCCGCCACCGACCAATCTGACGTCCCAAGACATCATGGATCTCCCTATAATTTTCGCGGACGACAACCAAATGTTGACGCACAACACTATGCAGCCGGCTCCGTCCGAGTTTGTCCATCAGAACGCTCCCAAACCGTCATTACCTCCTCCACCTCCACCGCCGAATGCTTCCGCTCCAGGAAAGATAATTTTTATGAACAAATCAACACCTTCATCTTCATCTGTTCCCACGTCTACCCCAACTAGCATCATTATCACCAACAGTTCTCTAAAGAGACCGGCATTGTCGGTGCCTGTAAGGGCATCGACGCATCCTGTTAAATATACAAAGATTATCTTATCAAGAGCTGGGACCTCTTCAACCGTTACAGAAACAAAAAGCGGCACGAGTTCTTCGAATGTTGACGGAAAAGTGACTGGACTACCGGCTGATATATCGATTAAAAAAGTGGAAGTGTCGAGTAATAAAAGTGCTGGTAGTAATTACCTAGAACCAATAGATTTGGAGAAAGAATTGGTTGCTACAACAGTGCCCAAGCCTAATTATGCTCTTGTTGGGAGAAAGCTTGTGGAAAAAAGTAGTACAAAGCCAGAAACACAAGAATAAAGACACTTAAAATTCTTGATATTAGATTATCTTGTATTTTAATTAATATGTACGTTAAATATAATTAATAGAAACTGTTTCTTGTTTTCTGTTTGGAAATCAAATACGGGCTAATGCATTTAACCCTGTTTAACCCCCTAGGCACTATATCTTATTATATAACGAGATAAATTATTAAAGTACCTTATGTCTTGATGTTCCTGTTAAAAACTTCATCCAACGATTCCTCCATTACCTGGTTTGTTCCTCGTAGACCATCAACTACTTGCTTACTCCAACTAAAGTATTGTTTAATCCGGTTCTCATTCCAATCTGTTGGAGGATTGTTTTCTAAATCCCTAAGATTGTACAATTTGTCAGCAAGTTTCACCAATTTTGCCTTATAACTGGAAGTGGGGGCATGCTTTATTTGCAGTTCCTTTCTGGTTTCCTTTGGTAGAGATTTGTCATCTGTAACTTCTCTGACGATATTGCAAACTTCAACTCCAAATTCAGCTTCTATTTCTTCAAATGTTGTGCAAGTGTCTTCTACAGTGTCATGAAGGATTGCTGCTTGTAGAGTAACGGTGTCGTCAATGTTTGCTTCATTTGTCAAGATATAAGCTACCCCTTTAATACAAATTACACTTTATAAAAGTACACATAACATATTTCTTGGTTAATTACCTATTGGATGATTTATGTACGGACTCTCGGCTTTGTCTTTTCTTCTTTGGTCTTTATGCTTAATTGAAGCAAAGTTTATTGTCTTCAGAAGTATTTCTGCAACTGACATTTCGGATTTAAGACTATTTAAAACATTAAAAGTTAAACATAACCTCAAAAGTATTATAAACGTAATCGTTTGATAAATTTTCCAAAGAAAACCAGCAAAGTAAATGGAATGCAGGGATGTCATTTAATTGGACTATAACTTTAAGTTACGCCCAAATTTAGACAAAATATGTACGAAAGATAAAAAATAGGCCACTTACAATATGGCCGACGTGTCGAGCACGTGCTAAACTGACGCCATGTTTGTAAACTGAATTTTATTAGATGTGAGAAGTATTTAAAATACGAATTATTGGGTGTAATATCATATGAATTTAATAATTGTAAACAAAACTACACAAAAAACACTTTATTTCAAACTTTTACGGAAGTACAGACCCAGGCAGTCCAATTAAATACATAATTAAATTACACTACTTACACTCTAACATGAATTAAATCGTCCTTCATCATGGAACCAATTAAGCTAAATCTTAAAAAAATATTGAGAACGTTCGTGAACGTATTTATTTCTTCCTTTTTGTTGCTGTTGTTTGCTGTATTTCGTCAACAGTGGAACAAACAAAAAAACAAACTAAATATTCGACTGCTTCTTTTTTTGTTTAATTTGCATTCCTTATCAATTTCATATGTTTTTCGCATTTCCATTGATGCGTTAGCTTATTATTTTTCATAATCTCATTTTGTTGATCAGTAAAAAATTAAGAGGACTCTTATTAAAAAAAAGAAAAACGTAATCAACGAACATAAAAGCCTATGTTACCGTGTACAATACTTAATTAATGAGGCGACGCGAAAACAAAAATGGAATGATCAAATTATTTTTTTTAAACTCCTGTTCTCTTAACTCGCTACTGGATGAAACCTGTAACGAAATAAAAAATACCCTCTTCATAATTGCAATGTATTGTATATTAATTAGTTACCTACCGAACGAACAGTATCAATGCACAGAGAAAGAAATTAAAGGTGTATGTGGTTGATCGAGATAGAGAGATGTGGATGATAAAACGTAACTTAATAGGGTTGATGCCTCTGATTTCGGCCGCCTCCACCACCACCCCTTTGTTTGCCGCCCGTGAAATTACCAGCACCTGCAAAAAACAAGATAACAAATATGACGACACCGCGTCAAACCGATCCTGAACATAAAAAAAAAAACAGATCTCCACAGAAAATGTTTCTACTGTAAAAAAAAAACAACATCAACGTATAACTAAATAAAAAAATGCAAAACAAAAAAGGAATACGTGAAATGTAGCAACTTTAATATTTTGGTTTTGTTTTAAAGATGCTGCATTTTATTTATGACGCGACTAAAAAAACTAACTGGTGTGGCATCGAAGAACAAAATGCAAATATGTAACTAAACTACAATTTTTTGTAAAAACAAGAAAAGACAGAAAAAGGACGTAATGACAAACAAAACTAAACAAAAAAGAGAATAAAAATTAAAAAAACAAATAGTAGTAGAGTATTACTAGGCCATTATTGTAATATTCCTATTATTTATCAAAGCAGATTACAAACAAATGAGTATTTGTTTTTAATTCTTTTTTTGTAAATATTTAGTACCTTTGCCACGTGCCACACCACCTCTTCCGCCACCGTAGCCGCCCTCATAGTTACCATATCCATAGTCTGCCACATTATGCAAACAAACATGGTCAGTCAACGAGAAATTTATTTCACACTTTACTACATCACAATATTTCATTCAGCGGATTTTACCACGACCGACAGAAAACACATTTTAGCCATGACTTTTTTCTTCGGGGCTGAAATCTGTTTTCAGAATGTCTTAGTATATCGTACGTCATTCGAATCAAGTATAAGAAATGTCATTTGATTTTACTAAAACGCGAAAATAAAAAAATTAAATTAAGTGACCGACCAAAAGAGAACAGTGGCTTAAAAAATATATGTACAGAATGCCTGTTTGTCTGTATATAGACGCTTTAAAAAAATTAGAAAAAATGTAACTACGCGAACACAAAAAACGTATTAACATCAATAAAAACTTTGCTGTAACAATAAATTGTAATTGTTAATAATAATGAATTTTTCATTTACTTAATGTAACTAATCGCGTTTCTTTTAACCACAATAACCGTTGTTATTTTGCCACTTTAAGAAAAAGAAAAAAATCACTATTTAAAAAAAAATTATTAAGACATGCAAGGATCGGGTGACAAGAGACGGGGTATGTGTTCATAAAACTGTCCTTTTCGATGTGATAAACTCTTTATTATCTCCTGACAAAAAATAATAAAACAATTCTTCGTGTCTTATCAAAAGAGACAATAATATATATTTTGTTATTTATATGATTATTTTAATTATTTCAAGCCGAACACAGAATCGAAACGAAAAACAAACATTTTACAGAAAAAAAGGAGAAACTACGTCCATTACTTTCTTTTTTTTTTACTTCCATTAATTATTCGCAGATAATTAAGTCGTGCAAAAAAAAGAAAGAAAAATGGAAAAATTTAGCAGCGTTTTGTCACTGTGGCAATTATAATAATATAAACACATCATCACATCATAGACATGGTCAGTTTTTGTTAATTTCAACTTTTTTTTTTTTGAACGAGGAACACAACGATGCGATATTAGACACAAAAAAAGACGCGAACCGAGTCTAGTGTGCTATATGGTCGAGTAGGAACAAACGACGATATGGACGCGATCAACAAATGAGAAAAACAACCGCAACAAAATCAAATGTGCTGGTTGAAAAAGTGGGTAAAAAGTACACGCGACAAACGAATAGAACAGTTTTTCTTACCCGAAAAAATAAAACGCGAACGGCAAGCTTTTTCGCTCCTGAGAAATAATAAATTTTTCGGGAGCGAAATATAAATAATCGGCTAGTTTTTCCTCCCGAATACAAACGTTTCGCTACCGAAAAACACGGAAGAATTAGTTTTCGTTCCCGAGCGTCGACTTGCCGTGTTAGCATAATCTTTTCTAAATCGGACAACACATACACAACTGTGGCAAAAAGTGAAATTAAAGGACTGGTAATCTAATTATAGGAACTAACGTAAAAGAAAATATTTGTTCAATTCAAAACACGAAAATAAAGGCCAAAAATATATAAAAGAGAACTAATACGATCTCTACCAACAAATAATTTTTTTTTTTTAATGACTGAACTGATTGCTATTATGATTAATTTGCGTGCTATTATCGGTGGTGGTTGTTGTAAATATATGTAATGATAATTTTTTTTTTGTTTTCTCTATTATTAATACGATAATTTATAACGTTACGAACTATTATCACAGCAAAGGGTCATATTTGCTAGTGGTGTTGTTGTTGTGTTGGTTGTATTTACCATAATTGCCAGAGTAATCGTAACCGCCGTATCCTGCTCCGTAGCCTCCGTAGCCACCGCCGTAGTAGTCGTAGCCGCCGCCGTAGCCATCGTAACCACCGCCGTAGCCCTGGTTGTAACCACCGTATCCGCCGTAGTTCTGACCCCAGTTTTGCGCGTAGCCGCCTCCACGACCCCGACCACGGCCCATTCCTCGACCGCCCCCGCGGCCTCCACGCATGCCCATACCCATACCCATCGCATCGGGTTTCGGCGTCGCCTTTTTCACGTCAACCTGAACACAAAGAAAAAAATAATAAATTGCAGAAACACGTTCAACTAAAACATTAATCTTTTTTAAAAAATAATTATCAGCTGAATGTAGAATCGTCAAAGTTACTATCAGTAGCAGAACTGACAATATTGTCAATCATCATACAACAAATTAGAATTACACAACGAAATAAGAGCCCAAAACAACTGAAACTTACCTCTTTGTCTTTTATGGTCTGCTTTGGCGTCTTCAATAACTCGTTCACGACCTGTTCCGAGTCAAAAGTGATAAAACAGAACCCTTTTCTTTGATTTTTCGTCTTATCAAAAGGCATCTCTACTTCTACGATCTGCAACAAACGAATTAAACACTCAAAAAATTTTGCTTTCTTGAAATGATCCGACTCTACTTACATTTCCAAACTGCCTAAAGTAGTTCTTGATGTCGTCATCGGATAGATCGGTGGTAAGGCCACCAACGAAGATTTTCCCGTGTCGCGCTTTCGCCTTTTTGGGGTCGACCTTCTTGTTGTTGATGATGTGATCGCCGGCGGACGAAACCTTGTCGATCGCCTCGGCTGTATTGAAAACGATAAACGCGAAGCCCCGCGATCTGCCCGTGTTCGGATCTGTTTTAACGTTAATACTTTCGATCTCGCCATACTGGCCGAAATGTTCCCTAAGTTCTTCTGCGAAACACAAGTGAGAAAAAAGAAAAACACAAATTAAATTGCTCTTAAGCCAGGACTTTTAAACAAATTTGAATATTATTAGGCAAGTGGTGCACAATTACATTTGTCTTTTTGATAGTAGGTGCACCATTTACCTGTATGTACATATATTAGTAAAATGTATGAAGAACTTACTTTCCGTAGTTTCCCAGCTTAAACCTCCAACAAATAATTTTCTGTGAACAAAAAAGGGATAATGAGAGGAAAATAGATCGATCGGCCGTTTAAAGCAACCTAAAATGACCGTTTCTTTCTTACTTTTCAACGAGAAAATTAATGTACAACTTTAGTAATTTACAAAACGGCTAATCAGGTGTAAAAGATTATGTACTAATAAAAAATGAGCAGCAAAGTGAGAGAGAGAGACTGATCCAAGTTCGTTCAAACCGAAGGCTAAAGTCTTGACAACAAACGTATCTAAGAGGCTATAAAAAACGTGTAAAATAGAAAATCTGAAAAATTTAAAGTCCAATTTTTAACCTCAAAAAAGAGAGAAAAAATTTAAAGTTAAGTCACGGCCCTTTAATAATAAATTAAAGGCAATTTAAGAATGTGACGAGTGTGTTACTGAGTGACGGGTAGTAATGCCCAAGGATAAATACCATGGGTCCATGACACATGTCCACTCGGGTCCTCTCAGCTCCTTTACACCATTGGCTGACACCTGAAGGAAAGGAAGTCTGGTTAATGTAAAGACATCGTTCTTTAAATCCTGTCAGCCTACACCATCACGAACGAGAGAGACTTTTAACTTTACCGTGAAATAGTACTGATTGTGCGAGAGATTCGAACATGTCTTTACTTTAATTCACTCATGAAAGACAAGGCAAAGGCTTCGTTCGGTACAACGTCAAGAAACAGAGTACAACAGCTGAAAATAATGGAACGACTTCCGAATATTGAAGAGACATCGTTCTGCGCAATCCTTTACAAATTTAAAAGATTAGATAGAGCTTTGCTGATGTGATCCGCCATTTTCCCTTTTCCGTTTGGTTCGGGTTCACAAAAAAATCGAAGAATTCATAACAAATTAGTTACTGACAAAAACAACAAAATAAAAAATTAATCGCTTACAAAATCTACAAGTACAATTAGATTTTAAGCTAGAATAGAAAACTGAACCACCAGAATCGAGATGATTCAAGAATAATGTTTACTGTATATCTATATATATAAGTATACTCGGCCGGTCATCAAACGAATACTGTTGTGAAAAAATACAAAATTTAATTCGTATTTAACAGTCTCCTACAGCGATGTCTCAATAAACCAACGAATCGTACTAAAAAACCCTCCAAATGGCACCTACCTGTCGTCATCTCGGCCTGGCGTGTCTGCACTTCCACTGTCGGCCATTTGGGACGCATCTCCTGCGCCGCCGTTTTGCTGTTGTCCGTTCATTTGGTCATTCTGTTGGAAATTCTGGTCTGCCTGTACGTCCTGTGAAAAGTCCTCTCCGTTTTCCATAGGACAATCTTGATTTGCCATTTTTTTTCACTAAAAAACTTTATATTTTTCCTGATGAAAATATAACACTTCACTACACAATCCACGACAAGAAAAGGACGCTGACTAAAGTAAAACGACCGCAATCGATGAGGGCGCTTCACCTCCTTCGCTCTCAGCCAATCAAATTCAAATTCAACCGGAAAAGAAAAAGAAACAAACGACATAAGAAAAGGACAGAATACGTTCGTTCCTCCGCGTCGGTTCGTCGAAGAATCGGTCATCAACCGGCATGACCAGTAGAATATGTGACCTTGAAATAACGTCGCCCTGTACTACCCAGGACGTACCGGTGTTGCCAAATTACTAAATAATTTCTGAATATTTATAATTTTAGTTTTATCGTCAAAAATTTAATTAACCAAACAGTTAACCAACGACTTAAACTAACTTTATCATTTTTGTAAAACTAATTCGAAATAACATAAAATTACCGTATCTTTAAGATATTGAACGTGAGAATTCCAAGTGCGAGTCCATAAAGTTAACGTAAAATATATTCTTAAGGACCACCTGCAGGTTATACTAAATTTAACAGGAAATAAAATACTGTAATTGTGGTTAACAAGAAAAAAATTCTGAATTGGCAACGCAGGTACGGAATGGACGGTTCAGCCCATGTTTAGCCTTTTGCATAACCAATGTCAGAAATGGCGGGAATTGTTAAAGGCGGGAACCGCTCAATTTCAAAATTGTTTACCTAAATATTTCTAGTGAGTTAATTAAAAATTGAATAACGAATCGTATTTAAACATGGGCTTATGACTTTATATGCAAATTTTGGTTAGAGAGAAGTAAAAAGACGAAAATGCCTCATTGTAAAGTAAATTGAGTTAAAATAGAATTAAAAATGAAAGTTTATTTACGTGCGTTTTCCAAAATTTTAGGAAATAAAATTGGGCAATGTTTGGAGAACATGCAATAAAATTCGGTCAGCTATCTTTCGCGTTGGTTTGAATTTATGGGAGTATTATTTGCCGTTGGACCATGGAAAAACGAATCTTATTACAGGTGAATAGACAATTAAAAAAAAAATCGTTTCACTAATTCCTGATTTAATAATTTTAGAATCGCAGTTTACTTCAGTACTGTCTGGTCCCTTAAAAATAGTTTTGGCTTTATCAGATCAAGAAATTAGCGAACTTGCGGACTATTTTAAGGTACCTGATGGAAGAATATTGTACAGACAATTATGTGAAGTTATACACGGAAGCGGTAAACCAAACAAATTTAAAAAAAAATATGAGCAATAGTTTTTTTTAAACAGTTCCCGATTTTTCAAAAAATGAGCCACTCGTAACCGGCTTGGAATGGGAAGACCCCTTACAAGTTAATCGCCTGAGCGGTACTGAAGAACGAAGATTGAGCGTTCTCATTACCAAAATAGCGTCCTTAGTTAATCTGAGGAAATTATTGTTAATGCCCTTTTTCCAAGACTACGAATTAGTAAGTACTCACTTGACAAATTACTTAAGCAATTAACTTAAGCAATTAATTGGCAGGTAACGAAAAATAATGGCACAGTCACAATAGCTCATTTTGCACGCATATTGGATTATTTAAAAATTCTGGTATCCGCTGACGATTTTAATCTCTTAATTAAAAGATATCAAAAAGATGGATATACCATAAATTACATGGCGTTTGTGAACGATATAGACAAAACAATTAAATACATGGAAGCGCACGGAATCTTAGACCTTGGAGGGGTAATAACTATATTTTAATATTTTCAGAAACTGATTTTTAAAAATTTCATTTCAAGGACATTGTAAGTCAGTTTCCTGGAAGAGTTATATCAGCCGAGTTACCAAAATTACCACGACCTGAAATTGGAAAGATTTTGGCCGCCACAATTTTCGGAAAACAAAGCATTTTCCATCCCGCTCTGGAACCACCCAAGGAACAAAGAGACCTTATGAGCCTCATGACCAGAATACAAAGGCATATACTCGAAAATCGAATTCGTCTTTCAGAATTTTTCGAAGTAAATCATTTTCCAATCCTCCTGCAATCTTACTGAACATTTTGCAACATCTAGAAGATTCTAGAACATTCCAGATCATTCTGGAAATATTCTCCATTTTAGATCATTCCCAAAAATTAATAATTTATTAAATCAATGGTTTATTTCTAGGATTTTGATCCGCTTCGATGCGGCAAAGTAACGGTGCCACAATTTCATCGTTGTTTGGACGCGATAGGCATCAGTGGCCTTCACCGGTTGTACCTGTCGTTGCCCGAAATTGAAACGATCGTGACCCAGTACAAGGACCCCATTGACGCGGGAAGAGTTTGTTGGAAAACTTTTGAGGATGACGTAAACCAAGTGTTCACTACTCAGGTAAAAAATGGTCGTACGAGACCATTTATTTATTAAATTTTACATTTGTACATTTAGGAATTGGAGAAATGTCCATCCCCAGACATTAAGAAGCCTCCAGACGAGGTGGCGCATCTTCCCAAAATGGGTGCAAAAGTTTGGGACAGAGTGCAGCCTCCAATGAGAGATTTATGCGAGGATGCGGTCGAAAAAGTCAAGAATAAAACAATGAAGAGAGGCATCCTACTCAAGCCTTGGTTCAGGGACTATGACAAGTGACTTAATTCTTTCCAATTAGAGCTAAAACTGTAATTAACTCTAAATAAAAATCTTTCTTTTACAGGCATAATAATGGTCACGTGTCGAGGCCTCAGATGCGACAATCCATTCTGGCCAGCGGAATACTTTTATCAGACGAAGAACTTTATGCACTTGAAGAACGATTTAACGACGACGTTGGTTTCAATTACTTCTGGTTCCTTCGAGAAGTTGAGCCCAAAATGGAAGAAGCCCCACTGGTACTATTTGTTCCCTACATAAAAATAACACTAACGTACTAATTATCTTACAGTACGCCGGATACGTCGAAGAAATGAAGAAGGTAAACGCGCCGAAACGTCCCCGTCCGGCCACTAACGACGAACGCGACATAATCCAAGTGTTGGCAAAAATTAAAGGAAAAGTCGTCAGAGAAAGGATCAACATTATACAGTTTATGAGGGATTACGACCGTTGTAATGAAGAAGTTATTCATAGGACAGACTTTGAAAGGGCTCTGTCCGCTGCTGGCTTCGCTCTAACACCCTGTGAAATAGAAACCGTAATGGAAATGTACGTATTGTTTTACAGATTCACCATGGACAATAAATTTCAATATTAACTTAAGATTTGCTTCACCGAAACGCTGCTGTTGTGTGGATTACAAGAGATTCTGCGAAACCGTCGAGGAAGCATTCACCCAAGCATGTCTTCATAGGGCTCCTCTAATCATACCATTGCAACACGTACCAGCCAAAGACTGCACGCGAAACTTCCTCAATTTCGATGAGAGGCAAATTGTTAACAACGCTCTTCAAAAATTATGCAAGAAACCCGATCTTAAAACGAATCTCATGTCAATATTTACGGTGAGTTAATGACGTGAACTAATAACTCGAGTTAAAATTCTTTCTGTTCCGTTTTTCAGGATTACGACAAAACAAACTGTGGGACTGTATCTCAGCAGATGTTCATGAAAGGACTGTCCCTCAGGAATATGGCCGATATGATTTCGAGAAAGGAATTCGATGCTGTCTGTAAGGCGTTCGGATTCGAGAGGGGAATGAGAGACGAGGTAGACTACAGGGCGTTCATGAAAGTTCTAGACATACTACATGCGAACGACAAACACTTACCATTTTAAATACTTTTAATCATTCTGTAAAAAGAATAATTGTTTTAGATGTTCAAACAAACGACGTTATAAATTTTAAACACAAATAAAACTAAGTAACAAAATATAAAAATACTATTTCTTTATTTTCCTCGTATCAGTCTCAAAAAAATACGTAAAGTATTTCGCCCAGCAGTAAATAATTCCGAAGGAACAATAGACCGACGTGGTCATCAGGGGCAAAAACGGGAGCGTTTTCGACAATCCCAAAAAGCCATGAATGAAGTTTTCGAACAGGAAAACAGGAATCAAACCCGCCAAGTATAAACTTTCGAAAAAGTTTAACAACGGTAGCGTGTACTGCTTACGCAAAGGGAACAAATGGGATAAACTATAAAAGCAGTAAGTGGTGTATATGATATACAAAAAGACCTTAACAGCTATCAAGGATTTAGGGAAAAGAAGAGGAAACAGCGAGTAGTGTCCCACAGTAGACAATAACAGAAATATTTTTGCGTCTTCAAAATCGAAAACGGATAAAATGCTGCAAATAAAAAGAAGTCAATAAAATGATTCATTAAACCATTACATAATTAGTACCTCAACGGAATTATCGTCATCAGTACGGCCTTCTCGTGAACATGCCAACCAAACAGAAACGACGTCAACGAGCACAGAACCAAACTCCTTATAAAATTACGAGGGGAAGTACCATAAGACCATAGTTTAATACATCCAGGAAACATGAAGAGGACAGTAGCAATTAATGTAACAAACGGTGTGATGTTCGGTAATATCGTATGGGAAAACTCCTGCACCAAACCACCTGTCATGGTCGCAGGCGATGAGGTAACGTTAAATCCAAGTTTTTTAACTACAAAGTAATTAATATAAGAGACGAGAGACTTTACACGCGCCTGTGTGTACCTGATATAAAGGCGCCTTTATCAAGTACGTTGTAAACAGCCCAAAAATTTGGGGCCCAATATGCGTGGCATAAGCCTCTTTTGAATGGAAATAAACGTGATAATACCTTCAAATATTATTGTAGTTAAAGACATTTTATATTCGAATAATAATTATAAGCTTACTTGTCCTAAATGGTCATAAAACGGCAGATAAGTTACTAGAAACACTCCAATCACAACAGCTCCTAACTTGGCAGTATTTACGAAAGAGAAAGAGTTTACCAAGTCCATGATTTTGTGACTTTTGTGTATTCTATCAAAGCAATAATTACGCAAAAGATATACGAAATACGTGGGGCCCATGTATATATAAATATGCTTCAAATTGATTAACACGGTGAACCAAAACGCACCTTTTAGGTACTTTCCCTAAATAATTAAATCAGTTAAGTACTCAATTTATATAAGTACTTATAAGATTACCTGAATCATATTTGCAACAGACAATAACAAAATACCATACAAAAAACCGTTATATTGGAAATGTATGTGGTCTATCATTATCAGTCCTACATTAGAAATTAACAGCAATATCAAAACTACTTCGGTTTTCCAACCACCTTTCAGTGCTACACTGCACCTAAATTTTTAATTATTCTACTCGATATAAATAATAATATAAAATATATGAGACTTACTGATGTACTCCACAAGCATACACGAGGTCGGTTAATATCACAGACAATCTTTGAAACAGTACCGCAGCGTCTGATGCGTAATTTAGATTTTTTAAATGTAACATGTCAGGATCAAATAACTTTGCACCATACGATAAAAAATATTCAAACCATGCAAATAACGGAGGGTAATCTAAAGTCCATTCCGAAGTATCCTCAAAATACCATCGTTTCGTAGGCAAATTGTGAGTTATTGCTAACCAATTTCTGTGCACTTCAAAATCGGTCGAATGGCTACAAATTTACTTGCCATCGTATTTTTTCACAGCACTAATAATTTATAACTTACTAAGACGGCACAAGAAGTAATTTAACACAAGATGTAAGCAATAAAGACATAAAAATCATATTGGAAACCAAACATTCACTACACACTTTAAGTTAGGTTAGAATAGCGAAAAATAAGAGAGGTTATGGGTTAGAAAATCATAGATAATCAAAAAGTATAAATCATAAAAATGTAGTGGCCGTGAACACAGCAACTATTCTATACAACAAATTTAGTTAAAAACAAATCAGATTAATTAATATAAAAATAACTGGAATGAAATATCTAATTGTAAGCAGTTTAAATGTTCACCTGTTACCAAAATAATTTTCAAAAATTAATTAACTGTCGTCTGCGTATATCTATGTACTGTCATTTTGACAACTAATGTAAATATAACCTTACTTATTGCGATAGTTAATGGAAACGTAACAATTTTATTTATTAATTAAAAACTTGTTAATTATGTTGAATAACTGTGTAAAGTGATAATAGTTGGTGTAATTAATTAAAATAACAGAGAGAAATGATAATAACAACTACCTGCAAATATAAAAATGGTAATGCATAGGGCACTGTTTACATGGTTTATTGTACTTATATTTTTCGTCCTTCTTTGCCTTCGACTCGAGTCACGAACACATTGGAATTGGTTTATAATATTCCTGCCCATGTGGATTTACGATATGATATTACTGATAGACTCGGTTGTGAACATCATTATACACTGTAAGCACGAGAACCTGTGGACAATATTAGAGAATAAGAATAACTTATTTATACTTGTGGTATGTTTGAAACTGACTTTTCAAGTGATTGTGTGTTTAAAATTGGAATATGAATTTTTAAATTTAAATATGTATCATGTATTGATACCGTTTTGGATATTGTTACCGATACTAATTATTGAAGTTTCTTTTACATTATTTAAAGACACCACTACAAATTATAACATATAATAATTGGGAACTTAAGTATGTACAGTCCCAAAAAATTATTTTGTTAATTAAATGAAATAATACAATGATAATTGTTTTTTTTGTGAACAAAAAACTTGGATTAGCTATTTTTTTATTTATTTTTACAGTACAAAGAGAATTTACAATTAAATCTACCAACTCAACACATATTTTTGCGACAAAAAATATACACAATATAGAGAGATGATACGCAGATATTTATTTATTTAATATATCACCAAACTTAACAACTGTATTTGGCAAAAAAAAAACTATAAATGCACAATAATGTTACCTAATAGCCATAAGAACGAATTTATAAATTTTATTGAACTTAAGTCTTTCTTTTAATTGTTAAATACACACCAAAACATAAAAAAATAACTGTGTTCTATACATTTTTATTAACAATAATTTCACCTCAGAGAAAATCATTTTTTGTAACAATGTTATGTTAATTAAAGAAGCGGCACTTTTTTGTTAAAACGCCGTTATAAATACATAAAAACAACATCTTATATGTTTATAAAAAAAAGTGTAAAGCAATACATATCTCAAACACATTTCAATGTGAAATGTCAGTAGGTAAGCAAACGTGTGGTACGAAAAGCACTAATTTCAATCATCAAATAATTGTAAAACAAAATTAATTTTTTCCATTAATTCAACTGGTCTTACTATTACAAAATATATACTATAAAAAAAAAATATGATCAAGTTTCTGTTTAAATAAATAAATAAATAATAAATTAATTTTGTTAAACTAAAACAAAATACTTTAATTCTTTATTAGACCCAATTTTAAAAACATTTCGTTAAGAATACTTGCAAAGTATTAATTATAAGAGATTTAAAAAATGCAAATTACCAAGTTGTAAAAGATAATGTGTTTTACAAAAAAACTACCAAAGATGCTTAGTTACACTTTGAAAAAATAAATGTTAAGAGAGGTACAGCGTGGTTTTTCAAAGTGCAACAGCAACGTTCGATACTCCATAATCCTTTGGACATTCCTCCACTGACTGATATCACAACATTACCGGGGAATCGTCTAACTCACTGGCGAAGTGTTTTACCAACGAGGAAGTATCCAGGGAAGTACCGAACAAATTGTAGAACACTTATCCTTTAAAACATATTTTTTGTGTCCTTTTCGTTCCGTTAGATTTTAAAGTTTTCTTCCCAAAAGGACAGAGTTTATATTAATTATTCTTAATAGAATTTTAACTATGGATATAATACAAAGCCACGGTTTTAAATTAAAGGAAGGAAACTTAACTTAACTTGCCTATACATTTGTTTTTGTTTGATAATTTCTATCAACAGAACAGGGTATTAATTAGGCCAATCAATAGAGGATGAATTCATTGACTTTTTGCAAAAAATACCAACCGTTTGTGCCATCAATTTAAAAACAATCCATAGCGTGATTCTGTGGTCCATTAATTTATTATGAACAAAATATAAGATTACTTAAGAACTAATGACGCAATAAACACAGGTCTTGTAGAGAACGATTAACAAATTAATGGAAAAATGTGGAGTGGAAAACAGATCAGAATTGTAATTGATGGCACTGAAATATCTGTATTGACTGGCCTAGATCCTGCATAAAAAAGAAACTTATAATCGATAGAATTTGTTTAAAGAAACGAAAAATAAATTACACAATAGTTTTTCTGGAATAAGAACGATAACAGATTAGAACATTTTATTACTTAAAAAACGTGCTCAATAAAAATATTATTATTTTAAACAAATCAAATACTATTCATTTTTTAAATAAATTTCCAATCCTAGGACATTTCTTTTTTTAATTCGACACACTGATAAAGTAGGACTTGTTACTTTGAATGAAAACAACTTTTTTAACCGATTCGGTCCGGCCCGTCGCATTAATTCGCGTTAATATTTTTATTATTCGCCTACACCGACTACAGACAAGCCGCCAGCAAGTTGAGTCGAAGATGACGACCCAACCGCCATCTTTTGTACCTGCTCTTTGACGACGGGATGGAAGTACGGATGATCCATGGCTTCCCTGGCAGTCAAACGTTCCAAATGGTCGTAACGCAACAGTTTATCCAGAAAGTCTACAGCTTCGGCGGTCACTAAGTGTTGGTTGTCACCGTTCACAAAACGTTCCCAGCGTTTCCGAGAGTGCCGACCAAGGATGTCGTTGAATCGTGGATCCAATTCTATGTGATACTTTTCTAAATACTCGGACAGTTCTTCCGTACCTAATACTTTCGCTATGCGCACCAGTTGGTCGTAGTTGTCGTGGCCGTGGAAAAAAGGCTCCTTTCTGAATATCATCGAGGCCAGCATGCACCCCAACGACCACATGTCCAACGAATAATCGTACATCTGATAATCGACTAACAGTTCGGGACCTTTGAAATATCTAGAGGCTACACGTACGTTGTATTCTTGACCTGGATGGTAGAATTCGGCCAGTCCCCAGTCTATGAGACGTAATTTTCTTTTCTCGTGATCTATCATGACGTTGTGGGGCTTAACGTCTCTGTGCATGATTCCCATGCTGTGACAGTAATCGAGAGCTTTCAGTAGTTCGTAGAGGTAGAAGCGAATGTCGAAATCCGTTAATGTTTGATACAGTTGCTTGAAATCGGTGTTGTTGACGTGTTCAAATACGAGAGCCGGCGTCCTGGACACTGGATCTTTCACGACGGCCAGCAGGGTTATTATGTTTGTACCACCCCTCAGATTTTCCAGTATTTTTATCTCGCGTTTAATCTTCTTCTTCTTTACCGGTTTTAATATTTTAACTACGCACTTTTCGCTGTTGCTGACGTTAACAGCTTCGAATACTTCACTGTACTTGCCCCTTCCGAGTTTCCTAACGAGTTGGTAGTCGTCCTGTTGGCCCCATTCGACATTGTAACTCTCGTAATCCCAATATGACTGAGGCTTGTGTAGATTGACGTCTGAGTATACGCGAGCCTGGCTCGCGACAGCCATCTTTTTCTTGCAGGCTCTGCTCACGTCTTCTGTGTTACTTTGGACTAATCTGCTGGCATACGTACGGACTATTTCGGTCACTGCCACTGTGAGAAGATAATAACTAGAGTACAATGTTATCGTGTAATTTTGTGTTTTGTATGCCTACGTTTTTTTTTGTCAGATCTCAGCACCTACACTTTCTTAATTTAACTCATGCTGGAAGAACGAAACATCGAAAACTAAGTGCTTTTAAATACCTCTATTGCATTAGTTAAAATGTAATTGCTCAACTTCTGATTAAGATTATTAAGTTTAATAAAAATCAAGACGAAAATTACTTATCTTGGATTTTAAATCGTTTTTATACCGGAAATAAAACAGATTTATCTTTTATAGTTTCATTGTTACTTGTCTAATCCAAGCTTATTAAAAATAGTTCACTAATGCACTTTTTTCTTGAAATACAGGCAGAGTGGTGAAACTAGGATGAATAATTGGAAAACATGTTGTGAAAGCTCGCAACTAAACTATAGAAACGTTTCAAATATCAATCACAAGCAATGTGGTAAAATGGAAACTTCAATCTTAACATGCACTTGCCATTATCGATCTATATCTACTTTTTTTGGCTTATGAGGTCATACTAGATTAATTTTACGATAAAATGATTACCTTTAGCACTGATTGTGGCACATCTTATTATATAAAGCATGTAAAACCAAGCAAAGTATATATAAAATTCAAGCAGTACGAGAACATAACCCTGCTTTTCGGAAATATTTTGACATTCGGCTTTTTGACAAAATTGCAACTCAACTATCTGTACCGTAACAACAATCGGTTTCAATTATCAATTTTAAAAATTAAATAAACAAGAACGACAACCAACTAAAAATAAAAGAGCATTTACTTTTTAAATTAAATATTCATAAATAACTAATATATGTTACCGATTGATATGATTTATTTTTTACAGTTCCTGTTGATACTGCAACCACTTAATTGTAATGTTTATAGTTTCTGTCAGTTAACTGTCAGTATCAGCTGATTGTGAAGAAGGATTGTGTTGTTTATGTTGTGCTCGTGGTTTTGTGATTAAAAATCTTTTTATAAAGGATATTTAGTTAAGTATAAATGAAGTGTAGGTTGGATTTATACAAAACATGGCAAGTGACAAAAGTATTTCGAATATAAGATTCAATCAAGACCAGGGTAAGTTTTTTGCGTATTATTTAAAAAAAAAACAACATTCTAAATTTTAATTGAATAGGATGTTTTGCCTGTTGTATGAGCGGTGGTTTAAGGATTTACAATGTCGAACCTTTAGCAGAAAAGGCTCACTATGGTAAAAGAAAGAATTAAATAATTTACCCCGAATCTTCGTCAAGTTTTAACGTGTTTTAGATATAGATTTAATGGGTAGTATTTCCCAATGTGAGATGTTACATCGCACAAATGTTATTGCTGTCGTTTCCGGGGCCCCCCGACCCAAATTTGCTGATAATGTGCTAATGTTGTATGATGATGCAGCAAAGAAATTTATTTTGGAAATAACTTTCCCATCATCAATTAGGGCTGTCCGGTTGCGCAAAGACAAGTAACAAATCATTACATAAATAATTGAGTTTCATTTTAAATGATACAAACAATAATATTGTAGATTAATAGTGGCATTACTTAATCAAATACATGTTTTTTCGTTTCCAACACCCCTACAGAGATTATTCTCTTTAGAAACGAGAGAAAACCTTAGGGGACTTTGTGAAGTCACCCCTTTGGCTTCTGCAGAGAAACAGTTACTTATTTTCCCAGGACACAAAGTTGGAAGTGTTCAAATAGTTGTAAGTTAAACAACTATTCAACATATAAAAAATTCATTACGTTTTTCTTTTTGTAAGGGTTTAATAGGCACTGAAGGAGGCATTTCAAATGCTCCCATGTGGATATGTGCCCACAGAAATGAATTAGGTTGTATCGCAATAAACCAACAGGGCACGCGAATAGCCACGGCATCAAATAAGGGAACGCTGATTAGAGTTTGGGACTCGTCCAATCGAAAACTGTTGATTGAACTGAGAAGAGGCTCAGATCCTGCCACTGTTTATTGGTAAATAAATTGTAAGTTAATTTATTACACTTAATAATTGTACGATTTTTGTTTTCAGTATAAACTTCAGTCGAGATTCGGATTTTTTGTGCTGTTCTAGTGATAAGGGAACTGTGCATATTTTTGCAATTAAAAATGCTAATTTAAATAAGCGCATGACGTAAGAAAAAAAAATATTCAACCGAATATTTTCATTTTAAATTATTTATTTATTTGCAGACTTTCGAATTTGGGGATTTTGGGACCTTATGGCGACTCCCAGTGGGCTTTGGCTAATTTTACAGTGCCCCCTGAGTGTGCTTGCGTTTGTGCTTTTGGATCAAATAGTTCAGTTATTGGTAAACAATTAATTTTGTTAGTGACGTTAATCCATCAGTTTAATTTTTTTATTTCTTTTTAGCAATCTGTTTGGATGGAACGTTTCATAAATATGTTTTTAATGCCGATGGTAATTGTAACAGGGAAGCGTTTGACGAGTTCCTCGATGTCTGTGATGATGACGATTTTTTATAGGCTTTAAGAGAGATTGTTATTATATCGAAATTAGAGAAATACTTAAAATTAATTAGTTTTTATCTATTTCAAATATATGTGGATACAAATTTAAGTCGACGTTTTATTTACATTTGGAATATAATCCTTCTTTTAATGAACTTTGCAAGGAAGCTAATTATCTTACCAATTCTTAACAGTCAGTCCATATCTAAACTAATAAAGTCTTTCTAATTTGTTAACTTTGAACATTATGACTCCGGTTTCCGCAGTCCTTCTCTTGCAGTCTGTTGTAGTTCCTCTGCAAGATTAATCTATTTTTAGGGGGAATCTATTGCTGTTTTAAATTTACTTACGATATTTTTTTGTATTAACCATTGGATCAATTGCTATGGGGTACATTACCAACACGAGAGCACCTATAATTCCACCAATAAATAATGCGAATCTAGCACCTTTAAGTGGACGATTTGTCATTTTGAGGATGTATTTTACAAAAACTTGGTCACTTTTAACACAAAAATACTTTATAAACGCACAATTATTGTAAAATACATTACACAAAACACTTAAATTCGCAACTTAACCTCTAAATGATTTGAGTAATTTAAAGTTATGCAACTTATACTGCACCGTTTGTAACGTTATTATACAGGGTGTATTAAAATGAAAGCGGTTAATATAAAATTATCTATTTACATAACAGTAACAAAATAAATTCGTTTAAAAAACTATTTATGATTAAATGAAGTGGTAAGTTCTCCATTTGAAAGTCTTCGAAAAAAAGGCAACTCATCATCGATATCCTCGGCAAACTTTGGGCAGTACTTCCGGGTGTGTGCGTTATCTCCGGTCGCGCCACACAGAGGACACAGGTATTTTCTCAAAATAGGGCACGCAACAGTTCCATTTTCTTTTTTAATTTGATGACTAGAATAAATGACCAAGGGTTCGCCATTTTTTTGACAAAATTTGCAGCAGATGGCCTTTTCGTCTTTACCCTTGTATTTACTTTTGCGCCTTTTTCCTTTTACCGTTTGAAATTCTTGAGGAAACTGCGACTCTCCGGAACACGAGGGTAGTCCAGAATCGTCAGAAAACTGTAGAGATGTGACTAGAGGTGAAAACGTGAGGTTTCTATTGTATGACACTGTGGAACTTTGACTCGTTTGTACGTAGGTGACTTTTTCTTCAGTTCGGTACTTTACACAAGAATATTTTACCTCAACTGATTTACTACTAATTGGACTGGATGCCAACGATGGAGAAAATACAGTGAAACTTTCGTTTGTTGAATAACCAGACGAATCCAAAGAATTTGTACTTCCAGTTGCTAAAGTTGAAGAACAATTAATTTAGTATTGAGTACCATTCTGGACGCCATATTGTGATTTATTATTTTTAGCTTAAGAAGTCATATGCGTACAAATATGTTTGTAATTATGCGTTTTTAAATGTTTTTGTGTTAATATTTATATAAAACAAATACATAAAAAACTTTTTATTATGTACAAGTACTTTTATATCGAGTGCCATTTTGGGCGCCATATTGTGATTTAATATTTTTAGTTTCAGAAGTTCTACACGTACAAATAAGTTTATAAATATGCGCTTTTGTGTTGTAATTTAGTGTTTTAAAAAAAACAGTGACTTAAAGGCTTTTTATTATTGTAATTTAACTAAGAATATAAATACCTGATTGGCATGGTTCCGATGAATCTGTAGCTAAATTAGGAAAAAGGCGATACATCTCGTCATTTAGACTATTGTTCGGATAAAAACGATTTTTAAACGAAAATCCAGCATTAGTTTCGTCAAATGATTTGCTGTTTTCTTCGTTATTTTTTTGGGAAGACATTTTTTTATAAAAAATACGAAAAATATTTCCTCTACTACCTACTTCGACAATCTACAATTTCTAAAACCAAACTGAGTAACGTACAACTTGCTTTGTAAGAATAAAATGGAAAAGTCAAAAAAATATGGGATGGTTTAGCCGAAAACTTGCCCCCTTACTCTTTTATAGTTCTTAGACTAAACAAACCGATTATTTTTTATTTCTTAGGAGTGTTTTTTTCCGAAAATGCAAGTATAAAAAAGAAAATGCATTGTACATCTACTTTATGTTTTTTTGCGGTTATCAAAGCGTGCGCCTTCTTTGGAAAAATGCGACGTGGTATAGGAAAATTCATACAAATACCTTTGTTCGTCTTTTCGCACAGTAAAAATCCAATAAACTATATTTAAATTTTTTGGGTGGTGTTATTATTTGTTTTAGAAAATTTTTGACTTAAATGGTTCAGTGGAGGTATTTTTTAAAGAAATAGGCTATATTTTTTGACAATTGTGGCTGAAAAAATATATTCCATTCGTGCAGATTAACTTTGGCGGCATGAAACCAAAAGGGCGGTTGAGACTTTTGGAACTTTTATTAAAAATGCCGACAAAGAAAAGCGACTGTTGCAAATATAGCAACGTAGATAATAGCAAAACTTCCCCTATTACGCCAGTGTAATTGCAAGTTCGTTTAGTATATACAGGGTGGTAAAAGAAAAACTATTTAGATACAATTTCGCAAAAAATATAATTACACAATTAAAACTATTTACTTTTAGTTATATACAAAAATATTTACAACAAAAAAGCACCACTTGAACTAATCTCATAACAGAAACGCTTTTATATACTTATTGTTAGTATCTTTCCCAATTATTTAAATTACTTCTACGATTCTAAAAAAACAGAATAATATTAAACCAAATAAACTAATAATAACTAATAAATACCTGAGGTTTTGGTTCAAAATCGGCATTATCTTCGATCCCTATCAGGTCTGAATCACCGCTAGAAACACTAAAAAAAAATATTATTTTGCATAAAGACTTTCGAAGACGCCATCTAACGTCAATATGTTTTACTATTACCAATGACAACTGTTTAAATAAATACCTGTAGGTATCAAGATCTGGCATTTTCTTAGCTTCATTATATACAGGGTTGGAACCTTCGATGGCGTTTTTATTGGTCCCAGGGGCTGCAATTGGAACCCTGTTCAAACCAGAATCTTGAGATCCAAATTTCTTTTCGGTTAATCTTTCCAAACGGTTCGATAAACTATAAAAAAATTATAACAAAACAAATAATGTCACGTGCGAGTCAAAGGGGTTGTTATGGGGGCTAGAGAATTATTTACCTTTTTGTTTTGACGATAAAAGCAACGGCAAGGACTGCACAAAGGATGAATAAAACGGTTGTCAATCCAATTAACCATCCTCTCAGGATTGTATCAGTACCATCGTCTGAACTAGTGCTTTGGTCGTTTATTCTCAAAAGATACAGGGATGCGTCGTTCAAAAAGGCACTTCGCAACTGGGAGAATGTCGTCAGACTACCTGCAAGCCTAAAAATGAAAAATATTGGTGTCTGAAATTTTTGGATGATTTTATGAGGATTCTGGATGAAGAACTTTCTGGATGAATTCTATTAATAGGCAGAAGTTTCCAGATGGATTTTATTGATAGGTAGAAGTTTCAAGAACGACTTGATCGATGGGCAAAAGTTTCTAGAACGACTTTATCGATGGGCAAAAGGTTTTGGATGATTTTATGAGGTTTCTGGAAGATTCTTTGAGATTCCTTCCATCCCAAATTCCTAAGCATCAAAATTTGGACTAAATTATTAATTTAAACATGACTTACGATTGTATTGTGTTTGCATCCACAACTTCGTTATTATCTTCGTCAATAAAGTGGGTGATAACATCGGTTTGGTCTGATAGTGTGTTACCATTGCTGTCTGTGCTTGGTTGAATCAATTCTATGTTGGCTACGTAACGCAAAATATCTTCCAAAATTGATATGATCTAAAAAAAAAATATTTCATCATGTTTTCCCAAAAAAATTTCGTATCTTCTTACGCTATTGTATCGTTCTCTAACAGTAGTTATGTCATTTTCAAATGTGAATGTCACTCTGTTGGATTCGGAAGCTATGTAGATCTTAACAGTAGCTTCGTCAGTATGGTTAGCTGTTAAATTAAAAATACTCATAAATAAAAACATATTTTTTTAAATAAGTAATTACCCAAATCTGTGACGACAGCTTGGAACGTAAAATGGCCCACCATATTCGCCAAAACTTGGAAATTGAGAGTTATGGCTCCTGTTTCTCCATTCACCACAAACGGTCTGTTGATACCCTGCAGACTTGAGTCAGATATTTCCAAAGATTCTTCGTCTATCGAAAACGTCAGGATGTCTATATCCAAATCGTAAGCCTGTACAAAAAAAAATATTTTATACAACACGTACCACATTTCATCATCACTGTCTCACCTCCAAAGTTAATATTGTACTTCCAAGTGAAGTTGAAGTTGTTACACCTCCAAAATACTGGGAGCTGTTGAAATGAGGTGGATTATCATTGACATCCAAAACCTGAAAAATTTTGTCCATGAAAACCACTTCTTCACTTTGGGAATGAACTTGGTTTTAATTCCAAATTTGAATCGAGCCCATCAAACCTTAATTTTGAATACTGGATTTTGAAGAAACTGAGCCAGATTCAAAATTGGCATCAAAACCAGAAGAAGCTGTGAACAGTTGGGCTCATAAAGATGAAAGGTACCTCAATATAGATTGTCAAACGGGCAGAAGCACTGGGTGACGCAGTTCCCCTGCGACTCTGCGAAGCCTGTACAGTTAATATGTGAGAGTCCACCTCTTCCCTGTCCAACATCGATACGAGGGTAAGTTCTCGAGTGGTGGAATCAAGTACGAAACAACCCTCTGTACTATCAGATTCGATCAGATAATAAATGGGAAATTCATCCCACTCGTTCGCGTCGATGTTCCAAAAAGCTTGGACAATAGTTTCCGAAGTGTTCAAACCTGTTGTGTTTTCGTAGAACGACAAATTCTGAATGTTCTGTTGGAAAATTGGCTCGGCAGAAAGGTCGTGGAATCGAATGTTGATGTTAATGTTTGAAGTAAACGGTTCATTCCCTGTACAATTACAATCAGCCGTGACTGTAAGCTAAAATTTTTTTTATAAAAAACATTAGACGCGTGTAAGATGGAATTAATTTTATTCTCCTTACTTGATATTCTGTGTTGTAATCTGGATAATTGCTCAGGATCAGTCGAGCTGTACTATTTCCTGTTGATTGGAAGCCGAAAAAAGAAGTTGGTACGCCACTGACAGTTTGTTCTAAATTAATACAACGTATTTAAACATTTATGAAACAAGAGTGTCTTGATGGAATGACCACTATCGACGTTTCAGAATAATTTGGAACGTTTGAGATTTTACGAGAATAATTTTGGAATGTTCCAAAATGGTCTAGAATGTTCTACAAGGTTTGAGGACGTTCTAAAATGGTCAAAAATGTTAAAGAATGTTCCAAAGTGGTACAAAATGTTAGAGGGTGTTCTAAAATAGTCCAAACGGTTATGGAACGTTCTAAAATGGTCCAAAATATTGGGAGACGTTCTGAAATGGCCCAAAAAGTTAAATAATGTTCTAGGAGGTTAGTGGACGTTCTACAAAATATAAGAGGATGTTATAAAATATTCGAAACGGTTAGAGGATGTTCTAAAATGATCCAAAATGTCAGAGGACGTTCTAAAATGGTCCAAAGGGTTAGAGAATGTTTTAAAAAGTTCCAAAAGGTTAGAAGACGTTTTAAAATGGTTCAAAATATTCGAGGATGTTCTGTAATGGTCCAAAATGTTAGAGAATGTTCTAAAATGATCCAAAAGCTAAGTGGACGTTCCAAAATGTTCTAAAAGGTTAGAGGACATTCTAAAATGGTCCAAAATGTTAGAGAATGTTCTAAAGTGTTCCAAAAGATTAGGGGACGTTCTTAAATGGTCCAAAATGTTAGAGGACATTCTAAAATGGTCCAAAATGTTAGAGAATGTTCTAAAGTGTTCCAAAAGATTAGGGGACGTTCTTAAATGGTCCAAAATGTTAGAGAATGTTCTAAAATGTTCCGAAAGGTTAGGGGACGTTCTACAATAGTCCAAACTGTTAGGAGACATTCTAAAGTCGTCCAAAAAGATAGAGAATGTTCAAAAAAGGTCCAAAAGGTTAGAGAACATTCTTAAATGGTCCAAAATGTTAGAGGACATTCTACAGTCGTTCAAAAAGTTAGAGAATGTTCAAAAATGATCCAAAAGGTTAGAGGACATTCTAAAATGGTCCAAAATGTTAGAGAGTGTTCTAAAGTGTTCCAAAAGATTAGGGGACGTTCTTAAATGGTCCAAAATGTTAGAGAATGTTCTAAAATGTTCCGAAAGGTTAGGGGACGTTCTACAATAGTCCAAACTGTTAGGAGACATTCTAAAGTCGTCCAAAAAGATAGAGAATGTTCAAAAAAGGTCCAAAAGGTTAGAGAACATTCTTAAATGGTCCAAAATGTTAGAAGACATTCTAGAGTCATCCAAAAAGTAAGAGAATGTTCAAAAATGGTGCAAAAGATTAGAGGACATTATAATATAGTCCGAAATTTTGGATAATGTTCTAAAGTGTTCCAAAAGGTTAGCGGACGTTCTAAAATAGTCCAAAATGTTGGAAGACATTCTAAAGTCGTCCAAAAAGTTAGAGAATGTTCTAAAGTGTTCCAAAAGATTAGGGGACGTTCTAAAATAGTCCAGAATGTTATAGGACATTCTACAGTCGTTCAAAAAGTTAGAGAATGTTCTACAACAGTCCAGAATGATTTTCAACATTTAAAAATGGTGTCTAACTTTAGTATTACACAGAAAAGTAAATTTTGGTTCTATGGAGCATTGAGTATTCATATTCTTTTGCTGTATAATTACCTCTAGCTATGGAAAATTGAATGTCCCATTTTCCACCTTGATTATCTGTAGCTGTAAAAATATTCAACGTTTCCCTGTTGTAAAGGTACAATTGGCTATTCAATGACTGCCTCTGTTAAATGAAAAACACCAAATTTTAAAATACTCATAATATAAACTCACGCCAAAATTACCGTCGATAAGTAAATACTGTTACTGTCATTTGGATAAGTGATTGTGGGCGCATCAAAATTGTACTTCTCAATCAGAAAATCTAACGTCTGATTGTTGTACTGGGCGGAAGGATAAGTTCCAAAGTCATTCGTCTAAAAATTGTAAGTACATGATTAATATCGTCAGGGATTTACCATTTTGGAATTACCTGGATCAAAACTTGGTACGTTCCAAAATATCCTGCCAAATCGTAATTTGTACAAACGGAAGCAATTTGGGTTTCGAAGTTTTCATCGGTCGTTAGAGTGAACATGTCTGCAGGAGGATCGGAAACAGCATCAGACCCTCTGGAAATTCCCATTATTGTGAAGGCTATTTTGGTATTGTCAGTGTTTTCTTCGTCATAATCGTACGCAACCAAATTTCCAATACAGTCGCCCTTTGAAAATGAAAACAATAAAATATGGGTGGAACAAAAAAGGCACATATTTCCATTGAGCTAAAAATTACCTGAACTATATTTTCTGAAGTTGTAATAGAAGTATTGTATATCGTTGGAATTTGATCGTTGATATCCAAAAGTCTAACGTTGAAATTGGAGCTTACGGTATGAGAAATCCCTGTACCAAAATAGTTGTCAGTAACACTAAACGAAATCGCAAAAGATTGCGTTCCAAAATCTCTATCCAGCTCATAACCAGACCGTTTACGAACATAGAAAAGACCTGTTAATGGGTCAAATGTGAATAGCTGATACACTTCTTGATCTTCAGTATTCAGTGTAAAGTAAACTTCGTTATACGGACCTAAAAATACGGTGCCATTAGTACCTTTTGTAGCCAAATAATGGAAGAAACTATTTACTGTCTCGATCTGCGTCAGTAACTTCAATTAACGTAACGTTTGTGCCATCTTCAGACTTTTCGTAAATTTCAAACGGCGTGGAAAGGTTCGATTGTATAACAGGCTCATTATCATTCGTATCGATAATAAACACACTTATCTAAAACATTAAAAAAATTGTCAAAAAAAAAAATTAAAAATATTTTTTATGTAGACGTACTCGTGCTTCAGTTTCCCAATACCCATCGGTTGCCACCACAATATAATTTAAATAAAAAAGCGGAATGTCTGCATCAATTGTATTACTACTTTGAACCGTCATTTGACCTGTGCTGTTATCTATTAGAACCCAATCATCCGGTGTTTCATCATCTGCGGTTCTAACAAAAAGAATAAAATAACTTTTGGCGTTGACCAGTGGCCGCCACAAGTCGTAAAAGACATTAAATAAATTTTATATTTAATATGAACGCTGTTGACTCGTCCCTGTGGTAGCCACAAGCCGTCAAAGTGGTCAACATTCGCCACCTGTGGCGACAACTAGCATCTATGGCAACGACTAGTGGCTGTCAGCCACCGCGTGCTCCAGTTCAGTCTCTGTAAACGCAAAGAAAAGTGGAATCCACAAGTGGCCATGTCTAGCCACTAGCAACTGCGACTTGTGACCGCGTGTAGCAGCTAAAGACTTGTGGTTGCGTGTAGCTACCAGTGACTGAGACTTCTGACCGCATTTAACCACTAGTAACTACGACTTGTGGCAGAGAACAGCCACTAGTTACTTGTGGCAGCGCTTAATCATTACTTACTGAGACTTATGGCCAAATATAGCCCCTAACTAGTTGTGACTGCGTTTAACCACTAGTAACTACGACTTGTGCCCGCGGACAGCCGCAAGTTACTTGTGGCATCACTTAACCGTACCTTGCTAAGACTTGCGGCTAAATGTTGCCTCTAAACTCTTGTGGCTGCGTTTAGCCAATAGCGACTGAGAGGTAAATCAACGTATAGCTACTAGCGACTTGTGGCTACGATTAGCTATTAACCACTGCGACTTGTGGCCGCGTGTGGTAACTAGAAACTTGTGTGTGCATGTATCATTAGTGTGTGAGACTCGTGACCACGTGCAGAAACTTATGACCGCATTTAACCACTAGTAACGGCGACTTGTGGCCGCAGACAACCACTAGTTACTTGTGGCTGAGCTTAAAAATTAATGACTGAAACTTGCGGCCGCATATAGCCATTGGCGACCAGTGGGTGCGTTTGGCCACTAGTCACTGCGACTTGTGGCCACGTCTTGTTACTTAGTTTATCTTTGATGTACAAACCTTAAAGAATATGACACCACATTGTAATTGACACCATCAGCGTCTGTGGCTGTTATGGTCCCTATAATGGTCCCGGCTAGAGCATTTTCTACCACTGTGTTATTTGCAGTTATGGTAGAATTGGTAAATATGGGTGCGTTATCATTAAGATCGATAATGTTGATAGAAAACATTGCTAAAATTGAAAACTTATTATCGAACCGCCTCTATGGAATGTAAAAACTTACTTGTGGCTGTTCCATTGCCAACCACTTGATTCAAATCTTCCACTTTTAGTGTAAGATACAGGGTGTCGAATAGTTCGTAATCGGGCGTGTTATTTGCAATGATTTCGTTTACTGTTAACACGGCTTTCGCGTATCCTGTTGAGTCGGTGCTTATGTTCTGGGTTTCTACCAATATGGAACTGTAAATGGTTAACATTAAACAGAAGATTCTGTGGTAAAGGGAAGTTCTTACTTCCGGTAGTGTTCTTGGTTGACACGTTGACCATATTTGGTGGCGTAAGTCGATTCAGAATCCCATTCGATACTAAACAGTAGATTTGCTGTGGTATCAGAATCGGTCGCTGTAATACCATCACTGATTACGTATCCATTTTCTCTGTTCTCCTCAACAGATATTACACTCGATGGCTGAAATCCAAAAATGGTACCAGCTTTCATATGAATATGACCATGGAGTTAGAATCCTCCCCCTTAAGGTAGAAGGATTCCAAGACCAGAGAACAAAAGTTGACGTTTCTTACCATTCTGATACTTGGAGTTTTGTCATTGATATCAAGCACTTCTACAGTAAGTTGTGCGATTGTCGAATGACGGGTGTCGTTCATCGAATCTTCAGCCCTAACTTGGACTATGACCTCGTTCGAAACGTCGTAATCAAAAGCCCGATCAACTGTCGTTCTTATTTCACCAGTTTCGACGTCAATACTCAGGACTCTATTGATGGCTGATCCCATCAACGAATGACTGCAAAAAGTGTCGATTTCCTGGAGATCTGAGTAGTTTTTTTTTTTGATTTCTAATACTTACGTGACTGTATCGCCAATATCTCGATCGCTTGCATAAATCACAGCAACCATTTCGTCAATGCCCAACGTTTCGTTGATGGTCACTCTGTATTCTGACGACTCAAAGATGGGGTACTCGTCGTTCCAGTTGATCAGTGAAACATTTACTGTTTGGATATCGATGTGGGATGAATTTTGGATTTCTACCGAACGAACCTGGAACGTTAACTCTTGCCAAGCTTCATTTTCGTAATCCAACAAAGAACTATCAGATACAGAAAGGTAAAATGACCATTCTTTGTATCCTTGATTGGGAACTATTTGGAAAGCTCCATTATAACCATTATTGGTGTCGTCAAGAAGTTCCACAGTATAAATGGCGTTGTTACCCTAAAATGGTAACTTTGGTTTTAATTGATGATATAATTGTTTTTTGTTAATTACCGTGTCAATATCGTTAATGGTGATGTTAATTGGGAGTGACACAGTTCTATTTTCTTCAATGGACACTGATAATGGACTCATTGTGATGACGGGTATATTGTCGTTAACATCATTGACTATGACGGTGACTGTTTGATTAATTATCCACGATGGATCTGGGACTTCGTAGGCGAAGATGGTGAAATAGTAAATGGAATTGTCCAGAGCATCCCTGTCTATGGGGTTGATGGTAATGAAGCCTGTTGTATTTTCGACTTCGAAAAATCCTTCCCCTGTAATCAACAAAAGACTTTTGGATTTTTGGAAGTTGAAGGCTAAAAATAATGCGTACATTCCGGATCTGTGGTTAACCAATAGTTTATTTCCCAATTCAAACCAATGTCCCCATCAATTGCATTTACAGTATACGACTAAAAAAATAAAATAAAAAAATATTAGTAGAAAGGGTAGTTATTAATTGTTATAAATACTTGTTCAGTTTTCTCGTCAAATTGAAGGGAAGCAAAAATTGTTGTCCACGTAGGTGGCATATCTGGCATGTCCTCGACTTCTACATAAATTCTTAATCTGCCTGTGTTATTCCCTGAATCCTGTTTAGTTACAAGAAAAATATTTTTAAAAAAAATTATTTCTAATAAATATAATATTACCCTGGCAACTAGGTTGAAAAAATAAATTGATCTAGTTTCGAAATCCAATTCGTCAATTGTATGAAGAACTAATGTTGCTTCGTATGTAAAATTGTCAACTGAACTCTCATCTTCTAATCTAAATTCAAACAAATTTTCTTCGTTGTACTGTAAAAAATAAAAATAAATACAGGGTGTTGTGTTTTTTTTTTAAAAACAAACCTGTCCATATATTTCATATTTCATATAGTTAATCCATCCATCTAAATCTGATATGATGTAGGTACAGTTGGAAGGTCCTATATAATTTTCCTGAAATATGAAAGGTCTAAATTATTGGTTTTGTTCCAAATTTCTTTTTTTTTTTTAATGCCCATAATGTATAATCAAACGAAACCAGAAAAGAATAAATAAATTCCTGGTATATTCCAAAATTTCTTTCATTAGTTGAAGACTCAAATGGATACGAAACGTTGATGGTGGTGAAGTAAAAATAAGAAACGTTTGGGATGTTGTGGGGTTTTAACTAATGATAATGGGGTGCAATTGGACAAGAGGGGAGACCAAATACAACAAGGAAAAGATGAGATGAGATGGTGGAGTGCCTTTTGGGATGATAGAAAAAATTACAACTTCAAAATTAGAGATTTTCCAAAATGATGCTTCCATCTGACCCTATTCTACTCACTGGTATTGAACAAGTAGCATCAGATGCCTGCTGAAGAACTGGAGGATTATCATCGATATTGTTGATGATTAAAACTGGTGACAAAGTGTAATCATCTGCAGACAGTGAAAATATGTATCTTGGGTTCGTGTCCCATATGGACGATTCATAATCTTGTCTTTCAGTTACCACCAAAGCCCAGTAATCGTTGTTCGTCGAATTTCGTTCGAAAACCAACCCAAGGGTGGTGTTGCCATTTCGTGGTGAATCAAAGATTACTGACGGTGGTTCACTTCCTTGATTTAGAACAAATTATTGTAAATAAAGGGGAAACGTATTTTAAAAACTTTTAAAACCTGAATATGTCATATGAGCAATTGTTATATATTCTGCAATTTCTTCATCCATATAAATAGTTGGGACATCCCCTTCCAGTTGATACGAAATCCTTTCGTCCATATCATTTGCAAGCAGTTCCCAAGGGTCTAAAAACATAATACTAAACTGCTATTTACAATTAAATGATAATAAAATAATAATTATGATCACATTCGTATAATTATTAATTAAATTAAAATTAAAATGTTATACTTACCCCCATTGATTGAGGTGCAGTTTATCAGAAGGGTAGTTAGAGTTAGAAGAATTATTTTCTTCTTCATTTTTGTTTCTCAAATATCAACTAAAATTATATTATTTTAAATTTGACCACTTAAAAAAATTCAAAATTTTGTGGTTGATATTTGTTATATTATAAGCTTCTTAAATTACTACATCTGTCCAATATGAACTCGATAATTTTTAAAAATGTTGTGGTTAGTAAATGTTTTCAAGAAATCCTGTTAAACAACCAAATGAGGAAAGTCTGTGGTTGCAAGCAAACTCATTATGAACACTTCAGTTGCAGAACTATTTTTTTTATTTTTGAAAATGAAAATTATACTGAGACGTTACAGGCGATAGAAATGTGTTTTGAATATTAAAAACATTAGAATATATATTTTTTAAATTTACAGTTTATTTATAGAATATAATAATAGAAATACAGACACAGATAATAAAAAAAAAAAAAAGCTGAAGACAATAAACTGATTGACTGACAATTTTGATTAATTGTTTCGTTATCAACACTCAAAAATTATTTTAAAAAAATTAAAAATAAAGTAAAATATATACAACACAATTGATATAGAAGTTTAAAAATATAAAAGAGACAATTAGGTATTCAATTTTAAAATTTTTTATAATAATGTATTTTTCTAAAAAGATTTTGAAAAAACCAAAAACTCATTTTTTAATTAATGAACCACAACGTGGGGATAATTATTTATTTATTTATTTATATAAATAAAGCTTACTCTCGTCAGTCCATTTACATTATACACTTAAGAATTAAAAAAAGGATCACTTTTGGTATTATTTTGGAATCAATTTTACTTTCAAAGTTTCTACACTGATATTATTCACTCTGATGAAACAACGGAATTAACCATTCAATTTCCACCTTTAGCAACTTTATCTAATCAAGCTTTGATAGATTTTAAGTGCTTTATTATCTTCCTTCTATCTATTCGTACAGATATAAGTAAAATCAAAAAGTTTGAGTCACGGTCAAATGAAATGGAAGGAAGAAAGTAGTACATGTGAAGAAAATTGCTAGTTACAGGGCTTTGATTTATAAACGAAAGTCTCTCATTACTCTATTATTTTAGAAAATTAAATTATTAGTTTTCAGTTAAATATTTTGAGTTCCAATATACATACATAGGTACTTTCTTTTTTTTTATGTAAATAATTTTTTTTATCTTATCTATAATAATAAGAAAACAAATGAATCATTTCCAAAAATATATTAAAAAAGAAAAAGTTACACCAATTTTTTACAAACTTTATTTTGATTATGTTTTTAAAAAAGGTACCTTTTTTTGGTACCCAATTTATTATGAATTTCAGTTTCCATCCCCCAAAATTTGGGAATAAAAAAATTATTTATCAGACAACGTCAACGGTATGCAAATTAAATTAAAAAAAAGTTACACAACTGTTTTTTTTTTTTGCTTCATTGATACAGACTAATAATTTTTCGCCATTAGATTTTACTAATTGGTACCATTGATTGCCCACATAATTTTTGATGTCCACACTATCAGTTGTCTAGTCAAATACTTTTAAATGCTGATAAAAATTGTACTAAATATTGCTCTAGACAAATAATTTGTACTTATCAGTGTAAGGTTCACGTCTGTATCAACGAGTGAGGTCAAGGGCATTGCTGAGACCGTTGGAAAGTCGGCTTAACTTTAGCCACACTCATCAGTGGTTATCGTAAAGCCGGTAAAATCGGTGGTATAAATAATATAGCAATCTTCAGCAATTATTAAAATCATCAAGTAAGTACTAATTACGTATATCATTACCTACATATTTTTACATGATTGCAAAAGTACCTAAATGTTTTATTTTAATACCTAAAATAAAAAATAAGAGATATTTATACCAAAAAAAATAGCCAAAAAAATTTAAAACCATCCATGGGAACTAAACTTTGTCTATATACGTTTTAAATAAATAATAAACCTCAAAAAATATCATTATAAAAAAAAATAGAAAATTATAACTGCACAGGGTATTTTTTTGATCACTCTGTATATAACTGCAGTAGGTACGTGTTTTTCTGATGCTATAATTAATTAAATATTATTTTTAGATATTGCATTTTCTTCTCATTCATAATACTCAAGGGCAAACAGATAAAATTAATTAACCATAAAAAATATATTTTTTTAAAAAGATTTTAACGAACACAAACGATAGGTACCTAATATATTTTGCGTTAGCTTAAAATTAATGCTTACATAAACAAAACATAAAACATTCTTTTGCAAAATCGAAAAAAAAAATCATCGTTAGATATTAGATCATTTTACTAATAATTTTGATAAAATATTATACACTTTTCGAAATGTATTTCTTATCAGTTCTGTTATCACTTAATTTCTATTATTCCATATGTATCTGTATCTACCCTTTTTAAATGATAAATCGAATGTTCGACAACGTGTAAATATTTTGAGGAAGGTATTTAATTGTGGCTTCGTAAAAACGATCCATTTTTAATACTACTTTTCAAAATTATATTAGTACAACAGATAATATAAATTCCAAAAAATAAAGAAAATGTTCTTTTTTAAGTTATTTGAAAAAGCATCAAAAATATGGTACCTAAACTAAAGACGAATATTTTTTTATAACTATTATTTGTTAACTTTTTAAATATTTAATTATATTCCTGATAATATAATTTTTTTAATTCCCAACGTTTCGTCGACATTTGTGGGCAACATCTTCAAGAGAATGGTCTGTAGATGGTGTTCACGAAACGCCTCACATCAATTATTAAAATTTTATTTAAATACATATCTCTACATCCTGAATATATTTATTGACCCAGCTTTAATTTCAGGAATTTTAATTGTCCTTATCATTCGGCTTGTAAACTTATTTCAAATAAATTTAGTACTCAATTAGTCATAAAATTAATTAAAAAAATAAAGTAAAGTTACAAAGTCCATTTGGAATCTGTAAAATTTATTTCGTGATCTGGAATAGGATAAAGTTCAATGCACTTCATTGATGATGATGGTGGTATCATTAATAAATAATAATTTAATTTATAACTAAATTTGCCATGAGGTAAAATTTGTAATCATTAATAAAATCCTTATCATAATATAAAGTCCAAAAGTTGCCTTAATAAGTAAACATATTTTATCATATTAACAACCCAAATCTTTCTAACATACCACACACTTTTTCAGAATTAATAGAATGAATAATTCCATAAAAAAAATTTAATACTTGTACACATAAGTATATTAATAAAATTTCACCCCTATACAATCATAATAATCCATGTTGTATCCATTATAAAAATTATCGTATCGAAATGATTCCTTTTCTTCAGGACTAAGTTCCAACATGGAACGACTCTTGTCCTTTTTAATTGGGGTAGTACTAGTGTTAGGGCATGGGCAAGAACAGGGTGGTATGCAGGGGTAAGGGCCAGTTTGAGGACTATAGCCAAAAGCTAAAACAGGGCGAGGATAACAACCTCCACAGTTAGACATTTTTTGGTGCCCTAAAGTTGACTGAAATTTAAAAATAAATTAACAGAAACTGACAAATTTAAATATGACAGTAATTAATAATAATAATAAATTTCATCCCTTTTTAGTGTCTCCTACCAAATATTACCAACTTCCTAAACTACAATCTGTAGATCGAATTACAAATCTTCCCATTGTAGAAACAGGATGGAATTATATGGGAAGATTTTACAGCAGAATAAAAGTAAGTAAGGTCTACAGGGGTATTAATTAATTAATTAATTAATTAATTATTATAAATACAATATTTTTCACAATTAGACCTCTAACACTGTTGTCCATTGGGCTATTGACCAAGCTGAAACAACAATTTTCCATGTTGTTGATTCTGCCTTACCAGCAGCTGTTTTGTTTGAAGGACCACTTCAAACTATGGACATGGTCTTGTGTAAAAGTTTGGATATCGTCGAGGAGAAGGTCCCATACGTTAAACTACCACCAGAAGTGGTAAGACCAACAGCGTTTTCTTTGGGTGTCTTTTTCTACTTTGTGGTTTCTCATTAGATCTACGGGAATGCTAAACAATATGTGACCAATATGGGCAAGACCATAGCCCAGCCTGTTCTCAATAGGGCAGATTCAATGAAACAAATTGGCAACACAGTTTTATCTAGTAAATACACAGAATTTGCTGCTGATACTTTGGATGGAGCATTGGAAGTTGCAGATAAATATGTCGAGAAATATTTACCAGGAGATGAAACTGATGGTAATTATTCTTTGTAAATCATTACAAATATCCCTTTATTGTCCCCTGTATTATTTGAGTTCCAGATTCCAAACCATCATCTGACGATGCCAAAGCAGTAAAAGCCATAAAGACGTTCCATAACGTGGATAGATTTTCTCGGAAGCTTCAACGTCGTCTGACTCGTCGAGCTTTAGCTGAAGCTGAGGCTATCAAAGAGCAAAGTACTGAAGCTATCCACGTTTTATTCTACGTCACTGAATTGGTAATTAAGTAAAAATGTTCTTCTTTTGTAATAGTTTATTTAATTTTTGTATCGTAAATCAGATTGCAACCGATCCTGCATTGGCCCTACAAAAAGGAAAGGAACTTTGGGCATCACTGAGTCAAGATGAGCCTGAAAATCAGGCACCTCCTGAAAATTTGGAACAGCTCATTGTCATGGTCACTAGGGAATCAGCACGACGAGCGGTGCATCTTGTCAATTTAACCTTTGAAGAGATCAACAAGTTGCCCCACATTGTGTCTGGCACTGCCCAAAGATTTTTCTACAAAAATCGAGAAGTTGCCGACTCTTTAGTTAAGGTGACAGTCAATGTTGTTTGATATATGAAATATTTTTAACGCTTTTTTTTATAATTTACAATTCATATCATGCATGTTTCGTTATTTTGCATGTGCTATGTATATACTTATACGTTAACAGTTTGATAACCTTTTGTACCTTGCACATACAAAGGACCATTTTATTGTTAATAAAAATATACGCTATTTACAATGAAAAAAGATTTTTATTGTGGATAATAATGATAACAACATATACAAGGTGATTAATTGTACATAATTGGTACCATTTTATGTCCCCATATCATCTGATTTTTATCGTTAATGTTTAACGTACCAGCCAAAATTGTAAAACAGTTATTGAACTTTTTTGTTTATTTTCTTTCAGTTTCGTCCCTTTTTCCCATCCGCAATTTGCATGATAAAAACTACCACAATTAGCAATATACTTCCTGCTTTGCATGCACAAACGCATTTAATGGAATTGCATGTCTATCTGCGAATTAGTGGTAACTGATAAGGCTTGTTTTGTGTTTGATTTCTTCTCAGATATTTCATTTGGAAAACGTGAACGAATTTGTATTAGAATCTGCCCAGTTAGGGATCAAACAAGCCGCTGTTGTCATCTCTCATTTTGTCAATATTTTGGTAAGGATTTCATTATAGTAATCGTAAGTAATCCTGCAGGATTTCGTATAAAACATTGGTATGCTTTACAGGAACAATGGGCAAAATTATTATCTAATCTGGAATCTTCCAATAAACGGCACCTTCAAGAAATCAAACACCAAAATCAACCCAATACCAGCAATTTTGATACACTCAAACCACCAACACCAAAATCTCAGCAATTAAGAGCATCTGCTGTGGTTAATGGGATTGATTAGAATATAGTATATTTTATTTTCTACTTTTATTAATAGTTTATAGTGGCATATTTTATTTTACCATAGTTATATTTTGTTAAAGAATTTATTGAAATTGATATCTAAAACTTTTTTATGAACAATATTTTAATTTGATGTTTGTACTGTTCAAAACCTCATTTTTAAATTATTTTTTACTTCAGTAACGTAAGGTAAATTGTCTAATACTCAACAAATATTATATTTTATGTATGTATTCTGTAGTTATTGTCAATAAAAAAATTGGAAACTAAAACGAATTTTTATATTCCAACACAAATAACATTTGTGGCTATTAAAGAATGTTATAGAATGTTCCAGAACTTCTTTAGAGAGTTACACGACCTTATAAAAGATTCAAGGATGCTCTAGAATGTTACAAAAGCTTCCATAGAGTTCCAAAGTAATTTTAATATAATAAAAACAATTCTTTATCTTACGAAAAAAAAAAACAGCTTTATTAACTTCTTTCTTAATTAATATCATATGGAAACATTTTGTTGAAAAAGCATATTTTATTACAACTAACAAAAATAATTGTCTAATACGTGTACATACAACTGAATCATTCACACAAAACAAACATTTTATACACAATAAAAGTGTAACGTTTTTTCATTTACGAAACGAAGTTTAATATAAATAACGGTACACATCAGTCAATAAATAGTCAAAAACGGCCCCCTTTTCATCGAATACTTTGTTTGAGAGCGCTAGCCTTCGTCTTAACAGGTCCAGTGGTCTCCTTTTTGCTCGGATTCTTCACGAAACATTTCCACAGTCTCAAAGTCTCGTCAGCGCCAGCCGAAAGAACCGTGGTCCCGTCAGGAGACATGGCAAGATGAAGAACTCTAGCCGTATGTCCGGTGAGTTCCGTCATCTTCTTCATCCCCGGATATTTCCAAATAATAATCTGATTATTAGCAAATCCATGACCGGAAACCAATTCTCTATAAGTTGGGGACCACAGCAACGCACACACTTGGGACTTGGTGTCAACGGCGTTAACGCAAGATCCATTGCTGCAGTTCCAGAACCTTATATGTCTGTCAGCTGTCCCTCCTCCGCTGGCCAAAACGTTGGGTTGCCAAGGACACCACGCCAGAGCCTTAACGGCTGCTTGATGGGACGTAAAGGTGTACAGTGGTGTAGGTTGTGAATAATGGCCACTGTTTACTGCTTGCCAAATGTTCAAAACGTTATCGTTGCCCCCGCTAGCGAGATATTTCCCATCAGTGGACCATCGAAGACCACAGACTTCTTGAGTATGCCCGGATACGGCCAAAACGTTGTGTTCTCTTTGTCTGACGTCGTGATGGATGATCTGACCACTTCTGCAGCCGCTGGTTAATATGTACGAGTTCCATGCCAGGGACCCGACTCTCGCCGAGTGACCTTCCATCGTGCGCATGCGTCTCATTTGGCTGCAGTCCCATAATTCTATGGTTCCCTTGGTTGTCCCCACTGCCAAATGACTGCCCTCTTGGATCCACGAGACCGAACAAACGTAGTCGTTGCCTTCTAGTTGAAGAAGTTGTTCTATTTTTCCGGATCCTATAAAAATAAATGTTTCTAAAGATTCAAGAATGTTTTAAAACGTTTCTCAGTATTAAAAGAATGTTGCAGAACGATTGAAACACTTATAGAATCGTATTATAGAATGCTATAAAACGTTTCTGGACATCAAACAATGCCATAGAATGTTCCAGAACGATTTTGAAAGTTTATAGAATCTTGTAAAAGGTTCCAGAATGTTCTAGAATGTTCCAAAACTTCTTTAGGGAGTTATTGAACCTTATAAAAGATTCAAGGAGGCTCTAGAATGTTACAAAAGCTTCCAGAAGTTTTTAGTATGATCTAGAATGTTTCAAAAGATTCGAGAACATTGTCAAATGCTTCTGAATATTGAATAATACTGTAGAAAGTTACCTGCATCCCACAAGTATATCTGAGACTCCAGAGCAACGGCAAGTATGTTATCGGCATTCCAATCCACAAGATTCAAATAGTAGTCATCAATAATATCTGGAGCATCCAGGATTCTATCGGGAGCTTGAGGAATGTATCTGTTGCTGCTCTTTGCAGATGCCGGAGTTTTTGTTTGAGTGTACACAACTCTCATGGGGTTTTGGAAACCTTCAGGTGGTGCAGGAGCCTTTACTTGGTAAGACAATATTCTTTGCTTATTAATATCGGTACCATGTAGGTTTTCACACATAACTTTTTGTAAATCTTTCGAAGGGCTGTCATTGGAGCTGTCATCTTGATTGATTTTAAAATGTCCCAAGTCAAAATTCGTAGCACTTCTTGTAGGAATGAACCTGTCTCCTCCGCCTGGTGTCTTAGCCCCTTTATTTGGGGTTGGGGTTTTCGATCGGCTTGGAGATTTACCTTTCGCAGGAGTCTTCGATGGAGTCTTTTTCGTTCTCACCACATCGCTCCCTGTCAACTTGTTAGGGGTCGTTTTGTTCGTAGAAAGGGTTGTGTTTATCGAGGAAGATAAAGCCGATTTTGATGAATTTAAGGGACCGTTTGATATAACACTTAAATTTTCTTGTCCTTTTTTCTTCTGCCACCTAGGCATGGGCACATTTGTTAATGGCCCATCGATGTTTAATAACGCGTTCATCTCGTTTAAATATTTAAATTGGGACATTGTCACTTTTCAATTTACAAAAATTAATAACGAACAAAAAATAACGACTTTCTGCGCAAAACATGCAAGGACCCGCTCGCAAATACGAATAAACCAGGAAGAGACCGTTAAAATTTAAAATTATATTTTGAATCGGAATAGCATAAGCAACGTTGTCAAACGTTTTTCAAACATCGATTTGATATCGTTGGAAAATTAAGTAAATCATTTTATTAAAACTAAAAGAATATTTTACATATTTAAATTAGCTTACACACTCAACAAGAAGTATTAAATTGACTTCAGTACAGAATTAATTTAATTGAAGTTATGTATTTATTCGTAAAGCAGTTTTAAATTTGACTAAGCAAACTGGCAACAGTGTTTAGTTTTTAAAATCATCTGACAGGTGGTGGTAGCGAGGAGGTAAAACTTTTGAAAATGTGAAAAAAAACGCGGAAAAATGTTTAATTTTCTTTCTATTAAGTTTTAATTTGTTTAAGAATATCCATAATTACTTCTAAAACAGTGCAATCTCATTTACTATGTAAAATAATTGTGATATTATTATTAATCTGACGTTTAAGGACCATAACCTCAAAGTTTTATTTCTTTTAAATTTAAAAACAACCTTATTTTAATTATTTCTAAGTGTTAATCATGGCTTTAGTAAGGATTGTGAGTGCGGATTTTTACATGAGTGCCCCTATTTCTAATCTCGACGTTACATATTCAGAATTTCGCGGTGCTTCTGTGAAGCAAGTGCCGGTGATACGAGTATTCGGCTCTACAAGTACAGGTAAGATATGCTTTAAATAAATAGGTGACTCCCTATTAAATACGTTATTTGTTAAGGTGATAAAACGTGCCTTCATATTCATGGCGCTTTTCCATATATTTATGTTCCTTATGATGAATCTCACAAGGAAGATGTAATCATGTATCAAATGGCATCTGGCCTTGATAAAGCAATTAACATTAGTTTTGGACAAGCAAGCTCTAATACACAACATGTTTATAAAGTAGTTTTAGTGTCAGGAAGGTGAGTGATGACTATACGAATAAGCTAGACAATTTTTAAATTTATCTTAAAGTCACGAATACTACGAATTTATAAACGCCTTATTTGCAGACCTATGTATGGATATCATGCAAGAGAACATCAGTTTTTGAAAATTTTCTTTTACAACCCTTTATTGGTAAAAAGAGCCTCTATGCTTCTGCAAAATGGCAGTATAATGGGTAAAATATTTCAACCCCACGAGGCTCATTTGCCCTTTGTTTTACAATTCATGATAGACTACAATTTACACGGAATGAGTTTTGTTTCCATTTCGAAAGTATTTCATCGCCAAGGTTCCGATTATCAAATTACTAACGCAGATTCAGAAAGTTTTCTTTCACCTTCAGTCCCAAAAATAAGCAGTTGTCGGTTAGAAATGGACACCCTGACGATTTATATTGAAAACAGACTCGAAATCGTAAACGGCGAGTTGGCTTCAAATCCAGGCATAACTGCGTTGTGGAATGACGAGAAACAGAGACGCAGAAACAAACAGCAAAGTTCACAAATGAGCAATTGTCTGACACAGAATCGTAAAAATGTTAAACAAACCGAATCTCATTTTAACTATCTTAAAATACTCGTTCAGAAAATCAAAGCATTTTCAGAAACCAACGATAACAGTAGTTCTGAAAGCAATATTTCCGTCTATCCGGCTGAGAAACCCAAAAACAAAGACTTATTAAATGCCTCTAGTATTCTAACTCATACACCTGTTTCGTTCACTCTTTCTGACACAAACACCTCCAAAAATAAATCAGAAGAGACACATAATAGTCCAGAAGATAGCTTATTTTTAGACCCTGACGCTAGAAAATTTTTACAAATACTCAAAGATTTAAATAAGGACGAAGAAGATGACGATAGCGTATTGTCTCAGAAAATCGAACCAGCAGAGGATGACGTTGAGTCTGATCTGAGTTTGTCCCTACAAAACGTAATAGACAACTTTGAACTGTCATCTTGGGACATTGATGACAAAAATGGTCCCGAAAACATTCCTCAGTTAGACGGATCGTGTGAACTGTCGAAGGATAAGAAAAGGAAGAGAAAACGCAAGACTGTCAGGCAAAGACAGGAACAGATTGAAAAGGAAACTTTACAAAGGTTTCAGGAAGAGACTTTGAAGCACTTTCTTTCCAAGCCGGCCACATTACGCGTTGATGATAGCAAAGAAAAAATAATTGAAGATTCCACGGGTTCTTCGTCCGATAAAATTAATAGCGATCAAAAATTACTAGAAAACAATCACACAGATCTATCTAACAAGTTAAATTTTCTTTTGAAAATGTACAGGCCTTCACAAAAGTCTATAAAATCGTCAAGGAGGTATCAGAAAAATTACATTGGGATGCACGTGAATAACAATAACAATTCTGCGAGTTTGCCATCGAATTGTGTTTGCAAAACTGCAACACCAAGGACGAAAAAGAAATACACGAAGAAAGTCAAGAACAATTCTCCTAACCAAGAAGTTTCGATTGCCAAAACATGTCCCAATAGTTTCTGGTCAAATTGCGATAACAATTTCCCAGAGACACAAAACTTTATGACAGTAAAAGTGTGTGTTCCTCCTGAGTACGGAGACAATGCTCTTTTAAAAATCCCAATAATCAATGAACCACCCGCTCAAAACCCTCCCTTCTTGGACATGCCGGACTTAAACGACATTTTAGAACTTGATAACGATAACACCACCAATAAAGCTGTAGTCAGCAACGAATACATTGATTTGATAAAGGAAATCGATGCTATTCTTGCAGGAACATCGAAAATTTCTTCTTCAGAAAATTCAGAAGGCATTTTAAATCGTATCGAGACAAATCAAATTGAAGAAACGTTCGAAAGTCCGATAGATATGTTTGACGAATTCGGAAACGTATACAGATATCCATTTCCAACAAATTCAAAAGAAAACCAGGACGTTTTTAGTCATCCACAGTCGGATAATTCCGTAAGTGAAATTTTAGAAAGAGCTAACGATTCAGAAACGGATTTAATTACAGAATCTACTTCATCCAATTTTCTTTTTAAAGAAAGCCCAGTTAGTACAGAAACAGAAATTAACTCTGAAGCGTCAACCAACAATAATAAAGCGTCTGCTGAAGAGGTGCTTCCTCAGCCTGAAGAAGAAATTACCGCTAAAACTACTAACAGTGAAGAAGAGACTCATAAATCGAATAAAGTCCCCCTTAGTGTGTTGTTTTCTAACTACCAGTTTATAATTAATCGACTGGATCTTCCAGAGACTCAACAGTTTCTTGATTATCTGCAATCGAGGATAGAGAAGCGATTTTATAAATCTATCAACGAACTTAGAAATAGCCCTTATGGGAAATATATTAAATTACCTGACATTAAACGTTGCAAACATGGCGTTTATAATGTAAGTAGAACTATTAAAAATAAACGCAATAGAAGACGGACCGTTAAAAAAAATGAGAAGTCTAATGAGGTCGTTATTAGGAGTTTGGATGGTGCATGGGATAGTTCATCAGACGAAGAAATCAAGAAGAAGGAAAAGAATCTAAAAAGTAAGAAATTATCTCGAACTCCAAAATATTCCCCCCTTCCAATACTAATCAGCTCTCCTTCTAAATCACCATACAAAATCATGAAGATTCAAAAAGATAAATGTGCAAAAGTTAAGTCGTCACAAAGTCTAGAACACACTCGTACAGAAGAACATTTGGAATGTCGCTATAGTCTTCGAAATAAGAAAAGAAATATGCCGAATATTTTGGATTCAAAAATTAAAAGAAAGTCGAATCAAATAGTTAACTCCCCGCAAATAATTCCAAAACAGTCATCTCCACCGGACACTAATGAAGAAATAACTAATAAAATTGTCCTAGAGAACACTGATAAAGATAAGGTTTTACAAGACACTGTTACAAGTTTGAAAAGCAATGAAATTATAGAACCAACTAACATTGTTTTAAACGATTCAGTACTTTATGATAAGCAAAAAAATTACATACCTGAAGCAGGAACTTCTAATAATTTAGATAATTCGTCAAATTATTTTTCAAGTACGATTTTATCCCAAACAAGAAAGTTTTTAGAGGAAGAAGAACTCTTTTCGTCTTCCTCCAACACCCTGTCTCATTCAGAAGTCGAAGAAAATAAAGCACCTTTTTCACAACAGTCTTCATCGTCGACTTCTTCAAGCTGTATAACGCCGTATCAGAAACCATCATCAGATAAATCATTTTTGTGTCTTTCCCAACATTTAAGTCTTTTAGACTTCGATAAAACCATTACGCATAACTTGCAATTAACTAAAGACGGTTGTAAAGTTATTATGCCTAAATTTAACCCTCCTACCAGTCAAATGATTCTAGCATCGATGCAAGAATTTAACATACCTTTAATGAGGCACCAGGAGCCTTACTACAGTAACATTTCCGACGTCACTGGTACTGTCGAAGTAGGTCATAATTCGTTGAAAATATGCAGCAATAAGTCTATCAACTTGCCAAACTTTGAACACGAAAGCATCGTAGAAGGACTAGAATTCTTTAGAAAAAAATCGAGTTCTTTACTGAAAGGAATTACAGAAAAGGATTTACCTAAAATAAAATTATCTTTCTGTACGTATCAGGACTGCATAGTTACACCTGTAAAGTTACCTCCGAGTAGACACGAAGTCGATAATTGGCTGATAAGCCAAAAGAATAAGTCAAGAAACGTTACGCCCAAAAAAGAGAAGAAGAAAAAGATTTTTGTGGCCTGCAGCCCTGATAACGATAACGATAGTCAAAATGAATCTCTGACCCTGACTCCTAACACTCCACTTGAATCGAGAATGGGTGACTTTAAAGACGTATCCGAAACTGAAAAGGACAATTCACGACAAAACGAGACAACTCCTAAGAACACGGAAAACAAAAAGAGGGGCGATAGCCCTATTTTACATAAAAAAGCAAAAAGTCTTATTAGAAAGAGTAAGCAAAAACTCATTGACAAATTTAAAGACGAAACAGAAAATGTGCAATCTCAGTCTTCAGATGACAGTACGAATATGAGGAAAACATTATTACAAAATCAACTTTTAAATTTGACCGATTCCCGTCAAATTTCAAATGCAACGTTAAACAACACCTTCGGATTCAAGATGTCATTGGAAAATCTCCAGAAAGCACGTGCGGTTACCGAGCATCAATTTATAACGTTACTTCAGATGGAGTTGCACACGAGAACCCGTGGCGACTTCCAACCAAACCCGGAGTACGATCCAATAAGGGCCATTTTTTACGCAATATTCAACGACGTGTCCGACCAAAATAAACGACTAACGACAGGAATATTAGCCGTAAAAGTAGACAACAGTCTCAGAAATCGGATAGAGTCACTAGACCAAAATGTCAACATAAAATACGTTGATACTGAAGAAGATCTCATCACTGCTTTCGTGGAACTTATTAAGACAACAGACCCTGACGTATTCGCCGGCTATGAGATAGAAATGCAATCGTGGGGCTACTTATTAGAAAGAGGCTACAAACTCAACATCAACCTGAAGTCCTTATTGTCACGGTCTTCCGTTGAACTGAAACAATCCGATGAAGAACAACAAAAAGAGCTGAAATTAACAGGAAGAATCGTCCTGGACGTATGGAGACTTTTGAGGCATGAAATAGCACTTCAAAGTTACACCTTTGAGAACGTTATGTATCACGTAACGCACAGAAGAGTCCCTAAACATTCCTACAAAGATCTTACTTTCTGGTGGGAACATAAATCGTCCCTCTTTTTTAAAAGAACTATGGATTATTATTTGTGTCGACTACGAGGAGTCCTGGACATTTTGGACCAGTTGGACATTATAGGAAGGACTAGCGAATTGGCAAGGCTTTTTGGCATCCAATTTTACGAAGTCTTGTCACGAGGGTCTCAGTTTCGCGTAGAGTCTATGATGTTAAGGCTTGCGAAGCCTCTTAACTACATCGCCGTGTCCCCCAGTGTTCAGCAGAGGGCGAAAATGAACGCCCCGGAATATTTACCGCTCATCCTCGAACCTCAATCCAGATACTACGCCGACCCAGTCATCGTTCTGGACTTCCAGAGTTTATACCCGTCCATGATAATAGCTTACAATTATTGTTTCTCGACGTGTTTGGGTAAAATTGAACGACTGGGTAGTAATATTCCTTTCGAATTTGGGGCTACGCAATTAAAAGTGTCTAGAAATAGGCTTAAAAAATTAGTTAAGAATGACGCCCTTAACATCTCACCCTGCGGAGCGGCTTTCGTTAAAGAAAGCGTAAGGGAAGGCATACTTCCTCGAATGTTACGTGAAATTTTAGACACAAGACTGATGGTCAAAAAGTCGATGAAGGAAAACCCTGGTGATAAAACATTACAAAGGGTGCTCCACAACAGACAGCTCGGTCTAAAATTGATAGCCAACGTCACTTACGGTTACACCGCGGCCAATTTTAGCGGACGCATGCCATCCGTCGAAGTAGGAGACAGTGTTGTAAGCAAAGGACGAGAAACGCTACTGAGGGCCATAAAATTGATACAAAACACTACTGAATGGGGAGCAAAAGTAATTTATGGGGATACGGATTCGATTTTTGTTCTCACGCCAGGCAGAAGCAGGGAAGATGCGTTTAGAATAGGAACGGAAATAGCCGATGCTGTCACCAACGACAATCCGAGCCCTGTTAAGCTGAAGTTAGAGAAAGTGTTTCAACCTTGCATATTGCAAACGAAAAAACGATATGTTGGTTATATGTACGAGTCGTCTGACCAGAAAGAACCTGAACTTTGTTCGAAAGGGATAGAAACAGTGAGGCGAGATGGTTGTCCAGCAGTTTCAAAGGTAAGACGCGGGCAAGTCGACACAAAATCATAATACAATTATCTTTTAAGATGTTAGAAAAATGTCTAAAAATTCTATTCGACACCCAAGACGTGAGTCTGGTCCGTCAGTATGTCGTAAGACAATTTGTAAAACTTTTTTCTGGACGTGTAAGCCTTCAGGATCTGACTTTTGCCAAAGAATACAGGGGCGAAGGGGGTTATAGACCTGGTGCTTGTGTACCCGCCCTAGAACTTGCCAAGTAATCACTTGATAACGTATTATTTATTTATTTTTTAAATCTTCCAATTTCAGAAAGTGGAAAACTTTCGATAAACGAAACGAACCTAGACGAAACGAACGCGTACCGTACGTAATTATAAACGGTCCTCCGGGACTTCCCTTAATAAAACTCGTTCGGAGTCCACGGGAGCTGTTGACCGATCCCAGCTTACGCATAAACGCTCTATATTACATCACCCACGCCATTATCCCACCATTAAATAGATGTTTAAATTTAATCGGAGCTGATGCTAATATATGGTACCTACTTAAAAAAGGAAATGTTGTGTTTTTAAATAATATTTGGGCTTTTAGGTTTAAAGAAATGCCTCGGAAACAAGTTCAATATCTTCCTGCAAATGTCAAGGAGGTCGAGAAGAAGAGCACCATCTCGCAGTATTTTTCCGCAACTAGTTGCGTCAATTGTGGCACGCATGCTCAGAACGGACTGTGTGAAGATTGCTTGAGACGCCCGGGTGAGACTGTGTTTATTTTGCAAGAGAAATTGAGGAATTGGGAGATGAACTTTCGAGACACGTCACTGGTAAGTTTACTATAAACCTCTTCACGAAAATGGGTAATTAAAAAGCGTACGTAATTGGATTTTAGATCTGCCAATCGTGCTGTAAATCGTTAAGTGGTGTCGAATGTATCTCGTTAGATTGTCCTGTTCTTTACAGATTAAATCAGACCGGAAAAGATTTGCAACAAGCCCCGTTTTTGCGACAACTTGTTTCGAATTTTTTTAACAATTATCGTGATTTTTATTAATTTTTTAAATCTATTTTTAAGTTCATTTGTAGTATCTCTTTTTATTAATTTTGAGCGATTACGCGATTCCTTTTTTTAACTTTGTAAGTCTTGTTTAGTTTTGAACGTTTTTAACCAAAGAAAGGTCAATGCTACAGTATTATTAAGAAAGAAAATGTTGTTTTATATAAGTTTTACATGTTTATTTACCTGTTTTTATGTGAAAGGCATTAAAAGAGTATTGTTTTCAACCCGTCTCGCGTTTATTGCTTTCCCTAAATAAAACGAAGACGACCAGGAAATAGTTTATTTCAAAACGTGAACACAAATAAACTCATTTACCAGTTAAGACGAAGAAGTTCTTACAACCCGCAAAAATAAAAGTAAATAACATACAATAAGAATTTATTTTTATTTTAATAATATACCTAACAAATATACCATGACTACAACTTGAATAACGACGTGAAATATAAAATAAAATCGCGATTTATATGATTTTATATTTTTTTATGTAATTATGAATATCCATGGCTTATGCTTATTATTATAAAGTACGTTCTAAATCAAAACTTGACTACAGCACAATACATACAGCTAAACAGTACCTTATGTGATAAAATACAAGGCAAGTGTACCCTAAAATTAGCAAAAAACTGAGATTTACTTACATGGTATCGATTAGTAGTAGCACAAGAGATAAAAGTTGCACAAAAAAAATTAGAGGTAACATAAACACAGGAAAAAGAAATGAAAAAGAGGATGGAATTTAATATTTAATCACAATTTTGTTGCCCAATATGATCAAGTCTTATGTGTTGCGGATTTTACCTGGTACGTAGTTTTTGTCAATCACCGGCTCTTGCAAGAACATATGCAAACAACGTTCGTTTTGAGCCAGTGGATGTCCTGCAATTCTAAAATTAAAAAATTGGAATCAATTACAATGGAATATAGGAATCCTACAGAAGTCTAAAATGTCCTGAAATGTTGTAGAACGTCCTCTAACGTTGTGGAATATTTTAAAGAATTCTAAAACGTCCTGTAATGTTTTAGAACATTCTCCAACACTTTAGACAATTGTAGAACGTCTGAGGATGTTGTAGAACAATCTGTAACATTGTAGGACATTTTACAACATTCTAGAATGGCATAGAACTTTCTCCAACATTTTAAAGAATTTTATAATGTCCTGGAATGTTATACAATGTTCTCTAACGTTGTGAAACATTTTAGATAATTTTAAGACGTCCTGGAATACTGTAGAACATTCTCCAACGTTTTAAAACATTCTACACTTATTTAAAAATGTCCTAAAATGTTGTAGAACGTCTTCTAACATTTTGAAACATTTTAAATAATTCTAAAATGTCCGGGAATGTTTTAGAACATTCTCCAACATTTTAGACAATTCTAAAACGTCTTGAGATGTTTTAGAACAATCTCTTACATGGTGGGATATTTTAGAACATTTTTCTACATTGTGGAACAAACAATTATAAAACGTTCTGAAATGTTGTACAACGACATCTAACATTTTAGATAATTCTAAAAGGTCCTAGAATGATGTAAAACATTCTACAACATTTTAGGCAATTCTATAATGTTCTGGAATATGTACGTTCCGTAACTTTTTATAACATTTTAAATAATTCTAAAACGTCCTGGAAATGTTTTAGAACATTCTCCAACATTCTGGAATATTTTAGACAACTCTAGAATGTCCTGAAATGTTAGTTAAAACACAGGTACATTTTCTTATTAGCGTAGACAAATTAATGATCTTACTTGTTGATAAAAACTTCAAGTCCTTTCCTTCTCTCTTCAATAAAGTCTTCTTCAAAAATTCCATCGTCCCCACGAAATGGTAGTTGTCGTTTCCATGCTTTTCCAGGCAAAGGGGGCACAACAATTTTACTATCCCGTTCTAACTCGTTCCTTAACCATTCAAAATCACTGTACCTTCGTCTAACGCTCGATTCTTTGACTTTAAACACGGGTAAATTCGTCTGGAATAAAGGGGGCGTATGCCATGCATGCTACATTTAAAGTATTCATGTATGAAAATGCTCACTTTCATTTTAACCTCATAATCTGTGAACCTCTTCTTCCCAACTCCATAAGCTGTAACCGGATTAACCACATCTATCTCGAGGAAATTTGCAGGGGCTGCGTAAGCATCGTCCAGAGTTTGCTTCTTAACATTAAGACGCCTGGTGGCTTCTGTTGTTTCGGTATCCGCCATCATTTTACTCAGTTTTCTTCACTAATATCAACAAATAGCAACAAAAATACACTTATAATATCACTGCAGTATAATTTTCTAAGTATTACACATATAATGTCTTGTAAATATATTTTTATTATCTAATTATTAATCACTTCTACTGCTTCCCTTAAATTTCATATTGTGTGCTGTCAAACGTCAGAAATGAACTCCAATGAACTGAATTGTAACTGAACCGAACTTGAATTATAAGAAATGAAATTTTATACTAAACAAAAACGATGTTTGAATTTAAAAGATTATTTATATTTAGATTCAATGGTACGGAGATATTTTCTCAAATAAAGCGGTATAAATTATTATCATATTAAATTAACCTAATAATCCTCTAATAATTTATTTATTTATTTATATTTTTAAATGGAATTTATAGATAATGGGAACGCATAATAGTTTAATTCTGTGCCACCAGGTAGCGCTCACGAAAGAAAAAGTTCGTGCAAGTTCCGGCCATAGTTCCGGTGCCATTCCGCAAGTTCTTTCGGTTGTATTGTTGTTCTCGTAATTAAGTGTTTGTAAATTGTGATTAAGAAGTAGCCGTGACGTTTCGTGATGGAATTAATATCTAAATCAACACGTATAGCTTACGTTTATGTTTAAAGTGTTTTAACAATTCTCCACATTTTATAAAAGTTACCGCGCGGGAAAATTACTGCCAAGTGTAAGGGGCTGTACGTTGGTGCTTTACCATCCAGGACCAGGACCTGTTTCTGTCTCTTCCAGTCCCACAGGATATGCCTCATTAAAGATGAATTGGGGGTATGTAGAATATTTGTCACGATATTCTAGGGTTTACGTTGTTATTACGGTAGTATTTGAAATTTTTTCTTAAAGCATGTCCGCCATTTTTAATCTCGTAGGCCGTTTAATTGTAAGTACATATAATTCTATAATTGCAATTTATCACGATGAAAGCGGTTTTTGGTTACTTTTTTTGTAATCAGTAGATGCTAATTTCGCCAATGACCAACAAATTTGTAAAAAATTAGTTTACTTAATTATGCGACGTTTTGACCGTCAATTATCAGTTATCATCAGGTAAACTAACATCGATAGGGGTTTCCCTCTGGGCTCATTTGAAAGTTCTCTTCTTTAGCTATAACTTGACGGAATATTTTTTCTTAATATTATAAATTAGTCGAGATTTGAATTTTTTAATTAACTTTTTTTCGCTGAAGAATCGTCTAAAAAATCTGAGTGGATTTAGGGATTCTTTGAAAATTGGGTTTAAATCAAAAGAAAAAAATAGCATTATTTGTAAAAGTATATTTTCGATTTTTATAAAAAGGCACAATACTAATAATGTCATTCATGGAACAATGTTGAAGCAAAACTATTAACAAAATTATTTCCTTTGAGTAGTCTCCAATGTTGGAATGAGAATAAAGTTGTACTTGACAGCATTCTAAAACTTCCCTGGTCCATTTTTAATACTGAATCCTCTTCTATATCTTCAAAAACGTATTCTATTTTGGAAGTGTTCAAGTTAAATGTTTCTAACGAAATTCGGGGATTTCCATCGGCAGGTTTTCTTCGGTAAAGCGAATAAACAACATCATTACATAAAACAGACTCGATCGAATCATAACTTTTTGTTGTTATCACTTTTGAGTTAACCACCCTCAATGTAAAACCCTCGAGCTTTGTTTCGGTTAAATTTGAATCTGAAAAAAATTTATGTTTGAAGATTTTAACTTTTGATAATTCAGGTACCTTTAAAATATATGTTTCCCTTATATGCGAATATCGTGAATTTGTCAAAAAAAGAAGGAATTGATTTTTGTTCGGATATACTTATTTGCGTCCATTTAGATGTATCATTGTCAAAAAGATAACCGCATTTATTATTCACGTTCAATAAGAACAGTTTATTTTTAAAACCGCAACATTTTATTTGTCTTCCTGGACAAGGAAGCATTATCACTTTGCTCCATGAATCTTAAAAATTAAATTTCCATTTATTAATTTTATTTCTATTATTATGTGAAATCTCACAAACCATTCTTATAATTATACCAGAGCATGTTCTCCTGTATAATTCTATAATTTCCGGCTCCTCCTATAATGTATAAATATTCGCCTACAATGCAGGACTCGAAATGTCTTCTAACTTGGGGAATCCTATAAAGATACGCTCTTTGAATTATTAATCATTGGCAGTGTGTTAAAATTTACACTGATTTATGCTGCCACTTTTCTTTTACATTATCGTAGACCCAAAAGCTGCGGTTCCAGTCTCCTCTTCCAATTTTATATTCGCCCCCAAATAGAAAAATGAATTCTTTGTAAGAAAGCATCTTGAAACCATCCAATTTATCACACTTACCTTGATCGATATTTAAGAGTTTTTTAAATTGATTGGATTTAATATCTGTAAATTAAAAGATTTTGATTTTACACAAATGGTTTTTGTTTTTTTTTTCTGATTTATTTATTAGGTATACTTACCGAAGTATACAATTGCTTGAGAAGTTGATTCTTTAGTAAGGATTTTATAAGATCGTTTACGTTTGAACTGATCTGAACAAGCAAAACTTTAGATAAACACTCACAGCTTTAACCCATAGTAGAATCAAGATTCACAGTATCAGTAGTGACTTTCGATTCTACTATAGCTTTAAATTTAATTAATAAAATTCTTACCGTGATATATCACAGCTAATTCTTTATCTGTAGACGTTATTTTAAGTTTCTTATTTGGTAATTCATCACAAATATTTTGTACTAGAAAACAGGGAACTTTTTGCTGAAATCTATCAACACTGTTTAGTACGTGTGCGACAATATTTCTTAATTCGCTCAATAAATAAAGTTCTTCTTTATTTTTTAATGCTATAAAATACTTAAATAAGTCCTTTACATCCTGATTCTCTGAAATATCAGGGTATGATAGCATTTCCCTTAAGTCACCGTCTGATAGGGCTTTATAGTTTAGTGCTGATATCAAATATAAGAGGTTTTTTGTTCTATTTTCGTACAGTAATTTTTCGCTGTTTAAGCAATTTTCGTACCACCATTTCATTAATACTAAAAACACATCAAATTCGCATGTACATTGTAAATTTACATCGGATAAGTAAAGATGCAACTGCCTTAAGTTTAGTTCCATAAGACAATTCATATCTTTGATTTCATTAAATTCAACTAACGATAGGTATTTTGCCTTCAAATGTAAGTCTTCTATATCGAGGTTTTCTGTTCCAAACCAAACTTTAATGCAATTACATAGGGTTAACATTTCTTTAATACGATTGACACATATTTCTTTAACGGTCGAAAATTGTAACATGCATGCCGTCTCGAGAACCAATAAAATATCTTCTTCGTTTATATGAAAAGTGTTGTCCCATAATAGTGTGAGGATGATTTTGAGAGATAGTGGGTCAACTTCCTACAAAAATAGGTTGTTTACGAACAAATAATATTACACAGTTGTTGCACTAGAGTTTACTTGTAATCTAATTAACTTTTGTGTTTTTTCGATGAAATTTCCTTCGAACATCACTTTAAAATAATCACTGTTTTTAACAAGTTCCGTTTTATCGCACGTAAATGAGACATTTTCTACCATGAGAACAATTTTTTCTGACGTGTTTTGTGAATCGCCCATTTTTATAGACTTCCTATTTATTCATAGTTTTATAATTTCCACAAGATAACACTAAATAGATTTGCTTTCTTAGAGTAAATTTTACCGAAAATTTTGAATGTTATCAAACGATCACTTAAAAACTTTTTTGAAAATTGTAGGTTATGTGAGGTTATATATAACCGTCAACGTCAAGGTCGTAGACGTCAAAGTTGACGTAATTTTAAATTAAAATTCTATTTAACGGTCTTTTTGCTAGTATTTTCTGAAAAATGAATGTTAATTACATAAATAATATAATTTGTGAAATGCAGGGTTGTATTAAAAAAGAGCATACATCTTTAAAATGTACAAACGAGTGGATGAAGGTAACGAAATGTTTTGACCTGTTAAAAATATCGATATATTTGCGATCAATAAAATTCAATTTTGCTAAATAATAGCCAACAGTTTGATACGATAAATTTATTTTATTATCATTTAATATCAGTCATCTTCAAACTTAACAAGTTACCTATCAATGACTTGTAAATTTAAAAAAAAGGCGATAACTATTATTAGTTAATGATGATGTGATAATTGTTTATTAGTCAGGATAAATGTAGTTTAATCGTGAAATTAATTTTATCTTACGATTGGTAAACTATTGTCTGTTATTGATATTAAAATTAAATTATCAAAATTATATTTTTACCACTAAACATGAATTAAAATTGTTGCTTTAGGAAATGTGCGATTTGGAAAAAGATTTAATAACCGCCTTTGAAAAATATTTGCAAGACAATATATCAGATAAAGAAATTAAAACGCACGTTTTGTTGTACCTAATTCAACAGCACTCAATTTTGAGTTTGTTCGCAAAAATATTTAATGAGGAAAGTGAAGATGAAGGCCTAGTGCTGGAAGTAAGGCTTGATTGTTTTTGTTATTTTACGAATTTAATATCGTATTATTACTTTAGGATGCCAGAAATTGCTGTAGGGAATCTTTTGAACACTGTTTGTTAAAATTGAGAGATGTTGTGCAAGGGAATCCTCTTTGTGGAGATTCCTCAGGAGGTTTCATTAAGTGGATGGATTTATGTTTAGATAAATTGTCGCTAATAGATGTTGGATCAGAAAATGTAGATCAAATGTTTCAAAATTGTTATAAAATCATTGAAGAAGTATTATGCCATGCTATGTCAATTGCTCATATTGCTTTTGATGAAGATTCGCGAATTATCAAAGGCAGCTCAAAAGCAGTAGGTTAATTTTAAGTTTTAATCCCACGTTTTTCCCAGTTTATTTCGTTTTTTCCTAATCATTATTGTTTCTTCAACATTTTCGAACATTTTAAAATATATTCCAATGCTTTAAATCATTCACGAATGTTACAGTCAATTCTGCAACATTTTCTAAATATTATAGATCGTTTTCCTATATTTTAAATCATTTTCGAAAAATCTAGCACATTCTGGATTATTCCTGGAAACTCTAAAACTTTGCTTCTCCTTGAAATGATATCTTCCTTTATATATCTCCACTTATTATTTTTCTTGATTATTTTCCTAATTAATATATGAAAATAGGTTTAAGTAATTGGCTTATTTACTTATATTTTTAGGTTCTAGATGTTTTAAGTGGCTTAAAAGTAGAAATTGACAAAAATCCCAAAAGTATTCCAATTTGTAATTTGTTAATAGATTCCTGCAGCGATGAATTGTGCATTTTAGAAAGAAAAGTCAACACTGCAGTTCTTAGACTTTGTTTAAAATTATTTTCTGACTTATCCGGTCCTTTAGATATTTTAGAAAGATATTGTTTGAGTGGCGGCGACGAAATAAGTGACAATTTAAATTTATTTATAGAAAATTTCGATTTACACGTCGATAGAATTATTCAAGTAGGTCTGTTTGCAATAGCATGTTCTTCTTACTCGCAACGTAAGTTTTATATAGAAACTAAATTTATTTTTTTTTTGACTTGAATACTTTAAGATGTTATAAAATTGAAAGCCAATCTTGCCAGCCTCGAAGCTTTGGAAATCGCTTTAGTGCCTTCATTCTTATTATTATTAAAGCAAAAGTCGTCTTTACAAAATGTTAAATGTGCAACATTGTTTAAACAATATTGGGTTACTAACGTTAAAAGTTTGAAACAGCTCATATACAATATAATCGAACCGTCTGCATTTTGTCAGGTACAATTAAGTGTTGAATATTTTTTTTAAACAATTTTTTTCTAAGTATTACTTCTAGGTTGTTTATGGGGAGTTGCGAAATTGCGTATTAAATTTAAATGAAATTGTTAACGAAAAACAACAGCGTTTAGAAAAGATATTTATACAACCTATTATTTTGCAAACTAAAGTTCTCAAAGAAATGATAAAAGTTTCATTGGATCATGCCGATAATAATGCGAATTTGTTTATGAAATACGAAAGATTTAAAGCAGGTAGTAACAAATATGCGCGCATGAAATCATTCGAACTCAAATTTTTGATAAATTTTTAGTTTTACACGAAACAGACGCTGCCACAGAACAATTATTAGGTGATAATAACACGTTGGAAAATAGTAAAAGGGTTTTGAAAAGGTGTAAAATTTTACTGCATTTAATTAAGCAGATTTGGTACAGTTACATACAAGATGGGGAAAAAGAAATCGAAAATGGCACTAGGGGTATGGTATTTGTAAAAAATAATATATGTGGAGGGTGTCTAAAAATACTGGTTTTAGATACGCACAAATACGATTGTGATAAAAAAGACGATTTAATGTTGACCCATATAATTAATAAGGGCAAACTCTTGTTAAATGAAAGGAGTATTATGTATAAGACTCCGTTAAAAAAAGAAACTACTACGCACAAATGTCTCGCAGGTAAATTATAAAAGTATATTTTGATGCAAAGTTTTATTCAGCGCAATTTTTTTAAAGATTGCAGCAAAGTATTGACAATAGCAAAAAGGAAAACACCCAGAAGCTGTTTACCTTTTAAAAATAATTTTTTAATCGACGAAGACTTTTCTGTTAATGGTACGAAATATTACTATAATTTGTTTGTAAATGATAATCAAGTACATATTAATTTTTTAGATACATTTGCGCATTTAAAGTCCAAAACAATAGGAATAAATGACTGATTTATTAATATATAAATTTATTATTTTATTATAATTTACATATTAACTTTGTTTATTGTATTTACAAAATATAATTACGTATATTATAACTGAAACGCGTTTGTTTGTTAAAAAGTACCGCAGATTGTTTTAAAACGGGCACTAAGAGATTCATTCTGCCAACAATAATACTTTGGTTGTTTGATTTTTCTAAAAGACTAATCAATGGGGCTGTTTTTCTTCTTAAATCGGGTCTAAGATTATCAAGCTTAAACTTAATTTTCGGGCGGGAATTTTCATAGTTTACTACGTCTTGATCGTCTAATTTGAAAATGTTTTCTCCGGTTTCGATGGAAAAGTCATTGAAATTTTCCTGTTTTACGTCTTCGTCGTCATAGGGAAAAACTTCATCAAGTGTGAAGTAGTTAAGTTTTGTTAAAATGTTGTCATCGGTGTTGTATATTCGTCTTCTACTCTTTAATAATTGACTTTTGATCGCTAGCCATTTAATGTCAGGTTTCTTGGAATCTGAAATTTGTTATTCAAACAATAAATAATATTGTAGATCAGTTATTGAATAGTAGGTACCTTCTTCATTTAGATCATTTTCAAACCTCCAGTAAACCATAAGACTTTCACCAAACGTTTCGAAGAAAAGCTCGTCTATTTTTCTAGTAGTTTCCTTTTCGCAACATAAAATATTATACGTCGCCTAATAAAAAATTAAAATAAGCGAAACATTGAGGAAAATAAACCGCTACTTAGCTTATTAGCTTACCAAAACTTCTCGTATTAATTCTTGTTCTTTGTTTTCTTCGATTCTTTTAAGAAAGTAACGGATGTTTGGTAATAATAGTTCCTTGATACCGTCAACTCCGAGCGAGTTGATTATATGAACCGTTTGAAAAGCTAAGTCGGATTTGATTTCATGAAATTTTCGTTTTATTTTGCTTTTAACAAGGTCGTGAAGGGGTACGCGGGTGCAAAGTATCGCTAAAACCCTGCATATGGGTTCCAAGATCCCTACAGCACTCTTTTGAAGCAACCTTTGCAAAATTAATCGTACCAACAGTTCCAACTGTGCATAAATAAGTTATTATTCAATTGTAAATCGAAAGTTTAGACACAATACTTACTCGAGCCTCAGATACTGATTGGGGGGCAATCGGATTAGTTTCAAGAGCTTCAATAAGACTTAGAGCGTATAATGTTAGACTATTGTGTGTTATGTCCTTGCTCAATAAAGAGTAACCAAATTGATATAAACATTCACAGAAGGGCCCGATTTTCGTGTTTTCTCGTAGGTCTTTTAAAGCCATTTCTCTAACATCTTGTCTGCTATCAACAACTGATTTACACAAGGTAACATAATAGTTTTGTTGGGCCTCTGTTGGACCAGACGATTCATTAAGCCATCTCTTTGTTGTAATTATGTCTCCTGGTTGTACAGCGGTGCATTCTTGTTCAGCAATTTCGATTAGGTTAATTTTGGTATCCTTTAAAGTACTTTAATTAATAAGTAATTTAAAAAATACAGTGTTTCACATACGTCCAAGTACATAACATTGCTTTCTCCCAGTGTAAGCCAATTGGGAAGTGCAGGAGCTCCATAGGCCTTTTCGATATTAAGACAATCAAAAACATCATCAATGTCTTCAGAATTGATGTAATTTCGTCCTGACAATGTTGCTTTAATTAATGCTTCCTAAATAATAACAATATAATAATGTGCATCTAGTAGGAGAAAATTACCACTATACAAATTTGGTAACTTACATGTATTATTTGCCTGACTTTGTAATTCAAATCTTCTGTAAAACCAATGCAAACGTCATCAGATAAGGGTTCAAAAGTCGCTTGTTCATTGTAAGTGTGTAACGATTCTACACCTAATCCGGCATATTTGCAATTGCCAGGATCCTAAAGATAATTGATTTGACGTTTACTGTTTTGATACAAATGTGATACGTATAAGTACCTTGCTAGGAGAGCTGCTCCCAGAGTTTTGAGACGGCAATTCGTTTAAATTCTGGGACTTCCTCTTGTCTCGTTCTTTATTAGCTTTTTTATTTTTGCTGCACGTAACTGGGGTCGATTTGATTGGTGTGGGTTTCATGATAGTATTCGATATTTAATTTAGTGTTTAATAGTGCTACTTTAAGTGTTCCGACTGTCTGAAAAGTGTTTCGTTGTAAACAAGTCGCAAAAAGTGAAATTAAAGTGTTAATGAAGTGATAGTGATATTTACGGTTTTAAATTTTTGATGTAGAACCGGAAAGGAACACTGTGCTTGCACTACGATAATTGCATTTGGATTATTTTTCTTTAATTTGCACTTCGGCTTTTTTCAAAATTATTTTGACGTTTACATAACCTCCAAACTAACAAACTTCAAGTCGGATTTAACCTCACATTAAATAAACATAACCTTGTCTAAAGGAGTAATTAAATGCTGTCCGAAATAGAAGAATTTGATATAAAAAGAAGTAATTAGAGTGGTTCGAGTTGTTTTTTTACGTTAAGTTAATGGCTTTTCCTCAACCGAACGCCCAAAGAGGTAATAATTACTATTCAACTGCATAAAAATTGACGCGTTGTTATTGCGTGCTGTAATTCTAGAACTCACGAATCGTAAAATTCTGGAAGAGCTACAGCTGAAGAAGCAACTTTTACTAAAACAGGGGGTTGCTTCTACTTTAAACTCTTCAGCTTTGCCAGTTCTTGGTTTAACAACGAACGCTGATGTCGTACCAAACAGTGCTGCTCCTAATTTAAGTTCTACACAAAGAGCAGCTCTTCAGCAAGCTAATTCCCAATCCATGGGCTTCTTTATCACCCAAGATTCATCGTTTGGTAATTTAATACTTCCCGTGATTCCCAGATTTGAGACTAAATAATTGAATTATTTATAATGTTCCCTTGTATGAAACTGAAGCATTTGCAGCAACTTTTACAGGACGTGGAAGGGTTTGAGAATCCTAAAATAAACCTTGAACAATATGTCACTCCCGCACATTTATCATCTCATATGATGTATACAATTCAGGTAAATTTATGATGTAGAAAAGGAGGCAACGAATTTAATTTTGTATTGTATTCAGTCACAATATGGAGACATTAGGGATAAGTTGGTGGCAGATTTAGGGTCTGGGTGTGGATCGTTGTCAGTGGGAGCATCTGTTTTGGGTGCAGGGATGGTTGTCGGTTTTGAAATAGACATAGATGCATTGAATGTGTTTAGAAGAAATGTGGAAGACTATGAACTGTTTAACGTGGACGTAATAAACATGGACGTGCTTCATATTCCTTCGAAGTAAATGGCACGTAATTATTAATATAACAGTATCTAAATTTGTACATTTTAGTTTTTATAAGCAATTTGATACAGTCATAATGAACCCTCCGTTCGGCACCAAACACAACAGTGGGATTGATATGCAATTTTTAAAAACTGCTTTGAATATTTCTGCGTGTGTGGTTTATTCGCTGCACAAGACGTCAACTAGGTGAGTTGAAAACTGAAAGTATAAAACGTTTTAAACGTTTATTAACAAGTGTTTTCTGAAGGAAACATGTCGTTAAAGTGGCAGAACAATGCGGAGCAAAAGCGGAAGTCCTGGCAGAACTTAAGTATGATCTGCCATCAACTTATAAATTTCATAAAAGGAACTGCGTTGATATTGAAGTCGATTTTTATCGCTTTTTAGTTTCATAAGTACAATTAAAAGAATCAAATTATACTTATAAATAAATAGCTTAATAGCAGAATAAAATTAGTACGGAAATTAATTTCTGAAGGAACTTTATATGGAAAGCTAGAGATTAATTTCTGCGCTGACTTTACTAATTAAAAATTTATTATTATTTTTTATATCGAGAAGACTAATTAATAAATACAAATTAATAAGGTATTGTGTTTATTGTAAAAAAAAAATAAGTGAATATGTGATAGGAAATATGCAAGGTGGGCTAGTATCTCGTAGACGGAAAATTATGTCGTTAGTATTGGTATAATGTGAAAGAGTTTGTTTGAGGAAATTTTTATTTGAACCATTTTTTCGTAAAATTAATATTAACGCCACAATCTTCCATCCACGTCCACAAAACGTTTTATAATTTAGTCAAACGAAATGTCCTGGGCTAAAGGCATTTCTTTGGAAAAATTAACAGTAATGGTGGATCGTCGCATGTACTGTTTCCATGCGTCACTTCCCGATTCTCGTCCTCCTCCCGTGTGCTTTTCACCACCAAAAGCGCCACCAATTTCAGCACCAGAAGTTGATACGTTTACGTTAACGATTCCGCAGTCGGAACCTTTCGGGCCAATCCACTTAAAAAAAAAAACATTTACTTAACGCACATTTTTTTTGTGTGTGTACCTAAATTTACCTTGTAAAAACTTTCTATATTTTGAGTAAAAAGGGTTGAAGATAATCCTTGAGGAACACTATTGTTATATTTGATAGCTTCTTCAATACTGTTAGCTTCAATTACGTAAACTATAGGCGCGAAGCATTCGTTTTGAACCAAAGGATGGTCGGGTTTGAGGTTTGTTACAATCGTGGGCTCAACGAAACAACCCGGTCTATTGATGACCTTTCCCCCGAATTCTATTTTTCCTCCCGATTTTTTTATAGCTGCTATTGTACTTGTGTAATTATCTAACGATTTCTGAGTGTGTAGGGGTCCAATGAGGGTGTTGGATTCGAGCGGGTCTCCTATTCTGTTGTAAACTTTTTCGTAGGCCTTCTTAAGACGCTGCAAAACTTCGTTGTACACCTTGAAATTATTTTACATGTTAGAAACGAGGGCAGACACTTCGTGGCATATAAAATATTTTACGGATTTGTGCAGAATCAAACGTCTGGTAGAGGTGCACCTTTGACCCGCGCTTCCCACGCAGGCAAAAACGAGCGCTTGAATGACCATGTTGAGGTCGGCGTCCGGTGCCACAACGAACGCGTTATTACCTCCTAATTCTAAGAGAACTTTGCCAAATCTCCTTTGGACATCGACGGCGATCTTTAAATGTTACTAACAATTATAAATATAAGTATTAAAGTTTTTGTTAGTTGTTTGAACCTGTTGTCCAACTTGAGTGCTTCCTGTGAAGGATAACAGCTTGATCCTAGGATCTTGTGTCATAGCTTTAGACACGTCGATTCCACTGCAACATAGGGTTGAAATTGCGCCTGGAAGATTGTTCCTTGTTAAAACTTCGGAAACGATTTTGGTCGTTGCTACCGAAACTAGCGGTGTCGTTTCCGAGCCTCTCCATAACAGGGTGTCTCCACAAACCTAAGGGTTTTATAATTCATTATTGAATCCAATTTTGGATTGAATAAAAAATTTTACCAAAGCAATGGCACTATTCCAGCCGTAGACCGCGATTGGGAAATTAAATGCGGTGATAATACCAACGAGTCCAATGGGATTCCATCGTTCCATCAAATCGTGACCGGGTCTTTCCGATGGGAAAACGTTTCCCGAAATTGTCCTCGAAAGGCCTACCGCGTAGTCACATATGTCGATGAATTCGATGACTTCACCTCGACCTTCTGCCAAAATTTTACCTGGACAAATTAAAAAAAGTCTTGAAAACGTTCTGCCCTATTCTTTAAATGAAAATCTTAGTTAATGTTTACCCATTTCTAATGAAACTAGTTTTCCTAAAGGCTCCTGTTTATCCCTGATTGCGTTCCCTATTTGGCGCACAATTTCTCCCCTTTTGGGAGCGGGAACTTCAGCCCAATATTGCCATGCACTTTCAGCTGCCCTTACGCACGACTCGTAATCCTGAATAGATCCCTGTTGGACTTCTGCAATAACTTTACCATTGCTGGGACAAATCGACTTTGTGAGCTGTATTTAAAAGAAGTAACATTGGTTTTAGAACACTTTTTCGTAAAAGTTTTTTGAATTTTTAAAATCGGGGAGTAAACGGAATTAGACAACCCGCAGGCATTAGCTGTATACTATGTTGCATAGTGTAAAAGTACTTTTGCGCTATAATTAATATTAACTGGAAGCAATGAAAATTACTTTACGATTGCTTATTAATATTTTTTAGTAATTGGTTGTTTTTAAATACGAATAATTAAGTTAAGTTTACGTACATCTCCTGACCCTTTCCATTGACCGTCATAAACGCCATAATTAACGGTTTCTAATCCGAGTTCTTTGAGAAAAGAATATTTAGAGTCGTTTACTAGATAACTATTAGCCATCGTTCGCACAAATACCTGCCCAACTGATAAAATAATTTTATTAACGTGAAACGTGCGTTTTAATGTTGTAAACGCCATGCTATAAATCAACACCACATTTGAGCTCGATTTATATAATTTATAAATCGAACACTTTAGGGTTCATTATCTGTTTTTGTTTTCGTAATCTTCAAATTAAACATTTATTATTGCGTTATTTACATAAAGGATCATCAATTTTTTTCTAAAGGTATCATAGGCGTGCGTTTAAATTATTAATTTGTGAATTATACATACAAAATTTTACCCCTTGAAAGTCCAACATTTGACATAGACAGATTTTCGCATTTAGATATAAAAATTGAAGTGGAACAAAGCGATTTTTTAAGCCTTTATTCTTCGAGTCACCAAAAATACCTTTGGGATTTTTTTTAAGTATAATTCAGTGTTTTTGTAAAATTACTAAAACTTCTTTCGAGTTGCCAAATATCAACTTGTTAGTTTAAAATTTTTTACACATTAAATACAAGTTTTTCCATTATTGTTTTATTAAAACATAATAATTTTTGCTTCTTCAATTATTGGGAAATTATTATTAAATTTTTTTATCTACGCCAATGTATTTATTTCTGGTGTTTACATAATAAATATGATAACAATAATTAATGCGATATACGTAAAAATATTTGTATTTCTTCTAAATGCAGAGAATTATTAATAGCAGCTACATTATTTGCTTATTTTTGAAATATTTCAATCACTAAAATTCGAAATTAGATAAAAAAATTTGGTTTAAATATTTTTTTTTTAGTTAAAATAATGGTTTGCTTTTTTTAAATAAAACTAATGTTTAATTTTATTATATTTTATTCAATTTATAATTAAATTACATTTAAGGATAGGCAACCGTATTAGTAGATGTGTCTTGCGGAAAGAGAATGCACTTTTAATTTCATGATTAAAATAAAGTGTGCGTAGGCAGAAAGATACTGTAAAAGGAATGCGTTACCATGGCAACAACAGTTTTTATGTGAAAAATGTTAATCCTGTTGAATCGTGTTTTGTTAATTATCCAAATTCGATAGTTTTATATTCCGCGTTTGTTATCGCGTTTCGTGTTAAAATAATTCTGAGATACATTAAAGAAAAGGTAACATTTATTCTATCACTTGTAAGATATTTCTTAGATTAATAATTAATAAATATATGACACAAAATTAAATTCTGTAAATTAATTAAAATTAAATATAAAAATAAAAATAATTTAAAAAATCTATAAAATGTTTTTTTTAAGTACAATTAGACAGGTTTTATCGAAAAATTGGAAAAATTCTTGCATAATTTCAATGTAAATACTTTAGGACAATATATTCCTAAAAAATAAAAAAATCTGATATTTTTACTGAAATTCTTTTTTCTAGTTTTTCTAAATTTGTATTTAATGTTTTTTTATTTTTTTGTAAACATTCGTAAGATGGTTTTTGATTTAGGTTTTTATTACAAACACAAACCTGAAATTTCAAAATATTAAATTATATTTTCTTTTTTTGCAGTGACCAAAGAATACTACGGTGTCTACCTATACGAAATGGGGTCTTCTTTGGCCGGTAAGTGATTTTATATTTCTTTTTTTATCTACCCTAGGTGTATTAAAAATCCAAAATTCTACATAAAAAGTTCTATCCACATGGATAATTCGATTAGGTATATTAATTGTGAATAAATGTCAAATTTTGGTTTCTCAGGGGGTGGTTCAGATAACACCCCTGTGGATGCGCCATTATAACGTTTAAGTTTAAATTCGATGTACGTACGAATTTCTACGACCCAAATGCGGACGTGAATGACATTTGAAAAAGGGAGTCACTTTGGGGGAAGGAGGGGGGGCAAATAAGAAATTTAAAAAATACGATGTGACGTATCAAATGAAAGGGCGAATTGTGAGGGTGTCAAATATATATTTTTTATAATTTTAAAATGAACAGTTGTAAAGTTATTTAAAAAAAATAGATAAAAATTGACCATTTCGTTCTTATCTCCGAAAGTATTGAACGTAAAATTTTGAAAAAAATACTGAAAATAGTTCTCTACTCATATATTACAGGAAAATAAATAAATACTCGCATACTAGGAAAATATATCTAAAATAAAAGTTGTCCAAAATTCAACAAAATAATCGAATTGTCGTATTAAAAAGTGCCTGTTGGTCCGCGAGAGGTGTTTTACCCCTTACCCGGTAGTTGTATGCCAATGCCAGGTTTTCCCCTATCCGCCACCTGGGGACGCGCCCGATGGGGGTTGCAGGCTCCCCTCACGGGAAAAATAGGATCTTTGATTTATGTGGTAGGTCCAAACCACATTTATGTATGATTTGGCCAAAGTTTTTTGTTTTCTGCACGTAAATTTACAAAAATCGTAGGTATTACTGAAATACTGAGGAAATATGTTAGATGAATTGAGTTTGTTGTCCAGTAAACAACTTCAAATGTTGACACAGTATTTGTTGGTAAAATACTGAATACTTTGAGAAATTCTATTGATTGAGATAAATTATGATGAAAGGCTAAAAATTCCTTTTTTTCTACACAAGGAGATACAGACAACAGACTGTCACAAATAACCACATATAACTACCCCCTAAAAAACTACAACGAAACACCACTACCCATAATAGAAAAATTTAGCCTTTTACGTCACAGTTTACTCATATATTTTTAATATTATTCAAAAATGAACTTATTCAGTCACCATTAAAGTACAATTAATAATTTCTAATATTTACAAAAAGCTTATTCTAACTTAGAATTACATAAGATAACTTATTTCTATTCCTATTAAGATCACCTGATCTAATCTGGTCTAACTGATTTATTATCTTAACTAAAATAAAATTCGACTAATTAAAACAAAATAAATAGTTGTCAGATTGTGAGTTTTTGTAAAATGTTTTAATTAGTCGAAAATGAAACTCTAAAACTTATCTATCAAACATAAAAATATATTTTCTTTTTTATTGGTGACTAAAAAATAAATAAATAAATTTCTTTTTACTGCTGAGTTAGTTAAATTATGATGGAAGGCTAAGTATCCTTTTCTGTAGAAAGAACTATAACTACCCCTAATTTTGCGCATACTACACTCCCCAAAAAAACAAAACTACAATAAAATACCACAATCCAGAAAAAGAAAAGTTAGCCTTTTTAGCCACAATTTACTTGTACTGTTCAAAGTGTGTTTCAGTAACAAAATTTTATATTTTTAATATTATTCAAAAATGAACGTATTCAGTCACCATTAAAATACAATAGATTTCTAACATTTACAAAAAGCTTATTCTAACTTAGAATTAAGAAAACTTATTTACAATTCTATTAAGATTACCTGATCTAACTTGGTATAACAGATTAATCAGTTAAATATATAATAAAATTCAACTAATTAAAACAAAGTAAATTGTTATCAGAATGTGAGGGTTTGTAAAATGTTTTAATTAGTCGAAAATGAAACTCGAAAACTTATCTATTAAACATAAAAATATTTTTTCTTTTTTATTGGTGACTGAAAAATAAATTAACAAATTTCTTTTTACTGCTGAGTGAGATAAATTATGACGGAAGGCTAAAAATCCTTTTCTAAAAAAAAAATAACTATAACTACCCCTAATTTTGCGCATACTACACTCCCCAAAAAAACAAAACTACAATAAAATACCACAATCCAGTAAAAGAAAAGTTAGCCTTTTTTGCCACAATTTAATTATATTTTTTGAAGAGTATTTCAGTAGTGAAATTTTATATTTTTAATATTGTTCAAAAATGAACGTATTCAGTCACCATTAAAATACAATAAATTTCTAACATTTACAAAAAGCTTATTCTAACTTAGAATTAAGAAAACTTAGATTAAATATATAACAAAATTCAACTAATTAAAACAAAGTAAATTGTTATCAGAATGTGAGGATTTGTAAAATGTTTCAATTAGTCGAAAATGAAACTCTAAAACTTATCTATTGAACATAAAAATATTTTTCTTTTTTATTGGTGACTGAAAAATAAATTAACAAATTTCTTTTTACTGCTGAGTGAGATAAATTATGACGTAAGGCTAAAAATCCTTTTCTAAAAAAAAAAATAACTATAACTACCCCTAAATTTGCGCATACTACACTCCCCAAAAAAACAAAACTACAATAAAATACCACAATCCAGTAAAAGAAAAGTTAGCCTTTTTTGCCACAATTTAATTATATTTTTTGAAGAGTATTTCAGTAGTGAAATTTTATATTTTTAATATTGTTCAAAAATGAACGTATTCAGTCACCATTAAAATACAATAAATTTCTAACATTTACAAAAAGCTTATTCTAACTTAGAATTAAGAAAACTTAGATTAAATATATAACAAAATTCAACTAATTAAAACAAAGTAAATTGTTATCAGAATGTGAGGATTTGTAAAATGTTTCAATTAGTCGAAAATGAAACTCTAAAACTTATCTATTGAACATAAAAATATTTTTCTTTTTTATTGGTGACTGAAAGATAAATTAACAAATTTCTTTTTACTGCTGAGTGAGATAAATTATGATGGAAGGCTAAATATCCTTTTCTAAAAAAAAAATAACTATAACTACCCCCTACACACATTACCCAAAAAAAAAACAAATTAAAACAATACACCACAACCAAGAATAAGAAAATTTAGCCTTTTCTGCCACAATTTAATTATATTTTTTAAAGAGTAGCAAAATTTACATTTTTAATATTATTCAAAAATGAACTTATTCAGTCACCATCAAAATACAATAAATTTCTAACATTTATAAAAAGCTTATTCTAACTTACAAATTATGTGTAAGGAAACTTATTTTTATTCTCACCAAAATTACTGATTTAACCTGGTCTAACTGATCGATTACCTAAACTAAAATAAGATTCGACTAATTAAAACAAAATTTTAGAATTAGAATTTTAATATTTATGAGATGTTTTAATTAGTCAAGTACGAAACTATAAAACTTATTTACTTAAAGAATTGAAATACACGTACATATTTTATTTTTTAGTGATGACTGAAAAATAAATAAAAATAAAATCTGCAGTTATTTAGTGAACAAAATTTCAAAAATGTGCCAAAATTTGACGATAAAAAGTTAAATTAAATTTTGGTTTATTTAGGAAATTTAATTAAAATTACCTGGAAAGAAAATTTTGAAATTAAATCCAAATCATACATAAGCACATAAAAATATTTACCGTAATATATAAAAATACCTTCCAGCCATTAAAAGGGGCGCGCCCATTGAATAAAATTAACTCAAAATATTCTTTTTTTAAAATTATAGAACCCAATACTTCAATAGATATTCCACACAGTTCCTGAATTTTCCATTCTATTATTAGAGAATCAAATCGTATCTCATCAGGGAAAGTAGAAAATCTAGAATAATATATAAATGTTTTAATAAGTATATTATTCAAAAATAATCCTTGGAAGTCCTACTGCACGTTGTTCATTTTCTTCATGAAGTCGACCATATTTTTAAAAGTTTTACCTTGATGTGTCTGGTCTTATCAAAAAATTAATAAGGTAAATTGAACATTGCTTCACCCCCTGTGTGGAACCTCATCATTAAAAATTGGAAAAAGAAATAGTGCCTTCTTTCGTATCTGCGAATCATAAAAAAAACTCCCAACTTAGTAATTGAAAATTTTAATCAGTACCAATAAATTCCTTGTTCTTCATAGAGTTGTCCATCCTCAAGGAAATCACTTCTCATTCAGTGCAGTTCAATTGTTCAAAATTCCAACCCCCAAATGACACGTGAAACTATTCAAAAAAAATATATATTAAATATAATATAATTTATACTTCACCCCTTTGTGTCTGAAAAGTTAATGGGCTGAATTCCAATTACCACCAAACGATTCCATGTGCTTCATCCCTTGTGGAATCTCGAAAAAGTAGTTACACCTTCTTTCAAAAAAAAAAAAAAATTGTGGAAATTAAAATATTTACAACAATATAAAAACTGTACTGTTCATGCTTACCGTCTTCTCAATCTCGATGATCTTCTGGGAAATCACTACACTTTCCCCCCAGCCCACATCGCGGATCGCGGCCCAAATAAACCCCTCCCCCCTTAACGACCGAAAATAAAAAATAAAAAACCAATTTTAAGCAAGTATAGTACAAGAAAGGGTGAGAAGCAAGCACTTCCCACCACAAAAAATAAAAAATAAAAGCATGCGTCCTACTATGAGATGACTCATGTCGAAACGACCCGGAATCCCACGTTGGTAGGTACCATCCAGGATCCAGAATCCAGAATCCTTCGTTGGTACAATCCAGGATCTTGGCGTCCGAAACCGAAACAATATACGTTAACGACGCCCGAAAAGTAAAAAAATCGCGAGCCCATCCCCTCCACACGTTTCGCTAACTCGGCGCGCGATACTAAACGACACTCCCGAACACTCCCGATATCCCGAACGCCCGATAAAACGCGGCGAGTGAAACAAAAATGATCGCGGTCCCTCCCGAACCTCCCCGATCCCGAGCGCCACCAAATACGATTCGATAACTCGGCGCGCGAAACTTACGGCACTCCCGAACACTCCCGACACTCCCGAACACTCCCGGGCGCACTAAAGGACGATTCGAAACGGCGACGAGAAAAATATTCGCGTCACTCCCGAACACTCCCGATTTTACGAGCGCAAAGTACCTACCTGAAACTCACTTACAAAAGACACGTAACGAAATACCTTGATGGTACTTACCCTGTACACAAAAAAATATAATTGGTACTATACTTGCCAAAAATTGAATAGACAAAGTGCCAAGGGTTTGTAATTTGTAAAAACAAATTGTCAACCCTGTCACCTCGCCTATTGGGAAACCATGCAAATCACTTTACCACTCTTTGGACCGTATCTGAAATAAAGATTTAAAACAAAAAATTAGAAACCGAAATCAAAATATTTAATATTAAAAATTTAAAAAAAAAAGGTACTTACCAATACCGCCACTTTGGTGTTGCTTTAATCCTCTTGATGAAACCATCCCGAAAAAATTTGGAAACTCCATAGCACTTGTGAATAAAAATATCTAAGAACGAATTAACATGCACCTAGAAACGAAAAGCGATCCACGGATACGCGACGCGTCACGACGCGACACACACCCATCCCGGAGCATGGTCGCGTTAAACTGACCAAAAATTACCAATTGTTCGTATTTATATTAATTTTTTTTTCTGGTACCACGAAGTGTCGTCCAATATAATTATCAAATAAAAAAAGGACCGATCTGTGCCAGTTCGAACACATCGGAAATCATAATTACCTTTATTATATTATTATGTTCAATTAATATAGTCAATCATGAGGTTCTTAAATTTTTCTTCGTAAATACGATTTCAAACATTATAATTTATAAGAGTTATTAATACGTACAGTTTGTAACAAAAGAGATGACCATTTTAATTAAAATATACTGTTTTCTATCATTCGTACCCTGCAGGGTGAGTTTTTAATTGGAATGATCATTAATCTTTGTTTATTTACAAGCGAAACTAATTAAATCTATGTCTTTCTAATGCCGTTTTATCTCGTTTATCCTTTTATCCTGTTGATAAAGCTCCAATCGGTATCGATAGGATGGCAGGACAATGGGGGGGTACGTTTAAAGCGACATGTATTTTCCACTTGCAATTTATTCCTTTTGTACAAGTCGATCGAAAAACATACTTCTATTAAAAAAAAATGTTTTTTGTAGCAGCAAGATTTTTGTTTGTAATAATTATTATTGTACCAGCGATTTTTGCAAATTTTCATAACGAAGAAGTTGTCGTTCGGGTAGTTGGGGGGTTAGAAATGGTTAAAGAATTGGCAGACGAGGCCGGTTATATTTTTAAAGGTCCAGTAAGTTGGTTGTTTATTTTAAATCGTGTAATTTTTTATATAAAAAAAAATCTCTTCACGTTGTGATTTTTTTGGAATTATTTGAATTATTTTTTGAAAATGTTTTACCAAAAATGAAGTTCTTTTGTTACATATTTCAGAACTATTTATTGGTTTTTGCTTACACGTACAAAATTAATCATTCCTAATTTTTTCTACCCTTAGGGGTGGATTTTTCCAGTTTAAATCGAATTAATTCAATGTTTATACTGTTCAATAAAATAATAATCAACTCAGTTCAAAGTTATTAATTAACAAATAAATATGTAGTGGGTGAACAATCTACTGATCCTATTTTTTTTACATTTAGGGGTTGAATATAATATTTTTTTTAAAAAATTTAAATAGAACTAACTTTAAGGTTCCTATACCCTATTACCCAATAAAAAAAATGAATCAAAATTGGATTATTCTGTAAAAAGTTACAAGTGCATGACTACCTATACATAAAAAAATATACATATCGACTTGAAAAATTTTCCACCCTTTTTCTTTGTTTAAAATAAATAAACAGACAGTCAAACATATTTATAAAGTCTAATGAGGGTGGTTCTTTTTTATATTTTAATAAATTTAAATTTAGGTTTTTTAAATTGCTGTTTTTGATTTGAATTTTTGAAAATTATGTATTTATTATTTATCAGTCATCTTGTATAAAAAACAGTATTATTGCCATTAAAAATTACCAAATTTTACAATTTCCAAAAATTCAAATTAAAAACATTACCGAGTACCTAAAACAATTTCAAAAACCTAAATTTATATTTATCAAAAGGTAAAAAAGAACCACCCATTAGGCTCTATAAATATGTCTGTTTATTTATTTTAAACAAACGAAAGAAGGGGGAAATTTTCAAGTCGATATGTATATTTTTTTATGTATAGGTCAAGCACTAGTCACTTTTTACAGAATAATCCAATTTTGATCCTTTTTTTATTGGATAATAAGGGTATAGGAACGTTAAAGTTAGTTCTATTTAAATTAAAAAATATATATATTATATTCTACCCCTAAATGTAAAAAAATAGGATCAGTAGATTGTTCACCCACTATATTTTTCTATTTGTTAATTAATAACTTAAAATTGAGTTGATTATTATTTTATTGAACAGTGTAAACATTGAATTAATTCGATTTAAACTGGAAAAATCCACTCCTAAGGGTAGAAAAAATTAGGAATGATTAATTTTGTACGTGTAGGCAAAAACAAAAAAATAATTCTGAAATATGTACCTAAACAAAAACTTTCATTTTGGGTAAAACATTAAAATATTTTCAAAATTGTTTCACCCAGATAAACGTGATCAAAAAAGAAAAATAAACACGTAAATAGACAGACAGGTAAAGCCCCAAAACTTCATTTTATACCATTTATATATATGTAACAAAATAATACCAAAAAGCCACAACGTGAAAAGCTACAAATTTTTTTTTATAAAAGATCTTGTGTACTATCTTTTTTATCATTTTAGAAATTATGCAATATTTTCTCTTTTTGTATAAGACAAGAAAAATATTTTTTTATAGTAAATAATTAAGTACATTTTATTAATTAGTGTATAGTTTATCTATTTTCATTTGGTTATTTACAAAATTTTGACTAAAATGAAATAACGAACAAAAAAAATCCCCCATCTCGAAAATTTAATATTTTCACAAAATTTATTGCCGTTACATTTAACAGTTAATAAAGGTAACCATAAATAACCGAAGTAGTGATAACGAATCAATAACCATAATCTAATAATGAATTTTGAAAGGATGTCATACTTCAAACGTTGTTTTGTGCAGATTTTAATGGAAAAAACATATGGTCCAAGTTAATTAAATATTATCAGTAGATAATTAATTAATTAGTAGACTTTACATGATTTTGAAAATTTACGTAAAAGCCTCTGTATCTTTTTTTTCGAATATATACAAAGATTTTTTAAGGGTGTATTAATGTGGATCAAAACTTTTTTTTTTAATTAAAAATTAATTTTTATTTGTACTCATTATTAAAAAACAAAGTATAGTAGCGCCGAGACGCTCTTGGACGGACAAGCGTCGTTGGTCGTACATACAACGTTTCTATCCGTCTATTCTAATTAAAATTAGTATTCTATTTTTATCGGTCTCGTATATCGACGTCGCTACGTCATGACCGACGCCAGCGTCGCGATTCTCGGACTTTCGGCGCGCGAAAATCGACGCCGTGTACCAGGAGTTCATAGGACGTGTGCACGTTCATTTTTCGAGTATGTTCACCCCCTAAAAATAGATCATACACACGTCTTCACCCCCTACCGATATCAAATCATCGATGGTAAGGCGCGTGCCGCGCAAGTAGAACAAAAATAGATTAATTTACCGTGGACATGTAGTGCAGTAATAAGCGTGTGTGTGTAAACTTATGTATACACACACACACATTTACATACACCCATGTGCGGATTTATCGTAACGAGGGGACACAGTGGCACGTGCCACATGTATAAACAGGGGTGACATGTGACATGTCCGTCGTTGAGAGGGTTTGCGAAAGTTCAGGTGGACAATGGCAATGTGTTGGTTTTTTTTAGACATGAAAATTCCCTAAATGATCTTTGGATCTCTATAAAAAATATATGTAATATACAATTCAAAAATTTTCAAATAAAAAGGATTAAAAAAAAAGGAATGGAATAAAAAATTAAATATGCTACGTGCTATTTGAAAATAAACAAAATTATTCGTGTTTGAAATTATTATAAACTTTGGAATTTTTTCTAAACGCCCTGTATACATTTTTGAGTTCATTTTTGTCAGGTCTTTAGCTTTATGTTTCAGCTATCAGCAGTAAAAATTTCAACATCTTAAGTCGTATTTTGTGGAAGTTATGATTTTTTATAATTTGGGTTGAGGTAGTGATTTTTTTTCTATAAGTTAAATTATATCAGTAACTGCTCATCGTAGGTGTACAAATTTATTAACAAAGTCACCTCAAAATTTTATGTTTAATGCGAATTCGTCATAAAAAAATATACTGTTATATTTAAAATAACAAAGTTGCATTCAACTTGCGGTACAACCGGAAATACTACAAAGATGGCGTTATTTTAATTGAGGAGATCATGCCCAGTAACGTATTTGCCAAAATTTTCAAAATTCAAATCAAAGTAGTTTCTGATATATCGACCACGTAGTCTTAGGTGGGACACCCTGTATGTCGCCAAAGTCATAATTTACGTATTTTTGCATTTTCCGGTGGAACGGTCAAAGTTACAGGAAAATTGTATGAAATAATTTTGAAAGAAATTTAATTTTCTACAGAAAAGGTCCTATGCATCAAAGCGATACGATTCATAGTTTAAAAGATACAAAGCATTTTAAAAATTAATTAATTATCAATATTTTGCAAATTAATTTTTAAAATGCTGTTTATCTTTTGAACTATGAATCGTACCGTTTTGGGGCATAGGATATTTTTTGTAGAAAATTAAATTTCCTTCAAAATTATTTTATACAATTTTTCTGTAACTTCGACTGTTCCACCGGAAAATTCAAAAAACTATTTTTTCGAAAAAATGTCTGATGACATTATACACCAAAATATTTGAGTTGATATTAATTAGCTGTATGTACTTTTAAATTTAATTCCACGAATTTTTAAAAAGTTTAAAAAAAATCTAAATTTTCTTTGTATTTTAAATGGGAAAGCTTTAAAATTAACAAAAAGCATTAAAGATTCATTTTGTATTTTTACTTTCATTTATTTTCTATTTTGTACGAAACATCCTTTCTCAAACAGGATCTGCAACAAAGCTATTTTCTATTTATTCCTTGTTAGATCCTGTTCGTTGAGTATTTCCAGTAGTAGTAGTTTCCTAGTTTCTATCTTCTGCTCTCCTGGCTCCTGATAGTTGATTGTTTTACTATTATTTGTACAAATAATGCGTTAAAGCAACCGTTACATGCTGCACTTAATTAGCTCGGTTCATCTAACGACCTTTTGGCACGTGTCGAACAGATGTTTCGAAGTGATAATTAATTTAAATCAAAGACCGGTCGTGGAAAAATTGCACTGTTCTTGCGCTGACTAGGGAACAACTGCACAAGCTTTTCGTGGGGGTGGAAATTTATTTACTTAATTAATTCAAAAAAAAAAAAAATACTAGTGGCAACAATTATTAATTTATAGGTTCGGGGGTTCAGAGATACTTACGTAATATTACCAAGAAATGATAAAAATTCTGAGTACAGTAAAAGGGATGGAAATAACGTACGTCGTAGATTGGAAGAAGACCAGAGGGTATAGATGTTTAAATGTTTCAAATAAGTTTATTAATTATAAAATAAAATTGTTCTTGAGGTGGTTTGGGTCGAAAAGCAAAAAGTAAAAACTCGTCAAAAAAGAGATTTTCGTTATTTAGATGATTTGCTTGAAAACTTGGTCGAAAAACGTAAATATCGGACAATAAAATCGAGAAATTCTGAAAGGGCTTTTAATGATGAATTATGGAATCAGCAATGGTACCTGGTAATTAATTTATACTTATACAGGGTGTCCCCTCTCAATTGGAAAAAACTTCTAGGGCATATTGAGGAACCATAGACAAGCAGTTTGAGATATTAGACTGATGTCCGGAAGTGCATGGTTTTCCAAATACAGGGTGTCAAAGTTTTTTTCAAAAAACTTTTTTTTTATCAATATCTCAAAGGCACGTTGACCGATTTTCTTGAAATTCGCTGGTGATGTAAGCTTTAATAAGACGCTCAGTTAGCACTAATTAAATGGTAATTATTACTTCCAGTTTTTAATAAAAAATTTTTCTCGAAAACGGAGAGAGATACGAAAAAATATCAAGTGACAAAAAAGTTGTACTTTTAACTGAGCTTTCTAAAAAATATAAAATTTTCAAAAAAAGTCAGTGGCGTACATTTTTTTGTCATTTTTATTCGTGACACTGTCCCCCGGGGCGCTACTGGAAGTAATAATTACCATTTAATTAGTGCTAACTGAGCGTCTTATTAAAGCTTACATCACCAGCGAATTTCAAGAAAATCGGTCAACGTGCCTTTGAGATATTGATAAAAAAAAAGTTTTTTGAAAAAAACTTTGACACCCTGTATTTGGAAAACCATGCACTTCCGGACATCAGTCTAATATCTCAAACTGCTTGTCTATGGTTCCTCAATATGCCCTAGAAGTTTTTTTCCAATTGAGAGGGGACACCCTGTATATAATTTAAAAAAAATGGAAGAAATAAAAATTAATTATTACATCTACTCCTGTTATAATTTTTGGTATCTAAAAATTTTTTTAGCAAGATACCAGAACTCGTTCAGATCTTCCCAAGCTAGATCTAAACGTAATTCCTGTTTACAGAACGGGAATAACGGGAAAAGGGGTTCGTGTTAATATTTTAGATGACGGTATAGAGTACACCCATGACGATTTAAAAATAAACTATGTACGTAAGTTTAAAAAAAACTACAGAGGGTGTCCAAAAATTTTCCTACCATAGATTTAATAATTATTGTATTGTAGGATCCAGAAATAAGTTACGATTGTAACGAAGATGACACGGATCCTCTCCCCCGTTACGACCCGACCAAGGCAAACAGCCATGGTACAAGGTGTGCGGGGGAGATTGCCATGGTGGCTAACAATTTAAAATGTGGGGTTGGCATTGCTTTCAATGCGAAGGTTGGCGGTATAACAAATTAAAAATTAGGGTGTCTTGTAGTTATAAAATATAACAGTAAATTGTAGGGGTTAAAATTTTGGATGGTCCCATCAATGATAGAATAGAAGGTACAGCTTTAAGTTATGGTTTAGATTTGGTAGATATTTATAGCGCTTCCTGGGGACCTAGTGACGATGGTGAGACTGTTGATGGTCCCGGACGTCTTGCTTCGGAAGCATTAGAAAATGGGGTAAAAAAGGTTGGTTATTATTACTCGGTTGTGGACCTCTGTGTTAGTTAGTGACCAATTAATTTTTTAAGGGTAGAAACGGTAAAGGGGCGATATTTGTGTGGGCGTCTGGGAATGGGGGTAGTCAGCATGACAACTGCAATTGTGACGGTTATTTGACAAGCATTTATACAATTTCCATCGGGAGTGCGTCCCAAAAGGGCGAGTTTCCGTGGTATGGGGAGGCTTGTGCGTCCACTTTAGCTGTGACGTATTCTTCGGGGGCATATAGGGACCAAATGATTGTGAGTTCCATTAATTAATACATATTTACTAAATTTTGATACAAAAATTAACAAACAGGCAACAACGGATTTGTTCAACAAATGTACGATTAAACACACGGGTACTTCGGCATCCGCCCCCTTGGCAGCTGGCATAATTGCGTTAACCCTTGAAGCGAAGTGAGTAAGGGTTGATTTTTATTAAATAGTAGGTACACATCTTTCTTTTAATATTATGTGCGTCAGTCCAAATTTGACTTGGAGAGACGTTCAACATTTGATTGTTTGGACATCCGAACCCGCCCCCGTGTCTGACAACCCGGGTTGGCAACAGAACGCTGCAGGGTTCTGGTTCAATACTCGATTTGGGTTTGGTCTCATGAACGCTTATGGTATGGTTGTGGCCGCTTCCAATTGGACAAATGTACCAGACAAATATATTTGTACATTTAAGATAAACACACCGTAAGCATATACCTACGTATTTTGTAATCGAAAGTGATAAGGGTTTAGGGAGAATTTTTTTTCAAGGGTAAATTCATCATTTTCGTTCCAAAATCTGATAACAATTCCTTTTGATTCCGATGGATGTAAGGGTACAGTGAATGAAATTGAGTTTTTGGAACATGTTGAAGTGCAAACGAGTATTAGTTATAATGTTCGAGGGGTTCTTGAAATGAATTTAACATCCCCGTCTGGTAAGGCGGATAAAGTTTGTTTTTATGGAAAAGTAAGGGCAGGAAAATTTTGAAAAAAATTGTGTAATAAGTAGGACATATGGTCTATATTTTTAAAATATTTTCCATGTTGCAGCACTTCTGGTTATAATTAATTTTAACTTTGTTAATTTAAATGGAATGGTGTATTTTTTACGACGAATTCGAATAAGTAAATTAAAAAAATCATAACTTTCACAAACAAGTACTTAGGGCACTGAATTATTTGCCAGTTATAGCAGAGCCTTAAGACTAACGTTCTGCCAAAGCTAAGCTTCACAGTTTATACAGGGCGTTCAGAAAAAAATTCAAAGTTTAAAAACTTCAACCACGAATAACTGTTTAGACTTCGGATTTTTTTTTGAACGCCCTGTAGAAATTATAAAGCTTAGCTTTAGCAGAACGTTAGTGTTAAGACTCTGTTATAACTAGTAAAAATTTCGGTACTGTAAGTCATTTTTTGTAAAAGTTAGGATTTTTAATAATTTGGGTTGAGGTAGTGATTTTTTTCTATAAGTTAAATTATATCTGTAACTGCTCATCGTAGGTGTACAAATTTATTAACAAAGTCACCTCAAAATTTTGTGTTTAATGCGAATTCGTCATAAAAAATATATTGTTATATTTAAAATAACAAAGTTGACTTCAACTTCCGGTACAACCGGAAATACTACAAAGATGGCGTTATTTTAATTGAGGAGATCATGCCCAGTAACGTTTTTGCCAAAATTTTCAAAATTCAAATCAAAGTAGTTTCTGATATATCGACCACGTAGTCTTAGGTGGGACACCCTGTATGTCGCCAAAGTCATAATTTTCGTATTTTTGCATTTTCCGGTGGAACGGGCAAAGTGACAGGAAAATTGTATGAAATAATTTTGAAAGAAATTTAATTTTCTACAGAAAAGGTCCTATGCATCAAAGCGATACGATTCATAGTTTAAAAGATACAAAGCATTTTAAAAATTAATTAATTATCAATATTTGGCAAATTAATTTTTAAAATGTTGTATATCTTTTGAATTATGAATCGTATCGCTTTGATTCATAGGGCCTTTTTTGTAGAAAATTAAATTTCCTTCAAAATTATTTTATACAAATTTTCTGTAACTTCGACTGTTCCACCGGAAAATTCAAAAAACTATTTTTTCGAAAAGATGTGATTTGGTGTAAAACCGGAAGTGCTATAAAATTGAAAATATTTGAAAAATATAGGCCATATGTCGTAGCAACTAGACAATTTTTTTCAAAATTTTCCTACCATTGCTTTTCCATGAACGTCTATATAATGGGTCACTGACTTTGGGCCACCCTGTATATTCGTTGTTGGTCCTAATTTTAGGTACAAATGTCGAACTTCTTACCCCTAGAGATCACGATAAAAATCCATTTGGTTTTCACAATTGGACGTTCATGTCCGTCATGACTTGGGGTGAAAATCCAAATGGACTTTGGAATATAATTGTGTCAGACAAGGTACTGGTCGCATTTATTTTCCATTTTTTTTTTTAATTTTAAAATTTTGGGTTTGATGAGTAGTTGCATTTTAGATTGGCCCCTTTGGTAATTCAGGGGAGGTAACCAATGTGATAGTTCGGTTGCATGGGACCAAAAAACGACCAGATTATTTGTCGAATGGACCCAGAAATTACAACAGGGAATACAATCGCATTAAAAATCATATAAATCAAATGAACTTTAATTCGATTATTTCAATGGTAAATCGTGACGTTATAAACAAGTATAAATATTTATTGTGATTAATTGGTCATAAATAAATAAATAAAAATAAATAAATAATTAATAGATAGGTATATAATAATTTACTTCGCCCTCTGCCCCTTTTTAGTCATGTTTCTGACTCTAATACAAGTATAAGAATCTTTTGTGTAAAATTTCAATTATTTAGGCCCAGACGTTTAAATTTTACGTGGATATACGTATTAGTTAGTTAGTTTATTTTTTTTATCAGTTACGACGTAAAAAAAAGATAACAAATTTAATGAAAAAACTTCTAAGCTTATGTATATCGATAATAAGCACAAAAACAATTTTTCCTTATCGCGTAATCAATTTTTTATAACAGTTTCTTTTGTCTCTAACAAATAATGATTTATATCGAATAATTACTTAACAAAAAGTTCTGGACGAATTTTATGAACTGAGTGAAACGTTATAAAAATTGCATCAACTAGAATGGTATCAACGTATTACTAAAGGAAGATAAGTGGATCATTATCGATCGATATGAATTAAAAAAAAATATATTTTTTTTCGAATTGATTAAAATGATTTGTATTGGATCCTGGTGGGATTAGAAATAAATTTACTCATCTTTATCAAAATATGAATTGTTGTAAAGAAATAAATTTCATTTCAGTAGTGCCTGTATTATCATCGGTTACTACGTCCCTCACAATTATGAACCCCGCAAGTTTTTTTCAATTTGTTTTAATTTCAATACTCACCACCGGCATATTTCTTCTGGTGATAATAAACTTGCAAACTTTAGAGTTGCAAAGGGTGCACGTAATGAACGTTCAGAAGACACAGTCGAATAATTTAAATAGTTTTGTACCGGAAAGTGCCACTAAAAATATCGCCATTAAAAAAGACCAACCCCCACAAGAAACCAAAGAAGTTGAAGAAGTTAAAAAAATTAAAGAAGTGAAAAATGTGTTAAAGTTGGAACCACCCTTTGCATGTGATAACGTTAAATTGAAGAGGTGGCTCGAACAGAGGGGTGAATTTTTTGTTTATTACAACTATGTAGTTGCTGATAAACAATTTCAGTGTCATGAAAGTGTAACTTACACGACACAGGCTGATTTTACGTTTTTGGACAATTTAGTGACTTTAATTGAGACGTGGAAAGGGCCTATCAGTGTTTCAATCTATTCTCCTGGCGACGACTTTCAACGGTCTTTGAAATCAATCGCTTATTTAAGGAATTGTGAAACACCTTTAATCAAACAGTTCGTAACGTTTCATTTCTTTTTCGACAAAATATATACTCCAAGGGTAAGCAAAAGAAATGTCAACATATAAAAATTATTCTGCAGTTCTTCTTCAGAAAATTTGGTAAAGATTAAATAAAGGAATCGCCAGTTAAGGTCTTTTTGTTTAAGACGTTTATGGAAAACTAAATTTTGAGAAAATCGATGTATGTGTAGGATGAACAGTTTTTGAGATACATAAAAAATCATAACATTAACAAAAAAATACTTTTTTATCGGTTATAGCAGTCTTAAGGCTAATTTTCAGTCAAAGTAGAGCTTCGTAATTTGTACAGGGTGTTTAGAAAAAAAAAACCGAAGTCTAAAAAGTTATTAGTGGTTGAAGTTTTTAAACTTTAATTTTTTTCTGAACGCCCTGTATAGCCTTTGAAGTTTAGCTTTAGTAGAACGTTTGCTTTAAGACTCTACTATAACTGGTAAAAATTTCAGTACTCGAAGTCATTTTTTGTAAAAGTTATGATTTTTTTATTGTTTGAGTTGCGGTAGCGAATTTTTATCTATGTATAAATTGAATTATTTCAAAAATTTTTAAGAACGCATTAGAACGTTTTTACCAGAATTTTTTTGAAACGTTTTAGAATGATCTAGAATTTTTAAATTTTCCGTGAATGATTAGGAATGTTGTTAAATGGCGTAGAATGTTCTAGGCAATTCAAAAATGTTAGACGATGTTCTTAAACATTGCCAGGCAAATCTGGAGTATTTAGGAACGCTTTAGAACGTTCCAGATTTTTCGAGAATTGTTTGGAATGTTTTAGAATGATCTAGAATTTTTTTAAATTTATCGTGAATGATTAGGAATGTTGTTAAATGATGTAGAATGTTCCAGGCAATATAAATATGTTAGATGATGTTCTTAAACATTGCCAGGCAAATCTGGAGTATTTAGGAACGCTTTAGAACGTTCCAGATTTTTTCGAGAATTGTTTGGAATGTTTTAGAATGATCTAGAATTTTTTTAAATTTATCGTGAATGATTAGGAATGTTGTTAAATGATGTAGAATGTTCCAGGCAATATAAATATGTTAGATGATGTTCTTAAACATTGCCAGGCAAATCTGGAGTATTTAGGAACGCTTTAGAACGTTCCAGATTTTTTCGAGAATTGTTTGAAATGTTTTAGAATGATCTAGAATTTTTTTAAATTTATCGTGAATGATTAGGAATGTTGTTAAATGATGTAGAATGTTCCAGGCAATATAAATATGTTAGATGATGTTCTTAAACATTGCCAGGCAAATCTGGAGTATTTAGGAACGCTTTAGAACGTTCCAGATTTTTTCGAGAATTGTTTGGAATGTTTTAGAATGATCTAGAATTTTTTTAAATTTATCGTGAATGATTAGGAATGTTGTTAAATGATGTAGAATGTTCCAGGCAATATAAATATGTTAGATGATGTTCTTAAACATTGCCAGGCAAATCTGGAGTATTTAGGAACGCTTTAGAACGTTCCAGATTTTTTCGAGAATTGTTTGGAATGTTTTAGAATGATCTAGAATTTTTTTAAATTTATCGTGAATGATTAGGAATGTTGTTAAATGATGTAGAATGTTCCAGGCAATATAAATATGTTAGATGATGTTCTTAAACATTGCCAGGCAAATCTGGAGTATTTAGGAACGCTTTAGAACGTTCCAGATTTTTTCGAGAATTGTTTGAAATGTTTTAGAATGATCTAGAATTTTTTTAAATTTATCGTGAATGATTAGGAATGTTGTTAAATGATGTAGAATGTTCCAGGCAATATAAATATGTTAGATGATGTTCTTAAACATTGCCAGGCAAATCTGGAGTATTTAGGAACGCTTTAGAACGTTCCAGATTTTTTCGAGAATTGTTTGGAATGTTTTAGAATGATCTAGAATTTTTTTAAATTTATCGTGAATGATTAGGAATGTTGTTAAATGATGTAGAATGTTCCAGGCAATATAAATATGTTAGATGATGTTCTTAAACATTGCCAGGCAAATCTGGAGTATTTAGGAACGCTTTAGAACGTTCCAGATTTTTTCGAGAATTGTTTGGAATGTTTTAGAATGATCTAGAATTTTTTTAAATTTATCGTGAATGATTAGGAATGTTGTTAAATGATGTAGAATGTTCCAGGCAATATAAATATGTTAGATGATGTTCTTAAACATTGCCAGGCAAATCTGGAGTATTTAGGAACGCTTTAGAACGTTCCAGATTTTTTCGAGAATTGTTTGAAATGTTTTAGAATGATCTAGAATTTTTTTAAATTTATCGTGAATGATTAGGAATGTTGTTAAATGGCGTAGAATGTTCTAGGCAATTCAAAAATGTTAGACGATGTTCTTAAACATTGCCAGGCAAATCTGGAGTATTTAAGAACTCTCTAGAACGTTCCAGATTTTTTCGAGAGTAGTTTGGAATGTTTTACAATGATTTAGAATATTTTAAATTTTTAGTAAATGATCAGGAATATTCTAAAATGATGTAGAACGTTCCAGGCAATTCAAAAATGTTAGGCTATGTTCTAGAACGTTCCCAGACAAATCTGGAATATTTAAGAATGCTTTAAGACACCAATTTCGATAAAACAATTAGAATAATCTAGCCTTATCGATAGTTCATTTTTCGTAGTAAATAAACTACTTAGTTACTTCTATCTATTTGTTTACACAATTGCTTCTTAAAGTGGAGTATGTAGTCTACAATTATTTGTTTTATTTATAAAATTTCAGGTAATAGTCAAAGTTCAATATTATTATCTTTAATTAATTTATCAAAACAAAAAAAAGTTCGACTTAAAATTCGTTTGAGTCGCTTCAAACATAGAATAAATAATATTTTTAAAAATGCAAAAAATCCTTTGAACTGGAAAATATCTTAATGTCAAAGAAATCGACTATTTTTTTTTTTTTTTTGATTTCATTTTATTTTTTATTTAGAAGTTGAAGATTCCTTTGAACAACGCCAGCGAAATTTATAAAGATGAATATGATTGCAAAATAGTCCCTCCCTTTAAACAAATTAAACACGAAAACACTTTTAAATCTCTGAATAATCTTACTTATCCAATCAATGTGGCAAGGAACACTGCTAGATTTGCAGCCCAAACTTATTACGTTTTTGCTTCTGATATAGAACTTTTACCCCCTATCAATTTTATAGACAAGTTTTTGGATTTAGTGAACAGGGAACAACGAATGCTTGCTGATATACCGAAAAAGGTAAAAATATTATTAAAAATTAGTACGAATATTTTTTAAATAAATTGCTTCACACAAATGGCTAGTTTAACAAAATGTAAAACAGTTTGTGGACGCGATTTTCTTTGTTTAGATTTTTGTATTACCAATTTTCGAAATTTTGGAAACCGCAAAAGTTCCGAAATCCAAAACGGAACTTTTGAAAATGCTTAACAGTTCGACCGCGTTTCTTTTCCACGAAACCTTGTGCAGACGATGTCACGAAGTCCAAAACTATACAGAGTGGTTAAATACACCAGAAACCGATTCACTAAATGTACTAGCCATTGGTACTCGAACTGATTACTACAATAAATTGGAGGCATTTTACGTTGGCACCAATGACGAACCACTATTCGACGAAAGATTGACATGGGAAGGTCAAAAAAATAAAATGACCCAGGTAATTCCCCGGCACTATAAAGTTTCGTGTCGTGTATAAGTTTTCAACTTTTAGGCTTACTCCATGTGTTTATTGGGTTATCAGTATTTGATTTTGGACAACGCTTTTCTTGTTCATAAGCCCGGGGTTAAGAAAGAAAAAGTACAAATGGTCAGTTATGGTACTTTAGTACACGAGACGTACTTGCTAGTGAAACATTTCGTTTTTCCAGAACTGCGTTCATTATATGGTAAAAGGACAGGTTGTTAATTTGGTAACAGTGTAGTGTGTGCGAACTATTAATTAACAAGACTTTAATGATCAAGGGTCGATAAGACACAATAATTTATTGATTGTCTTTTGGTCTGTGCAAAATTAAAAGCAGAAGACTTTAAATTAACTAGGTACCGAAGTTCGAAAATTAATTAATTAATATAATTTTTTATTGAAAACTTTTTAAATATACATACAATATGCAAAATACGAGGGTTTTATGTAGGTCCTTAGTTTGCTCCATAACCATCCACTTGCTGTTTTTCTGAAAATCGAGTCAAAAATGTTTTCAGCGGTGTTCACTGTGTCAGAGAATGAGTTACGAATTTCTAAGAAATATCTAGAATTTACAAGAATATTCTTAAATGTTTCTGCAGTTTTCGGCAATGGTTTGGAATGTTCTAGAGCGATCTAAAAGATTCTAGATTTTTCGAGAATGATGTGGCAGTGATGTAGAATGTTCCAGGAAATTCAAAAATAAAAGATGATGTTCTAAAACATTTCCAGACAAATCTGTAGTATTTAAAAACGCTCTAGAATGCTCTAGATTTTTTCGAGAATAGTTTGAAATGTTTTGAAATGAAAAAATATTTTAAATTTTTCGAGAATGATTTGGAATGCTCTAGAATGAAATATAATGTTCCAGGCAAATATGGAGTACTTAAGAATGTTCTAGAACGTTCCAAAAATTTACAGAATAATTTGGAATATATTAGAATGATTTAAAATAATTTTAAATTTTTCGTGAATTTTTAAGAGTGTTTTAAAACGATGTAGAATGTTCCAGATTTTTTCGAGAATAGTTTGGAATGATTTAGTATGATTTAAAATAATTTTAAATTTTTCGTGAATTATTAAGAATGTTCCAAAAGGATGTACAATGTTCCAGACAATTCAAAAATTTATGAGAATATTCTAAAACATTCCCATGTAAATTTGGAATATCTAAATGATGGAATGATCTAGAATATTTTCAATTTTTGGAGAATTATTTGGAATGATGTAGAATGTTGCAGAATAGAGAATGTTCTTAAACGCTCTGAGGCAAATCTGGAAGATTTAAGAATAATTTAGAATGTTCCAAATTTTGAAAATAATGTTTGAAAATAATATAAAAAGTTACAACATTCCAGAATGATAGGAAATGTTCTAGAATATTAAAAAGTGATACTGAACGTTCTGCAACATTCCTAACTGTTTTGTGTGCTTAAAAATAGACCCTCTGTTCCACAAAGTCCATGCATATTAGTTTGGTTTTAAAAAAAAATCGAATATTTTTGATACCCAACAAATATTAAAAAAAAAAAAAACGTATTTTACGTTAATCGTAATGCAATAATAATCCAACCTATCGTTTTATTGCTTTATTGTTGTAAAACTTTTACTTTATCTTAATTAGGCTTCATTATAATCACATACAAAGCCATGTGATGAATTACAATTACTTCTAATGTCTGGACATTTTCTTAATAATAACCTATTAATCTTGATGTTATCTAGCTAGCGTTTTAAAGTTGTAAATAAGACAAGTAACTTTAATTCCATACAATTTATTAATTTTAGATAAAATCAATTAAATTATCGCGTAGGTAATATCAGGAGAAACTGTTGGGAAATAGTTTTAATGTGACCTTAAAAAATTTCTTAGTTGGATAATTAGCTGCAGAAAATATAATTAATATTTTAAGAATGGAGTGTACCTAAGGGGTCGAATGAACAACCACAAATGGCGATCCAACTGTCGATTACCTGCAAGGGCGATGATTTTATTATTTTTAATAATTAATTAAATTATCATGGAGGTAATATTGAAGATAGACAGAACGGCCATAAATGTGTAAATGCACTTCTGGAGAAGAAAGAAAGAGGATCGATTAACCTCTGTCTGTCTTTGTTTGCTTGCTTCTAATTCGCCGAGTTATAAATTTACGTATTTGAAACGCCAATTAGAAACAAGTAAACGAAAACATAGAGTTCAATCAATTCTATTTTGTTCTCTTCCAAAGGTGCATTTCCTTTGAGTCTATCTTTCATATAATCTCTATGACGATGGAAATCATCGGTTAAGTGGTGGAGTTTTCAGTAAATACAATAAATTGCTGTAACGTATTAAATGGGTGAGTGTACCTATTTAATTTTTCTTTTAAAAATGTATTATATACTATCTTTGTTTTTTATCGTAATCGGTTTAGCATTTTCCATTCAGAGCTTTAACCTCTTTATAATACATGAAAAAAGAAAGAATTAGTCTTTGTGTCTAACCAAACTTTGGCATTTATTCACAATCAGTATGTTATTTACAGATTTTTTTTTCATTTCATGAATTAACCGCATTCGTTTGTCATTTAAGTGTAATTTTGTTTTCGTTTTAATATCTTGAAGTTATGTACATTATTAGTCTTTTAAACTGAGCAAGTGATCTTCCTGTGTTCTTGTAATTTATATGATCACTTGTGGATCATAGTTAATGAAAACTTCTTATATCTGTGTAACTGTCACAGTTGTTGGCTATTATTAAATTCTTATAAACATAGCATATTGGCAGTAACAAATTTGCTTGCAGTTTATCAAGTAAATGTAAGTTTAATTTGTTGTTATGTTTATTAATACAGTTAATAAGTTCTTTTCTTTATTGTTGCAGTTTAATTAACAGACAACTGGCCTCGCTTGGTATATTCAACACTGAACGACGAAGTCATCAATAACGATTTCTCCTGTTTTAATCAACGAAAGTAAGTTTTAACCTTTTATTATTACATGCAGTCGATTTTTTAATCATTTTTTTCTTTGTACCTAGACATAATAAATCAGCTGAACACGGAAGTATTAGTAAAGTAATTGAACAAATACAATTTATTTCATCTGATTTTGTATGTATTAAATTCTAAACAGACGCATTGGAATATATTTACTTGAACTTTGTTTCAAAACGGAATTAGTGTAAATAATTGATCATTTATCATTTTAAACAATGTTCAGTGGTTTAATTTTTGATTAGTTGATTAAATTATCTTTTTATTCTTTCAATTCATCAATTAATTCAGTATGATTTTTTTTAAAAATATCCTTTTAGGGATTCATGAGCAAATTATAAACTTACGTTAGCAAGCCAAATCGTTAATTTGTTGTCTTATTTTATGTTTTATTATTTAACAATGTTGTTTATTCATATCTTCTGTCTCTTTTTTATAGGTTGACTAACGAAAGAGGTAGTATGGAAGTTAATTTCAACACGGCGTTGGTGTTCTTCTTCCTGGACTTCAGTTGCTGGTTGTCTTCTTCACCTTGGAGTATTCTGCATTTATGTAGAAGGTAGTTAATATATTTAATTTAAAATAAAATTAAAATTGTTAAAATTAAATTTATTATCTCTTTAATTTATGTTGTACGTTAGGATGGCTAGTTATTACTCAAATATAATATATTATGTAAACATTTAGGTAATTTGTTGTAAATAATTGCATCTGTTTTATTATATTAAAACCTTGTAATTGTGTATTTATTCTTTAATAGTTTCGTTTTACCATTTTTATGTAAATACAACATTGAACCTTAAATAAACAAATTAAAATCTAAAATTGTTTTTATTTTCCTCATAATAAATAAAGATCCAGTTCAACTTATGCTCTCCTGATACAAAATGTGGAAATTTTATAATTTTTAATTGTCAAATTATTTGTTGATCAGACCTCGTATTTTTCGAAAAATTTAAAAATTTCGATATTTGTATCAGGAGAGCATAAGTTACTTGGGAAATATGTCCGATTATTTGTTGATCAGACCTCGTATAAATCCCACTTATGCTCTCCTAATACAAATTTCGGATTTTTGAACTTTCGAAAAATACGAGGTCTGATCAACAAATAATCGGACATATTTCCCAAGCAACTTATGCTCTCCTGATACAAATATCGAAATTTTTAAATTTTCGAGATATATACGAGGTCTGATCAACAAATAATCGGACATATTTCCCAAGCAACTTATGCTCTCCTGATACAAATATCGTAATTTTTAAATTTTTGAAAAATACGAGGTCTGATCCACAAATAATTTGACAATCAAAATAATTGTAATTTTAATAAATAAAACGCATATTTATTTTAATACTACTTTATTTAGAAAATAATTTTTACAACATTGTAACAAATTAAGACAGTATCTACACCATTAATTAGTTTAAAATTTGAAATAATGTCATGATAAGTACTAAACATTTACGAATAAAGATAATATCAATCGACAGTCACAGAATGATAACTAAAGACAATTCGTTATTATAGAGTAGTTAACAATTTTCAGTTTTCTTATCTTATCTTACATTTATAAAAATTCATTAATCGACCATAAACTGAACAATTTTAAATTTTACATTACATACTATATAAGAGCTAATCAACACTAAGGGCTTTAATTTTTTGTAAATACAACTGCTTTTTCTATTATTATTAATAACATAAAAAGCCCTAAGTGTTAAGTGGTACTTAGATACAATTATATTACAATTCCAGATGATTTTTGAATTAACATTTAAATAAAACACTTAAAAGTAATGCGAACTGCAAATGAAGTCCACGTAAATCACTTGTTCCACCAGGAAGCTTCGCGAAGATAGCCAAGATCAGCAAACGAAGTTCAGGAAGAAGAATACCATTGTAGATGACTTGTTGTCTTGAAATAAACTTCGATATGGTCTCCTTCATAAGTCCTACAACCTACACAGGACAAAAGAAACGAATTAACTACGTTGTTGAACAATAAAACATTGAAATGAGACAATAAATTAATGATTTGTCTTGTAACTGCAAGTTTATAACTTGTTTAAAAATTCTTAAAAAGAAATTTCTTAACAATCACTAACTACGACTTCATTAAATATTTGTTTAATCCCCTTGTCTTTCATACTTCAAAGTTTCCTGAGTTAGAAAACAACAAAAAAGGCTTTGAAGTTCTCCAACTCTACGATTTTCGAAACCCCAGAAACTTCGAAGTACGAATTCTATGTTTAAAATATGCAAACTTACCAATTCCACAACTCTGACGTCTTTGGACGGAGGCCACTGATTGGGAACCTCATTGTCCTGGTCGTCTCAACGTCCAATGGTTTCAATGAAGATCAGTAACTGGACTTGTGATACTTCAGCTCCAAGAGTGCGCAAGGCTCAAGCTGCTTCAGATATCTTAAAAAAAATTATAGTCAAGAAAACGTTTAAATAAAGTAAGTCAGTAAATGTAAATAAACAAAAGTTGCTAAAATTTATAAACAAAACATAAAATAAAAACGTACGTTCGCTCAACAATTACAGTATATTTTAAACTTGTTTTTCAGTCTTAATGTAAAATTAAAATGGATAATAAATTGAATCTAACACTTTATACAGCAACTGGTCAAACATTTTATAAACATTAATTAATATAAGTAACAGAAAACAGTTTTTCCTTGAAACACAATTTGGAAAATTTTGGGACAAGTTCTCCTTCAAGTAATGTGTAAATCTTACCTTTGCTGAATACTCGATAACAAATTGTGATTAACGACTCTGTGATTCAGTATTGAACATTTAATTAAACGGCAGAAGCGAAAGAACTAATTAAATACACTAAAATCAAAAAAATGCGACACAAATTTACTTCGACTTTCTACAAATGACAGATGTGAATAAATCATGGCTGACCAGTTCTAACAGTGATGCAAACCTTTACTAAAACAAAGTTACTAAGAAAAAAGATGCTTTCATTAACTCTGATTCAGAAGTGCAGATTTAAATTATAAGAAAAAATAAAAGGAACACTTGTGTGATTCAAAAATACTTACTTAAAAAAAACTACAACGCGTAATTGGCAAAAAATACAGTCAATTTATGAAATAAAAGCAAAAAGTTGTAAGAGTACCACCTGATTAGTTAAATGAACTCAACTAAAGTTCTGTGGTAGACGTGAAATGAATTTTTATGACAAAATAACCTAACATGTCAACGTCTATGACTTAACCTTAAAAAAGTGAAATTTTAGTGTAATTTACTCAATTTTAATAAAAATTTTTCGTGTTTAACCATGTCTGCTCTTTTAAAGGGTCTTAAATTATCCAAGCAATGTCTAAAAACTCAAACTGCAGCATGCACTTCCGTTAGAAACCGTACGTATACATATTTTATCCTCCCTAAATTACATAATTTAATTCTTACCAGACTGGAACAAAGATTATAAGCCAGCACCGCACCCGCCCAAAACTGAAGAGGAGCGAATAGCAGCTGCTCAAAAATATGGTCTTCTTCCTTCTGAATACAAAACATACCCTGATGATGGAACGGGCTATGGTGACTACCCCAACATTCCACCAGAGTCTGGAGAATCTAGAGACCCTAACTATCCTTGGGACAACCCCGAACTAAAGCGAAATTTCAACGAAGTTGTGAGTATTAAACAAACATATACATAAATTACTTTGAAGTATCTGTGATTAATATTGATCATCTGTTATTAAAGTTACACGTTGATGCTGACATGTATGGAGAAGAACGAGTTGATATCAATCTTAAACTTCGTAAGTCTAGTGCCCGGCAATTTACCGAATTCTTCGGACTAATGTCTGTTTTATTTGCCATATATTATTGGCTGGAGGATAAGAAAATGTTCCTTCCATTGCTCCCTAAACAGTATCCTGGCGAAGGCAAACATTATACATTCAAGCCTAAATCTTAAGTCAGCAATTACTAATTATTTAATATGTAGATATATAAGCATAAAGTGTATTTGTCACTTAATAAATGAAAATAAAAGTTTGAGTAACGATTATTTATTTCTTTTAAAAAGGTTAAAAACAGAACTACTATATTTATTTTAGTTTAAACGATTGCAATTGTGATACCGATTTTTAAAACTTATTTATTTCTGGGCCACCAGAGGGGCAATTTTTTTTCAGAGTTTCAAATTTAAATTCTATGACCTCATCCGTGATATTTTTGTCAATTTCTGAATCAAGACTGGAATTCGTTTCAAAAATTTCCTTGAAGGGTAACACGTCTATACTATTGTTCACACTTATTTCATCATCAGCGTCTAGTTTTCGTTTCTTTAACGGTTCTTCATCAACGTCTTCTTTGGTACAATTCAGAAGAACATTGTCGGAGTCTGTACTCTGAAATACTGTCGCCTGTAACGAGATTTGTGGTTCTTCGTTACCGGAATATTCGTTTTCTTTACTGTCACCAAACAAGGATGCAGAATCCTGACCAAAACCCCCTATATCGTAATGAGAATTATTTAAAGTATTTTCGAATGAGAAACTTTCAACATTTCTATCACTGCCTGTGCTGTTAAGAATATCGATCACAGACGAATTGTTCGAATTTTGGCCAACAAAGTTATCGTTGGGTTTCAACAAATTCTCAACGACTGTGCCATTACTTTGCCCCTGGATCTGTATCTCACTTACTTCCCCCAGCTGACCGTTCTCGTCGATGATCTGACATTGCAAAGTTCCACTTCCTGATAAGTTCTGAATCAAATCGTCAGTCACCCCTACAAAGTTCCCGTCACTGGTCCGGAACATAATTTCCACGTTTCCATTGATTTCGTTACCGAGAATGTCCTTTATTTTGTCAGAAACGTCGTCCAACTTCGTTACTGAATTCACCGAAAGATTTATGAACGGGTCAGTGTATGTTTCCTTTCCCTCTTGATCCATTTGGGAGGTCGATGTGGACAATATCGGGGGGTTGTTCATGTTCGAAAAACCGACCATTTGAATAGGGATTGTCGGCATGTTACTCAGATTTTCGAAAATCGCTTCTTCGGCGTGCGGAATGAAGTTTTCTACGGTCGTTTCCGTACAAGATTCTTCGATGACGAACGAGTTAATCCTGGGGGTGTTGGCCAATTCTTTTTGGAGAGCCTCGAGAGCTAAACGACTGGCAGCTGCCTCTTTGGCGCAAGCCTTTTCTGCCTCCGATCTAATGGCTTTTCGTTTAACTTTTTTGTATAAATACGAGTCGTTAATAGGACTCTTGTAAATTTTGTACGAGTTCGCCATGGGAGGGCCGAATTGCCTTAACGCGTTAGTGTACTTTGGTTTCTTCGAAATGAATAGGGGAGGAGTTATTTCTATTATACTGGCTTCATTTTGGTCCTCTTTTCGATCGGAAACTAAAGCCTGAAGTCCGCGCATTTGAAAAAATTTCGCTGCTGCAACGACATACCTGAGATTCTCGTTTAAAATGTTCGTTTCACCGCAATACATGAATTCCATAATTGACTTAACCACCGTGAAGTCTAAGCCGTTTATTAAAATTTGTTCCACAGAACAATTCTTTTCTAGTTGTTCCTACAATGAACAAATGATCAATATTCGATCGTATTTATCCTTTGCAAACTCACTCTAAAATAAGGACTGTTTGCTGCAAGAACGCACTTGTGTGCGTGAATTGTATTTGCCCCGCAGCAAATCGCTACGTCTACCAAACTTTGATGTTCCATAAGAGAACAGAACGCGGTACAAATATGTCTTGCATGGGAATCCCATTGCACGCAATACCTTGTCGTTTTTGTTACTTCAGGTTGTTGTTTGTTCATATTTTAATGAACTTAATTCATACTGAAATAACTTAATTTAATACGATGGATATTAATATTAAAATTGCTTACCGTTTTAATTATTAATAATTAATTAATCTTCGCTAAGAACTACGAAAGACAGCACGATTTTGCTGATTGGACAACTATTAAAAGTCTTTAATGTCGATGTTTTTCAAAAACAAATGTGATTTGTCTTGTGCAACAGACTCCTTTGATACTTAGTGAAACTAATTAAGCTAAAAGTTGTGTTCAGTTTTTTTTTTTAAAGTAAAACTACTCCGATAATTTATGTATGTTATTTTTATTAACTGTAAATAATAAAATACACAAATATGTCTCTTTAGTCGCCTCTTACGACATGCGGAGATCTGCAGTGAGGCTATTCTTACCCGACCTCACACGGGAATTCTCAGATGTTTGTAAAAGAATAATTTAATTAAAATATAAAGTACATATTAAAGTTTTTTGTAAACTTTGATGTTTGTTCATTATTTATTTATAGAGGAATAAAACAAAGAACAGAAATACGCATTCAATAATGTTTTAAATTATTTATTTGTCATTTAAATAATGCAAATAAAATATTAAACATTTTAAAAATTGAATAATCTGTTTCGAGCAGTATAAGAGTGTTGACTTTAAAAGTTGTTAGTTTCTCATAACTTAAAAAAATATTTTAGTTAATTAATTATTATTAAATGCAATCACGCAAATGTATTTACAGAAAAAATTAACAAGAGGTAGGTAGTTTGCAATTAATTTTAAGTAGATTGTGATAAGTTTTTTCCCCGTATTTAATCAATAACACTTACAACACCTATATCAAAAAAGTGGTTTAGTAAAAAGAAAATTAAGGTTAATTTGCACTTTTTTCAATTTATTTGGCACTAGCAAGTGGCAGTGTTTTTATTTCCAAAGTATTTTTCATTTATGTTGTATTACGATTGTGTTCAACTTGTGTCAATGTCCGACAATTGTGTTAAAACTGAAAAAAAAAACATCGATGAACCTTTTTGGCACACATGAGACCCATTGACACTGTAACCATCACACCACATCAAGTGAAAGTCGATGACACATTTGTCGGACATCCAACACCATCATTCAAGTGATTCGGTGCGCATGCGCGAAAGGACGTTTCCGCTGTTGTCTTGCCCTGAAACGAGCGATGGCTGCGCATTATTTATGCGCAGTTTAAACCTCAATTTTGATATAAGCATCGCAATAAAAAATAAATATGTCTAGCCACATTAATCTGAAGTGCACATAATTTTACAATTCCGGAGCGTTTAGATATTACATCGATCGATTGAAGCATACTGAAAAATTAATTTTATATACTTAAGTATAATACTTTAGTTTCCCTAGAACAAGTAGAAAAAATATGATAAACATCAAGTATATTATTATCTACGTCCATACGAATTATGGATTGAAGAAGCACGAAATAGCATTTTTATTCGAGATTGTAAGTCACAAAAATTAATTATTTAATAGCTTAATATTTCTGTTTAAAGCTGGAAAAAGTCGACAAGCGATTAATAAAATATTGATGTACTTTTACGTACTTTTTTCCGTATAAACTTATTAATTACAATCACAATTCCTTCGTCAAGGATATTAATATTATTTAGTAATTGGAATGACTGAAACGATACTTATAGTGTGTGTATATAATATTTATATGCAATACAAAATAAGCTTTTAGAGTATATTTAAAATAGAGAGTTTCTTGTCAAATCAAAAATGTACTCAACGTATTTCTCATTGTTACTGGCTTCTAAGATAATAAATATGAAAAACAATTATTTATAAATTGACGAATAAAAAAACTGTAACTTCAACAAGTACTTGCAGCAACTTTATATCCTTTCCTTTCGTAGCGCCTGAAAGAAATAGTAAAACTACTGCGAAACCTATACTTGTAAATCTGAGTTTAGGAAAGTCAATTTGTAGTTGAGCACATTTTTGAATACGTATTCGATTGCTGAAAATATACGTCACGGAGACGAGGAATGTCGTCGAAAAAAAAAATATTCCACAGCCTATGAAAATAACTTACGCCTAGGACACGTCATTCTTCTGAAAAGAGGAACTCGCTTTCAGATAGAAGTACCTCTAAGTCTGATTGGACGGTATGTACGTTGGAATCGATGTCGTCAATAGTTTTATTAATACTAAAATTATTATTATTAGAATTCGGTTGAAGAGTAGGAGCGGGAGGCAAAGGAGGAAGATTGTTATTAGGACTAGCTACGGTAACGCCAACTTGATTTGACTTTACATTAGACGCGACTGGCGTCTTTGATTTTTTCTCCTTCGCGCTATGTATTAATAGACCAGTCCGCGGTTTCACTACTTTAGGATCCCGTTTCTTGATCGCATTCTCAACACTCGACTTCAAAACGGCACTGATTTTATCCGGTTTTCGTAGTTTTACACTAAATTTGAACGGAGGTTTATAAACCACTTGGAGACGCACTTTCTCTTTATCGTGGGCTATATTACCGGTACTGTGGGCTTTAGTCTTGTCCGATTTGTATTTAAAACGTCCGCCATGCGAAGGTTTGTTGTTCTTGGTAGTTAAATTTGCTGGAGTGGATTTCGACTTGGGCAAAACCAATTGGGACTTCATAAGCCAGTTTTGGACTTTATTAACTGGATCGGCCGTCGGCGGTGATAAGGGATTGTGAACTTGATCTGTTGTTGTATTAACAACTAATTCTTTCTTTCCTTCCCCGTCGCCGACCTGCGTACAACTGTAGTCTATCACCTTTTTCTTTTTCTTACGATTTTTTGATTTATGCAAAGGCGATGATTTCTTGGTCTTGTTAGGAACTGCGACTCCAGTTGTCGTTGTTCCTGTTTCTGGAACTGTTACGGTGGCATTTTCCGTCTTGGTGTTGCTGTCTTTTTCTTCTTGTACTGCCGCTTTCGTTTGCACTGTTGAAATAGTCGGTTTCTTGGCGTTTGGCGACTTTTTCGGCTTTTTTCCGTTGGTCTTTTTTAGTTTTCCGTCTTTCGATCTGTGCTTCTTTTGAATTTTGCCGTTATGAACTTTACGTCGAAGGGGGAGCTTTGATCGGAGAGCCGGATGCACAGTGACACCGTCCTCAGTTTTTGGCATCCGGGTGTTGTTTTTTCTTTTCGAAGAATGCATTATCGTTACCTTTCTTAATTTCGCCTCGGCTTTCTTACCAAAAAGTTTGGTGCTTAAGACCTAAAGAAAAAAGAAAAAAAGAATTCCAGAGCCGCTATATTTGTGCTATTTAATATCACGAGTTCAAAAACTAAACTAATAGCATCAAGAATAACCATATAACCGGCACATTTATACTTTTAGATCAATTTTAAATTGCATGTAGCATTCAAGCCTACTTTTATGGATCTTTTCCACCAAAAAACTTACGTTTCTTTAGTATACAAATGCTGAAAGTCAACTTCATCTTGACAGAAATAAAAGTGTTACAATTAAATAACAAAACGAAACACAAAATACATTAGACTTGAAACTTACCAGTAGAGTTATCACAGCAAAAATGATCAGTGCTACGGCATACCAGTAATCCATCACCCATTTCCTGAAGCTGGCGATGCTTTCGTCGGAGAGCAGTAATTTCCTGAGTGTGGCCAACGGTCCCGAAGGATCCACCTCGCGGCACTTTTGGAAAACATCACAGTAACCGTTGTAGTTGTTGCAGGGCGTGCCGGGTTTTGAATACATGTCCGGAACGTCGTAGGGCGTCTCGTTCCAATCGAACGACGACTTGCACGGTTGCTTTTCCCCGGGAAGTTTGCAACATAGCTCGCAGGCTTTAGTTTTCGGATCGTCCGGACCCGGAATGCATTGGCAAGACTCGAGGCCGTACGCCAAACAAATCGAACCTGTACATTCCTAGGAAAAATTGCGGTAGTCAATGATAAGAATGAATACCTATGAGGTTAAATTAAGGGTACTTACCCCCATAAAACATACAAACTCTTGATTGCAGATGGTTTTGTTAGGTTTATTTATCGACGGAGGACAATGGGCGCTTCTGCCGTTGCAAAAACTTGCGTCCCTACAGCCGTTATCGTCTCTACATTTGTTACCAAATTTTACTTGACAGTCCGTAGAACAACATGGTCCCTAAAATGTTTTTATCGATATGACACACGACAAAATATAAGAATTCGATAATGTAGTACCTGAGAAGGACTACAAACACTTCTCGGTGTTAATCTACAAGGAGGTTCATCCAGGGGCGGATACCTCCGTTGCGGATAACAACACTGATCTCTGCAGTCTTCTTCCCACCCGCAGTCACACTCTTCGCCCTCTTCCACAACCCCGTTTCCACATATTGACCTTTGTGGTTCTGAAATGATTTTATTTTGAATTTTTTGATCAATAAGGATTGATGTTTAAAATATTACCAGCAAAGCACCCTTTGGAACTGCGAGCTTTGAAGTTAAGAACTGGATTTATGCTTTTTATGCTGCACGGTGAAAATTTGTTGTTGTTCTTTTTATCCCCGGACGTCGCCCTTGCAAACATGATGAAGTTACCATCTTCACCTCCGGGAGTGCACATTTCGGGATCATGCTGTGTATAAATAATCAACATTTTATAATTCGGTAGCTATAAAAAAAATCGTTTTGACTTACAGGAGAGCCGAAGTTATGGCCAATTTCATGTGCTAAAGTCACATGAGATACCGCCGGTGGTACATGTTTCCCATAATTGAGCAAAGTAACAATACCCGTATTTAATGACTTCATACTACCCCTGTAATGCTAAAATTTTAAAGTAGTATAGAATAAAATTCTTAATGGCGGCAATTAAAATGGTTATAACGTACCCCATTTTTTTCACAGACACCGCCTGCATTTTTCAGATCTCCCGTCCATGCTAAACCCAATGTACCCATTTCAAAATCACGATAAGTAAACATATATGCCAGACAAAATGCATCGTAATCTTCCTCTACAAAATAAATTAATAACTCTCTCTATCTAGTTTCTTATAGTTTCAATTAAATATTACAGATTTTTGAGAATGATCTGATTTCTAGTAGTTAGGAATATTTTAGATTACCCTACAACGTTCCTGAATGATCTAAAATTTCCAAGAATGACCTAGAATGTACCTGATTTTTCAGGAATGATTCGGAATGTTCACGAATGATTTCGAATGTTGTAAATTGATCTATAAGTTCTAGATTTTTTAAGAAGAACTAGAACATTCCAGCTTTTTAGGAATCGAAAAGAACATTTCCGCATGTTCCAGAATAATCTAGAACGGTCCAAAGTGTTCCAAACTTTTCGAGAGTGATTTAGAATGTTCGAGAAAGATCAAAGATGTTCTATAACATTCCTAGATGATCTACAATGTTTGAGAATGATAACTGAGTAAATTTATTATAGAAAAGTATGCTTTGATTCTATCATTACATGTCGAAAGAAAATATATAAAAGAAATTATTTTAATCAGCGAATTATTGACGTTATTATTTGTCGAGTTCAAAAGAATAAATTCGTTTGATGTGAACAATAAAAGAAAAATCACGCCCTCAAATAAGTTTTTCTGTTATAATTTATCACTCGAAAGTGAAAAATGAAATGACAAATATTAAATGGGAGGCGTTACAGTTGGGCAAAACGTGGGAAACAACATGCTGGCATCGTATTAACAGGTCACAAACATATAAATATGTGGGCAACTATTAAATCTTTTTCATCTTTACAAAAATGTTGGCTAAAAAATATTTTGCCTGTTTTCTTACACTTGTCTTATATTTTGTAAGTAGTTGATAAAATAATGATTTGTATCTGTAAGGATCTTTCATGATGCAGGTTTTTGGAGATACTGTAATACCCATAGAGTATTGTAAAAAAAATTCTAAAACCCAAGCTTCGTGCAGAATGAATTATATTTGGAATGACACAATAAATACATTTGTATCGGTACTAGATCGTTCTCGTTACGTCGATTCCTCGCAAAAAGATCCGAAATCATTAACTTTAAAGACAGTAGGAAACCAGGTACGTACTTAATTAATTTAGAAGTAAACTAATCCCTCATATTTATCAGTTAATGCCATACGTATCAATAATTGATAATGGAACAACAGGGTATGTTGGAGAAATATTTAATACATTAAAAGAAACAGTGGGATTTAAGTAAGTATCTACCTACGAAATATTTCTTTCGTAAAATCAATAACTTTTAATGTAAGGGTTGAATTAAAAGAAATGGATTATGATAGCTGTTTAGAATCAATTGAAAACGGTTCTGCAGATTTGATGGTAACTGCTGCAATCAACAAACAGGGACTGTATAACGCTATGTTTTTGCAACCGTACATTATAAATTGGTGATTGTTATTGTAATTAAACAAATACGGAAATGTAAACGCATATAATTTAAGGTATAAGTTATTTTTTAAACAAATTGGAACGCAACCGACTTCAATGTTCTACTTTGGCACTTTATCTACAGAAACTTGGTTAATTGCTGGCGCAAGTGTCACACTTTTATGCCTTATCTTATGGGCTACGTTAATACTTTTGGCTAAAGTTGAGAAAAGACAAAGAAATATATCGCTTGCAAGTTGTCTTATAGCCACTCTAAGCGGATATTTGAACCAAGGTACTTGGAATGTTACAGAATGTACTTAAATATTTTGGAAATCATTAAGGAAAACTCTGGAACATTGAAACAATTTTTGAACATTCCAAATCATTCTGAAACCGTCGAGATTAGCCTCGAACAATTTAACTTTACAACCACAGAAAACTCGGCGATATTTTCGTATGTAAATTTGTTTCAGGTTTTGAATTAAGGGTAAAAAATGTTTCATATAGAGTTCAAACATTGACAGCCCTTTTATTTGGCTACATTATCGCAACTGCTATTAATGCCAATTTGGTTGCGAAAATAACAATATCCTATGAATATTTCCCAGTTAAATCGCTCGAAGAATTGGAAAATCAACGACAATATGGATTATGCATTCGAAATCAAAGTTTTGTCTATAACAATTTCTCGCATTATGTACGTATTTTTTTGATTTTGTATAATTATGAGAATAAATTTTGAGAAAACACTTTAGGTAAATGGAGAAAAGGTCCTTCTGGACAAATGGAAAAATGTTGTAAACGTACCAAAATGTGGAAATACCGAAAACCGAGACGAACTTAAAGCAGGATTATGTAAAGATAACTTGGTGTTTTTGGAAAACGTTGTGTTAATTAACTACATTATCAAAAGCAGTCTTATTCCCTGCCAGTTGTCTGAATTGCCGCAAAATTTATTCAGAGCAGGAAATTCGATAGTAATAAACAAGTCGGTAGATCAAAGACTACAGCACAAATTAAATTTAGCGTAAGTAGATAAAAAATTATCGCTTAAACATTTTTTTTGTGATATTTTATTGTTAGATATCTTCGAATATTCGAGACTGGTATACGCAATCGAATAAGCAAATTAATGTTGAACAGAAAATTAAAGGAAGACAACGAAAAAACATTATCTCCAGTCACCATGCTACATATGAAGCTAATTTTCCAATTACACGTTTTTTTTACATTTATCAGTTTACTGGTTTTATTTTTTGAAATATTAGCGTTCAAATCCACTGATAATTCAAAACACCAAAACAAAAATAAAATTATAGTAAACAAAATATAATTTTATAATCATTCTGAGGCTCTGTGACAGACGCCGTAATGTTCTCTCGACGACAAATGTGCTAGTTCGATCGACAGCGCTGGTATTTATACCTCAGCTACGTTTCTTATTGGTCGAATTGTATTCAACCAATAGGAAACGCAGCTAGGTCTCGCCTAGGTATAAATACCAGCACTGCCGATCAAACGAGCGCATTTTTCGCACACACGCCTTAACGAACACTACAACGTCTGCTACGCTTCCTTTGAGAATATCCACGTAGCTGTAACAGAAGGCTTTTAGAAGTGCACCACAAAGTATTTTATGATATGCTGTAATATAAAACTTTGTTCAAAATTTTAGAACATTAATAAAATGAACCGTAGATAGTTGATTTATAGTTTTACTCACCCGAGAAGAGCTCTAAAAATTTCTCGACTCCGTAGTTTCCCGGAAATCGATAGAGTGGATCCCTGAGGGCGTCTGTTGTATGAACTTTTATGCGTTTTATCATAAACGTTATATTATCCGGCTTTCCATCTTGGTTGAAATCTGTACAAACAACTACTTATTCCTTTCATCAACGAGGTACGAACTTTTTTACCTGTCACTTTATAAATACTGTTAACCCTTTGGACATGCCTTGTCATGACTTCGATGCAGGCCTCTTCGGAGCCATACTTTTGAAAAAAATGGTGATCAGCCTGAAGGTAGAGCATGCAAGTGGTCTTTTTTGGATCTATGGTGGTACGTTTGTTTCGAAAAGAATCGAACGAACTGAGAGCACTGGCAGTCATTTCTTCGTCGATCGGATGTATATTGGTATCAATCATGGGAAATAAGGCAGGTGTATCGATAGGATTCGTGGAATATTTTACTAGATCGATGGGCACTTTGCCTTCTCCGCTTAAAACCCATCTTTTGGTCCTGTTGAGTTCGTTGTATGAGGTGTTGAGGGCGAGACCGTGACGTAAAAGGTGTGAGGCACAGGGGAAGTTTCGATGCGGTTTTTCGACATCTTCGGTCTTATATATAACCGAATGAAACGTCGGCGTTTCTTGGCTTTCGTCGGAAAAATTGAGGTATCTACTGACCGGTTCGATGTAAAAATTTTCTAACGCTGTCGAAATCATGCCATCGAACAGGCCTTCTTTCGTTATGACACCGTGAACCGAAGCGTTTTCTTCATCTACGAGAAAAAAATTATTTCCAACAATTAAGTTATTATTAATAAGAACTTTTTGTAAATTTTCAACTGGAAATAAATAATAATAATTCCGATTATTTTATTAATTAATTCCTAATTCCTTCATCTCAAAATGTTCGAGACTGCCGCATAAAAAAATCGTTTTAAAAATTCACGAACACCAGCCTCATAATTTAGAAGAATGAGCTGGTTAAGACAAAAGAAAAGAACGAAGCCTAAAGGAAATGTGGAACAACTACGTGAAGATTCGTTTAATTTGAATTTATAGCCCTTTATTATGAACACATAGAACCCCCTTAAATTGCTAAGGAGACATTCATCTCGAAAAAAGTTAGAAAAGTGACAAACAAAAGAAATTTTAAAAGGATTAGTCCCAAAATCTTATTAATAGATAAGTACCTTCCAAACTCCCCGAATAGGCAATATCATTTCTAAAATCCAAGGCTCCATTCTCGGACTCCACCTGGACATCTTCGGTAAAAACTTCCTTATCGGGAGTCAAACGAAGTCGAAAAATTCTGCAATAAAAATTATTTTCTTTTTGTCTTCCATTCATTGGTTTTTCTTTTTTTACAAGACCAGAAGATTCTTTTCCTTTTAATTACTTAAATATTTGGTCTGTAAAGTCGTACATAGATATTGACAAAGGTGAGTCGCAATTTCCAGCATTTTTTTTTTTAATTGTAGTGTTACACAAATAACCACGTCATTATTAATTAAAATAAGAAACCGTTTTCACAATTCAAGGCTACTGCAGAACAGGAAATTACAGATTTCGAACTCCATACACTTGGAGAGTCCGTGACTAATTGAAAGAATCATTTCAACACGAACTATTAACAATATAGAAATTAGAACACGTCTCGAAATTATTCTCATCCTGGAAATTTTAATTCGAAAATTGAACTGCATGAACATTCTCGAAACTAAATAAAATATACATTATTTTACTTAATAATTAGAAACTGATTGGCTAATAAAGTTTATATTCATTCCAATTTATAAACATATAGTTGCAATTTTATCTTACAAATCTGGGTTATGATTTCAAATACGTTTTCACTGGATTTCATGCAATTAACGTACTTATTAATTCTTTAATACAATCATGGTAAAGACTAATTAACAAAAGTTGTTTTCAAAAGATTGTTGGATAATGATTTGGAAGGTTCGAGAATGATCTCGAATGTTTCAAATAATTCAAAAATATTAGAGAATTTTCTACAAACTTCCAGAATGATTGAGAATGTTCCAAAATGATCTAGAACGTTCCAAATTATTCAAAAATATTAGAGAATTTTCTACAAACTTCTAGAATGATTGAGAATGTCCCAAAGTGATTCAATCTTTTCTAGAATGGTTTGGAATGTTTAATAATTATCTCGAATGTCTCCAGAATGATTCTGATAAATATTTCAACCTTTAATTTTGTCATATTTCTATTAAAACAATTTTTGCTTGGTCTTCAGATGATTTTAAAATTTATGTGCTCAAACCTATGCCAAACTACAATTTATTGGCGTCGAAACCGAATAAATTTAAATAATAACAAAAGGACGTACGAACGTGAGCTGATTTAGCTCCTTTTGAAACAAAATTTCGCCGGTCGCGCTTTTTCAACAACAAAGCCATTATAAAACCTATTCTATTGGCAAAAACGAGAAAAATACAATTTGCTGGAAATTGCTATGGCACCTATTTATGCCGAGACAAATTATCAAAGGAGAAGGCGCTTTACCTTCCATGTCCTCTAATTTCCAGCTGAATATCCTGTTTTCGTGGAGAGGAGTTCCGACGATATCGATTCTGGTAATGCGTTACCAACACTGAGGGATTATAACGGGCGGGCTCGTAATGTCTTATGAACGAATTTAAAAAAAAACCTACGAATAATAAAGAAATCGTTCAGGAAAAAATAATGTGGTACGAAATTAACTGTTCTTATGTTTCAAGATGTTTGAATTTTCGCAATTCTGAGGTGGATAGGAAAAGGAAATAAAGGTCATTTAATATTGAAAAGGGGTAGAGAAGAACAAATATTCTTTATTAAACTGAAAAATATACTTTTTAAGACATAATTAATGAAATTTTAAAATCAAAACTTTAAGTATTTAAATAGCAATTTGAAAGTACGTACACATAAAATTGATAATTTTTAAACCTACTTGAAAATATTAACTTTCACGCAAACTTTTGTTACATAAGCAAGAAAATAAATGCAGTAATTAAGAAAAGCGAGACCTTATTATTTATTGTTCTGCATAAGGTCTATTGAACCATACAAACTTTAAAAAAGGGTAAATGGGTAGATTTTACCATTTTCTTTTTTGATTTTTTTTTCTAGATGAGCATTCAAAATTAACTTACGTAAATGATTACAAAAGAAAAATAAACCCATATTAGAGAAGTTGATTAAAAACCACGTACCTAGGTATTTATTTAAAGCAATTTTAAATAAGTGGATTAAAAATGGCTTCATTTCTTTCCTACAGATTTAATAAATCTTTTAGAGACTTATCTATGTAATAAGCTGATGTTGAGAAATGTGTGCAAAAAAATAAGCTTATCACAACAAATTGGTTTAAATACGTAACCATTTCATTAAATGCAAGTTTCAAAAAATACATATGACTTTTGTGTAATTAAAAAAATGATAAATCTTGCAGTGTGTCCCAAAATGTAGTCATTTTTATGTGAAGCATGTTTACCAATTAAATATTAGAATTTTTATATGCAAAAATATTTTTTAAGGTAAAAAGGAAAAATTTTGTAAAATTTACTCAATCGTAAAAGTTGAAATGTGGTCAAAAAAATGACAATAACCCAAAAATGCCATTGCCCAGTCAATTGGTGTTACTGGAAAGGTGACGCATAGGTAAATGTAAAATATAGGAACAAAGTATTGTAATTAATGGATTCAGGAAACGTTGAACTTTTAAAATTCACCCACACGTGTTAAAAATGAATGATGCACAAAAGTTCAACAAACGTAAACAAAGCACTACAAAAAATGTATTTTTTTGTTATTAATTTTCAAAAAGTAAAAACCTATTTCCTTGTCTAGTGGGAAAATAAAAATAAGAGATTCTACATCAAAAAAAGAATTAATAAATAATTTCTTTGTCTAGTGCAGCTACTTAATTATCTAAAAATCAGAATCATCAAAAAATAGGGTACCTCCTATTCGGTCATTTAAAAATAAGAGTTCCTTGTAAAAAAAAAGAACTTCTAATAATTAATAATTTTTTTCATCTTGTGACATTAATTAATTATTGACGATTCAACATCTTCATAAATAGGGTATTCCCTACCATAAAAGCACATCATTTAGTATCAATAATCAATTAATTAATGTCATAGAACCAAATTAAAATTTGCTGACAAGAACAATGACTTCAAATGAAATAAATCATGCCTAATTGTAAGACCCACGCTTTAGACACCCTGTATATTCATTCGTTGATTGATAATGAATAATTTATTATTTTAAAAGAGTAACAACCTCGTAAGGATATCACCCTTGATTTAATTTATTTATTCTACACCTACTTGCCCTGTTTTTTACCTTTTATGAAAATTTGCAACTTGTATTCAATTTTTTGAGGGCAACAACAAGGTAAACGTACCAGGTAAAGGACATTTTTTTTCAAGTACATACATACAATAAATTCAATGATTGAAAATTAGCTAATTCTAATTTTGAGATAACTGTAAATCTATACATACAGCACATCATGCATAGGTATTAAAATGGTTGTTGATATGTATGTAGTATGTAGGTATGCAAAAGAAATACCTATGCATAGTTTATTGGTTTCTAAGTGTGAAAAAGTAAAGTAGGTAGGTGATAAAATAAAAGGCCAAACACTGCCTCCTCAAGGATTAATAACAAACAGGAAAATGGTAATTAAATAAAACTGACACATCTCACCTTGACTGTAGACGATAGGATCCAATGGCGATGCACTTAGCTGGATGAGATTGATCAGGATTAGAGATACTATAACGATCCGAAAACCAGATATGAGCATTGTATCATTTCTATGTACGATAACAAAACAATACACATATGCAATTGAACGAGAACAGATGACAACGTTCCCTCACTATAACGAACACTACGCTATGTCACTACACAATTGTTAACGAAAATACACCTTTTAAATGGATATGCCGACATATACATTTCTTTTCACTTTTTGATTCCATACGAGAATTGCTTGTTGCCCCATTCATGTACCTCACTCCCTTCACGCTTCCTTCTTTCTGCTTCTGCTGTTAAACGTGTTAAACATCTACCTGCCTGTTTTGTTTTACACCTTTCCGACGTTGCCAAACACCCAAAAAGTTCCTAAACATTCACATTCCATATCTAACGTTTAATGCATCTGTCACAGTTTGCTTTACATTATATGTATGTTCTGCACTTGGTATTGATGTTAAACTGTAATTAAGAAAGTACGTGTTAAAATAATTAAGAAGTAATTACAAATATGATTTTGGATTTTCATAATTTGCAACGTTTGGTAACGATACAATCCCGTTAATGTCATTTGTCGTACGCACATGTCCGGCATGGCATTGGTCGAATCGTTCGGGAGAGATGGCGATGATTACCGAGCGAAAATTTAAATGAAATCGCGCCGTTTAAAGGTAAGTATGTACATAGTTCAAATTTGACTTTTTACGTAAAATCCGTACAAAGTTCATGATGAATTGGTAAAACGTATTTTGTATTTAGGAAAATAATTGGATCGATAAAGGCGAACAAATGCGAAATTTTTTTATGTATATATTTTATTAAAACCTATTCGAATTATAAATGTAGGTATACAATCCTAAAAATCTAATAATTGATGATATTGATAGGACATTCAATTTATTGCCCTTTTGAAAAAACCCATCGTACCCTAATACGTATGCATACCGTTGGTTAGTGTGTTATTCTTGAAAAATGAGTCCTTTATTTAAAAAATAATATGTATACTATTCATATATGTATCCCATAATAAGTTTAAAAAATTAAATACGTACCTAATCATAAAAGATATGAATGTAGTTCCAAATAGCGGTCCCCTCTGAACAGGACATGACTTTGGGCAGGAGATTTAAAGAGTAAACTTCAATGAAAAATAGGGTTTTCTTTTTGGAAAATGACTCGAAATGGTTTATTTATTAAAAATTTGAAATATACAATTGGGAGGAAGGCCTTTCGGCTCCTATTTTTGTAAATAAATGTCGATTTTTAATTAAACAGCAGTTAGCAAAAAATAATTGCCACTATTCGATAGTGATCGGCAATGTTCGGTCGTTTAAATTGTTTAAGGTAAGTTAGGTTAATAAGTTGAGGTTTAGCTCTCTAAAAATAAAAGGAAGTCAAAACATGTAAAGAACTAAACCTTAACCACATAACCGAACTAATTTAACGTTAGCGTACGCGAAAATCGTTGCAATTAGCGATTTATTTACCTGTAACAGTTCAACAATTCAAACGACTGAGTAATTCCGACAATTCCCGACCACTCCCGAATTATTTCTGTCAAACTGCCACTCGGGCAAATGTTTAATTACATTAAAAAACGACCTTTGTTTGTAAAAAAGGTTTTCTCCTTCGTAAAAATCACGATTCGTAGGTTTGTTGTATGCCCAAAGTTTTGTCTCTATCTGAGAAGACCGTTATTCGGAACAAAAATATTCCTTAAGCGAATAAATTGTAATAAACTTATCTAAAATAATATGGTCTTGTTTTTAAAATAAATATTGTAGTAGTTATATATCATATTTGTTATCGTAAATGCTTATTTCTGGTTTTAATCTACGGCTAATTTTTTTAAAGCGCCAAAAATTAAAAAACATGCGCTAATTAAATACAACCTAATTAGGTTACGATAATCTTTATACGCAAGGTTCGACGTAATTTCCGGGAAATAAACCCGTTATCCCATCCATAACCCCTTCCCACCAGCCATCGTCGTTCTTTTTTAACACGTAAATAACAGAACTTTCTTGAAAACTCAATTCATCGTCTTTATCGGCGTAATAATCGTAGATGGCTACGACTGTAAACAAAAAAAAGAAAAACATTTCAATTTTTTATACAAATGAGAATCAGACTCAATTGTTGCTCTTTACGCAATCGATTCAATCGTGTTTAAAATCGATTTAATAGTCCTTAAAGATCGATAGTCGTAGTAGTTACCAGTTTCAGTCGATAGATGAGTAAGGTATCAACGGAACGTTTTTCCCACTGGAACCTCACTCGTTATAACCAAACCTAACATCACTCTTTATAAAGTTTACCTTTTTCGATGTAATTTTTTGGCACCCATCCGGGCAAATCTTCTTCATCGGGAACAATAGGCATCACTCCTGATGATCGAGGTCTCCCAAACGCTTCGTTTTCGTCTTCCGGAGGTGGCGGCGGAGGCAGCGGAGGAGAGTGATTTCCGCCACTGCTACGAGTCATCCTCGGATGATGCGAAAGAGTGTTCAAACCTAATCCGCCGTGCGCCACGGGATTATGATGGGACACCATCATCGACTGGTGATGCGAAATATCCGGGATATTCATTTCGTGCGCTGTCACAAGGGGAGACGGCGGAGCTGCAACGTAAACCCATTCGGTCACTTTCGTTAATTATCGATTGTACGAAGTACTTACGCGGCATACTTAAGTGATGATCGGGAACGTACGAAGCGGAAACAGGGGGAGGAGGAGGTGGAGGAGTTTGGGGATGTTGCTGTTGGGGCTGCTGATTGTGGTTTTGAAGGAGTTGGTGTTGGGAAACGTTCATGGGATGTACCATTCCGACCTGCGGAGAAGGAGCTCCTTGATGAGAATTGGTATTGACAGGCAAGGTGCTGTACCCGGGCCCTCGTTCGCGTCTAGCGTGACCTATGGGGTAATTGGGGGCGTAGTGGCTAGGTACTTGGGGAGGAGCGACTGCGGGGGGTGTGCGATATTCTCGAGAGCTTTTACTCAACGTTCCACCGGATACAGCCACTGAAAATAAACGGAATTAATACTGAAAGTAGAAAAAAAAAAGATCTTAAAAACAGCTATCAGCAACCTTTACTTGCAGACCGAGAGACTTGTGGTGGAGTTGGTGGTTTAGTTGTTGGAGCCGGACCTACAGCATTGTTTGTTAACGATTGAATACTGCCTTGACTCGAGCCCCTTTGTTTTGGCTGCCTTGGGGTACCACTGCTATGAATGCCATGTCCGATATCATCCAATACGGAGTAATCAATCGGTTTTCTAACATATTTAATTGGTTTTTCAGGATTGGCAGGTGCAATGATCTTGTATTGTCTTGTTGTGGATTTATTAGCAGTCAACACACCAATTTCTCTCCTGGCAACTTTTTCTTTGTGTATCATGACAGTCTGTGAGATGTGATTCATTTGGCTCTCCATTTCTGATAATTGTGCGGACTGCAGTTCCAATAATTGCAAGAAATTGTATGCGAGTGTATTTATTTGGTATGCAACGCTGGCCAGAGACTGGGTCGTGTAATTCTTGGTCTCTTCTAATGCGACGCGTTTATTTTCCGATTGAAAGTAATTTGCTTCGCAATATTCAGCGACACGTTCCAAATTTGTGTGGTTATCGGTTAAGTTATTCCTACCCTCGGGGATTTCTGCACGAAGTAGGGCTGCTAGCTCGGCCATCGTATCACAATCACTCACTACCCCCGATTCGCGACTAGGGCTACCCCCAAGAATCATTTTCTTAGTTAAAAAGGACAACTAACTCTTCACAGTATATATTTTGAAACAGCTTGGCACCGAGACTCACTTTATACCATTTAACTTAATAAAACAACTAGCAGATGGTTAAAAATTTGTAAAAAATGATATAAACTAGTTTTCAGCACCGTTCTAGTTATATTTAAAGTATAATTAACGCCAATATTTACTTTAAAGGGGGACAACGCCTTTCCTAACCTAACTTTTACAGAAATTCTTCTTGTTCTCGTCAAATTCCGGCCTTTACGCATGTAACCATTTAACCTGGTTTCCTTTTATTAATTTTTTCATATACAGGGTGTTTAAAAGTATAGATTCTAATTTACGATTTAAAGAATCTAACTACTTAAATTAGATGGTTCCGAATAAGTTTTTATAAAATAAAGTACAGGATTTTTCAAAATTAAACATCAAAATACAATAAAACGTAATAGTTTAACACGCCGTATCTTCGTTAATATCTCACCAAAATTAACGATCGAGGTATCATTTTAAAGAGTGTTCTCTACTATTGATGAGAAATACACAAAAACTTTAAAATCAAAATTGTGTTTGTAGGAAAGGAGGGAAAATTAAAAACCATCAAACTTTATTTATATTTTTTTTTTGAAGTATTGCATAATACACTTAATTATAAAAACTATATAACAGATTATTCTTAAGTATATAATATAAATATGATATTGAAGTCAGTCATTTTTTCTCGAGGAAGAGAAAAACAATAAAATTTATTTGACTTCCGGACGGTTTTATAATTTTTACAGATACATAAATATTTTAATATTACTAAAATGACAAGTTGTTCATATGGTATTTGTACTTAATATATTAAACAAATCTGGCGTATTTCGTTTGATTTTTCAACACTTTTTTTCACAAAACGAATCACTTATTACAGTTGCTCATAACTCATAAGTTAAAGGGTACGATAAAAAGGTTGATTGAAGTTATTACCAACTAAGGCATTGTACTTTGGCGGTTCTAACGATAAAACTTTCGAGACTATATTGAAATCTTCAGCATGTTTCGTTTCTGTTATACCAGACTGCCTCAACAAATGGTTTAATTGATTATTTATAAGGGGTCGATAATTATTATTGTCAATGTTGTTCCCCCTGAAATTATTCTGACTAATAATTCCACCGTTGTTATTGAAGTTTTGCAACGGGATTGCCACATTATTTAAACCTTCGTTTCTTAAAGGCCTGTTATTATTAAATTGTACAAATCTATTGTTATTATCAACCCCAATGTTAACAGGTGGCGTCAATTGTGTACTTAAAATGGATGACAAATTCGGCTCGGGTCTTCTAGAAAAATTAACAGGTTCCTTATTTGGAAGCTGTTGTTGACTATAAATTGTGGGTCCGGAAAAGAAACTGTCTTCTTTATACGATGATGATATACTGGGGGTTAAAGATACCTCGCCACTGTTAAAAGAGGACGATATTGGCTGAGACTGGGGAAGATTGGAGAACGATGACGAAAACTGCAGAGGGTTGTTTATTAAAGGAGGTACTGTTGGCAAAAAGAAATCGTTTGATGGGACTGAAGAAATACTTTGCTGAATGGAAACCCCTGCTGGGTTGTTTCCAAATTTCGAATTAGGGAAAATTGGAGTTTGAAGGCCTAAAGACGGAGGCGCAGGACGTTGTTTTAATTTTTCTTCATTAACAAGTTGATTTTGTTGTTGTAGTTGTTGTTGACGATACAAATAATCTTGATTTGAAAAACCTAAAAACTGCTGTTCAAGTGCTTCTTGTTTGGTCTGAAGCGCTAGCTGAAGACGTGTTATCTCCTGTTGTTGTTGATTATATAAATTCTTCTTCAGTTGGTCGTCTTTCGATTGTTTGTTGAGAGGATTTTCCGTGGATGATTTGTAAATGGGTTCGACTTTTTTGGGAAGTCCTTTTTCGTCTTGGTGGACAGTGAAAGCTGCAACCAAAGGGGCTTGGAAGAACTGGACGTCTTCGACTTTAGCTTCGTGCTCTTCAGTCGAAGAAGTAGGTGGTTGTACTGTGGTGGTTGTAGATGTCGTTGTGGTTGTGGTAGATCTCGTGGTGTACGATCTAAAGGTGTCTTTTTTTGGTGCTTTCTCATTGGATACAATTAAATTGTTGTTGTTAGCTATGTTGTTAGCACTTCTAGTGCGTTGTTCGCTTATTTTTTCGTCGATTCCGGAGAAGATTATATTTTGACTTGCACTTGTCAGTAAGTTTGATTCAGTTTCACCCTCTTTGGCCAACTTAAAGTTTGAAGATAGGTGCAATGAAATGTTGTCATTGTTGTTGTTGTTGACGTGTTGAGGTGCTTTAGTGACATATCGTACGTATGAAGGACTTGGCGTTGCTGTTACTGATCGACTGTTTCCAAATGAATCGGTGATAACAGAGAATATGGAAGCTTTGGCCTTTTGGAGGGTTTTCTCTTGATCTGGGGGACGATCGTCATCATTCGACGTGTCCTTCTTGTTCTCCTCGTTTTCTAACTCTTGCAGCGCTTTTAGTAACGCACGTCGAAGATTAGCGTCAGATTTAGCGTTCGATAGCTTCGATATGTCGTTTGAAATTTGCTCACATTTTGAAATTGTCTGGAGGATGATCAGAAATACGAAAACGTGAAGCTGTAAAAAATAAACGTAATGTGATTAACTACTAAACGAAGCTCGAAGTTGAAAAGCTTTAAATGACTTCTATTTACACACAGATAGTTTTGCGTCGAAGATAATTAACATTTTGTGTCGGAAGAAAAAGAGGTAACAACAAAGTACAAGATGACCGACCACCTGCAAGTGGAATTTCAATGGGTTGCAACTTGTTTTAAGGAAAAATTTCACTGCCGTAAGGTAAAAGCGACGTATCGATTTTAAGTTTTCACTTTCCATTGATGCGCTACTCAATTCTGTGGGATCGACGAGAAATTTCCGAATCCGGAACCGTATAAAATACAAACGTGATTAAAATTAATAATTAGCAGTCAGTAAGTGGGCTTTAATTTACTGAATCTAGAAAAAGTATAATTGCTATAGATATATAATTAAAATTTGCCAAGTTACAGCCCTTAAAAAATCTACCCTTAGAGACGATTTATTTTTAAAAAAATCTAAAAAAAATCGTATCTTCCGAATGGCTGCACCGATTTGGCTGAAATTTTGATATGTTCGAGTCTTCACTATGACGTATTTGAAATAAAATTTTCAATTTCGAAAAAAAATTATAACCTCAAAAAAGGTGGTCTCAAAATATTTTCTACAATTACAAAATTTTCTTATATACTTTTGACTTAAGTATGAATCCATACATTTTATGACTATCTCATTATCTTTACGACACCTCCAACCCTCCCCCTGTTTTTAAATGGAACTAATTGAAACAAAAGAATGACGATTCTGTTTAAACAAAGTTAATTGCGTCTTTACATGTCATTATGACCTTCATGACCAATGGATGGATGAATAATACCGAGAGAGAAATTGCACCAGGCACTTGCCAAACAGGCTAAAACTTTCTCCGTATCGTTCGTCTTCACCATAAACAAAAAAAAATCGCAACAGCAGTAAAATAAGTATTTTGTTTCGTAAGAACGCCAAGAGTCGTCTCGTCGTCTGCCAATTAACTAAATACCTTCGTGTGTAAACAAATAAACGCATTTTTCAACACCAATAATGAAATCTTAAAATTGCCCGAAGAACATCAGCAGAAGAAGAAAGAAGACCTCAATAAGGAGAGTCGAGAAACAATTATTTAATCACCTCTAACAAGAATTTGTTTGTTAATTCATAAAGGTACTAAGCGATTAAAAACAAAAAGCAGTTCGGGGTAAAAAAAACAATCGAGTAAATTGCAAACAATTGAACATTTAAAATGTTATATATGGCGGAAGCGAATGAGAACTAAACCGCTTTAGTCTAGATGCACCTTTATAACAAAAATTTCATATTTTTTCAAAGATAATTATTGTATGTAGTAATAAAGTAATTATTATGACAATGCTGACGTTTGCCTACCTACCCACAATAAATTTTTAGTACCGATTACTTTTTTTATGGCAGTTCTGAAGAAATGAATATAAGAAGTATTCGTGCAGTGGTCATAAAAATAATAAATTTGGTTCCGCACACGATTTACAAGTAAACGTGTGTGACTTTTAAAAAAATTATGTAGATAATTACGTACTTTATGATAAATATGTATGTATTTGCAAATTAAAAATAATGATTTTAAAATAGTCAAAACTTTCTTTACCCTATATTATTCAAATATAATTAATAATATTAAATCTTTTTTGGTTTAGTTATATTTTGAATAAAAACGAAATAAAAAAATATTTGCATTCATTAATATTCCAAACCACTTCTTGGTAATAATTTCTAGGACAACTTTTAAAAAATCAGAATATCTAATTATGCCAATACACATACATATATAGTGTCTATTATACAATACAAACTTTCACGATTTTTTTTACTTAAAAATTTGGCATTTCTTTCCTGATTTTTAAATTTGTTTATTCATTGAATAAAACCAAATTAAGTTATTAATTTGAAAAGAAAAAAAATACATGACATATTCTACGTAAAATATTTTGACATTTACTAATTAGCAACTAGATAATAAGAAGGGTATTAAAAGGGTGTAAATTTGTTAATAAATAACCGAACTACCTTTAACGACATCCAATTAACAATTAGGTATTTCAATTTCAAAGTGAAAAAGGAACTTCTGACGCTTTCTCTTTCGTAATATGTTTATTTTATTGCGTAACGAACATTTTATGATATTTTTTAACGTCATAAATCAACCACTTCGCATAAATTTCCACATACTACGAATAGTCTGGCAACATTTTCTGTGCTCATAACACCACAAATTATTTTTAATCAAGAAAATAATTATGAAAAGAATGGGTTTGGTGAACCCCTTTCGAAGAATTACAACAAGGAAAATTCTTGTGGAAATTCACATATACTGGGTGTTTTTAATGCTCACAATTTAGAGTAATAAGCTCATATACTATACAGGGTGATTCATAAAGAATGGGGAAAGGCATGTTGAGTTCAATCGTAGCATTTTGGTGTTAAGAGATTACCTATCGCCTCCAAATACTCATTGCCCATTTCTTATGAATCACTCTGTATATATTTTGAAGCATCTGAATTCTTAAGTAAGAAGAATGAGTATGTATAAGGTACATAGGTCCCAAAGTGTTCTTGTTTTAAAATACGTACAGGATGCTGAAGTTACAGAAAAACATTTTTTTTTTTTTTTAACCACCCTGTATACAATAGTGTATATGCGTAATGTATGTGTGGTATTTTAGTTAGTATTAAAAAAAGAAACTGCCACATGTAGTATCTTGTACCCACTCGAAGTTGAAAGAGTTTTAAATATATCTAATTGGTGAGAACGTAAAAGTGTGTGAAAGTTTAAAAAGAATCAAATCGTACAATAAATAAATGGAAAACTTCCTTCCAACAAGAAAATCGATTACAACACTCGTATCGATTTGCACTAAATGTACCTAAATGGTTTTATTTTTTTCTATTCCAAAATATTTTAAATTTTTTTTTAGAATCAATAAATATAAAAATCAATAAAATGACCAACCCCGACTATTTTTTTTTATTATTACTTGATTGTACTATCACTCCCTTTACAGAATACTTCTGAATCCGCCCCTGTTACGATACATTAATGTTTAAGTTGCCTATGTCTCTTAAGACAATATTCAATAATTTGGCATTTTTTTAAAATCAAAATCATTAGTAGAGTCCACAGAAAAAAAACAACAAAAATGGGAAATGTTAAAAATACGTTACCTCTTGTGTCAGGACCGTATCAGTAAATTTTTCTTAAAAACCAAATTACTTGACAAAATAATTATTTTTATTTTACGATTGTTTTTGTCGTGTCTGACGTGATGACAGAAGAACTAGTTTGAAAAAGACTAATTAAGATTAGAATGCCAATGCCTGAGCAACCTGGCCTACCCAGCTGGATGTTCAATCAGTGCAATTTTCTTCAGATTCGAATAGGTACCATACACAGATGAAGTTTGTGACTCGAGAAAGTGGGTATTGGGTATGTACCTATTCATGGGTCACGATTAAAAACTACATACATACATACATTTATGTAAAGGTATAATACAAATTAATGTGCTATACTTTTTTTTTTGTCCTTTGATATTTTAAAGGTTAGGTTAGGTCATCTGAAAATACACACGTACATATACGTACTTATACAATTAGATTTTTTTAGACGATGACCTTTCAATTTGACACGGAATTGAGATGTTTAAGAAGAGATCTGCAGAAATTTTTTGAATTATTAGATATTCATATTTTTTACAACAAGTAAATACAGAAATATCTTCATTCGAAGAAAGTTTTCTTAATATGGATTTCTGTGTATCTATGGATAGACAAACATTGTTTGTCTGTGTGGGTACGACACATTTTTTTTTTCTTGTACAACAAGTGAAATTGTTTGCCTAATTAAATGATGCCTACGCATACGAATTTCAAGAAAAAAAAAAGCCTACTTAAATCATTAATTATTATTAGTAGTTAATATTGGGTGCATGTTGTGTTTATTATTTTTAGATTAGTTAACAAACCATAGGTTATGCGGTAGTAGGTGTGGGTTCGTGTAAATGCACACGTCGACGCCTACATCATATAACCGTTCCTTAATCTCATCTTAACATGGTCGCAAGATTAATTAAACACAACAAGTACTAATGGTGTCATTATCGCGTTGGTACACAAACACATTGAAGACGAATACAAGACATTTTCGATAAATTGATAAATAAATAAATTTCTCCAAAAAGTTTAGATCATGTCGATTATATTATTATTTTTTTTTTTTTAAATATTTATCAACAGCATCTCGTATTTGTTATACTTTTTATGACATTGACGCCATATTTAGGATGAGCACGATTATAATAAGTGTAAGTATTAATATAATGATAAATATTTATACTGGTCATCTGTTTTGGCAAAAGTTGAACGCACTTTTTCGTGATGGGTCGCGACCACTTTCAAAAAGAAATTTCTCCTTTTAATGTAAAATTTGTTTATAAAGAACTAGCGAATACGTAAGATATTCAAAATGATCAGAAATAATCATAAAATATAAATGTGAACAGGTTAATTAATAAAACTATCATCAAACATGTTATAAAACTGTTAAAAAGTGTCTTGAATCGTTTGCATATATAATTTGTAATACTTTCACCAATATTGACCACAAATATACATATAATATAATTTTAATAATATAATAATAATACGTAAATGTATTCGTTAAAGAAATTAATTAACATGAATTGGTATATATTTGAAAATTCTATTTATTTTTAAAACCAACTTTTGAAAAAAGGTTTTTGAGACACTCTGTATATAAATAATATGAAAAACTATCTGTGCGTTAAATAAAGTCATTTAAACCCCCAAATAAATGGCATAATGAACTGTTTATAAACCTCCAATCAAACTTAACCCCATTTTTTTTATTTTTACAAAAAAAAAAAATTTCTAGATAACTCTACAACTGTTCAAAATCGAGAACTAAAATTATTTTCATTTGTCTCAAAAATAACCCCCACAATGATCGACAAACAGAAACCCCTCCAGACCAGTTTCGACCCTATTAATTTGGGTATTTACCCCAGCAGATAAAACGTCACTTTGGAATTCCCGCTGAGGGTTAAGGTTAATCAAAGAGATTATCTACAGTGTCACAGAGATGCCAATTAAGTACTAGAGTAATTTACACTCACCCAGAAAAGACGAAGAACTTTCAAGTTCATGTTTGTACGTAGGTACGTAAAAGAGGAGTTAGTTAACGCGAACACGGTTCATTAAGAACTGCACATTTCAATGTAATATTTCTGAAGATGCTTCTGTGAGAAAGAGAAATCTGATGGTGTTTGCCGAAGAAGAAGAAGAGCCGTGGTACATCACCATGGCACTACATACATACATACATACATACATACGTACACACAAGTTGTAATCACCGCCACAAAATCTTGTTAAATTAATACAACAACCAAGAAGTTAAACAACTTCACCTATTTTCATGTTCTCAGAAACTCAAGTGAGCTCAGGTGTTATGAAAATATACAATAAGTGGGCAGAAAATAAGAATTTTTTTACAAATGCCCAAATTAACCCCAACTTGTCCACCCCAACCCTTAATTTGTCGTTTCCCTTGCTGCGTAGCATTAAAGTGTCACAAATATACTCAAATTTGGTTGTTCCAAAATTGAGTTTTATTTGGATGTGAGTACAAACTCCAATAATGAGAATTTTACGAGAGTATTTGATATACCTCAACCCTCCTCCTTTATCCGGGCTTGGGACCGGCAATAGCATCAAGGGATGCAATTGGCGGAGTTACATCCCTTAACATTTCGAACAGAAAAAATTGATTGGGAAACTTGTTGTAGTCGTACCATTTTGGTTATTTTTGTGACTAACTTTTGACAATGTCATTTTTACAAAACTAAAAATTTGAAAATGTCAAATCGTGACCAAAATTTTTTGTAAATACATACGTAAATATTTTACACGTTAATACGTTGTGCCCTTGTCTAATATTTGTATGAACAAGTTCAACTACATCATCAGAAAGTTGAATCCTTTCGAAAAATGTCGAAAGTTGATGAATGCAAATTCTAATGATCCAAATTCTTCTTTCGCAACTACGAGCAATACAAGAAAAGTAAAAATCAAGAAATGGGCCCCCAAAAGACACGAAAGCAGTTGCTACAAAACAGAAAATATGTTTCTGCCAATTCAAAAATGCGATTCTGTTTGGACTGATTTGACCTTTTATAACCCGAAATTTTCGGAATCAAATTCTCAGGAAGATCTTAAAGACGAATACGAATTACTCATAGACGACTGTGCAGATCAAAGAGAAGAATTACCAATTTTTAAACTCTTCCCTGGTCTCAAAGAAAATAAGAGCGAAGATATTCTTAACGTATCTACAACCAATTTGACAAAACTTTTGGTGGGCCAAAAACCAAATTTACATGTAAAGAAGGCGCCAAAAAAAATAAGCACAAATACAAAATTGCCATCTCTTAAAGAATTACCTGCAGCTGAATTTCTTGAAAATTCTACTAATATAAAAACGGAAGTTAGAAGTCATTCTCGAATAACAATTAAAAAATGAATAACTTAGGGGTGGTTTTTATTGAAATATGAATACATATTTAATATTATATTATTTTTTTGTCACCATGAAATAAATTTTCAATAACAATAATTAATCAATCGAATTTTATTATTTATTGTTGAACAATATAGACAACCTTATCAACATTATTGTATTAACAACATTCTCCTTAAGCTTCACTGTGTTTAATTCGTTATGTTAATTCCATAATTCGATATTGTCAAATGTGGAGAATTTTTTTTATAAAATTAAATTTTGGAAAGTATTTTCACAAAAAATAAAGTTATGCAATTTTTTTGATGTTTTTTCTTCTCAAAGAACAGAAACAAAATGTGCACCCAAATAATTTCATTTGTTTATATTTAGTTGCAAAAAAAATCTGAATTGAATTTCACGATTTGTAAAGTTTTTCAGAATTTTTATATCAAAATAAGTGGTTTTATTTTGTGAGATTTTAAAAATTAAATTTGAACACAAACCCATGAATATTTTTTTTACCTACAAAAGAATTTCCCAATTAATTTGATTTATGCATTCTTCAAAATTCAAAAACAAAGGAATGTGTATAGCTTTCTGATTGGTCCGACAGATAAACAAAACCAGTGTAGGAGGGCACTAATTGTACATATTTTCCAAAAGTTTATTTGACAACGCTGTCTCATGTGACGTTATTCAACTTGTGTCGTCATTTTCAGCTCAACCTCCTTGAGCAGCTTGAGTGTGCGTCTAATTAACTAAAGTTTGAGTTGCGCGTAGTGCAACCAGCCACAGCCAAGTTCCGTGAAGTTTCTCCCGAACATGTGGGCGGTAAAATAATAATTTGTGTTTAATTTCGAAAAATCAAAAATAATAATTCTAATTCTCTTGACATTTTCGCGAGTTTTTGGTTTACGTACGTGAAAAAAATGTGTAAGTCCTACATGCGTGCACCTTTTATCATGTAGGTACGTTTGTATGTGCAGTACGTACATATGTAACTAATGTTGACAACAAAAACGTTGAGGCGATACATAATTTTTTTTTTCTTGAAGGTAGGTACGTAAATTTTTGTAATTATTATGCTAATTAATTATTTAGGTACTAATATTTAGATATGAAATTTTAAAATCAAATACAAAGTAAGTTGGTACGTTTTTAGAAAATTTGTTATTATTTATTAGTACGTGAGTATTTGTCAATGTTATTGATTAAGGTTATCATCATTCTTTGCATGAGGTCAGATCGTTTTCCTCAAACAAAAAAAATATATATCTAACAAAAATATTATTCAGATAATAAATTCAAAAATAACGTTTAGGTCATTATTTTTCATAACAATAAATTGAATAGTTTTTAAATAATTTCCATTGCTCATTGGGTATCAATTATAATTCTATTTTCTAATTAAAATATTTATATAATTAACACAATCAAAACAATATTTTAGCAGGTAGTTTTAGTATAATTTGTGAAGACTTGGCGATGTTGGATGATGGTCAAATAACGTTAAGTCATATTTGAAAGTAAAAGTTTTATAATACCTAAGAAAGTAGGGATTTCATTAATTATTTTCTAAGAATATGATGTAATTAAAGCAATTAATTGTAGACTGTGTTTCCATTGACTAAAGACTGTAAGGTAAAAAATATATAAAAATAAAATTAATGATAGATACAGGAACACATACAGGGTTATCTAAATGATAGGCACTTAATTTGTACCCTGTATATCCCTATGGTTTGAACACATGAATTCTTATGCAGATAAGTACCTACTAATTGCACTTTTGAAATGCATTCCACACCATAAATAATAATAGTTTAGACTTGTTATCTATTGTTACTTACGTATATTGAAATTAATATGACAGCATATACATAATCAATTTTTTTTTCCAAAACCATGTGGAAAAATTAGTTTCTGTAAATAAAAAAACCTGGCAAAATTATCTATTCTAATTCAATAATAAATTGTTAATGTTTAGATGAACCTGTTTGTCAATTTGATTTTCGAATAAGTGCCTACATAAATGAGTTTTAAATGGGAAAATAATCGACTGAGTACCTATAAGTACATATATTTATAATTTTAATCTAAACTCATTAGAGTATTTTAGCCTTTACTATTAAAATTCAAAATGACACACAAAATTCCATTAGGATCAACATCAATATTAAATTATGACATTACAATATCAGTCAATACATTATTATTGTTATATATTAGTCTGACGATGACCGAAATTGACTGTCGAAACGTTGCTTAATTATTCATAATCAGTTGTTGGTTATTGGCAAGATTAGCTTTCATTTATTTTACAATATGTTTTCATACCTACAAAAAAAATTTCATCAAATTGTAATAAATCAGAAAGAACGTTATTTTTGTGTTAGTTTAATATTTATGAACGTGACTATTAACTACAAAAAATATTTTTTAATTCTCTTAATTCTTGTAACATAAACTCTGTACTTTCCACATTTGTCTGTAAGAGGGGTAAGTTCTCATGGAAAATGTAGAGAAGAAACAATAGCAACCCCATATGATTTACTATAACCACACTTTACCCCCTGCAGCGACTTTATTTGTTAAAATTTAAACACAATAGTCATCAGGGAAATTTTAAAATAAATATTTTTGAATTCTTATAAATGATAAGACCATTGCTCTTATATCAATAAATTTTCCTAATCAGAAATTTCTAAAAATACCTGGGTATTTAACATGAAAACAAATATTACATTTCATGGTCAAAAATTATATTTATTTGATATTTTTTCTTGTTAAATGTTTTTCAACCGTGTATAATTAGATGTAGGTAATAAAAATTTTATTTAAAAAGCAAATGCATAAAATCACTTTAAATACTTAAGTGGATGTTAAACCTTTTAATTTACTTACGTAATTTCATCAATAGTATTGAAAAGGTATATTTAAAAAAAAAATACGTATTTTCCATCTATAAATTATATTCCAAATTTAGAAATTTGTGGATATATAACTATTCATTTTTGAATACAAAAACAAATATTTATTAAGCAGGTACATTTGAACCATTGATCTGAAGCTACTGTGAATATAATTAAAGCATAATCACTTGGGATTTGGTTTTTCCCAAATTAAGGTTTTCCCTTTCTGTATAAATACCAAGTTGACAAACCAGTTAAGCTGAAGACATGATAATAATTTTGAATTGGTAGTTAAGAATGGTACGAACATGAGGTCAGCTTCAGTCAAAATCTTTGTGTAGTTTTAAACTTTTAATTACCCTTATGTCAAAGTGCCTGTAAATAATTTGATTAAGTACATTTTTATTTTTGTCATCTTTTCGAGTTTGATATGAATTTTTGGGGGAATTCCCTTGCTGCACAACATTAAAGTGTCACAAATATACTCAAATTTGGTTGTTCCAAAATTGAGTTTTATTTGGATGTGAGTACAAACTCCAATAATGAGAATTTTACGAGAGTATTTGATATACCTCAACCCTCCTCCTTTATCCGGGCTTGGGACCGGCAATAGCATCAAGGGATGCAATTGGCGGAGTTACATCCCTTAACATTTCGAACAGAAAAAATTGATTGGGAAACTTATTGTAGTCGTACCATTTTGGTTATTTTTGTGACTAACTTTTGACAATGTCATTTTTACAAAACTAAAAATTTGAAAATGTCAAATCGTGACCAAAATTTTTTGTAAATACATACGTAAATATTTTACACGTTAATACGTTGTGCCCTTGTCTAATATTTGTATGAAAAAGTTCAACTACATCATCAGAAAGTTGAATCCTTTCGAATGTCGAAAGTTGATGACTGCAAATTCTAATGATCCAAATTCTTCTACAACTCGAAATTTTCGGAATTAAATTTTCAGGAAGATTTTAAAGATGAATAGGAATTACTCATAGACGCCATTGAATTACCAATTTTTAAACATTTCTCTGGTCTCAAAGAAAAAAGAGCTAAGATATTGTTAACGAATCTACAACCAATTTGAGAAAACTTTTGGTTGGCCAAAAACCAAATTTACATATAAAGAAAGTTAAAAAAATAAATAAATAAGCACAAATAAAAAATTGATACCGCTTAAGAAATTACCTGCAGCTAAATTTTTTGAAAATTCTACCATTCAAAAATTAGATTTTGGGAAAATTCCCTAGCTGTGATATGTACATAAATAAAGTAAATTAACGAAATGGACAAATATCTATGAGTCATTATCATAATTTACCATTTTTGTAGACGTTTCCTTTTTGATGCTTTCTGAACTGATAACAGTTTTAATTGCGTACCACAAAAATTGGCATGTTTGTGATAAAACCAATTCTATTAAATTTGGTTTAAATTAATGGAAAAACTATTTAGGGTTTTGTATTTATTTTAAACCAAATTCAAGCCAGAAAAGGTGCTTTCATGAAATTTACCAAACAACCTACCCTGAGGAAGCTTCATATCAAAGGCAAAACGTCAGCATTAGCTTTTCGCAATAAAAAAAAACTTTGGCTTGGATCTCCTTTATTGTCATTGATTAGTAAAGATAAAAATAATTAGGATTAGTAAATGTGGTTTAATTAGTAAAATCATTAGAGGCAATCAACAATTAAATGTTGAAATGTGCACATGTGAGAACAATTAAAATTTTGTTTACCGCGTCGACGAATATTTTGACGATGACGATGTATCAATTTAACAATAACTTAAAAATCCAAGCCAACAGAGTAAGTAAATTAATAGTTTTATGAATTATCTCACATTCACAATTATTTTTGTATGTCACTATCTGTACAGAATCACGTTTTTAATATGAAAACAACTTCTTAGAAGAGCAACTATTTACCATCAACTACATAAATATACGAGGAGGTAATGAAAATGGTAATGGTAATGAAAATTAAACCAAAATATTGGTTGAAATTTTCAAAAATGTCTTCAATGTGTATGTGTACCAATGCGATAAACGAGATTATGTTGAATAAATTAAATTTTGGTTTAAAATATTGTGGATTTGGTAGGACAAATTCTTATCAATATCTCCTCGTATATCTAATTGGTGTTAATTATGTTTGCAATTAATTGGTTGATTAGAAAAATAAAAGGAACGTTCCACGTTCATGTATGGACATAGGTGTATACGTACACGTTTCTGAACTGAATTAATGAAGTTTCTCAGAAATGTCGACCTCTTACAATACCTATCTAACGATAAAAAAGAAGAGCTAGTAGAACAAGTCAGATTACTCTTGTAGATCAAGATGATTTAAAAAAAAAAATGATATAGGTACTCTTAATTCTATGGTTCTCTGTACGATTATTTCACATAGTTTATAAGCAGTTTGAGTTCCTGATTTAAATTTTAAAAGTGAAGAACTACGTGAAGGAATGAATCTGTTTGGCCTGGATGACGTACGCCACTGCTGAAGTTATAAGAATTTCAAGACGTTAAAATGTTTATAATTCACCTTACCAAATAAAATAAAGAAAATTTTGCATAAATTAACGGGCCTGTTAAACGTATTGATGACCTTTACTTATGTATATGTTAACGTGTATTTATTTTATATGTAAGATCTTGTATCTTCACTTTACATAAACGTACGTTCTCGTATGTAAATCTAGAACCGGATTTGGATTCTGATCTTCAGCCAAACTTGTTCAATTCGAATAAACAAATTTATCAAACAATAAGAACCACTTACGTAAATAGTAACAAAAGCAGAAATTATCACTCTTTTTCAACTAATAGAACTCTAATAATATTTGCAAGTACTTGCTAATGAACAGTGCCGTAGATATATACGACCAATATTACCTCGAAAGGAACATACTAAACTCACAAAATAAATTTTGAATTTCAGATCTGGCCATAATGGAATCCTTTCATTCAACATTCACCATATCGACACTGCTCATGCTCATCATATTTACGAATGATTCCGAGTCATCAACGAGTTTCAAATGTGTCCAAACAGCCAATTGTTCTTGTTACATTAATCAAGCTAAATACGACTTTTACTGCCCTGGAAATGCAGAGGGGTTCAATTTCGTCGTAGAACCCAACAGGGGAGTGAATTTTCCAATTTGTAACAGAACCAACTGGAACCTGGACATATTCCCCAATTTAAGTGTTGGAGAAATCGAATATCTCCAGTTCAAAATGTGTCCATATCCTGATACATTCAAAATGATTATGGACAAGTTTGGAGCCAGAAACCCAAAGAAATTGGTATTTGATAACAGCATTGATGTCGAAAACAAAACCATTACAAGGCATATGTTTGATGGTCTATCAGGATTATACTCTTTGAAGTTGAGCGAGAACAACATCCAATTTATTCCTGATGATGCTTTTGATGATCTTCCCAATTTAATAGAGTTGGATTTAAGAGCCAATGACCTACAATTAACATCTACGACATTCAAAAACCTTAAAAATTTAACTTTGCTGGATCTGTCAGAAAATAATTTGCAAAAAATTCCCAATGGATTATTTGACAATCTTTTAAACCTCAAAATCATATACCTCAGGAAGAACAATTTAGCTGACCTACAAGACAATCTATTCGAACACTTGAAAGATTTAAGACTTCTAGTGCTCTCCTTCAACAAAATCCAAAAGTTAAACGGAAGAACTTTTGCTCATTTGGAGAACGTAACGGAAATTGATCTTACAGCAAATAATATTTCCGAAATATCAGAAGATTCCTTTTCACAAAACAAGAAACTCACACAACTTAAAATCAAAAGAAATCCTCACTTAACATCGTTACCTGCAGGATTATTTTCTAATTTAATGGAACTGGAAACTATTGATTTGGGCGAAAATAACTTAAAATTTTTACCAAGCAAATTATTTGAAAACGACTCAAAAATACAAACCATAATATTAGAAAAGAATAAGCTCTTGGACATACCAGAGAATATATTTTATGGCTTGACCAAGTTAAAAAAATTGGATTTGAGTTACAACCAACTCACGTCCATATCTTCCAAAACGTTCTATTCGTTAACCAATTTGAAAACTCTGATTTTAAAACACAATTCCTTAAAGAATATAACGAAAGATATGTTTTCCCAGTTGATAAACCTTGAAGAAATCAATTTCGAGATGAATGGGGTTCATACAATTGATAAAGAAGCATTTCAAAGGAATGAAAATTTGAAAATCGTTCGGTTGGGGCATAATGAAATTAAGTATACTGATTCCCCTTTCCTCAACTGTATATCTCTCGAAGAGCTGTATCTAAACAATAACTTGATGGAGGAATTTGTGGAATATCTCATAACCAAGACGTCTCTCAAAATAATCGATATGAAATACAATCGTATTGAAAGGATTTCGGTAAGTAGTACTAAAAAAAAAAACGATGCCCTTTCACTGTAACTTATTTTTTTCTTTACAGAACGAGCAATTTCAGAAAGTGACACGTTTCAGACTGATCTTGGACTTCCGTTACAACAACATAACCGTAGTGGAACTTGGCGAATTAGAGGCGTATGCAATGGTTCAAGAAAGACCATTAGACGCAGCTTCCAAAACTCCTAACGACGACATGATTATTTACATTGCCCACAACCCGATAGAATGCGATTGCAAAGCCTTCCACTTATCGAGGTACGTGGAAGGTTCGATGTATCCAGAGGCTATGGCCTATATGCAAATCGAAATCGGAGATGCAACCTGTAAATCCCCAAAATCCCTTGCTGGTTTCCCAGTATCGAAATTGAAATCCAAAATGATCACATGCTCTTTGGACCAGCTTTATGGCAATGCAAGTTTCTGTCCTGAAAATTGCGGTTGTGATATTCGTCCCTGGGACAAGTCTTTGATCTACGATTGCTCCTACAGAAACATGTCAAAAGTGCCCGAAATTATTTTGCCACCAGCTAGTAACATATACAATCAAACAGAGGTGAATTTAGAAGGTAATCATTTAATTGAAGGACCCTCAGAAGGAATGGGGTATGAGAAGACTTCAAAATTAAAACTCTCTTACAATAAAATCCAAAATATCAAATGGTTACCACCACATATAGAGATCTTGTATTTGGATCATAACAACATTAGCTCTTTGGATTACGGAATTTTAAATCAACTAAATGGATCAGCTGTCAAAAAAATTTCTTTGGGCCACAATCCATGGAGATGCGACTGCGACGCTGTTAATTTAACGAATTTCCTAAGAGAAAATTTGTTGCGAAAACAGTACAATCCTAACGGCATAATCTGTGCTGACTCAGGGAAGTCATTGATAAACCTGAACAAGAACAACTTGTGTCCAACGTATCTGCCCTACATCCTGGGTTTTAGCATATCGCTTCTAATTGCCATGTTCCTGGTGGCATTATCTGTAGCTTTGTACTATCGGTACCAGCAAGAGATCAAGGTGTGGTTGTTCGCCCACGACATGTTCCTGTGGTTCATCACGGAAGAAGAAGTGGACAAAGATAAACTATACGACGCCTTCATTAGTTACTCGCACAAAGACGAAGAGTTTGTTACAGAAAAACTTCTTCCAATACTCGAAGACGGTCCTCATCCTTACAAACTGTGTCTCCATTATCGAGATTGGATTCCAGGAGAGTTTATATCGAAACAGATTGCCCATTCGGTCGAAAATTCGCGAAGAACTGTGGTCATATTGTCGGAAAGCTTTTTGGAAAGCGTTTGGGGCAAGATGGAGTTTCGAACAGCTCATACTCAAGCTATGAGCGAGGGCAGGGCTCGAGTTATAATAATTTTATATGGGAACGTGAACGTGGACAATGTGGATGATGAGCTGAAGACGTATTTGAAAACGAATACTTATTTGAAATGGGAAGACCCATGGTTCTGGAATAAGCTCCGTTATGCTTTACCCCATCCTCAAAAGACTTCTGATAACAAGAAAGTGCAGCGAAATAACAACATTATGCTGACATTAAATGACAAATTGGACTTGATAACAACCTCCACTACGCCTAACGCTGGAAGCACACCCCCTGCTGTATCACTTGATCCCCTATTGATCAAGGATAACCCTTTGGACTTCAGCAAGGCTGAAATAAAAAGCCCTGTACCCGCTGCAGAAGCTTAAAAGTTAATTTTTATTGAAATGTTTGAGATTAATTCAGGACTTTTAAAACAGCGATATTCGAAATGTGATCAAGTATTTTTAAAAATGTCCGATGTTTTGAATGTAACCGACCGACACTAGTCTGTGATTCGCAATATGTAAAGAGTTCTCATTATCAGTCTTTTACTTACGACAAAGCATTTAATTTTTGTGATCCTAAGTCTGAATAGTTGCATAATACCGAGTGTTCTATCATAATTAACTTCCAATTAAGCACATACAGGTTTTTCGTTAACCCACCATAACCGTTACCATCGTGAGACAAGGCCTGCGCGCTGATTACGTAATCAGTGCGCAGGACGTCTCACGATGGTAACGCCCTAACTCAACCGTTTCACATCTATTGTAATGGCCTATATTTGCTATAAACTCAAACCATTTTTGTTGGTAAAAGATAGAACACCCAGGATATTGGACGAGTCTTAGACAATGAAAATGCTCTTTATTTCGCAAAAATCATAATTGTTTATTTTGCTTTAACTTAAAGAGCGTCTCATATGTCTAATGTAATAAGTTTTATTAATTAGTAGTAGTGTATATGTTTGTTTAAAGTACAAATATATATTTTTAAGAATTACTTTGTGTCATACATGTTTTGTAAATATAAATTTTATACACAGTCTATATATATATATATATATATAAAACGTAATATTAGTTAGTTAAATGTTAAAATTTTTAATAGCCTCGGTTTTTATAAGTGCAATAATTATAATCATTAAATGTTTATATGCAATAATTACAATTTATCTTAAATGAAAAAAATATATTACGTTCGAATTTTTTACTTTTTTTTTCAATCTGTACTTCTTTTTCCCGAATTACGACGTTTGGGTAATTACCAATCTAAGTGTAAAACTATTTGGTTTTTTAATGTTAAAATATTTGGTCCCCTTTAGTCGCCTTTTACGACACGCTGGGGCTTACGGTGAGACTATTCTTAACCCGGTCTCACACGGGTGGATGAAAGTCTGAAGACACATAAAAAGTCATAAAAAAACAAATTGGAATAAATGTCCTTAAAAGAGGACGAAATTTTCAAAGATGTTAAACACTAAACAAAATCTATTCCTCCAAAAACTTATTTATTACTTAGTAATTAATTAATTAACAATTCAATATCGTAATGAGTTTATCCACTGTATGCGGTCTAAGTTTTAACTTGTTCATGTTACTCATTAATTCCATCCAGTTTTGACACGTTATATTTTCGTTAAACGGAATGTTGTGGTAGGAAACGTAAAGGGCAATCTTTCTTGCAATGTCTTTGGGACAATTCATGTCATTGCCGAACACGTAAGATCTCAAATTGTCAAGCAAAATCGGTTCCCAAGCGTTAATCTTCAACATGAGTTTCTGCATCAAAGCCAGACACGAATCTCCTGATATCAGATTAGTGACGCACGACTGCTTCAAAACATGACGACAAACAATTCTAAATTGCCAAAGTTGTAACACATTCGGTGTCTTGTCCAAATCACAAACAGTCTGTAAAAGAAAGTTTAGTTTTGGTACGTCAAACTCTTTCATTTACGTACCTTTACAAGACTAATAAAAATTGGTAACGCAGGTAACTTATCCCTGATAACGAAGTCGTAAGTAGCCCTGGTTAATGTCTGCTGAAACTTGACTTCCTCGTCGCTTTTTTCCGACGACTTGGAAATCAGAAAGTGTTTAGTGAAGTGACGTACTGTGGAATCGGACGAGAACGATACTATCGATTTAGGCGGTGGATCCCACGGTATGACCGTCGATTGAGTCAACGTTCGTGCCAGTTCGCTTTGATAACCCAGTTTATCTTCCACATAACTCAAACAACCCGCCCTCTGTTTAACTTCAATGAAACCAGTCGAACTTATGAGTTTTCTGTCAAAAAAAAATTTTCTGTGCCAAAATTTTAAAACTATTATTAATTAAGCAGTTACAAGAGCAAGTCCCAATTTCGTCCCCTCTCAAAAACGACGGGCCAGTGTCTGTCGTCTTCAACGGAAACCTTCGACAAACCGTTCAAGTCAGGGACCAGACAAGGTCCTTTCATAACTTCTTTCTTTCCGTCCAAAAAGACTACAGTTAACCAAGCATAACACATTTTACCCGTAGAAATGTCTTTGGGTATGACAATTCTTGGTTCAACAGCTAACACGTACAGATGTCGGAATGCTTGAAGATGGTACCTTCAATTAGGGAAATCATGACAATCTGTTTGTTAAAATAACCCTTCTCTACTTCATATACCTGTTATCATTACTATGAGTGGGGAACTTGGGATAAAATGCACAAATAAGGGCTGCAATACTTGCTGGGGAATTACTAAGGGTGTATCGTCCCCCGCCAAGGAACAACAGACCGAGGGACATGTGGACTGCTAAATGAGAACCGTAAGTAACCACTGAACTGCTACCAACCCCTACTCTTCTGCGCAAGTGCCTTACGAACCGCATTATTGCTAAATGACCTGTACCAGCCATTACCTCAAATAAATAAATAAACGAAGAAATAAAAATAGCTTATCTACTCAAGAGACAATGTTCTTACTATAGCTATCGAAATGAGGACGACATTCAAACATGTTTCTATGGTGGGTTTTCCAGCTAAATCGGCGATGGTTTTCGAAGTAAGATTAGTGAACAAGAAACAAAAATACAAAAGTGTCTTATAAGCCTCCTCGTTTGCGGAACCTGCGTACTTTAAACCTATTGCAAAACAAGCCCCTGCTACTATATTACAGTAGGCTTGACTGAAAATCAAAAATTAAAAATAAAAAACAGAATAATTTCATTCTACATCCATACTTCATTGCCTCATAATCGATACCGTTTTCTATCGAAGATCTACGAGCTATACAATATTGTATAATGGTACTGGGTACCTGAGATTCTACCCAAGTTTGACTGGGTTTAATATCGTCCCATAGAATGAGAGCTGAAACAAATTGCACACATTGCTAATGATGACTATAGTTCATTAAACTACCTACATCTCGCTAAGGCTCGAAGCATAAGGAAATCTGGTCTGACAAAGTCCAATAAATACTGAGTTGCTGGAGGTGCCATCCAGTCTGCCACCGCTTTGTTACCGCTCCCCAGAAACATCAAACCCAGCGCTAAAGTGGCTGCAGGGGCGGTAACGTCCAAATTAACAGTTGATCCTTCTTTTATTTGAAACGACGTCACCTTGTACTTGTCTTTTTGGGAACCTGGCAATCAAAATATATCTGCCACAAAAACCGAAGATAAAAATTCTAACTGGTACCTGAAAGAGATCTTTTGTTTCCGCCAACCATATAATAATGAAGAGTATCCGGTACATTTAAGTCGGTCAATTCGGTAGTTTTCCCGGCCTGTCTCAAAGTCACTAACCCCAGAGCTAAACCAGCAGCTAAAGCATACGACTCTCTATCAATGCTATTATCCATTTCGGGCCCTGGAGGTCGACCGATTTCCGATAAAAGAACCTCGGTCATATGTCTGTGACCTGTTCCTTGATACACCAAACCTATGCCCATTAATGCGGCAACTTGGAGGTTTTGTGGTATGTCTAATTCCATGGATGTCGGAGGTAATAGAGCCTCAACGTGGATACTGAGCATTTTTGTTATACACGTATTGGCTGTACCTCGATTTGCAGCAGCCAAACCTGACCAAGTACAATTAAAATAATAAAACGACACCTACACCAAAACCTACCTAAAAGCACACCAACGCTGGTCATTTCGTGAAATTTAGCTAAATAGTCGAACGTTTTCATGACGGCTAGGTTCTTCAAATGTCCATTTAAGCCCAGGGCCATCAAGAACCCAGCATGTTCCATCATTGTCTCAACTGAATTTTTAGGTTTGTTGAACACAATCCAATTTGAATCTATGTTATGAGCATCTGGGGAAATCCTGAGACCATTTGCCACCCCATTGTGAAAAAGAGGCCACAAATTCATATTTGGGGGAGTGTCAATATGCGTTAGTTCAACAGTGGCACCCCGAGGTGGCGTCTTACCCGTTAAACATAAACGAGGGCATGGCAATGGTTCTGTTATTATAGGTGTTGCTGTTCTCATGGTAAACATGCCCCTACAGATTTATCGAGTGAATAAAAATTTCTTTATAAACGCAAGAAAAATATAGTCACCTCCCCACCGGAAGGGCCATCGTTCTTGAACAAATGGCATAAAGATGTTTTTCCTGTTCGTCTATAAAATCATGATCAGAAACGTCAGGTCTTTGAACCAAAGCGATCGTTACTGGTTTCGAACTTTGAAGAAGCTTTCTAGCTTCTGCTACCCTATGGTCTTCTGGAAAACGCATTTTGAGCAAGGTATTGTCTATGTCTTCCATACCATCTTCGTTTTCTATATCATCAACCTGTTTAATAGTTGGTAGTATTTCTTGAAGAGACCCGCAAGCCCCGTATTTATCGATGGATGATTCAGATTTACCCTTGAATAAACATTTTTTTTGTAAGTTTGTGCGCGTGTGCAACTTATTTATGGTTATACCCTTTCAATTATTTGAGCCTGAGCAGCTAAGTCTGGTCTTTGCAATAAATTATAAGCCTTCGCAGACCAGTCAGTGGGAGGATTTTCACGACATTGCCAAAGAGCATCGTGCAATAGCAAATTTATTCCGGAGGGAAATGTGTCCATTTCCTTGTTTGTAATGCCCATTTCGGTCATCAAAAAGACAACTTTCTTGGCCACATCATTATCCACCCTGATACAATTCGCGTTTTTTGCAAAAGATTCCGATTGAGTTTCTCCATGTAATGAAATTTGTTTCACAAACTTATCCAACTCGATGGTACTGACTTGAAAACGTGACCCACTGATAAGTAACCCACATAGCTGTAGTAAAAAGAACTTTAAGATCTATCTATCTATTTGGGTTTTAGAATTTATTACCTGTAAAATATTTCGCGTTTTGACATTTACGTTCTGAATATAAGGAAATGGTTCTATGTTTTTTCCGTCCAGTAGATCGAAAACGAATTGAAAAACACTTTCGACTTTGTTTTTCGTGATTAAATGTTTGTTTTCCGCGAAACTTAAACTATTTTCCGAAATACATTTATCACTTTTTAGGCCTCGAATTTCGCAGTTATCCGGAAACTCTTTCCAATAGTGCACTGCATACTGATGAAGCCCGAGATCCGAAGATAATTTGTTCAAGAAATTAGCTAACAGTGGGAGCTCATTATAACGCAAACTATTTAACTTAAGGTCTTCGTAAACCAGATGCAAAGTGAAAAAAACAGTGTATATATGAGAAAACAGCGTGGCATTTACATCTGAATGTATTCTAAAATTTTTAGTTGGCGTTTCCGGTAAAGAAATTTTTTGCTTCAAGTTCAGAGTACACGAAAGATTATTGGTAACATTTTTATGCCAATCAGACTCTAATAAGTGGTTCCAGTCCTGATCTGAACCTTTGCTAGATGTCCTTTGTTTCTTTGGAGCACTCGAAGGGGTGCTGTGCGGGTAGGTTTTTATTTCACGATCCTCTTCGTTACCGTAGCCCAACAATTCTATTAATAAACCACTTGTAAGTTCTTTGGATTTGAAACAAACTTAGAGAAAACTGTTACCAAAAAACAAAGCTGTAAACATTTTCCATTCCTTTTCTTGCACATGATTAGACGAACCCGGAGCATTGCGAATAGAGTACCATTTGGATATTAGTACGACCACGATGTCTCGTTCAAGTGTACATCTCAGTGCGTTTAGACACGTGTTTATTAAGGAACTGCATGTTATGTCAGGGAAAGTGATTCGGTAACATGTACCATCAGAGTATTGGAGGGTTAAACGATTATCTACAGCATCGCGCAATTCGATCAACTGAACCCTACCGTGGCTTGGTCTCACTAAAAAAAATTTTATCTATGAATTCCACGATCTTTTACTCCCTGCGGTAAAACCTCGATAAAGTGAACTTCATAGAGTCGTAGGTCCATTAGGTAAGGGTTTTGTGGGTGGGCATTAGAAGGAGGAGGAAATAAACCATAAGATGGATTTGTAGAAGTCAAATTAAATTGTTTGGAGTTGCAGAGGGAAAAAATTATTGAAAAACCTTGTAGAAAATTGCTGGTGGTTCGAACTTATCGAGTTTTTACTGTCCAAAGTTCTATTTACCTGACGTGTAAGGTTCGGGGGTTAACATAATACCAACACGTTTTTCAGAAGGGGTGAGTGGTAAAACTGGGGACAATAAATGTTCCTCAAAGTTAGGATCAGCTACAGGGGTACTATAATGAGGAAGTAGAGTGCTTCTCCTCGGAAAAGGCGAATTAAATTGAGGAATACTTCGCATGGCATAAGGAGATGGACTGTGCTGAACCAATACTCCACCAATGTGGAGTTTACCTACTAAAGTGGCACCAGAATATAAATTTATGTTGCTATTATGATCTAATATCGCCACCATATGTAGATGCTGCAATATTTTATGATTAATAAAATTAATTCATAAAGTAACTAAGAACACATACTGGAATGGCATCTGCATCTTTAGCAGGGATGCTGGTAACATAATTAAAATTGAAGTAATTATCTTTCAAAACAACCATTTCAACAATAATTAATTGAGAAAGGGTAGGAATTAAATAACACAAAAAACGACGACCTGCCAGATCGCTGGTCAGAAACACTTTAGAAGCAGGCCCAACGTTGCTTCTAAAAATAAATGATACAATACAAACGACGTTTTTCAAATATCAGGGGACTTACTGCTGAGACAGAACGTTATCAGTCCATAAAAGTTCAAAACAAAAAGAAGGATCGAGTTGGTACGTTATTTCGGTCATTTCAGTGTTTCTGGTGTCGAATGGAAAACTCGAACACGTTTCGACATTACGAGTTATGTTCTGTCGAAACAATTTATTAAGCAACGGTCCTTGAGTTACCAAAGGTGACATTGCAGGCGATTGACATCGACTAAAAAAATTACGTACTTTACCAAATTATGCGCCAGCGATTCTATGAGATCATAGAGATTAATATCTAACAGTACCTGATGGTTGCCATTGAACTTTGGGACCTACTGTTAATGGCGCTCCCCAATCGACTACTGAAGGGAGTCCCATGTGAAAAACTGCGCTTTTGTTCGCGATCCACAAGAAGTGAAAGTCGACTTCTCAACTAAAGTACAATGTAAATTACTACCGTGTGGTTATTTTCTACACTTAACATACCCTATCTGAAAGACCAATGGACGGGGCGGTTTTATTGAACGACTTTATCGACGTTTCCACGTTTTCATTACTTTGTAATCTACGTAATAAATAAATGCTGTGCTGTCTCAGTCTTTCGTCGAAAATAACACAAATACTAGGATTTTTAGAGATGAACACAATGGTTCGAGCGGAATCGTCCATAATCTTTACAACAGGACCTTGCTTAATTGCAAGAGGACTAAACTCGTCCAGAGGATGAGTCAGGGAAAATATAGTAGGTAACATAAAATTATCCTCGATATCGTCATGTTCTACTGGAAGAAAACTATTCTTGAATACTTAAGCCATCCTGTGGTCCGTTCACAAAACAGAACTTTTAAAGACGTTCCCAATAATATTTGGTCGGCATTCTATCGAGAAGTGCTGTCGAACTTTTTTGTAGAAAATTAAATTCTCTACAAAAAAGGCCTCTTTACATTTTCTCGTAGCAAAGAACTTTTTGCGTCTTACTCGACTTGGCAACGTCACAAATTCGGGAACGTCCCTGAGTGGCTACATAAAAAATTGTTTAAAACGTACCCTTTGTTTCCTTTTCTACCAAAATACCAAATTTACATTCATAAATCTTTTTTACAACAAATGGTAGAGAGGTAACAAAATCTTCATTACTTTCAGTATACGAATAAAGATTTTCATTGTCAACCACACAAATGCAACTTATGGGTTCCCCTATAGGTACATCAGGTTTATTATTCGCCTCTATATTATCCCCAAAGCTGGGGTGTTCACAGTAAAATTTACACCATAAAGCATGTTTTATGGGGTTTATTAGAGTGAAAGACTTTTTAATTATTCGATTTGAAGAGTCGTAACTGCTCCCTGTGGATACCAAGCCTCTGGACCAAATAACTGTGTTATTTTTAATATAAAGTTCTTCCTCCATACATTTTAAATTAGACCGATAGCTCAGTAAGCTCAATGGCAAAGGCTTTTTAGCAGCTTCAATATTAATATTAGATTTATTATTACCACCTGAATTATTAGATTTAAGATCATCTATTTTTCTAGAGGATCTATATTGTGTTTTACCTAAATCAATACTATTAAATAACCAAGAATCCTTTATAGAAAGCCTTTTGTTAATACAATCCGATTTGGCCCCCGTCTCACTATTTGCCTGAGTTAATACGCGGGTAGGGCCAATTTCGGAAAGCGAACGAATTAGCCACTTTTCGGCACTTTTACAATCATTGATAGCAACTTTTTCAAATTCATTCGAAAGGAAATCCGGAAAATCGTACTGTTCCGAATTTTTGGCCTTTTCGTAAACGCCTGGATGACGCAAAATATGCTGCCGTCCACTCGGAACAAATTCCTTAAAATGTAATCAATACTTTATCGCGTAAATCAAAAAATATCGACTAAATACCTGTGGATCTGCGGCAGAAATCATGATTTCTTGTTTGTCATCCAGATTTGCAAATAAAATACTGGCAACCACTCATAAGTTATGTATAAACACAGGATTTATTAAAAATAGAAACGCAAAAATTGAATTAAAAAAGAAATACACTTTAAAAATATCAAAGTATTTCAAAATTATACAATTTTCTGACAGGTAACCTAGCTTCTATGAAGCACGATGTAAACAAACAGTTGCCACAACAACCATTCAACACCAACCGCTACTCAGAAAATCTCTATGATTACCTAATGAACTCAATACTTTGTGGAATCCCAACTCAAATAAGAAAAAATAAAAACAAATTGTGGTATTTGTCCACAAAATGTGTAAATTGGTCAACTTACGAACGAGATATTTTCTAAATCTTACCTAGATAAAAATACGTGTAACTACACGTTTAAGAATTAATTAAAAACGTGATAAAATTAATTAAAAATCATTAAAACTATATAATCCACAAATTCAAATACAGTAGAAAACTTTGCGCTAATGTAAACACCAAATTTATGATACATCGTCAAATGGACCATCCGATAACATAAATAATCTTTAAAATTATTGTACGTGGCTTCTCCCTGAAGTTTATTACAGGAGGGGATTCCCCTTTGTAACGCAGCTGGGTTATAGCATTGCCATAGAGAATGTAAAGCCCAAGCACTTACGTGTGACGTCATTTAAGGTGGTCCTTGTAGGGAATTGTTTTAATCTAATAGCCAAGCGATTTATAGTGCAAAATGTTTTTTGATCGCGGATTCTTATAGAGGTCAAAGAGATAAGTAATTTCAACTGAATCTATTGACGGGAAATTGTGAAAGAGATAAGTATTTAAGCAAATTTTTAATAGCAGCAAATAAATGTCACTATTATTTATTTGACGTTAAAATTTTGCAAAACGCTTTTTTTTTTTGCCTTTCGACGCGAATGTAGCGAAAACTGCGATTGCTAGAAAAAAACTAAACAGGACTTTTTTGTTGAGAATTAAATTTTCTACATGGAAGTGCAACAGTACCTTTCAATAGAATGCCGACCAAGCATAAATTTATTTAATAACGCCAAACGTAAATTAACGCAAACTAAAAAATGTCTTAATTTTCTATAACGTAAAAAAATATAATAAAGTGAACAAGCATAATTCTTTAGAATAGTTCACGTTATCGAGAGCCTACTGTAGTTGATAAATATTACCTAAAAGATCTCAAAATTAAAATCAAGAGGATTTCAATTTTATAACCCCATAGGCTTTTATAATCGCTTAATTAACCCGTTAAAACGTGTAGTATTTTCAACTAAGTAGTAAATACTGCAATATTTAAATAGGATAAACAAATAACATATGAAATTCTCTAATTATTATACATAATACAAGAGGTACTACGTAAATTGGAGTATTTCGAATTATCGGTTTTCCTGAATTTTTATTTTGGCGTGGAGGTGATATAAAATCTAATTTGTTTCAATTTTTTTATTAGTAATGTATAAGTTACATAAAAAAATATAATATGGGTTCATCTAATGTCCCAATGCATGTGTTTCTAGTAGATATATTAACCTGCTTGAAAAAAAGAAATTTGGTCACTCGCCGCACCGAAACTTTTGTATAGTGGCGACTAGGTTATTAAATTTATTAAACTTAAAAAGTGAAAGCAAAAGAGTTATTGGGTTGTCTCTTTAGTCGCCTTTTACGACACGCTGAGACTTACGTTGAGGCTATTCTTACCCCGGCCTCACACGGGGGGAAAATAAAAAGAAAAGAGATCTGGTTTTAGTATTTTATTGCCTATATATTAAATAAAAAAAAGACAAATATAACATACTATGCTTAACAAACAAATTTATTTTATAATGTAATATTATCAGCACCTAATTAGTACATAAATAATGTGGATTATTCGCTACTTTTTAGCCATCCGTTTTGTTAATTCTTTCATAATTGGCGAATATGACGACGCAATTTTTCAATGTTAGCAAAAAAAAAAACTGCAAAATCATTTGCCATACCAAATTTTTCCATTTTTGTTTTCCTCTACGACACATACACGCTATATTCCCTAAACATGTAATTTATTATTATCACATCAAATAAAACATTTTTAAGTTACTGCTACTCCAAATAAAGCCTCTTCGATTAACGACAAAAAATCGGGGAAAAACCTGTTATGGCAGGGCCTACTAATTTATTATTATTTATAATATTAATAATATTTAACCACTTCTTTCTTTTCTTCGAGATTCACAGCAATCAAATAATTTACTAGCACTTTACTCCACTATGCTCCAGCTTCTGTAAGAGTTCAGGTACAAGTCAAACCGTTAGGCTTTTACAAACGAACGAGCCTTTTTCTTCAATCCAATTAGTTTATACAATATTATTATTATTAATTAATTGTTATTATCAACATTATTAGGAAATTATGTACAACAAAATACTATTTATTTAATATTTATAATAGTTACCTACTACGAAACTTACTCGCTAACAAAATACAAACAATAACATTGCGTTACAGCCATTCTCTATACAGTAAAAAAAAGGGACGTTATAGTTACATAAACTAGAGACAAAAATAGATAATTTATATACTCGTGCTGGTTAGGTTCAATTTAAAAAAAAAAACATTTTTAAGTACTTGTGATGTTTTCTTTCGTGATATAAAGTTTCTTGTAAGGAAAAGTGATGTACCTACTCAAAAAAGACATATTTGATTTAAAATTGAACCAAACCTGTGAAGTATTTTATTTTAATACAGTTATCCATATTTTTCAACATATAAAGAGCAATATGTAGTCTATTGCAATGACCCCCATAGAGGAAGTCGATGTACAACAAGGTTGCAACGGGACTTCTTTCTCTAAAGCTTCGGGGGGCGTTAAAGTCAAAAAACGGAAGTTAATCAAATGGTAGCAAGATCGCGCAGATTAGAAGAACTTTCTTGTATCTTCAAAAGTTGTTTAAAATAATGTTAGTTTCACTGATTCGGTAAACTTCGATTTTTTGACTTTGACGCCACCTAGAGGCTGCATCCCGAAGAATATACATATCGCTTATTTGAGCAACTTCAAAAACAGAAGCAAAAGAAAAACGGTTATGAATTTTTGAAAGACAGATGGTCATTTTTCTATAAAACAATTCTTTATTGAAACAAAAATATTTAAATATAAACGTTACCTTTCTTCAAATTTCCATTCGTTTTTTCATTTAAAAAAAAAAATTAACTTCCTTCTATCTATTAAATATATTAATATTAAACATGACTCGTTATGGACGCAAAAGCAATCGTATTTGAAAATAATTTTTAAAAATGTGATGTTACTAACTGTTAAGTATTAAGGCAAAAATAATATCTGATGTTATTAGTTTTCACATTAATATTGATCGACAAGAAAAAAAATTAATTAACCGTTAATTAAATATTTATCATCTATACACAACAACTATACTCAAATCGCAACGATCAAAGACAGCTGAGCTGAGACAAGGAACCTTAATAGCTGCTATTTTATAGCTACCTGCTCGTGGTTATTTTTTTAAGTACAATAATAATATATACACATTGTATAAAAAAATATAACGATACAAAATTATTAAATGGAATTAATTAATAAGTGTTTTTGACAAAAAAAAGTGGAGATATACAACACATAACGCGGTGGAAATTAGCAAATACGAAAAATAATTTAAGTATAGTTGTTTATACAGTACGTCCCAAAATAAACGATGTGGATTTTAATCTGTGCCGAAGTGAAGCCGAATATCATAATGAATTTCCGCCTTAATTCGGCACAGTTCGACAGTGTTCGGGTTTCTTTAATAATTGTGCGACTAGTGAGTAAGATTCAGCTCCATTCCCCACTAGTCGCACAATATTACGTATAAACAACAAACTGTAAAAAAAGAAATGAAAAATATATGTACGAATGCAGATATAGAAATATAATAATTAATTATATAAATATCTACGAAAAATATGTAAATATATAAGTTTTTAGAAAAAAAAGTATGTTGTTTATTTTGGAATGTTCTGTAAATAACGCGACTATTTCTTTTTTTCTTTTAATTAAATAGAATTATAAATAAGTAATTGATTAAACAATGTAAACGTGGTCTTTAATAAAATTAGTAACGATAACGATATTAAATATGAAATTTGATTATGTAATTGGAAATGCACGCGGATCTCCTTCGATTATATAAAAAAAAAATAATAATAACATAACGAAACCGTACACTAAAATGCACGAATTTCATTCAACTAAAGTACAAAAAATAGCTCTCGTAGTTTCTCCAATATTGTCCATAAAAAACAACAATAAATAAATAATAAAACATAAAAAAAAAGAAAGAAAAAATAGGAATTTTCTGTTAAGTTCTCACACAATCAGCCCCAAAAAGAGAGCAAGATAAGTTGGTTGTTTTATATTTTGTACAAGTCCGACCGGCACACAATCCGACAGAAAATTCCCGAATACACTTTAATAATTTTCATTTCACTCATAAATACAATCAATAAGTATAATAATTAACATGAGGTAATAAAGACAAGATGACGTTTCACGTGACTTACTTACTTTTACTTATCGTTATTTCCTACCTAGTCTGGCATTTCTCGACTGTGCATTGTACTGCTTCGGTGATGTTTTCGAATACTGGTATCTGTTTCCTTTTGGCAAAATCCCGCAAATACACCCTTCCACGATTGTAATCTTTCACAGCTTGATCCGTTATCTGGGAAATAAAAATTTATACTTAATACAACTAGTACATCGTCCTGATCGGAAGTAACCGCCATTCGGAGCTATACCCGTTTTTTTAACCTCAAAATTATTTACATATTGCCTTACCGTTTCGTTTCCAAGCCGGCACTCCTGCTGGGGCAGTTGTTGTATACAGAGGACGACATCCCTGCCCAATCCGACGTAATGTGCGGCCAAGATCATGCTAGAGAGAGACTTAGTATCGTTGGTGATAACGAAAAGTAACACTTTACTTCGATTCATAACACGCACCCACTCCAAAATGTCACTCTCAGACACACTACTCTCGTACTTGCTGCTATTCGCGAACGCGTTCTCCCTTTCGCCCCCATCATCCCTAAAACTACTAGTACTATTGTCGCGGTTCGTCTCCCTGATCGCCGGATTGTAATACGTAAGACCGTGCTTTTTAAGGAGCGGTATGGCCACCTGTTCTCGCCACGAATGCTGCGTCCTGAAGGAACCCCCTAAACACACGTCAACTAAATAATTGCTGTCCCACGTTGGCACCCCTTTCACCACGGAACCGTTGTTGTTGCTAGGAGAAGAACATTGCCTATTCAAAATGTTATGGGTCCAATCTGGAAAGAAAGGGAGAATTCTGTGTTACAAAAACTATCGTATAGATGGAGTGAGTTTGCGAATTGTCAAGATGCAAAAGCTTTTGTGCATTTTATGTAACAGTGTCGTGCCTTATGAAATAGAGATATTCAGGCAACAGAAAAGAAAATACAATATGCAGCCAAATGTTTGACAAATAAACACTGTGTCAGGCTGCATACTGGCTGATAATGTGATAACATCATCCATCATGCTTTAAAGCGGACATTTCGAGCCCGAAAGATGCGGACAATTATTACCTAACAGTTTACGACACTGTAACCGTATAAGATGTTTAGTCTTGACTAGAATTTCAGTCCAAGAAAATGTACTAAAAAATCTACCATAAAAGAGGCCGTTGGTGCTGCAACTTCCCAACGAACTGAACTCGGCCACGATGGCGCAGAAATGTTCGAACGAGATTCGAAACTTTGTCGGATCGGTCGAATTCCGGATGTTCAGGTAATTGTACAGATCCGACGCTTTCAAACTTCTATTTGTCAGCCTCTGGAACGCGTCCATCGCATCGCTGAGTGTTAATTCTTCTTTGTTGTTATTGTCATAGGAATCGAATAGCTCCCTCAATTTTCTGAAACAAAATTCCAATAATAAAACAGTTGTTCCATGATCATCCCTGTTTCATTACCTCAGTTTAAAAGTCACCATTGCTTCTGCGGACATTCCGTTACAAGACGAATTCCTAAGAAGGTTGGCGGTGTGTTGTAGGGCGGATGATAAGTTTTCGTGTACCCTAACCCCTTGGCTCTTCACGAGGGCTATCAAAGTTGTTTGTCCTTCCACCAAATCAACATATTCTCTTTAAAAAAAAAATTGTGTTTGAACCAAAGATAGGTCGTAAGTTTTTTGATTGTTTTTGTACCTATTGGACAGATGTTCGCCCATTATGCTTTGTCCAAATTGGTAAGGATAGATGACTAGGACCACGCAGCGATCTGACGCCATGAGATATGCAACTTCCATCATTCCAACCACGTTCCTTGTTTGACTTTCGACGACATACAGAAGAACCGATGCAGATTGTTTGGCATCGTGCTCTTCAGAAACTAGTTCCGGACTCCAGAATGGTTTTTGCTGGAAAATAACAACCCAAGGGAGGTTACTTCGAGCCCAAAAGCAATTCGTATGTACTTACTGGGTTATAATACGATATTCCAAACTTTTGCAACTCTGGAATTGCTATATCAGTTCGCCATGTAGTGGGATTACATGACCCACCGAGAAAGACTTCGCAGTTTTTCGAACATACTGCAAGTAGATATGTGTTAATAAACAAACCCAACCCAACCCAACTTATACAGGCCGTCACAAATGATATATTTCGTTTATGAACTTACTGTCGTTTTGTTTGTGTTGTTGCTTTGATTTCTTGTAGATTTCAGGCCGTTTGAGCTCTCTAGCGAAGAGACAGAATTCACCGAACGTCAAAAAAGGAGATCCATTCCTTCTACTGCACTGTCTTGCACATTGCAACATTTCTGCAACTGGAAATATTCATTCATAATCACACTAACGCACCTACGTACGATCGATGAATGATACGTTTCTGCACTAGTGAATTACGTAAAAGTGTACGCGCAGCTGATATTAATTAATTACGAAAAAAAAAAAAAATAAAACAACCGGTGCAATTAAAGATAAATATAATTAACGTACCCACATATTACGTATAATGACTGAGATGGAGTAGGAATTTTTATTTTTATTTTTTAATTTCATATTGAGCAGTGCGAATTGTGTGAAAATTTTATTGCGTCTGCTCCAAGTTGCTCGTTTCGAGTTCAGTAAAATGTCAACTGAAATCGATAACGCGAAAAACTGTACTTGACACATTCAATCCAAATACGTTTGTACACATGTATTTTATAAAGTATATTATTATTAAAACCTTGTGGATACATACGTATCTAAGCCTTGTACATTAACAATGACATTTTTAATCAAAACGTTATCATAGGATGTAAACATGCAAACGTGGTTTACAGCACATTCGCTATTTTTTTTCTTTTTTGACAACGCGCGTTTTTTAATAATTTTTTTATTGCAATTTTGATTCGATTGATATTTGATGAGATTCTAGTGCACCCGAAGACTAATAAAGTCAATGTTGCGGATTTTATTAATTTATCTATTACCTTGTGATTTGGACGGATAAAGATTCATATCATTGAACAACATTTGCACCGATTCACCGGGGATGTTTGCTGTTGGACCTAAGCGATTGCAGATGACATTGTAAACTTCTCTGTAATTAAAAAAAAAAATACCCTGATATGCAAATTCTCCCGTAAAATTATAAATAAATACATATTTACAAATTAATACTTCTAGGTATAAGGGAAGTTAGTCATTCGTTACAGTTATTAAAATATTCCTTAGAAACAAACGATTCTTTTTATCATCCCTACAATAATTATTGATTGATTGATTGATTACGTATCTACTCGTTACAAAGACTGGTCATTGCCCTTTTATGTACTCGATTACAAAATGATAAAAATTTGATAAAATCTGTTAATAAAAGTATCTAATAAATATCCTCTTAAAATTAACGGTTTTTTTGAGATGTTACGCTCTAGAAAATCGAAGGGAGTTTTATGGTAGGTACAAAACGTAATAGACAATAAAACGTTTAGAATTAAACTAAAACGTGTTTCTACACTCAAAGTGACATCCTCAGTCCCTAATTGAGGTTCTTAAACGTTTATTGTACTTAGAATTTTTGGGTTTTTAATTAGTTTATAATTTTCTTTAAAGGTTTTATACAGAGTGATTCGTAAAGATTGAGCTCAACATGCCTTAACAATTGCCTTTCGTTTCGAAGATACAGGGCGTTCAAAGTTGACGTTTCGTTCTGAAATTTCTTATTAATTGAAAAGCTTTCGTAGTATAAATGTGAAAATTGGTAATTTTAGTTTTTTTTGGCATAAAAATTACGAATTTGAAACCTGTTTTGACGTTGCACTTAGAGGGCGCTAGTTTCGCCCTATAACCTAGGTAAATTGAAACATTTTTTTTATCTGTCCAGTTATTGTTAAAACATTATGAAAATCTAAAAATAACGTTCAATTTTACATAGAAAAGGTACTCTTATTTAGGTCGTCTAACTCTATTAGTTTTTGAGTAATTTGCATTTAAATGATTCACAGGTAGTTTATATTTAATAATTATTTTATTTAATGTTTAACAATAACAATTATTGATAATAATAATAATAACAAACTTCAAATCAAATGTTGGAAATGTCCACCATCTACCTCAATTTTCACATTTATATACTAAGAAAACTCCCAATTAATGAGAAATTTCAGAAAATTTTGAACGCCCTGTATATACCTATTTATTAATTACTTATACGATACGCCAATGTCAAGGTTAATAACTAACCAATTTATTACATTAGTAAAACGAAAAAAGTGTTAGATAATCGATACCTATAAAAAGTTCCTATTGACGAACGGTACTTATTAACATTGAGAAGATAAAATTTTTAATTATTGTATAATAAAAATTTTAAATTAATGTAATAATAAATTTGGTGTATGCGCTTGCCACGTCAAAGTTCGATATTAACTTAATAATAATAAACTTATACACCTTTAGATTTTGACATACATATGTATAAACAATATTATAAATAAATAATAAACCATTTACAAGTTTACGTAACACTTTGTTTATAGTTTACATGTTTTGTTGTTATTTTAGTACATGTTATTGCAGTAAACATAAACGATGTTTTAGTTAAACTGCGACTAAAATGTTCAGAATTTTTTAACAAGCCAATAACGAGTAGAGCATAATGTTAGTTTATATGTTTTACTTATCAATCAGGTAATTAATCTGTAGATAAAGTGATTATGATTATGATAGGCACTAATTTAAAAACAGATATGTAAATACAATGTTGCACCCATAGGTACTTATCTATGTATGTTAGAAGACGTGGTTGACTTTTATACATTTTTTTCGTCATTTTTATGGAGGCGCCTCTACGTATAAAACTGCATGGGTGTAGTCGTAGTCTACAGGTATAGCAGTCAATAAAGTATCTATCAATACTTGACGATTGATATTTTAATTGCTAGCTATTAAAATTTTATAATGTTATCTACCTGTATAAACATTTATTTTAAGTTTAAAATTATGTAATAAAACGTTAGTTAAAATATTAAGTGACGTACAAGTTCTCAAAAACTTACAGCATTATCCCGAATAGAAGTCTCATGAAAGCAAAAAACAATGACACTAGGAAGTACTAATGACCATGGAATCCGATTTTGAAAACAGAAAATATTTTAATTCCATCGCAGCAACGAATAATGTAAACGCGTTTTCACTGTACGTGAACAATTAATACTGTACTGTACTGACCGACTTGGCTTCGACAACTAAACTCACTAAACGGTGAATAGCTCTCGCCAATCACAACAAACTATGGTCACGGACTGCGAAAGCAATACGTCGATATTTTACGTTTAGTACAGTGATACGCGAACAAATCTGCCCGTAAAAAGAGCCCACAACGTCGAAAGATCACAAAGTGTAACATGACTGTCGTTGATCACACTACACGAAGCCTAAAACGAAACGAAAGCGGAACTTATTAAAATCGATTAAAAAACCTAGATTTAGGTACTTACTGTTCGACCACAACGACAACTAACCAAAATGGCCCACCATAAAGTTTCAAAAAGAAAAGAAGAATATGTATACAAAAACAACATTGGACCACAACGTATGGAAAAAAAGTAGACCACAACGTGTCAACAAAATAGATAATAAAGTATGACCTGAAAACTGTGACTACTTATTATTGGACCACAACGTACAAAAAAGAACGATGTATAAAAAGGGCCACAACAAAGTACCAAAACGAAAAATATGAATGCATATATAAAACCAACATTGGACCACAACGTATGAAAAAAAAGGTAGACCACAACGTGTCAACAAAATAGATAATAAAGTATGACCTGAAAACTGTGACTACTTACTATTGGACCACAACGTACAAAAAAGACAACGATGTACAAAAAGAGCCCCCAGCCACCACAAAGTGCCACAACGAATAGAAGGAATGCACACCAAAAACAACATTGGACCACAACGTATGTAAAAAAAGTAGACCACAACGTGTCAACAAAATAGATAATAAAGTATGACCTGAAAACTGTGACTACTTACTATTGGACCACAACGTACAAAAAAGACAACGATGTACAAAAAGAGCCCCCAGCCACCACAAAGTGCCACAACGAATAGAAGGAATGCACACCAAAAACAACATTGGACCACAACGTATGTAAAAAAAGTAGACCACAACGTACAAAAAAGACAACGATGTAGAAAAAGGGCCACCACAAAGTACCAAAACGAAAAATATGTGTGCATATACAAAACCAACATTGGACCACAACGTATGAAAAAAAAGTAGACCACAACGTGTCAACAAAATAGATAATAAAGTATGACTTGAAAAATGTGACTACCTATTTATTATTGGACCACAACGTACAAAAAAGACAACGATGTAGAAAAAGGGTCACCACAAAGTATCAAAACGAAAAATATGAATGCATATACAAAACCAACATTCGACCACAACGTACAAAAAAGACAACGATGTACAAAAAGGACCACCACAAAGTACCAAACTTTTTGATCTGATTTTGTTTCTTACGTTATGGTCCACTTTTTTATACGTTGTAGTCCTGTTTTGTTTTTACACATTTTTTATACAGTTTAGTTTTGTTTTACATCTTTGTGGTGATCTAGTATGTTTGTCTATGTTTGTTTCATACGTTGTGGGTCTAACTTTGTTTTTGTACATTGTCGTCTACTTTTGTTTCATACATTGTGATCTGATTTTGTTTCTTACGTTATGATCTTTTTTTTGTTTACGTTGTGGTCCAATTTTGTTTTTGCACATTGTGAAGTTTTGTTTTACAGCTTTGTGGTGGTCTAGTTTGTTTGTCTATCTTTGTTTTATACGTTGTGAGTCTAATTTTGTTTTTGTACGTTATGGTCCACTTATTTTCATACTTTTAGCAGATTTGGACTTTTCGTGTGACATATACTGTACGTTGTATAAAATACTGAACCGATATAGGTGACGTACTTGAAAAAGTACTTTCGTTTCATGTATGCGATGTACCTACACGAATCTCAAGTTTAAATTTTATCGACTGTTCGGCGATTATGTCCCGACAGATACCACATGAATTGTTCAGATTAGAAATTATATATTTATAGTCGTGAGTAATGCTGATGACCTTTACAATCGCAATTTCCTTTAGCGTACAAAATATGTGTATTAAAATTAAAAAACGTTTGGGTCACTTGCGTTTATGACCTCAAAACAAACACAACTTATGTCAAACGACAAAATTTTTAAAGAAATTATGACCATTCGAAAAAATACCTCAGTGTTTCGAAATAAAGCGCCACTTATCTATTAATAGCGGTCGTTATCTAATTAAAAAAAAAAATATTATCACACTAACAAATACTTCACGTTTTAAAAAAATATAAGTAGGTATCTTCTATAGATACAATCCAAAGATATCTTGCCATTATTTTCACATAAATAATAATAATAATTATGTCCCCTTGCACCCTATCGAAGCTTGAATTTTTTATTCTTTGATCTGATAAAAAATTTTATGTAGGTTACTATCGATGAGCTAATTTTGAATTTTTGTCGTTGTTATCAATGACAATTTTGTTCTTTTCACAGTAACCAACGACTCATTTCCGGGAAAACAAAACAAATAATAAATAATCTGATAACATTATCGGATTCAAATGCAACTTGCGTCAAAATGATAAGATTTTAACAGATCAGTTGTTTAATTAATCGATACGAATATAATAATTAATAATATTGATCCTTTTGTCTAAATAAACGTTGAGTTTATGGCGCCATCTATTGTCAATCTATAAACTATTACGTATGACAGTTATTGGCAGTTTTCTGTACTCGTATAAAATAAATCAACCCCATTAAATGATTGAGGAGAGCCAAAGGGCTAAATTTTGACTTGCACCCTGTAGATATATGGCGCAAAAACTACCTAATAAAAATTTTCTATCTGTTTTCAATGGATTTAAAGTGACATAACACGTCTTTATTGACGTTTAAAAGCTTATGTTAAAATCCACTCATATCGATCCAACTTTATGTGAAATTCGTAAACTTGTTTCGCGATTAGCCACATCTATTTATAAGAGTGATGTCAATAAAAATCGCCTTAATTAAAAAAAAAATGCAAACCAACGTTTACATATACATATGTACATATATGCGGCGCTATTTGATAAGAAATTAATTAAAACGTTATCAACTTTTAATTATGTATTTGGAGGCGATAAACAATCGTCTACAGGGTGATCTAGACATCAAAATATTACGATTGGAAATACAGGGCGTTCAAGTTTTCGTAGTTTAAATGTGAAAATTGAGGTAGATGGTGGACATTTCCAACATTTGATTTGAAGTTTGAAGGGAAACGAAAATTGAAAAATCTCAAAAAAAAAAAAAATTTTAGTTTTAATTTAAACGAAACAAAATTGTATATGCAAATTACCGGAAATTAAACATTTCAGCTGTCGAATTCGAACGAAAACATAAATAAAATCACATCTCTTATTTGCAATCGTTCTATAAATGGACATTTATAAAAAATACGTGTACGTACATAAATATGTAAAATTAGGTGGCAGCTATAAAACTTTTATGAGTAATAAAATTATAATATTACAAGATTTATCACACTCATTGGCTTGTGACTTAAGTATCTACATAGGTACCATAATGGTAGGTAATAATTTAAATAAGAAAATTAATTTCAGTTACAAAGTATAGACAGATATAAATATAAAACTAGAAACAGTTATAGGTGTCTATTTTGGACGCAACCAGTTATTGCCTAACTTAATTTTTTGGTTCGAATGCAACGGAAACACTACTGATGCATACAGTTGGCAAGACTTGATTTACTCACATTATAATATGATGTACCTCAGGCATTTGCGTAGATAGATAGATGGTCAGTCACCTTTCACTCTTTCAACCAATGGTTCTAATTCTTACCCAGCATGGTACCTATGTTAGTTACTCCAAGTTGCAACAACTATTTTTTTATTACTACATTCACACCAAACACTTAATCGCACCACCAACATCAACAACGAACAAGGCCAACAGAGCACAACATTCTAACCAAGTTTCCGTCCACGACTCGGTTTTTCTTTACCTGCACAAGGCGTCCTCTGTTGGCTACTTCCTGATCAATTAAAACCCACTCACTCTACCTCTACCTGAGTAGTACCTCTACTACTAAATAATATCTACAGTGGACGCATTGTCCCGTACGATTTTCGTACATACAAACATAGTCATCAAACTTGAGTTGTTATTATTAAATTATAAACAATGTCCCATCAACCTCCAGCCTTAGACTTATTTGGAAACGTGTCGAGAGGAGACCGAAGGCTGTCCATAGAATTTTTAATTAATTATTACAGAAATCCGACACCTACGTGTACCATGGAATGCGGTAAAAGATGTTCTTTAATGTAAAACCGAATGTTAAGCTCAGAGTTAAAATAGTTTATTCACCTGAAGAAAGTCGATGAAGATGAACACATACCAACATCAACCGAGAAGATGAGATCATTTTTTGTGGTTCAATCAAAGTTTATGAGTAATCCATTGTGCTACGAAAATTCAATCCGTCCCTGGTCTTAAAGAGTAGACTAAAAAAGAATAATTTTCTGATTCTTTTTAAGACAAATCTAACCCTAAAGGGCGTCAAAAATTAAGAAAAAGAAGTGGACGAATCGTATACCTACATATGATGTTGTAGAGGGCACTAGATGGTGGGAGATGTTCCAACGATCAATGGAATTTTAGTCGAGCCCGGTCAAGTCGTCGCGTCGGGTATTTACCCTTAATAATTATTTATCTCATAGTCTTATGATCGCCACTGGTTATTACTATTATTTCATTAATTGTTTTTGGATAATTGGGTGGTCATTATGCCCAAACTTGTCTGTGATTCATTAAATTATAATATGTAAAGGTGACCAGTAAAATAATTCCTTATAAGCGATATTTAGCTGGTCAGATCTCCTTCGAAAAGTTCAACGTTCATAAAATGACGCACGCATACATGTGACACTTTTATATTACGCACATTTTTTTACAATTAAATATTTATATGTAACACGTCACTAGGAATAAATATACCTATGGTATGTATAATAATAGATACTTAATTTGTATAGGCGTTTTGGAGATCATGGTAAATCCATTTAGGGATTTCTATAACGGATGAGATCAGATACTGATTCTGTAATTGTTTGTTAATAGAATTATTGGTTTATATATCAACGAATTAACCTTCGTATGTCTCCAACTTACACAGAAAATATAAAAAAATAAAACGGTTGCTCTTAAAATCAAGTGGCGTGTAGCAAAATGGATTTTAATTTTTTTCTCAAAAACTGCTCATCGTATCAAAAATAAACAAGACATTTTTTTGTGTTAAAATAAGAAAAAAAATAAAAATAGAAGAACTGACAGTGGCGTACCATCGATTTCTTAAAAATACTGCACGTGACTGCTTGTATAAGTACGGCCATGGTCGAGTTATGGTAACACTTATTAGACGTACCATTTTCATTTTTTTTTTCTATAACTTTAAAACCCTGTATATAGACTTTATGTACTTATACAGGGTAATTACCTATATTAATAACCAAAATATTACGATTGAGCTCGTTTTGGAGATACAGGGCCTTCAAAGTTTTCTGAAATTTCTCATTAATTGGGAAAGTTTTCGTAGTATAAATGTGAATATTGAGGTAGATGGTGGACATTTCCAACATTTGATTTGAATTTGTTATTATTACTATTATCAATAATTGTTATTGTTAAATATTAAATAAAATAATTATTAAATATAAAATACCTGTGAATCATTTAAATGCAAATTACTCAAAAACCAATAGAGTTAGACGACCTAAATAAGAGTACCTTTTCTATGTAAAATTGAACGTTATTTCAGATTTTCATAATGTTTTAACAATAACTGGACAGATAAAAAAAATATGTTTCGATTTACCTAGATAATAGGATGAAATTAGCCCCCTCTAGGTGCAACGTCAAAATAGGTTTCAAATTCGTAATTTTCACACCAAAAAACCTAAAACTATCAATTTTCACATTTATACCACGAAAACTTTTCAATTAATAAGAAATTTTAGAACGATATGTCAATTTTGAACGCCCTGTATTTTCGAAATCAGCGACAATTGTTAAGGCATGTTGAGCCCATTCTTTACGAATCACTCTGTATAAAACTTTTTTTTACTTTGTACCTTTAAAAAAAAAAAATTATGAACTAATTAAAAACACAAAATTCTACAACAAACGTTTAAAAACCTCAATAAGGGCCTGAGGATGGCACTTTGAGTGTCATTTTTTGTCTGTATTAAGCTTTCAATTAATGAGCAATTTCTGAATGAAGTGTCAACTTGAATCGTAATATTTTGGTGTCTAATAGTATCTCCAGTTTAGAGATTGGCAATTCATTATGAATCACCCTGTATACTTGGAGAGATTTATGGCGATATTTGATAGCCTTACCTTGCAAATTATTATTGATGTTATTTACATGACATTGTCTCATGCATAATGTGACAGACGGAAGTAAAACAAAGAAACTCGATATCCCTGTGCAAATAAAACATATGGGACATGGGATATGGGACGTACATAAACACCGCCACGTCACAATGTGCTGTTACTTTTGTTCCGCATCATTAAATTATTGTTGTTGTTGTTGTTGTTATTATTGTTGATGATGCCTTTTTTTTTAATTTCTGTTTGATCTACCTATCGGCAATGAGTGTTTACGTATTTGTTTATATTTGTATGTGTATCATAGCCATCATAGCTTACGATTAGCCTTCCTTCTCTTTTTCCGCTCTGTGTGAATGTACAATATGTAGAAATGACCTCAGACGTAGCCGTAGCCGCGTGTCAGTCCAGTCTCTTGTCTAATAAAGGAAAGTTGTTAAAAGGAGAAAAAGCCATGTAATGTAATTCCGCGGGCAATGAATTGCCGTGACATAAGCGAACCAACAACTCATTTTAGCTCGTGAGCCGCCGTGCTGATGTCATCTTTATCCTGTATCTATAGGACCAATGAAAAATTACAAAAATATCACTTAAGTAAATATAATAAGGATCAGTAAGGATTTTTTTTTGAGATTTTTATACGTCTCAATTTTTTTTTTTAGTTTTATACACGGTGTTTTTTAATAAATATTATTAAGTAACACCCTGTATAAGTACTTATCTATTTCTGAACCATTTGTCTCCATATTTCTATTGAATCTCAAATTATTTAAATTATCAGAGGTAAATGACAACGATGGTCGCGTATTATTTGTAGGAGCGACTTGCTATGCCGATTAGGTACTATTTAGAGTTAATTAATTAATTGTAAATTGAGTAATCCTATGATCAAATTAATGATCTAATGATTTTTTTTTAATGTCACAGAACATTTTTTTTCCGTGAAAAAGAAATAAATTGTAGTTATACCTGAAGGAACTAATGGTGATGGTGTAATTACTATTACACAGTCACAAAGTTTTGTAATCATATACTGACTCACATTGACATCATATTGCGATCAACAAATTTCCTTATTACTAGAAAAAAAATATTTTATTCATATATCGTATAAATAATTTAATAGTTTGTCTAACTATTCTCTTTGTTTGTTAGAAACAAATTTAAAAAAAAAAGAATCATATAATCAATTAAGAATTGCTGGAGTCCTCTAATGAGTGATGCACTACATAAAGGGAATGAAAGCATGTGAGTAAGAAAATGCATCATTCAGCCAGTTTTGAAGAAATCATTTAATCTCAAATTTTGACTCGAGGCCTTAAAATTATTTTGTGTATTTGTCTTGTAGTGAGAGCTTTGGTCTTTGGAGTCGCAAAAGGTCCTGATGGAAGTGCAAAAAAATTGTGTGGTCAATTAATTGTAATCCACATCCAAGTGTCACAATCAGTCAGTCAGTCGGTCAATAGCAATGAATAGTAATGTAATAATTTACGACAGACATTAAGGCAGACCATGCAACCTTGTGGCGGTGAATTTAAACTAGCCAAGTAAAGTAGTTAATTTGTTGCAAAAATATGGCGATGAACCTTGAATTGGACTACGCAAAAATGACGTTTCTTAGGTCAAACGCAATTTATATTAATTCTAATGAAGAATAGTTTTGTAGAGCCTAGAAAAAGACATTTATCTTAAATTTTACTGTTTTCCTTGATTCATGTCCTTAATTCTAACCGAAAGTTCTTTTTTTTTTGAAGTGTTTACTCACAGCTGATTGACACCAACTCGTATATTTTGGTGAATTTATGTCACAAAAGTCATATTTTTTCATTTTCCGGTGGAACAGTCAAAGTTACAGAAAAATTCTATTGAGTAATTTTGAAAGGAATTTAATTTTCTACAAATAAATGCCTATGTATCAAAGCGATACAATCAATAGTTTAAAAGATATGCAGCATTTTAAGAATTAATTCGCCAACTCATATATTTTGGTACATTTATGTCACAAAAGTCATATTTTCATTTTCCGGTGGAACGGTCAAAGTTACAGGAAAATTGTATGAAGTAATTTTGAAGGAAATTTAATTTTCTACAAAAAATTCTTATTCATCAAAACGATACTATTGATAGTTTAAAAGATGTACAGTATTTTAAGAATTAATTCGCCAAATATTTGTAAATTAGTTAATTCTTAAAATGCTTAATATCTTTTAAACTATGAATCATACCGCTTTGATGCATAGGACATTTTCTGTAGTAAATTAAATTTCCTTCAAAATTACTTACAACAATTTTCCTGTAACTTTGACCGTTCCACCAGAAAATACAATAAACAATTTTTTTCCAAAAAAAAAATGACTATTGCGTACAATTTAAACTACAGCATATAAAAAAACGTATAAGGTCAATGTTAAAAAGGCCAGGTACGTACTTATTATTACAAACCGCAAGAAAAAAAATTACAATTAACTCATTATCCAATGTAATAACGGTGCCTTTGAACATACATAAGTCTGTTGCTTTCTGGGAACGTAAAATAGCCAAAAGCGACTTTTAAATATATACCTGGTATATAATACTTATATATAACATATAACTAACATTTCCCATTCGACGGATTTCGTAGAAACCAAGAAGTTAAGTATAATTTTAGTTCTTTTAATAAAGATGATGGAATAGCACGACAGAAACAATGACCATTTGAAAAGGTGCAAATTAAATCACAAAAGATCTCAATGTATAGTTTAGAATAAAATAACAATTTATTGATTTACGAACTACGAAATCCATACAATAAAAAAAAAAAGGAAAATATTTTTCCAGTTGATCTATTGATTAAGTAATTATTAATGACAAAATTTTTTTTATAGCAGGAAATAGAAACGGAAGACGGGCTTCGTCTACTAATTATTGCTATGACTTCAGAAACGTTTCAAGTAAATTACATCTATTTGTGGTAAAGGATATTCAATAAATTAGCATACATAATGTAGTGTCTATCAAGGAAATTGCGTCTCCCTGTCATTTAAATGTGTACACAAATGCGATTAATAAAATCGTCCTTCCTTTATCAAAGATTATTGAATTGCAATATAAACAAAGGAGAAGTTTATTGACATTTCATTTACATTATTAACAATTTTTTCTTCTGAAATTGTGGACAGTATGACATAATAGGGGCAGAGTTAATAATCGATATTTTTTTTAAAATAAACCATAGTGTATTAGATAAGATATAAAAAATAAAATAAAATAATTTTAAGTAGTAGGTATATATATAATCTATTATTTATAGGTATTTAGTGGATTTCATTTATTGCTCAGTTATTTGATGTTTGTCATAAACAAACGAGCGATTTTTATTTTTATGATAAAACTCGTAAAAAACAGACGCACTTTCCTGTTTTTAGTGATGATCGAACAATCGAGAAGGGGAACGACGAACAAAACAATGGGAAGAGATAATTGCCTACTCCGTTCGCGACTCGATAATAAATGCTGTGCAGCAACAACAACGATGACGAGATCAGGAAGGCCCTGGTGCAGTATATTGACACGGTTTGACGCCGACGACGATGACTCGCAGTCGGCGGTGAATGATTCTACTCTGTTTGTAATTGCATTATTTACAATGTGCAATAACAACTTACTGAAAATGCAACAACAGAAAGTTGTTGTTTGTTGTTATACAAGGTGTCCTACGAAAATGACAACATTTATAAGAGAAGTAGAGGCACATTTTCAGTAGCGTAGGAGTTTCAAGAGAGTCACCCTTGGAGCTTTTATATCAGGTCAATCCTACAAGTAACAGTTGCTCGTAGAAAAAGGGAGGGAATGAAAAGAGCTAAAGAGCTAGATAGGGCTGGAGGGAAGCGATACAGCTAGAGTGGGAGAATGTGAGAGGGACAGGACGAGACAGAAGCAGAAGAACGAGAAAAACAAGGAGGTAAGGAGTGAGTCAACCAGGTCGTATGGGCAGGGGAAGCAAGACAGCTAAAGAGGGAGAGGGAGAAAGCGAGTCAAACAAAGCGGTAAAGAGCGAATCAGACGGAATGGGGAGGCAAAGCGGCCAGAGAGGGAGAAAGCGAGTCAAACTGAGCGGTAGGGAGCGAATTAGACAGAAAGGGAGGAGCAAGGCGGTCAGAGAGGGAGAAAGCGAGTCAAACGGAGCGGTAAGGAGCGAATCACCGAGAATGGAAGGAGCAAGGCGGCCAGAGAGGGAGAAACCGAGTCAAATGAAGAGGTAGAGAGCGAATCAGCGAGAATGGCGGAGCAAGGCGGCTAGAGAGGGAGAAAGCGAGTCAAACTGAGAGGTGAAGAGCGAATTAGACAGAATGGGAGGAGGAAGGCGGTCAGAGAGGGAGAAAGCGAGTCAAACAGAGCGGTAAGGAGCGAATCACCGAGAATGGAAGGAGCAAGGCGGCCATAGAGGGAGATACCGAGTCAAACAGAGCGGTAAGGAGCGAATCAGCCAAGACAGGGGGAGCTAGACGACCAGGGTGGAAGTATGTAGAGCAGTTAGAGCAAGAAGAAACGAGACAGTTACTTTTGAGGAGAAACATATACAGATATGATGAGAGGGTGCAATACAAATAGGACAGGAGTGAATACGACAACGAGATGTTCTTGGATAGCATAAATCAACATTATCCTGAACAATCTGAGCGTTTGGCGATGACTTTTTGTTTTCATTGAACTAAGACGATTGGCCGGTGATGTCAACTTGTATAAAAAAGATGTTTCGAATGTTTTGGATTGCAAATGCAAAGTCACGGTGTTTTAAGAAAGACCGACGTCGAGCGCCCAAACATCATAAAAGCTACCTACTCCAACACTTAAAAAACTTATGTATAGTTATTATACACATACATACATCCTATACAAAGATATCCACGACTGATGTCATCTATATTTGCGGAGTGCCTGCCTTGAGGGAAATATTGTTTTATACATAGACACGTGTACGTTTTAAGTACACATACCTACGGATATGTTAATATGTATCTATTGTATTATACAATATGCAGAAACGCGCGCGTAATTTGTTTTATCTATCGATAAATCGCAAGGAATGAAGTAAAAAAACTGACGTACTTCGTGTAGGTACACATGTAGATACGTAATTGTATTTTTACATGCAAATTGCCAATTTACGTACGTACACAACTTTTTTTATATTTATTACGGATACACGTCGCTAGTATGTATATCACGCCCACGATTTTTAGTTTTATTTTATTTTAAAAGTTTAAGTTTGTAATTTATTTATTTATCGTCGCAAAATTAATGAAAAGAATTAATTGGTAATATATGTTTTTCTCAAAAAATGGAGCGAAAATTAGAAATTTTATTTTCTAAATATAAAGAAAGATTCAGAAGTAATGGGCAGTTTTTAAACTGTAAATACTAGACAAAAAACATTTTGGAGATACAGGACGTTCAAAGTTTTCTGCAGTTTCTTATTAATTGAGAAAATTTTCGTAGTATAAATGTGAAAATTTAGGTAGATTGTGGACATTTCCAACATTTGATATGAAGTTTGTTATTATTACTATTATCAATAATTGTTATTGTTAAATATTAAATAAAATAATTATTAAATATAAACTACCTTTGAATCATTTAAATGTAAATTACTCAAAAACCAATAGAGTTAGACGACCTAAATAAGAGTATCTTTTCTATGTAAAACTGAACGATATTTCACATTTTCATAATGTTTTAACAATAACTAGACAGATAAAAAAAATATGTTTCGATTTACCTAGATAATAGGATGAAACTAGCCCCCTCTAGGTGCAACGTCAAAATAGGTTTCAAATTCGTAATTTTCACATCAAAAAACCTAAAATTATCAATTTTCACATTTATACTACGAAAACTTTTCAATTAATAAGAAATTTTAGAACGATATGTCAACTTTGAACGCCCTGTATTTTCGAAATCAGCGACAATTGTTAAGGCATGTTGAGCCCATTCTTTACGAATCACTCTGTATAAAACTTTTTTTTACTTTGTACCTTTAAAAAAAAATTATGAACTAATTAAAAACCCCAAAATTCTACAACAAACGTTTAAAAACCTCAATTAAGGACTGAGGATGTCACTTTGACAAAAAGTTTTCTCTAAGGATTAGATTACCTACTTCTCATGCTGCGAATTGTTTCCCTGAAGCTATTTTTTTTTGGCATGTTAATTTTAATTTATTTATATTTAAATTAAAATTGATAGGTACACACCTTACGATTAGTAACTAATTAATCATACACGAATGAAACGTTGATTTCCTACAGTCGTTTTACCTACCTATTATTCACGTTTTAAACCTTGAACTGTAGTAGTTCATCTGTCCCGTTATGAGTTAGGTGAATAATACTGCAATATAAATTATCATACTAAACCAAAACGCTTATAAACAACAATTTCTTTTATTTATATATGTGCGGTGCACTGGTAACTACAAAACAATTAATGTTCGACATTTGATTTATAAATTTATTTTTTATTATTAAGATGACCCGTGCATGTAGCTGTGGGTTCAAGGATTAATCTGTAACAATTTTATTAGCTACACCTGGAACGCAGACGTTCAGTTTGATCTGAACTGCCTGTAGCGCGCTGATGAGACGTAACAAGCTCGAAATCGCGCTCCAGCGACCAAAAGCGTATTTAAAGTTCCTAATTTACAAGTCATAAAAACGTTTTATGCAAAATTGAAACGTTTGGTTTGATATTGTCGCTACATAATACTTTTCTCTATGCATACCTACATATTAAATAGTGTCTATTATACATACGGTCACTTTAATTTATTGCTTTTATAATTTTATTATAGCAGTGACCGCAATGTATCATGTTCTAACCAACTGACAGCATCTGTATGTTTTTATTACGCATCTATTCGACACTAGCCAAGGTCATTAACAAATTTAAAAGTCACTGTTACAATTATTATTTAAAACTCTAAATACGCACAAAACACCGCTTTATGGACAATTGTATGTACCATGAGAAATTACCTCGAGTTACCTAAGTAATAACTTTTTTCCTACTTATGTGTAAATAGATTCAAAATTAAAAAAGGAACAGGTGTTTTACAAGTGCACAAGTATAAATTTTATCTGGTAAAAAAATTGTAATATATAAGTGTGTCCGTGGGTACCAACACATCCAATAAATTTTGGCAATATACCAGTAGGCGGTGGTCGTTGGCATCATAAGAGTTCGTAATGCAGTGTTTTTGGATTTTTTTTGTCCAAAACCCAAACTTATCCGCTATCGTCATCATTTGTCACATATCTGTACATATTTTTAAAGAGCGATATAGCAAAAAAAATTGACCACAAAAATTAATGTTCAAGATTTTTTAAACTGTTTAATTTGTTATTAAATGTCCCAGATTGTTTTTAAGTGTTCCAGATTTTTATTAAATATCCCAGATTATTTTTCATGTGGTTATTAAAAGTTACAGATTGTTTCCAAGTGTTCTAGAGTGTTAGAGAATGATTTGGGAAGTTCTAGAATTTACAGGAGTGTTCTAGACTGTTTTTAAGTGTTCCATATTGTTTTCAGATGCTCCAAATTATTTTTGAGTGCACCATACGGCTGGTAAACGTTCCAGATTGTTAGAGAACGATTTGGAAATTCTAGAATTTGCCGGAGTGTTCTAGACTGTTTTTAAGTGTTCCAGATTATTTTGAAGTGTTCCACGTTGTCATTAAATGTCCCAGATTGTCTTTAGTGTTGCATTTTGTTATGTTTAGTGTTGCATTTTGTTATGAAACGTTCCAGATGGTTTTAAGTGTTCTGTATTGTTTTTAAGTGCTCCATGCAGATTGTTTTTAAGTGTTCCGTTTGGTTATAAAACGTTCCAGATGGTTTTTAAGTGTTCCGTGTTGTTTTAACATGCTCCAAATTGTTTTTAAGTGCTCCATGCAGCTGGTAAATGTTCCAGGTTTTAATTAAATGTCCCTCAAATTGTTTTTAAGTGTATCATATTGTTTTTAAAAGTTACAGATTGTTTCGAAGTGTTCCAGATTGTTAGAGAATGATTTGGGAAGTTCTAGAATTTGCCGGAGTGTTCTACGTTGTTATTAAATGTCCCCGATGGCTTTTAAGTGTTCCGTGTTGTTTTAACATGCTCCAAATTGTTTTTAAGTGCTCCATGCAGCTGGTAAATGTTCCAGGTTTTAATTAAATGTCCCACAAATTGTTTTTAAGTGTATCATATTGTTTTTAAAAGTTACAGATTGTTTCGAAGTGTTCCAGATTGTTAGAGAATGATTTGGGAAGTTCTAGAATTTGCCGGAGTGTTCTACGTTGTTATTAAATGTCCCCGATGGCTTTTAAGTGTTCCGTGTTGTTTTAACATGCTCCAAATTGTTTTTAAGTGCTCCATGCAGCTGGTAAATGTTCCAGGTTTTAATTAAATGTCCCACAAATTGTTTTTAAGTGTGTCATATTGTTTTTAAAAGTTACAGATTGTTTCCAAGTGTTCCAGATTGTTAGAGCATGATTTGGGGAGTTCTAGAATTTGCCGGAGTATTCTAGACTGTTTTTAAGTGTTTCAGATTATTTTGAAATGTTCTACATTGTTATTTAATGTCCCCGATGGCTTTTAAGTGTTGCATGTTGTTATAAAACGTTTCAGGTTGTTTTTAAGTGCTCTAAACAGCTAGTAAATGTTCCAGCTTTTTATTAAATGTCCCACAAAAGTGTTTTTAAGTGTATCATATTGTTTTTAAAAGTAACAGATTGTTTCCAAGTGTTCCAGATTGTTAGAGAATGATTTGGGGAGTTCTAGAATTTGCCGGAGTATTCTAGACCGTTTTTAAGTGTTCCAGATTATTTTGAAATGTTCTACATTGTTATTTAATGTCCCCGATGGCTTTTAAGTGTTGCATGTTGTTATAAAACGTTTCAGGTTGTTTTTAAGTGCTCTAAACAGCTAGTAAATGTTCCAGCTTTTTATTAAATGTCCCACAAAAGTGTTTTTAAGTGAATCATATTGTTTTTAAAAGTAACAGATTGTTTCCAAGTGTTCCAGATTGTTAGAGAATGATTTGGGGAGTTCTAGAATTTGCCGGAGTATTCTAGACCGTTTTTAAGTGTTCCAGATTATTTTGAAATGTTCTACATTGTTATTTAATGTCCCCGATGGCTTTTAAGTGTTGCATGTTGTTATAAAACGTTTCAGGTTGTTTTTAAGTGCTCTAAACAGCTAGTAAATGTTCCAGCTTTTTATTAAATGTCCCACAAAAGTGTTTTTAAGTGAATCATATTGTTTTTAAAAGTAACAGATTGTTTCCAAGTGTTCCAGATTGTTAGAGAATGATTTGGGGAGTTCTAGAATTTGCCGGAGTATTCTAGACCGTTTTTAAGTGTTCCAGATTATTTTGAAATGTTCTACATTGTTATTTAATGTCCCCGATGGCTTTTAAGTGTTGCATGTTGTTATAAAACGTTTCAGGTTGTTTTTAAGTGCTCTAAACAGCTAGTAAATGTTCCAGATTTTAATTAAATGTCCCACAAATTGTTTTTAAGTGTGTCATATTGTTTTTAAAAGTTACAGATTGTTTCCAAGTGTTCCAGATTGTTAGAGAATGATTTGGGGAGTTCTAGAATTTGCCGGAGTATTCTAGACTGTTTTTAAGTGTTCCAGATTATTTTGAAATGTTCTACATTGCTATTTAATGTCCCCGATGGCTTTTAAGTGTTGCATGTTGTTATAAAACGTTTCAGGTTGTTTTTAAGTGCTCTAAACAGCTAGTAAATGTTCCAGCTTTTTATTAAATGTCACACAAAAGTGTTTTTAAGTGAATCATATTGTTTTTAAAAGTAACAGATTGTTTCCAAGTGTTCCAGATTGTTAGAGAATGATTTGGGGAGTTCTAGAATTTGCCGGAGTATTCTAGACCGTTTTTAAGTGTTCCAGATTATTTTGAAATGTTCTACATTGTTATTTAATGTCCCCGATGGCTTTTAAGTGTTGCATGTTGTTATAAAACGTTTCAGGTTGTTTTTAAGTGCTCTAAACAGCTAGTAAATGTTCCAGATTTTAATTAAATGTCCCACAAATTGTTTTTAAGTGTGTCATATTGTTTTTAAAAGTTACAGATTGTTTCCAAGTGTTCCAGATTGTTAGAGAATGATTTGAGGAGTTCTAGAATTTGCCGGAGTATTCTAGACCGTTTTTAAGTGTTCCAGATTATTTTGAAATGTTCTACATTGTTATTTAATGTCCCCGATGGCTTTTAAGTGTTGCATGTTGTTATAAAACGTTTCAGGTTGTTTTTAAGTGCTCTAAACAGCTAGTAAATGTTCCAGCTTTTTATTAAATGTCCCACAAAAGTGTTTTTAAGTGTATCATATTGTTTTTAAAAGTAACAGATTGTTTCGAAGTGTTCCAGATTGTTAGAGAATGATTTGGCAAGTTCTAGAATTTGCAGGAGTGTTCTAGACTTTTTTTAAATATTCCAGATTGTTCCAAATTTTTTCTAGAAAGACCGAAATTTTCCAAAATATTCAAAAACGTTAGTGAATAATCTACAATTTTATAGTGTATCTACTTATTCGATATGAATAAATAATTTAAAAAAAAGGTTATCAAAATTAGGCATTCTACAGACGAACTCATTATCATTACATCAATTCCGGTTTCAAAGGAAGTAAACAAAGCAAACATTGACTATTTACAATTAATTAATTACTTATGTTTTGGTATCTTAAATTCGCATTTACGACAAGACAACAGTCATACAAATTAAGCTAAATGGTCATCATTCCAAAAAGGACGAGAGGACACTGCCGAAGATCAACGCATTAATTACTGTGTAGCGTCCCTTTGTAGTTGAACTGCTTGGTATAATTACTTAAAGCTAATTAAAGAGCATCACAACCTCTTCATTAGTTTTATTAACAAACGCACAGACTGTTTCACGCAACCATAAAAAATTACATACTTACAATAAAAGATCAATAAAACGTAATCAACTACTGTTGACGAAAATAATTGTAGTCATCATAGACAATTATTAATTGAGATGTTATAAAAAAACGTGTCTTAGGGGTAGTTTTCTGGTTGTTTTCTTATAAACTGATTAATTGCAAAAAATAAATTACATACTAATTTTTATTTATTGCTTTGTTATTGTAAATTTTTTTGTCAACTCACCTTAGTGACAAGAGAAACCATACGGTGATAATAGTAAACAAATTGGGATGTAAACAAGTCATTGCGTCACCGTTGTAATCAGAAAAGACCCGGCTAAAACCGTTTAAAACGCGGATTCATTTAGGAGTTTTTAGACTTTCTGACGAAAATCTACGACGAATATTTACGTACTCCACTACGAGAGATTCTATTCCCGAACACATCTCGTGGCAACAAGTGGGCGATATCCGGCGCCTGTTAGCTACATTTCTAAATTATTTTATTTTCGCACGACACCACAATATTTTCTTGTTTTCATTGTCACAAATATTTTTTTTTTAAATTTTCATTTTGGAAATTATTATCAATAAAATAGAATACAGGGTGTTTCATAAATAACTGGAGATACTAGACACCAAAATATTACGTTTGAGCTCAAAAAGGCTTATAAAAATGAGGCTGGTTTCGGAGATACAGGGCGTTCAAAGTTTTTTGAAGTTTCTTATTAATTGAGAAAATTTTCGTAGTATAAATGTGAAAATTGAGGTAGATGGTGGACATTTCCAACATTTGATTTGGAGTTTTCTATTATTATTATTATCAATAATTGTTATTGTTAAATATTAAATAAAATAATTATTAAATATAAACTACCTGTGAATCATTTAAATGCAAATTACTCAAAAACTAATAGAGTTAGACGACCTAAATAAGAGTACCTTTTCTATGTAAAATTGAACGTTATTTCAGATTTTCATAATGTTTTAACAATAACTGGACAGATAAAAAAAATGTTTCGATTTACCTAGATAATAGGATGAAATTAGCCCCCTCTAGGTGTAACGTCAAAATAGGTTTCAAATTTGTTATTTTCACGCCAAAAAACCTAAAACTACCAATTTTCACATTTATACTACGAAAACTTTTCAATTAATAAGAAATTTTAGAACGATATGTCAACTTTGAACGCCCTGTATTTTCGAAATCAACGACAATTGTTAAGGCATGTTGAGCCCATTCTTTACGAATCACTCTGTATAAAACTTTTTTTTACTTTGTACCTTTAAAAAAAAATTATGAACTAATTAAAAACACAAAATTCTACAACAAACGTTTAAAAACCTCAATAAGGGCCTGAGGATGGCACTTTGAGTGTCGAAACACGTTTTAGAGTTTAGAGATTGTCCAAATTCTTTATGGATCACTCTGTATATATTATAACTTTTGACGTAGATACCAGGGGTTCATTTTCAATTATTTAATATGTCCAAGTGTCAATAAATCGATAAATAATTGATCTAACAATAAATAATGTATAAAAAATTATTTTGTACTTTTAACAAGCAAATAATAATTATTATTGGTCTGCTATGATCAAAATATTGATCAATCGATTGATTGACAATTTCCAATTGTTCCATACAATCAAACGTTTTTTTTTTTTTTTTAAACAAACAAAATGTGCGTAAATATCGACAAATCTATTTCGGACGAAGGCCAATGGCAATATGCGTAAAGATCGTCCAAAATCTATAAATAAAAATAATCGTGGGGTGCGCAGATATATGTGCCAGTGCCAGCGTCGTTCGTAATTAGAAATTTGACATTTTTGGTTCGTTGACATTTGAAAATAATTATCACTTACTCAAAACTAATAAACAACACCACACCGCACTACCATCTGTACATACGTATAGGTATCATCTTCTTTGTCTGTCTGCATTAAACAATAAATTATAATTTATTATCTACGTTTTAAATTAAATTATTCGAAGCTACAGGGGGAGGGGGATGGTAATAAACCTAACCCAACCGAACCTAACCTTATTTTAAAGCACTCGAATACCTATGTCACATTCAAGTGTACCTACAAGATTAGGGTAGGTGAAGTAGCTTAATCGTCACGTTTAGGGCTGTATCATCCATTAGCCACTCTGGGAAAGTACCCAGGGCTCCCCTATTAATGCAACCTGCCTTAAACTGACTGACCAAAGTGGTACTGTCATAGAGCCACCATCCTTAATGCCTTCAATAAATAGATAAAAGAGACGGTCCTGTTCATGTTCATGTTAATTTGTCAGCTGATGTCGTTTAAGATGACATAAATCTTTTGATATAAAGAAAGAGGGAGGGGCACGAGGGGAGAGAAGTAGGATACGAGCGGCTGCTGGGAAAGTAATAATTGTAATTGTGCAAGATGATGAAGACAATGAACAAGGTTTAATGTCTTGATTTTGTTATTACATCGAATTAGCGTTTTATTCAATTCGCGGCACCGTTTTCGTTGTTGTACTTTTAATAATTTAATCAGCGCTTATTATTATTATTGCTTTTCTTGACGCACTTTATACAGGGTGGCCGATTATACGCTTATAAGAAACTAATGATGGGAAATATTTGAAAAAAAATTACTCAAGAGTACTGAAATTTTTACTTTTAGTTGTAGCAGTCTTAAGACTAACGTCCTGTCAAAGCTAAGCTTTATAATTTGTACAGGGCGTTCAGAAAAAAAATTCAAAGTCTAAAAATTATTCGTGTTTGAAGTTTTTAAACTTTGATTTTTTTTCTGAACGCCCTGTACAAACTATGAAACTGAGTTTTAGCAGAACGTTAGCCTTAAGACTCTGCTGTAACTAGTAAAAATTTCAAAACTCTAAGTCATTTTTCGCAAAAGTTACGATTTTTTATTGTTCGAGTTGCAGTTTCACCTTTTATTTGTCGTAAAAAATATACCATTCCATTTAAAATAACAAAGTTAGCATCAACTTCCGGTATAACCGGAAATGCTACTACAAAGCTCAAAGTAGTTTAAAAATTTAGACCATGTATGGCAACTACTACAGGTTTTTTTTCAAAATTTTCCTACCATTACTTTTCCCATAAACGCCTAATAGGTCTTGGACTTTGGAAAACCCTGTATATTTGAAAAAAAATTACTTAAGAGTACTGAAATTTTTACTTTTAGTTGTAGCAGTCTTAAGACTAACGTCCTGTCAAAGCTAAGCTTTATAATTTGTACAGGGCGTTCAGAAAAAAAATTCAAAGTCTAAAAATTATTCGTGTTTGAAGTTTTTAAACTTTGATTTTTTTTCTGAACGCCCTGTACAAACTATGAAACTGAGTTTTAGCAGAACGTTAGTCTTAAGACTCTGCTGTAACTAGTAAAAATTTCAAAACTCTAAGTCATTTTTCGCAAAAGTTACGATTTTTTATTGTTCGAGTTGCAGTTTCACCTTTTATTTGTCGTAAAAAATATACCATTCCATTTAAAATAACAATGTTAGCATCAACTTCCGGTATAACCGGAAATGCTACTACAAAGCTCAAAGTAGTTTAAAAATTTAGACCATGTATGGCAACAACTACAGGATTTTTTTCAAAATTTTCCTACCATTACTTTTCCCATAAACGCCTAATAGGTCTTGGACTTTGGAAAACCCTGTATATAGGGCCAGGGTAAATTGCTCGAAGTGCTTTTTTTTAAACTATAAAATCAGTTTTACCTACGTAATAATCTGTTTATAAAACAATAAAAAATCTAAATTTGTACCTGAAAGATGTTGAAATCATAATCTCTAAGTGGTGGATTATCTGCAGATTAATTATTTGCAAAGGTCTACGAACTGTATCGTATAAACTTTACACTTAATAGACGCTAAAAATAATTATGACCATTATACAATTATGGTTTTAACCTTTACTTTCCTTCGTGTTATGACAGAAAACCAAATCGAGTCAACTCTTAAGAACATCGACCTGTTAGAAGAAGGATTTATTTTTTCTATTTTTAATAATTACTAATACAATCTCTCCTGTTGAGTATGTATCTTAGCAATTAATCAAATTTAATTAACAATTATTACTATACCAGAATTACTACGTAATTTTTTTCAAAATGTTTCTAGCCATATAGCTTTCCATATACCTTATCCACTGTGGCTCACCCTGTATACTTACAGATTGTTTTTATTTATTTTTTCTTAACTGATAATAAATTTTACGTAGACAAAAGTGCAAGAAAATACTGGTAGGTGTAAAATGTAGCTACAAAAAAATGGTGTCACATTTCCTTATCTAAAAATTTGATGTGTGACAGATAAGAATTTTGAGAACCCACTTGACCCTATTTTCTATCTTAACTGTTTTAAAAAGCGTCAAAAATTGATTTAATTTTTGTAGCTATTACCAATTTTTACGGATATAACGAACACTAAATTATAATAAGAACCGGATATTGCGTAATATGAATGTAACAACATGTAAATAGACCTAGGGTGTCCAGTTATTTATTTCGTCGTAAAAAAATTCTTACATTTTCTGTCTTTTTTCGTGAAAGAGGTAAAAATCCTATACCTAACTATGCATTTTGTTTTTAATATGAACCTTAACGAAACAACAAATTTTTCAAACTTTATTAATCACACAGGAAACTATGTAGTAACGTTTGCAAAGTGATAAAAAAGATTGAGATCATCTATCACAACACAAGTGAAAAAATCCTTCCTCAGTATTTTTATAGTTATTTCGCAAACTTTGCTGTTTTAAATATTATGCAATTATAAGTGAGTTGCAAATTACTCATTAATCTGTACGCATTTTAAATATGAGACCATTGAGAAAAAGACCAGAGCCTGTTTCACACACCGTGTAAGTAATAGATATCGAAAGCACAGATACGTACTTATGTACCTACATACGTGAAAATAGTTTAATGGTTATCGTGAATAAATAGTGCAATTACGCAATTTCTTAAACTATCTAATCATTTACTAGCACTGATAAAACAGGACAGGACTATGAGAAAATTAAAAAAATATTTGGTTCAAACTTTTGGAGAATTCTTAGTTTGTTACGAATAGAAATGTTGGGAAAGGTTAAGGTAAAGGGTATGTAAATGTAAACACACCCATCCTGGACCGTAACCTATTGCAATACACACAGATGTATTACCACAATTTTTTGTATTTTATGACACCTTCATACTGGTTTCGAGTTTCAAAAAATACAAAAAACAGTCGTAATACTTTCGCGTGTATTGCAATAGGTTACGGTTCAGGATGGGTGTGTTTACATTTACTTACCCTTTACCTTAACCTCTTCCATTATTTGTATTCGTAACACATTAAGAATAAACGCTTTCAAAGTTTAAACAAACAAGCAGTATCATGTATCATCTATAGATAAAGACTATAAATAATTGTATATCTAATCTACAAAATAAGCAAACATTACACGATCTCAATATTCGAATCGCGTTTACAATAGACATGGGGTGGCTTCCGCGCCCAACATATACATATATTTTTGATCAGCATGATGAACTCTACGACATATTTTTTTTTTCAAGAAAATCGAAAGCCATTGTACATAATTATCCAAAATATGTACTTCCCATGGAAGTGGAAGAGAAAATCTTCGTATTGTTTTATTTTTTTAACCAATTTCTTATATACAAAGAATTTCTGCGCCCATCATGGGAAATTACCTCCTAAGTGTATTGACAATTGTCGTGAGAAAAAAAAGCCTTTAAAAATTCACCGGCATAAGCAGAGAAAAAAATTAAACATTTAAACGAGGGGTCAAAGCAATTTCTTCAACGTGACCTTTTGTGAGCAGAAAAGAAACTAAATCGTTGAAATTGATTAATAAATGACACTCGAGTAGCTAAATAAACTGAACCGGACACGCTATTGTGTGACTGACAATTTTCTTGTTTGATCTTCTCAAACAACGTAATAGTAGGTATACAAACAAGCAGAATGAGCATATATATGTGTCACAATTGTAATAATGACTACGATTTAAAACACTTCCAAGAAAGAGATTTCCTGCTTCTGGTCGTATCCTGTCAAAACATTGTTTATTTAAAAGAAAAAGTGGTTTTTTAGATAAAAAACTAAAGTCTATGGCGTAATCGATTAATCAATTTATCGATTACGTAGGTTGATTATTGATTTTAATGACGACTCAATGTTTTTATTAATTTTAACGTTTAAACTACTCTAAATTTTTTTTTGAAGTGTATTATGGCGTTATAGTTATGGTAGGGCAGATATTTATCGATACCTCCTCGTATTTAATCCAAGTATAACTACGTACTTATAGAAATATATAATAATTAATAGACCACTCGAAATATTTTCATTAAATAAGCGGCTTCCTTTGAAATTCATGTACACAAGAAGTATTATCTTATTTATGATTAATAAGTTGTACAATAGGTACACGTTTCAAAAAAATAGGTAGGTAGGTAGGTACTTCAAAATGTAACGTAATTTATAGATACCTACTTCAAATTTCTTTTTTTATTATAAAACAATTTTCTTATTAAAAGTGCGTCTAGACTAAGCGAATAAACTCCAAAACCGTCTCACACAAATTATTCAACTGTTTACTTAAAAAAAAATTGACAAAACGTTCACCCTATTGGTTCAAACGACCCAACCCATACGTTCCATTGTTTTTTAAACCGAACTCTTTAGCCGCTTATTCTGAACGTATCCTTATTGGAGCTGAAGTTACAAAATTAGGTGTAAACACACAAAAATTGCTAATGTGTTCCATTTCTCAATATTTTTAGCATCGCGACCATTAACAAGTTTCACTCCAATAATTTCATATTTATACAGAAAAAAAAAATTAATAGTTGGGCAAATATTCGCCAACGCAAACCGTGTTGGTTACGAAAGTGAGTTCGAATTTCGAAATGTGCATACACTTGCTTGCAAATCCCACTTGTGAATCGGGGCGATTAGTATTTATTACCGTATACCTATCACTTGAGTACTTGTTTAGTACCCATAACGCGAAACGCTAAATGCAAAAACGACATTCCATTCATACGATGCAAATCAAGTCGGTGTAAGAATAATATGAAAATTTAAATGTCGAGATAAAATCTAATTATCCGCATTAAGAACTAACTAGGTGTGACAGATGAAATACTTAGATAATTTTTAATTAAAACAAAACATTCTTCTTCCAATTAATTATCAAGGAGGAAATGTTGAGCTTCTAAATTTTTAAAAATGTCTTCAATGTATATGTGTACCAACGAGATAATGGCATCATAGGTTATGCGGTAGTAGGTGTGGGTTCGTGTAAATGCACATGTCCACGCCTACACCTACGTAGTACGCTAGTATAAATATAAACAATTCCTCGTCAACCGTTCCTTAATCTCATCTTAACATAAACAGTACATGGTCGCAAGATTAATTAAACACAACAATACAAGTACTAATGATGTCGTTATCGCGTTGGTACACACACACATTGAAGAGTCAGATAGATTTTTTTAACTTTTGAAGGCAATTACTAAATTTGTACCCAACGTTTTTGACACTTGACAAACGCGAGTAGGTATTAAAAGAATAATTAAATGCCATATGTGTAATTAATGTGTAGATATATGTAAATTTAGGAGTTTTTTGACATATTGGATGTTGTCATTTAATTTCAGGCTTATCTGTGTTGTTTCCATTAAAGCTGCTTAATGTAACTATCATCTTTATCAGGCCAGACCTGACTGCTAGTCACTAAACAACTAATCTGTCCATTAAAGAAATTGTTAGAATACAGTACTGTACACATACGTATGAAACTTAAAGACAAATTAAAAAATTTATTGATAAAATATTATTAGGTAATTAATTACCTTCATAGTTAAATTTGTGAAGATTTGAAGCATGAATCATTCGTTTTTGACTAATTGAAGATTTTAATTTTTAAGTTTTATACTTATTTGACCACCCTCACCCGCCCTATTTTCCCGATTTGACACCGTCAAACCAATATTTGTTCCCAAAGCTCAAGAAACATTTGTCTTCGATGTGTATGTGTACTAACGCGATAATGACATCATTAGTACTTAGTATTGTTGTGTTTAGGTTAATAGTCATATCGTACAGATCTTTCTTACTTCTACTTTCGATACGCAGGGTGATATCGTTTAATTAGAATTTGTACTTAATTGAAAATCGTTAATTTTGACACGTACAGGTTTAAACAAAAAAGTTGATCATCGTGGATATTATGGGGACGATTTAGAAAGAAATTTGAAAAAAGCAACTGAGGTCATGATACTAAATTGTCAACCTGTTTATGATTTCCTAAATGCTATGCACCACCGTCCAGTTTGGACGAGTTCAACTAGTATTAAAATAAATCAACAACACAACTACTAGTGATGCCACTGTCTTCTTGTTTTGAAAAATTGTGGCGTTTTATATGATTTTGTCATTTTTTTTTTTTATTTCGTTTAATTCTGTACGTAAAAGAATGAAATTCAAGTTTAACTACCTCAAAACAAAAAAAATTCTTTTATTCACGACGTATCTTTTCACATAAAAGTCTGCTAACGACTACATAAGGATCGTAGAGATGTGTGACATCATCGATATTTTTACATCTTCTACTATAGATACGAATATCAAACATAAGACAATGTTTCTTCCATATACAGCTTTAACTACATAGGTAAATAAAATATAAAGTGATAAGTAATTTTATTGTCTTTTAACAAATACCAGAAAAAAATAGAAAAATGTGTAGGGTTTAGAATTGTAAATGTACCTAACCTCACATTTATTAATTTACGACATAAAAAACTCATGTGCGTGTTATTTCTAATTACATTTTATTTAAAAACTTCCTGTTTACTAAACTAATATAAACTTTGTAAGTGCAAGCGATTTGGGAAAATTTCATCGGCTAATTTCTAAGAAAATTTTATAATTTAGTATATATGTGTATGTATTTATAAAATTGAGAGCTGTATCATCTGCTTAAAATTAATTAATATTTTCAGAACTCTTACTTATAGAATAGGTAGTAGGTACGTATAAAAAGTATGAGAACATAAATCTTTCAACATGTTCGATTTTTAAAAAACGCCTTGTTTAAGTTCGTTACGAATTAAAAAACCATTTGTGACGTCTCGGCTATTTACACAAAACACTCATCATCGTTTTGCATTTTTGAATAACGTAAACTCATGAATAATGACACCAAATCGTCAATGGAAATCTGGCAGAATGCCTTTATAGTTTTTTACTTGAAAAAAGTACCATTTATATTTTGAGAGAAAAATAACTACTACAGACACTAATTTTTTTAAAACAATTACAATTATTGTTACTGTAGTAGCACGAAAATTAATTTGTGGTTTTCCATATAGGTACCTAAAGTTTAAAAAATTGATCCTGAAATGCTCCTTCAGAATTAACAATTCCTGCTCCAGCAAAAAAAAATAAGACTTAGGTAATTAATTGTATATTTGCAATTTAAAAAAAATAAGTAAATTTTAATTAACGATATCGTACTAAATTATACGTTTTCAAAGAAAATATTACATCCAAAAAATTGCTCCCTTATTGGTCTATCTAAACCAAGCATTAAATATACGATTTATTTAATTATTTATTAACTATAACGTAAAGTAAGTAATAAGGCCTGTGACGCCACTGCTGATGACGTATTTTGAGTTTATATCTGAGGTTCATAGAGGACGCTAGAAGATACACCAAATATTCGATGAAAATTTATTAAATTCGTTCAATTGTCTCATATAAAACGTGTGGAAAACCAATTAACGACCTCACAAATCGACAGTAAATCATAATAAAAACTTCAGCAACTGTCGAAATTATTCTGTAGTATGAATTGTTAAAGTGAGGTTAGGATATTGGTTGATTTTTAGTTCTTTGGTAATAAAATGAAATCAAAATATCTATAGATCCAAACCTCAAGCAATAGCCTACTTTAATAACGTGAAAATTGTTGCAATTTGTTGTCTTTTACCTGTAACAGTTCCAAAATTCAAACGACCAAATAATTCTGATGATTCTTGCTGTTTTTTATTATAATTTACTATCGATTGGTGGGTTTTCCTCACTTACTGTATGAAAATTTTGTACAAATTCAGTGAATTTTTATCGAATTTTTAGTGTACGTTCTGGCGTCCTCTATTAACAATGGATATAAACACAAAATGCGTCATCAGCAGTGACGCCACAAACCTCAGTAGTTATTTTTCGTTATAATTAATAAATACCTAAATAAATCGTAAGTTTAATGCTCGATTTAGGTAGAGTAATTAGGGAGCAATTGTTTGGCTGTAATATTGTTAATTAATTAAGTCTTAATTTTTTTTTCTGGGGCAATTATTAATTTTGATTTTTTTTTTCTTGTTAATTAGATACAACAGACAATATTTTTTTTAAATACATGTGCTATAAATCGCATCATCATCAATGATACGCCGCAATAATTCCTCGTGACACTGTCACTGCATCGTAACTGACCTAGGTCAACGTTAGTTCTGTTGTGAACTTTGTGTCTACGTTTCACATGTACGGACGTCTGCAAATGTGTTTGTTAAACACTGAACGAAATGAACTTCACCTTGAGTGAAACAAAAAACTTAAGAGTCAGCACTCAATTAGGTAATTCTGCACATTTGGTAAAAATCGAAACGTTTTGAAAACAAACGGATTTCACCGAAAACGACGCTTGTTTTGTGTACATCGATGCAATAAATAATTAATTAGCAGGAAAATTTATTACGATAATGCGGCATTTCCTATTTGTATAATGTGTACTATATTAGGTCTATATTTAGCAACAGAACCTATACATATATGGTAAAATACTAAAACGATCTATATTTGTATTGCAATAATATTTTTAGAACATATGTTCAAAATTTTTATAAAGAAGTATGTATTACTTAACATATTCGACTAATTGAGTTAAATATTTTAAAACACAGCACTATTGAATGCCAAATAATAAAATCTTTACATAAAGTAATAATTACGAACCAGGAATTTGGTCTTAAAGAGTTCTTTGAATCTTACATCTATACCTATCACTTTGGCCAATGTATAATACGCCATATTCTTTTAGAATGCAACATTCTGAGGTATCTACTCATTAGGTTGTAATTAACGATATAGTACTAAATTATAGATTTTCAATTAAAATATCACAGCCAAAAATTGCTCTACCTAAATCAAGCATAAAACATACGATTTATTTAGTTATTTATTAATTATAACGAAAAATAACTACTGAGGTTTGTGGCGTCACTGCTGATGACGTATTTTGTGTTTATATCTATGGTCAATAGAGGACGCCAGAGCCAACACTGAAAATTCACTGAATTCGTACAAAATTATCATACAATACCCATCAATGATTGTAAAAATCGATATTAAATTATAATAAAAACAGCAGGAATTATCAGAATTATTTTGGTTGTTTGAAATTTGGAACTGTTACAGGTAAAAGACAACAAATTGCAACAATTTTCACGTTATTTATGTAGCCTATTGCTTGAGGTTTGGATCTTTAGATATTTTGATTTCTTTTTATTACCAAAGAACTAAAAATCAACCAATATCCTAACCTCACTTCAACAATTCATACGACAGAATAATTTCGACAGTTACTGAAGTTTTTATTATGATTTACTGTCGATTTGTAAAGTCGTTAATTGGTTTTCCACACGTTTTATATGAGACAATTGTACGAATTTAATAAATTTTCATCGAATATTTGGTGTATCTTCTAGCGTCCTCTATGAACCTTAGATATAAACTCAAAATACGTCATCAGCAGTGGCGTCACAGGCCTTATTACTTACTTTACGTTATAAATAATAAATAATTAAATAAATCGTATATTTAATGCTTGGTTTAGATAGACCAATAAGGGAGCAATTTTTTGGATGTAATATTTTCTCTGAAAACGTATAATTTAGTACGATATCGTAAATTAAAATTTACTTATTTTTTTTTTAAATTGCAAATATACAATTAATTACCTAAGTCTTAATTTTTTTGCTGGAGCAGTAATTGTTAATTCTGAAGAAGCATTCCAGGATCAATTTTTTAAACTTAAGGTACCTATATGGAAAACCAGAAATTAATTTTCGTGCTGACTTTTTTATATTAGTGTCTGTAGTAATTATTTTTCCTTCAAAATACAAAACTTTTTTCAAAAAAGAAACTATAAAGGCACCCTGCCAAATTTCCATTGACGATTTGGTGTCATTATTCATAAGTTTACGTGATTAAAAAATGCAAAACGATGATGAGTGTTTTGTGTTAAAAGTCTTAATTCTGAAGGAGCGTTTCAGGAGCAACTTTTTAAACTTTGTAGGTATTTATGGAAAGCCGGAAATAAATTTCCGCTCTAATTTTATATAGCTCTTCTTCTCTTAGGTACATTGTACAACATACCTCTACCTCTGTGAATTTAAATACCCATCTCATCAAAAAAGAAAAAAAAATACTTATGCACGTATGTGCGTGGTCAGGTACAGATTTTGTATATAATCTTGGCAATCGGATCGATCGTTTGATTGAAATGCAATGTTGTTCAACAACAATAGCTCACTTATCGACATCTCGACGTTTATTTTTGGTCATGATATCATTCATGCCTTGCTCAAGCGATAGCGTAGCCCGTAGCGGCGAACGAAAGTAGGGAAAACATAATGAATGCTCTACGTACCTACGTACATTTATTTTACCATCGCACGCGTCTACGTACGATATACATTACCGCTTTTGTTAAACACTGTATTATTCTTATATTATACTTAATAGGTACATATTGTACCTACTACGTTGCTTGTTTACATGAGGATAGCAGACTATCAGAAGATAAACTTTGCTCAACGCAATTTTACACATGTTATAAATACACACACACACACACACATATAGTTATGTAGGTAGTAATTAACTAATTAACCAGGAAGAAAATTAACTGCCCTTCAAATGCTTTTTCTTGAGCTATGGGAAAAATTTTTAAACTTTAGAATTTTTTCTGAACGCCCTGTACATATTTTTGAGTTCACATTTGTGAGAGCGTTAGCTTTGACATTCAGCTATTAGTGATAAAAATCTCAACACCTTAAGTCATATTTTGTGGAAGTTATGATTTTTTATAATTTGGGTTGCAGAAGTGATTTTTTTTAAGTTAAATTATCTCAGAAACCGCTAATCGTGCAACACCCTGTATATGATGGGCCCTGTGTTTTGAGCTTCTGAATTTACAAAAATGTTAAGCATTCTTCTTCAATGTGTATGTGTAACCACGCGATAACGACACCATTAGTACTTGTATTGTTGTGTTTAATTAATCTTGCGACCATGTACTGTTTATGTTAAGATGAGATTAAGGAATGGTTGATGAGGAATTGTTTATATTTATACTAGCATACTACGTAGGTTATATGGTGTAGGCGTGGACGTGTGAATTTACACGAACCCACACCTACTACCGCATTACCTATGGTTCGTTACCAAATCTAAAAATAACAAATACAACATGCACCCAATATTAACATAAATCAACAACACAACTACTAAACGATGTCATTATTTTCTTCGAAGAGTTTTTCGAAATACGTTCAATTTTTTTGAAAACAGAATAAAAATGTACTTTTTTATTTTCTGGTTTAAAAAGCGAGGACTATTTGAACGTGTCGAGAAATTGGCCAACAACATGCGATCGTTTTTGAACATGATCTCATGGTGTACTCACGTTCAACAACGCAACACACATACAAGGAACGGGCGCAGCAGAGCAGCATCCATCGTCTTGACTTTGAACTCCGAAGTGACCGTGAATGTTGTAAATTATTATTACAGAATACATTTGCGTAGCGTCATCTTCGTTAGGTATAATAAAAAAATTGCGTAAGTAATAAGTACGATGCAAATTATTATTTTTTTATCACCTGCAACCACCAATACGTACCCCTATTACCTATAGAAATTGAAAAGGGGTAGATTTCAAAACAATATACCACATCTAGCTATTGGGCATCTAATTAAATTGAGATCAGGATCAAAAAACAAAAAAATCGAAATTTAATAATATTTAATTAGGAAACCTTAAATGGTAGATGGCTAAAGAACATTCTGATGTCATACCCAAACTTAACAGACAATGAAAACTGAAACTACATACATACATATATACCTAACAAGTAGAGCTGCGAATTGTGATAAGACCTTATCTAATGATAACGACTTCTATAATGCAACATATCAGAACAGAATTTTGCAACGTATTAGTGGATGACATGTGTGAATTTTTAGACTTGCACTTCTCCACTAGTGTAGGTAACTATTGTTTCCTATGTTGATAAAAAACCTCTACCATAACCTAATTCAACACATCTATTCATAAAAGAATTTAAAGGTCCTTTACGAATAGAAGTACTGGGAAAGGTTATGGTAGTGGTGTGTGAATGTAAAGTCAACCCCACATCGTCTACCATAACCTAATTCAACACATCTATTCATAAAATAATTTGAAGGTCCTTTACGAATAGAAGTACTGGGAAAGGTTATGGTAGTGGTGTGTGAATGTAAAGTCACCTCCACACCGTCTACTATAACCTCATTCAACACATCTATTCATAAAAGAATTTAAAGGTCCTTTACGAATAGAAGTACTTGGGAAAGGTTATGGTAGTGGTGTGTGAATGTAAAGTCACCTCCACACCGTCTACCATAACCTAATTCAACACATCTATTCATAAAATAATTTAAAGGTCCTTTACGAATAGAAGTACTGGGAAAGGTTATGGTAGTGGTGTGTGAATGTAAAGTCACCTCCACACCGTCTACCATAACCTCATTCAACACATCTATTCATAAAAGAATTTAAAGGTCCTTTACGAATAGAAGTACCGGGAAAGGTTATGGTAGTGGTGCGTGAATGTAAAGTCACCTCCACGCCGTCTACCATAACCTAATTCAACACATCTATTCATAAAAGAATTTAAAGGTCCTTTACGAATAGAAGTACTGGGAAAGGTTATGGTAGGGGGGTGTGTAAATGTAATAATACTAAATAATAATACCTACTCTAAGGTTTGGGTTGGGTTAGGTTCGATTCAAAGTAAAATTCTAAGGATTCGGTAGAGCTCAAAGCAAAATCATAAACATTGATCATTTTTGCTTAGAAATTAAGAAAAATCTACAGACGAAAGAGATTATAAATATTGGGTTAGGTTGGGTAAGGTTCAAAGCAATATTATAATGATTTGGTTAGGTTAAGTATATATCTAAGCAAAAATTCAAGGACTTAGTTGGGTTACATTAATTTCGAAGAAATATTTTAAGGATTTGGGCAAATTAGGAGACGTCCAAAACAATATTGAAGAATTGGGTTCGGGTTGGGTTAGAAGTGGAGCAATACTGTAAGGATTGAGTTATGTTCGAAGTGATTATAATAAACATTATCTACAGACTTTAATTTTTAATTAACGCTAAAAAAATTCATAGTTCTATTATAATTTCAAAAAGTAAGGTTAGGTATATTACGAACTAATTCAATTTTATGAATGACTGTATGAGAATATGATCTATTTACTGAACTTGAATGAGGAGTAGTGATACATTCATTGTACGATAGCATTTTAATTTAAGTATCTAACTGCCGAGAGCCTTGAAAATTTAAACCGTGGCCTAAATAAATTCGCGAATCTAAAAAAAAAATAGTGCACCATGTACTTAACAATTATAATGTACAATAAATAAATAAAAAGAGACGTTTAAACTCAAAGTGTAGGTCTACTTTTCGAGGCAAATCCCGATGTATTTTTGGCATTAACCTTAGGTTAAAAGTAGAACATGAAATAACATTAATGAACGATTAATTAACATAAAATGTAAAAAAAAAATTGGCGATGTTTATTATAAGTCTCAGTCTCATAGCCTTACTCTATTTTATGTACATGTATACTTTTAAAAATAAGCAACATTTCGCATTTTCCCTTGCTACTGAATCTACTTAGTCCTGCAGGAGTTTTTTTGGGTCAAGAACAAGAAAAGTGGGTCTCCTGACGTTACATGAATATTGCATATTTAGTAATAAACATTGTGATTTACTATACACAATTTACAATAGTTAATAAATATTATTATTAATTTAAAAACGTAATAATTGTGTTAAAGTTTTAACGTTTTTAAAAAATATATATTTTCGAAGTGTTTGTTTATAAGAGTGGACAGAATTATTTTTGCACTGATGCATACGCAATGTAAAAGTAATATCTATAAATAAATTAGAGTTTTATACGTTTGTTTTTTTGTTTAAATTTTCAAAAATGTCTTGTATTTGTCTTCAATGTGTTTGTGTACCAACGCGATAACGACATCATTAGTACTAGTATTGTTGTGTTTAATTAATCTTGCGACCATGTACTGTTTATGTTAAGATGAGATTAAGGAACGGTTCACGAGGAATTGTTTATATTTATACTAGCGTACTACGTAGGTTATATGGTGTAGGCGTGGACGTGTGCATTTAAACAAACCCACACCTACTACCGCATAACCTACGGTTCGTTATCGAATCTAAAAGTAACAAATACAACATGCACCCAATATTAAAATAAATCAACGACACAACTACTAATGGTGCCGTTATCGCGTTGGTACGCATACACAATGAAGACAAATAAAAGACGTTTTTGAAAAAATAAATCGTTAATCATTCAGTTTAGAGGATATCATAAATAAGTACCTTTTAAAAGGTAGAAATTATTCGATGTAGATTTACGTAGAGCGCCTAATACTTATTTATTAATACATAATGGTAAAAATAAACATGTTCTCACCTAGTAAAATTCCCTCGGAAAATCATTACCTCCTTTTGTTCGGTTTTTTCGGGGATACAATTAGAAGTGCCGTCAGTGGCATTGGCATTTGCGTTGTGTTTTGGTGACGATTTTTTTTTGAAAAAGTTACCGTTGAACCCGGTCTTGGTGGATTTGTGTCCGATCGCGTGATGGTTGTTCTTCGGAGCCGAAGTTCGATTTTTCGAACTTCTAGAGAAAAAATTGGAGGCGGCATTTCGAAGCCTGGATTTTAATCTCGCACTACCACCTGGTGATGTCATGATCACGCTCTCCATTGTTTACTACTTAATAATCGATCATGAGAGCAAATAGTAGATCAATAACCGAAACTAATCGATATCAAAAATAGTTTAGAGAACAAGGGTTGCCGAAAATATAATTTTGAAAATAGCAATTGATATTTACTGATCGCATTTTACAATTTCGACGTTTGCAAGTCAGTTTCCGTTCTAAAAATACATCCTGATCGTCTGTTCCGTATGACGACCAGGTGCCCCATTTTGAAAATCGACACGCTCGCTCTCGTTACTGTTCGTTCATTGTTTTATTTTATTTATTTATTTATTTTTTATTAATTAAACATTAGCAAGTGCCACTAGCAGAGGTACACAATTTAACGAGTCATTTTGTGTGACACAACCTGTACCCATGCACTTCTACTATTAACGAAAGTAAACACCGTTTGACTACTAACTACTAACTACTAATTTACCACGACGACTATCAAAATAAAACGTGTGTATTTGTGTCTGTGTATAATGAAACGTTACACACTACATCGACGTAATGCTACAGCAAAACACAACTGAGAGGCTCTTGCCGTTTTTAAAGATACTAAACAGTTTGTGACCGAACGGATACGAAACGAGGGTTCGTGCCACGTCGTACTTACACAGCCACCTACTAATCCCACGTGCATTTCCAATCAATTTTTACGGTTAATATTAGAATTTATTGAATTTTTACTTACGACGTAGTTGGTTAATATTCAAATAAGGAAATCTCTTACATTAATTAAATAATAAGGTCGCCGTACATGCTTATTAAACGCGAATATGTATTGATCGAACTTATTGATCGTAATGATCTATCGATCAAACTAATGGCGACAGCATCGTTAGGTAAAACTAACGCACAATTGAAAGAATGATACACGAATTACTTGAATTCAAAAAAAATTGTAGTACATAATAAGTACCTTAAACGAAAGAACGACCAACTTTTGCAATTTTGTATTGAATATTAAGCAAAAATGTCCCTTGAAATACATTTCCAACCTCTGGAGGCATTTAGGGACCGTTTTTGGTTTATGGACTTCCCCATTACACAACTGAATAAGAAAATAGTTACAATTTCATTAAAAAACAACTTATGCTACCGTTGATTCATATTAAAAGTACAAAATATGAGAAATATTATAATTTAGAAAACTAAATTATAAAAAATTTACCCTAACCAATAAGAGCCACCAACAATTATAATAAAAATACAAAAATACAAAGCTAAACGCAAGCACGTCCAACTTTGGCTATTTTGTATTGAAAATCAAATAAAAGCGTTGGTAGCTACTCTTGAAACATATTTCTAATCTTTGGGGACATTTAGGGGCCATTTTTGGTACATGAGCTTCCCTGTTATTCTATGGTAGATTGTAGAATAGGAAAAAGACCTAAACCTCATTGAATAGCAACCTATACTGCCTTTGGGCGATATCAAAAGTGTAAAATGTGGAAAATATTATAATTTAAACAATAGAATTATAAAAAATTTGGCCTATCCAATAAAAGCTACTAACGATTTTGTTTAAAATACAAAAAAGTAAAGCTAAACGCAAGCACGTCCAACTTCAGTAATTTCGTATTGAAAATCAACTAAAAGTGTTAGTATCTCCAATCTCTGGGGACATTTAGGGGCCATTTTTGGTTTAGGAGCCCATAAACTGCTGATTTAATATATATTTTTTTTGTTTAAAATACAATAATGCAATACACTAAACGCAAGCACGTTCAGCTTTTGCAATTTTGTATTTAAAATTCGGAAAAGACGTTTGTAATAATTTTTCAAATACATTTTCCTAAATCTATAGTTTATGGAATTCCCCCTTTTCTAACGCAAAATGAGAATTGATAGTTGGCGCTCTAAGAATTGACAACTGTGAGACGCCACCTGCCGGAAAGGGCAGAGTAACATTTGCTGAGTTACTTGTTAAAATTATACCAAAATTTCCAACAAACTATTAACTATTTTGTTTAAAATACAATAATGCAATACACTAAACGCAAGCACGTTCAGCTTTTGCAATTTTGTATTTAAAATTCGGAAAAGACGTTTGTAATAATTTTTCAAATACATTTTCCTAAATCTATAGTTTATGGAATTCCCCCTTTTCTAACGCAAAATGAGAATTGATAGTTGGCGCTCTAAGAATTGACAACTGTGAGACGCCACCTGCCGGAAAGGGCAGAGTAACATTTGCTGAGTTACTTGGTAAAATTATACGAAAATTTCCAACAAACTATTAACTATTTTGTTTAAAATACAATAATGCAATACACTAAACGCAAGCACGTTCAGCTTTTGCAATTTTGTATTTAAAATTCGGAAAAGACGTTTGTAATAATTTTTCAAATACATTTTCCTAAATCTATAGTTTATGGAATTCCCCCTTTTCTAACGCAAAATGAGAATTGATAGTTGGCGCTCTAAGAATTGACAACTGTGAGACGCCACCTGCCGGAAAGGGCAGAGTAACATTTGCTGAGTTACTTGTTAAAATTATACCAAAATTTCCAACAAACTATTAACTATTTTGTTTAAAATACAATAATGCAATACACTAAACGCAAGCACGTTCAGCTTTTGCAATTTTGTATTTAAAATTCGGAAAAGACGTTTGTAATAATTTTTAAATACATTTTCCTAAATCTATAGTTTATGGAATTCCCCCTTTTCTAACGCAAAATGAGAATTGATAGTTGGCGCTCTAAGAATTGACAACTGTGAGACGCCACCTGCCGGAAAGGGCAGAGTAACATTTGCTGAGTTACTTGTTAAAATTATACCAAAATTTCCAACAAACTATTAACTATTTTGTTTAAAATACAATAATGCAATACACTAAACGCAAGCACGTCCAGCTTCTGCAATTTTGTATTAGAAATTAAAGAAAAATCTCAAATTTTAAAAGAGTTAAAATGACTCACCCTCACCTACTTTGGCGAGTTGTAAAAACCGTTCCTCGACCTTTTGGTGTAAGGGCTCTGAAAAAGAAAAAATACTGTTTTAATTAAAGAAAACACTGTAAAATATTGGGAGTTACATTAGAAACATAGGCAACTTCTTTCTCATTCGCTAAAAAGATAAGTTTTTCGAAAAATAAAAAATTGCTTTCTGTTTACAATCATGTGTACAAATGTAACGAAGGGGATGAGAAAATGCACCTCTACAGCAGACAAGATATTGTCTATTTGTAGCTCCATTGGAAAATTAAAAAATATATACCTATATGATTGCATTTTATATAGTTTTAAAAATTTGAAATAGCGCAAAACGAGCAAAAAATTGTCATAGTTACAGCGTTGACATAAAGAGGAAAAAAATAGAACTAAGTATAATTGAAGAGGGCCCAACTATAGTTCAACTTTTATAAAACGCCCTGTGTAATTGACCTGTTTGACCCTAATCCAGCTGTACAATACTAGCGAATTTTGGCTTATTTTTCCTAATATTGTACGAATAGTAAAAATGAAAAACCATCATTTTCACTAACATTATACAGTTAGGATTTTTTAGTTGATTAGGTTGTTAAGGAAACCAATTGACAATAAAAAAATTAATTCATGAAGGACTTTGACCTTGTAGATACGATAAATGATAAGAAATATCAACGGACGGCAAGAATGTGATAAGTATTTGAGAAACTTTTGCAATACGAGGTACAAAACTCAAAAACCTATCAAATTACTCATTAGAAATAATAGATAAAACTAATTATAAATGGTACTTAAATATACACACCATTTGATAAAGATAATTTTGCTAATTTAACCCTTTTTCAGCTTATTCGAAACACAATTTTTTACTCAAGGGCTGTTTTAAGGAGTCCACCGCTAAGTAAGGGATTTTTAAGAAACATGTCGTCAACAACAGAAGACGATGTATTGTTCGATATTAAAAACAATAAAGGAATAATTATCTTAAACAGGCCTAAAGCCTTAAACGCCCTGAATTTATCAATGGTCAAAAAAATCCATCCTAAATTAACAGAATGGGAGAAAAACAAAGATTTCGTGTTGATTAAGGGTTCAGGCGACAAAGCGTTTTGTTCTGGGGGTGATGTACGTGCAGTCATTCTAGCAGGCTTAAAGGGAGACAGATTGGGACACGATTTTTTCCGAAACGAGTACAGTTTAAACGGCCTAATTGGCTCTTATAAGATTCCATACATTGCTTTTATTGATGGGATTGTCATGGGTGGTGGAGTGGGACTTTCAGTTCATGGCAGGTACAGGGTAGCAACTGAAAAAACCACATTTGCCATGCCTGAGACCACAATAGGGTTCTTTTCCGATGTTGGCGGCTCTTATTTCTTACCGAGGATGAAAGGAAAATTGGGGTTGTATTTGGCCATAACAGGTAAACTAATGACTGTTTATAAACAACAGTTTTCAGTGTAGTTTTTTAGGGCATCGTCTTAAAGGTTCCGACGCCCTAAAAGCCGGAATCGCAACTCATTACTGTGAAAGTACAAAATTGAAAGATCTTGAAACTGATCTATTATCAAATGGTTCTAACGATACAAATGTAAATAGTATACTCAATAAATTTTCTGCTGATGAAAAGACATTACCAGAATTTTCCCTGAACCCGTACATGGATAAAATTAATCATTGCTTTGGGGCACAATCTGTTGAAGAAGTCATCAAAAGATTAAAAGAAGACGATTCAGACTGGGCTAAACAGACACTTAAGACTTTGTCCGAGGTCTCTCCGACAAGTGTTAAAGTTATATTCAAAATACTACAGTTGGGAGCTACAATGGATCTAAAGGATTGTTTGGAAATGGAATATCAAGTTGCTAGCGGTTTTTTGGCAAACCACGATTTTTACGAAGGTATAAAAGTATTTAATTTAATTTGCTGTTACAATTTTTGAGTTAATGACGTTCATAATTTTAGGGGTGAGGGCGTTATTGATCGACAAAGATAAGAATCCAAAATGGAAACCAAATACTTACGAAGAAGTTACAGAGGAAATTGTGGAAAAGCATTTCAAACCCAATGCAAATAAAGAAACACCTAGACATAAAATGTGATAAAAAAGTAATTTTTTTAAGGTGTAATGTGTTGTGTATACAAGTTTTATCAGTGTAAATAAAGAAGTGGTTACTATTATTATGTTTTCTATTAATTGTTATTAAATTTTCTTTGTAATAAGTCTTAAAGACTGGATCATTTTTGATTTATCCGCGCAAAATCTACAAAATTCTATAGCGTTCTAGAAATGTCTGGGACATTCTAGAGCATTCTCGAACATTCCACAAAAATTTAGAACATTCAAACGCCGCTTAAAATATTTTCGACTAGAGTTAAAAAAATATACGGTGCCAACCCGTGACAAACCGTAATGGCTGGTGGTCGATTAGTTGCGCGAGCAGTCGAATGATGTTACATTTGTTGGCAGTATTTTAGTAAACTGCTGTTAAGAACAGCGTAATAAACATTGAACCAATTAAATAACCTTAAAGAAATAATAAATAAAAACGCTAAAAAGAAAAAAACATTAATAAGTATATTTAATACCAGTTCTTTTGTAAATTGAATTATATTTATTGGACCACAATAAATAACATAAACGATACATTTTAAATGACGGACAAACAGTAATTCTAGAACAGGATACAAAAAATATTTTACAGCCAAGTAAATTTATAATTACATAATTACCTTGCTAAAGAAACAGGCGGAATTCGTTTAATAAGTTTTTATTTAGACAGTACCAAAATTTAAGGTGATGTTCATTCGACAACAATCTAATTAAAAGAATACAACTAGTGATAAAGTGCAAATTTTCAAACAAAAAAATTTTGGAGTGTACTGAAGCCTGCTGATATTTAAAAAAATATTAAACTATGTACTTATATTAAAATAGAAAAATAAATATTAAATAAGAACATTTGCACTTTAAAACTTCGGTCGTGCATTTGATATGAAGTTTACAGCAGAAACCAACAGAATGTCTAATAACATACCTACCTCTAATGATGTACAACGAAAGTTGCAAAACTAATCACAGCGGAGATTAAAGAATTTTAAGACAAACAATCCAAAAGTCGTCATTCGAGGATTATGTTTCTATTTTCTATTGAATCATGTATGTAATAATAACAGCAGTAGTAGTGTTCGAATGATGAGTTTATGTATGTATTATGAGGGGATGATTACCCAAAATTTACGAATCTTACACAACACACCGTACGTTAAAAAATTATCATAGTCCAGCAATCAAAGTAATTAAAAATTAATGCTTAGCTAGCATCGTTCTCAATTTCTTGTTGCTGCTCTTAATCTATATACTGTGCTAACCAGCGGAAACCTTCACCATATCCCTGTCGTTTTAACACAGAACACATAAACAATTCTAAAGGACGACCGGGTAGATCGGATCGAGGCACTTTACCCTAAAAAGGACACAATCAGACAAACTAATTTCTATACAAAACACATACAACCGCTGAAGTTGATCTAATGCAATGCTACCTTTCCTGTAGTTTGTCCGTAAAGGGCAAAGAAATTTCTTAATTCGTCTTCAGAAGCTGCACCAGGAAGATCTATCTTATTTCCTAAAATAAGCACGGGACAATTCGACAGAGTTTCATCTGTCAGGAGCGAATCTAATTCGTTTTTACTTTCTGGCATTCGTTGACGATCGTACGCGTCGATAAGAAAGACTATAGCGTCTACAGCTGGAAAATAGTCTTTCCAAACCCTCCTTGCTGCAATCAATCGTCTGTTAAATTAATGACCTAACTGAAAATACAAAACGATTCAAAAGTACCTTGTGTGTGACCACCTAAATCGAATGTGGTGAACCGCATATTACCAATGGATAATTCTTCAGAAGCTGAAATTAACGTTCAATTATTTCTATCGCGAATTAAAACACATAAGCAGCCTGATGCAATGTTTCCCTATAACTTTGAGAAATACCCTAGGGAGGCTTCAAGGCAATCAGAATTGAACTTAATCAAACATGAAACTATTTCTATTATATCTTGAAAATCTCAAAAGTTATTTGGACTTAATTACAATTGCACGTTCTAAGAAAAATTTCCACCTTAAAACTTTGTCTGGGGTTATGTGATTCCCCCCAATAATCCACGTTTGGAGTAATAAAACATTGCATCAATTTGCATATTTACTTCCAAATAAATGTTATCTAATCTTATACTGTTAAACTAAACCGTAATTACGTATTGTCAAATGCAGAATGCAATTTCTTTAACTATATAATTGGAAAAATAAATCAATGAGCTGCTCAAACCAAATGATTTTAAAAAAACTTTCTGAACAGTTAATCTTAGTATTTAATATGTGCAGACATAAAAAGTGCTTGTTTTCTTAGTTCTGAACTAGAAAAAATTCGAAAATTTCATAGAGAAAACCCCTGCTTACTGGGATGAAGAGTGGGAACGTGTTGTGCTAACCGGTCATCCTTTAACATATGTAGTAGAGTAGTTTTCCCCGCATTGTCTAGACCCAGAAATAGCAGCTTTCCGGATTTCTTCCATAAGCCTGAACACAACATGCAACGAATTAATATAGGCTGCCTAACAACTCACCCAGTTTATCAGTATCCGATTCAACAGGCTCTATTAAATCATCCTCCAATAGTAACCGAACTAAACTCGTTTTTCCAGAATTCGGTAAACCAGCAAAAATATATTTCCCTTTACGCTTTAAACCTACTTCAAAGTAAATTAATTAAGGCGAATGGTAAAGCGAAATGTTAAAAATTAGGTTAGTTTTTTAAAAGTGATTTAATAGCTCTGTTAAATCGTATAGTAATAAATTAAAATACGAAGATATGACCAAAACTCACCTAAATAACCGAGAACACCCGTAAACCAATCCCATAAAAACATTTTCTGCAAATTAAACGACTCTTTTAGTGACCCCTACAGTGACTCAGCTAATCGTACAAATTTTGCACTTGTGATACTAAACAGTCACGATAATGTGAAAAGATTTGCGTATTGTGTAGTTAATTAATTAACAAACAACAAAAAAAACGTTACACAATTTAAAAATACACATAAAATTTAAGTGCTGCACTAATTTTCAATATGGACTAATATCAATAAAGATGGACATACTTACGCATTAATTATTGCTAATTACTATTAAATCCGTAACACACTATCTGCTTAAACTACAATAAATAACTTACAATTGCATAAACCGAATACTAAAACGTATTTTAGTATAAAAAGATAAGTGACAAAGTACAAAACTTGACAGCACAGCTGTCGATGTAACACTTCCGCCTGTGTTATTTCGCGCGAAGTTTAAATCGAATACTTCTATGGTATTTGTTAAAAACAATTCGATTTTTGACAAAAAAATTGTTGAATAATTATAATAATCGTTGAACAATATCAGTAATTATACAATTATTCGAAAAATAATAGAATAATTCAAGTAATTATCGTATAATCATCAAATAACTCGAATAATCATAGAAAAGCTAGTTGTATTAGAATAGATAATCTATTCGAGGAATTATTAAAGTTGATAAATCGTCGAACAACTCGAATAGTAATCGAATAATTCAAATAAACATAGAATATTACGAAAAATTATCAAAAATCGGCAAATAATTCAAGAAATCATTGAATAATCGTCAAATATTTCGAATGATCATAGAATAACTAGAAAAATAATTAAATAATCGTTGAATAATTCGTGTAATCATTGAATAATCTATTCGAGGAATTATTAAAATGGAAAAATAGTCGAACAACCCAATTAGTTATTGAATAATTCAAATAAACGTAGAATATTACGAAAAAATATCGAAAAATCGTTAAATAATTTAAGTAATTATTGAATAATCGTCAAATATTTCAAATAATCATAGAATAACTACTAAAATAACCAAATAATCGTTGAATAATTCGAATAGTCTCTTTGAGGAATTATTAAAGTCGAAAAATCATCGAACATTTCGAGTAATCATCGAATAATTCAAATAAACATAGAATATTACGAAAAATCGCTGAATAATTCAAAAAATCGTCGAAAAATCGTCAAATATTTCGAATAATCATCAATTATCATTGAAAAACCCGAAAATTTTGACGAAATTAATAAATATTTTTTTAAATATCGTTCATGGTAATTAAAATTTCTTTTTTTTTTGGGCTTTTGGAACATTTTAGTAATTATTCGTATCTAATCATTAATTAATTCGTTGGTTTGTCATTTTGTGGTAGAAAAATCAATATTTAGTGTTTTGTTTACATGCAACCGCTAAACAGTAGTTATGATGTTTTAGCTGTCATTTAAAAATTGCCGTTTTGTATGTTCGCAATTTTTAGTTGTAGATTCGAAATTGAAAGATGAATAATGTCAAGGAAAAGAAGCCGAAACGTAACGGGCAAGTGGCCCTTTCAACCACAACCGCAAAAGAATTTTCATGATGGCGAGAAATTCTTTGGCAGCGAAATACATTCGAATTTTCCAAGCCCAGAACAAGACAGTTTCGAAAATTTTCAAAATAACGATTTCGTAAGACAAATTTATCTCGATGGCTCTTCTTCAAGTTCTTTAAGTGGCTACGATGATTTTGAAACTGAAGCTACACGTAAAGTCGACAATGAACTGATACACATGAACAAAGTACTCCAAAGGGAAGTACCAGTACCAGATCATTACGACAAGGAAGAATATGAACAGTGGATGCATATGTTCCCGAATGTAAGGTAAAAAGTGACCAAAAATGGTACTTCCTGATATTAATTATTAACCTAACTCAACCTAACCGACCTTAACCTTCAAAAAATTAATTTAATTAGTTTTTTAGTATATGGGATAGAAAAAATCACGAATCAATCGAAACAGTGCTGCCAAATGATAACAACAAATACAGAAACCATTTCGGTTTCGCTTCTAGGAACAAAAATGACTCAGGGGAATCACAGAATTCGTTCGTGTTGTTTAAAGACGAAAGACCTAACAGAAGAAAAGCGAGAAACAGTGACAATTTTAGGGAAAGTCGGCAGTTGTTAGACAAAGTTCGATATCGTAGTGATTTAGAAAAAGTAAGGGCCCTTTCGAGATCAGAAGTGTTATCGTCGAGATGGATGAAAAAAGACGACAGCAACGAACATTTGCCGCAAATTTTTTCCGCTTCTGTTTTGTCAACGAGACTTCTTCCCGTTAAAAAAACAGCTGGTGTCGAGAAAAAAGTTGAAAGTGGCCATTCAATTATTTTACCTCCTATTAAAAACAATAGAGAAAATCGGGTATTTCCCAACGACTTATTTCCTATGGTGAATGGAATTAGACCGAACAAAAAACGATATTCGTCTACCTTTAACAATAATCAATACAAATCTGTAAGATTAAGGGATACCAGAAGAAGAAGCGATAATTTTTAATAAGTACCTATTTAAATTATTATAAACGGGTAGTTAAATGTCGTTAAAAATGGTGTAAAATTGGAATTACAATATGTGCTGTATATTATCTTATTTTTAAAATGAGAGGATAGGTATATGGATATTATGAGTTATTTTAAATATATTTTTTTATGCTAAAATTGTTTTTTAATAATTAAATTAGTTTTTAAATTTAGTACCACACACGAGACAAATTAATTAACATTGCAAGTAAAAGTGTAATTAGTTAAAAAAACATTAAGAATGCAAGTTGCCCTTAATTATTTAACTAATGTACTCTTACTTGTATTGTCAATAAATCTGTCTTTCTTTTTAATACAAGTATCTATTACCTACTCGAAATCTTTAGTAAATTTTACTTACAAAGCTTTAAAATTCAATATTTCATTTACCTAAGTGTTCATTTGTTCGTGTTTTGTTTTAAAAAATAATTGAACAAAAGTAATGTAACATCATACAGTCATTTGTTAAACTTTCTTTATCAAAAACAGTTGAATCGTAAAACAAAATATAATACAGTTACAAATAAGAGATTTTGATTGTTTTCATCAAAATGTTACCATCAATTTTTCAAAATTCCTACCTTAATTAACTAAAACAATGCCCTCGAACTCGCGAGATGTTCATACCACACAACTGTCAACATTTAAATGCTAAATAAGTTAGGTTATGCGGAGGTATCAGACATGCCGAATGAGTTTTAGGTTAGGCGGAGATTTCAAAACTGTTTCCCTCCAAATATTATAAAGACATTAAAGATATTTATACGAAGGGCATTGTTTTAAAGATATTTTTAAAAAAATGCTACTGAACATAGCTTTTCGATACATTTATGCTCCCCGTGTTATATAAGTAGTTTTTTTCATTTTCAATAATACCATTAGCACACAGACCCGAAGGTGCAAAAATTTATTATCGAAAATAAAGAGAATCTCTTATGGTACAATTAAACAAATACATACCATGTCTAGACGACAATTAAAGGAACCCATTTTGACAAAAAATTCTTATCACTTAATACTTTTACTATAAAATATTTGAAAAAATGTGCAGACGAAATGAAAGAACGTCGTACCGTTAAAAACACTTCACATGAAAAGGACATTGTTGAGCGGCCAATCAGAGATGTGCATTCAGAACTTGTGGATTCTTCACTGACTAGCGCGGCAATTTTAAATTTTGAATTAAGTTACGTTTCCTTTTACGCTAAATAAAAAAAGTATTTAATAGAAAACTCAAAATAAATTTTAATGTAATAAAGTGAAAAGGGGGAAAGCAGGCGGGAGGAGGGGGCAAAAAATGAAATTACTTATAAAAAATATTTAATTACTAGACATTGAGTTGTATTTTTAAAAATATTAGTTGGTAATTGTAAATTAATAGAAAGTTTTTGAAATTATTTAAATAAGTGTCTGTATGTTCGTTTGTCACAGATGTTTTCATAAAAAACTGCATTAAATTAACAAAAATTGAAACTTGGCTTAGTTAGGTACGATGTGTTTTTCTTTTGATTTTCATTTTTTTAAAATTATTATTTAAATTTTTTTAAATTATTATTATTTATATATTATTAAAAAATTAGAGGGAGTAAGCAAAATATTTTGAAAAAAAAAAAAGTTACTCATGTGGGGTATCGTTTGAAAGGTCTGTGAATGACGAATTCGAAAATATAATTTTCAAAAATATTGCTAAATATTTCTGCCCCTCCCTACTACTTATAACGGTGAATTCAAACTTTTTTCAAACGAAAACTGTTTAAATAACAGTTAAATTGGGAGAAAATATTTAAAAAAAATTTTGGAGGCTATGTTCACCTTCAAAAATTCTTGGAAAAAATATATGAAAAAGTCTTAATACAGAGTATCTTCATTAATTTTTTAAGATTTTTTTGACAATAAGAATATTTAAAAAAAAATTTGAAAAACATTGTGTTTGAACCCATAGGGCTAAGAAAATAATATTAAGGGCTTCAGACCCGATTTTCTCTTTAAATTTGTTCCCAAAAAAGATTTTTTCAGGCGGAAAAAGCAAAAAAATAAATAAATTGAGGTCATTTCCTCTTCTAAAACCGAGGAAACCCTGATTTTTTTAAAAAATTGTTTAAATTGTTGTTCTCGTGACTTTTATAGCAGACTGTAGCGTCAAATTCCTCGCAGTCTGCTACTGTTGGCATGGTAGTAAATGACAATATTGGCTACCTCGCGCGGCGACGACTCAGTTTGGTCCGTGCGCCTGAGACGTCGGCGTCCCCAGCGTCGCGACGCCGCTCATCAGTTCGTATATTGATTTCCGCAACAAAAGCAGCACAAAACTTATTAAGCAGGTGGTGTCATCATCTCAATTGTTTAAACACTTTTATTATTAGAAAAATTATAATAATAAAAAAATAGTCAAATGTAATCGCGTATTTTTTTGCGAACGATTTCGATAAATTGGTCATGACGGGTCAGTGATAATATTATCGAGTGAAGTGATAAGATAGTGATTATTGGGGTGTTTGAAAAAGAGGGTCAGAGAGGCCGCGGATCAGCCCTTTAGCGCCGCCCTTGATGGTTCCCAAAGTTGTGCAAATTGGAGCGCTTTGCGCGGTGAGTTTTTGATAAATAATTTCTTTTTTCAATTCATCTGACTCATCGTTAAATAATTTTGAAAATAAATATAACCAAGTGGACACTCAATAAGTGATTAAATTAAATTAAATTAAATTACTATTCTTATGAAATCAATAATTCGACTTTAATAAAAGAAAAATAGGGTATTAAAGTATCTAATGAATATTAAAAAAAAAATTATTGTCTATAAATAGCAATTAAAATATCTAATAAATTGGTGAGCTTGAGCCATTTCTCAATATGCCTACTTATATTTATTTAAATAACCAATAATTGCAAAATAACTCGCGAATTTGTTGACGAAATCGTTTTGAAGAATACCTTCAGGATTTGGCAATTTGTCAAACGAGAAACTAGAAAATTTCTTACAGGAGAAGCTAACAAAGACTTGGTCCAAAGTGTTTGTCTGTGTGTTCGATAATTTCAAAAATTTCCAGTAGAAATTTCATAAGGATTTCAAGAGCACTTAAATGAATCAAAAAAAATTTTTGGATGTTTTATTACAAAAAATATATGTATAAATAAATTAGGGGTAGATATCTAAAAAACGTAAATAATTATCTAATGTTGTTATTGTGAGACCCAATCTGCTCTTTATGTTATATATTTACACCCAGGTATTTAACGTTATCTTATCTGCAGTGTTATTATAAAAATACTGAAGTAAATGCTTGTTTACTGAAAAAATATTTTACCTACATTCCAAAATTTTGTTTAACATACGAGGAGATATTGATAAGTTATTGGTTGACCACCCGCACCCGCCCTATACTCCCGATTTTGCACCATCAATAGCAAAAAGTAAATTTTGAAAAATATCTTGTATTTGTCTTCAGTGTGTATGTAAACCAACGCGATAATGGCATCATTCATGAGTAGTTGTGTTGTTGATTTATTTCAATATTGGGTGCACGTTGTATTTGTTATTTTTAGATTAGATAACGAGCTATGCATAGGTAATGCGGTAGTAGGTGTGGGTTCGTGTAAATGCACACGTCCACGCCTACACCATATAACATACGTAGTTTTTAAAAATTTAAAAGCTCAATTAAGTACCAGATTTTTTTCATTTCAATTACGGAATACAATTAAATTTTGTTGTAAAATATTGTGGCGTTTTATAAGAGAGATTTATTAATATCTCCTCGTATGTTAGCCCACTTTTGTAAATCCAAAATAAGTAAATGAGTATTATGTAATTTTTATAATTTTTTCTGCAAGACGAATGGGTTTTTTAACCCTGCGTTTGTTTGCTTTCTTTAGAAGAATCCAAGACATTTCAGCGTTTCTGATTATTTTCTGAAATTTATTGGTTTGTTGACTTATTTTTGGAAAGTTAAATTTTTGAATATCTGAGTCATATGCCAACGTATCTTTGTCCATTTAATAAATTAACTAAATCAGTTGCTGTAATAGATACTATTATCATTTTCGAAGTAAAGTGCACACATATTTAATTTTTCAAAATATTTTTCACATATTTATTTATTTTACCAAATACTTAGAGAGAAGTGCAATGTACCATCACATTATTAAAATCATCTGTATTAAACTTCTGTAATTTGCAAAAATATTTATTTTAAAATAATAATATCAATAGTTTGTAATCAATTTTAAATATTTTTTCTCAAAATACAAATGTCGAATTCCAATATTTCAATAAGTCTCTTTTCAGGTTTTCTAAATTTTTTAAAAAATATATCTTTTTTACTTATGGTTTGAAATTGAAATAATAAAAATAATCAAAAAATTAAATAACCGTTTTCTAATTGTTGAAAAATTGTTAAAATTTTTAAATTTAAACAGGAAGTGGAAAACGAGAATTTTTTATATTTTTAGAACAATTTTTGTGTGCCTAATAACTTTGCAAGCCCCCTCACGATTGTATAAAAAAATTCTCAAATTGTACCTACTTACTGAAGAACTATTTTTCATCCTTAATCCCATTTATTAGAAGAAAAAAAATTGATCTTGTATTATCAATCATTAAAGTCTGTTATGAACCAATAAAAAGATAAATATTTTACATTACAATCAGTATCGAATAAAGGAAATATATTTATTTTTTTTAATTCAATAATCAATACGTAATAAAACAAACAGAAAACAGAAAAATCAACGTGACTAAAAAATAATATTTTTCAAAAAAGTCTTTATTATGAACCTAATTTGTGTCAGGGTGTGTTTTTTTTATGACCAATACATTAGAGGAAACTTGGAATTGTAAGTAACACGCCCTATTTATTTTTTATTGTCTTTTGCTTCCTGCAGGTACATAATTGGATTCTTAAACCGTTAAAATAGACAATAAATAATAGGTACCTATTACAAAAGAAGTTTCTTCGCAATCGATCAATCAATGACTGTAAATATTTAAGAAATTTTACAAGCTTTTCTTTGAGACTAATTTAATTTCCCCACTGCAACGAATCGATATTAATCTATTTAGAAACATTTTTTTTGACAAGGGTAGATATAAAATAAAAAAAGAAATCATCCATCATCAGTCGATTTTTTTTTGTGTTTTGATATGAATAGTAAAAAATAGAATTAACAAACGCCGCATTGCATGTGAAAAACAAATTTGTATTATATCAAAGTACTGCATTTGAAATAATAAATTATTTATAAGATTTTATCGTGTTTCGTTTAGTTTCATAACTGCAACGATACTACAAAAGTTTTTTTCTACAAGCTACTTATAGTCACCCATTTAATTTTGATTAAAAAAATTATAAAACATTTTCTTTACTCTAATAATTTTTTTTTTTAAATTCTAGAAGTTAATTAAAATTAAGGGTTGGGATTTGTATAGATTTTTCTTAACATATACAGCAAAAAAATACTATTTTTAGATTCATACATAAACACTTTTAAGACTCTTATTTGCTTTTGCGCACTGATTAAATTTTTATTAATTTAAAATAATTTTTTTTTCAGGTATGACGAGCAACCCGTCGACGATTAAGCCGACGTATAATTCCTCCCCTGAGACATTTGCAACTGATACAATCTCGGTGGACACATCATGCCTTCACGTCCGAAAGTACTGGTGTTTCCTGCTGTCGAGCATTTGCACCTTCCTCGCAGGTCTGCTCATTGTCCTCATATGGAGGGCGTTCGCGTTCCTCTGCTGTCGCAAAGAGATCGAGTATGGACCGAACGACCCCAAGCAGAAGGAGCAAAAACTTGCACGACAAGGAAAACAAGAATTCGAAGGCACCTTTATGACCGAGGCCAAAGACTGGGCAGGAGAACTCATCAGTGGACAAACCACCACAGGCAGAATCTTGGTAAGGGTCGTTAAAATGTTCAATTTGATAAATATTTATTGTTATCCCGAAAAGAGGGTGAATCTGTACCCGAAATTCTTCGCTTCACAGATCTGCCATTGGCTCTTTAAGTTAAAAAATTTTTTGTGTTTTATCCCGAAAAGGGTGTCTGGACCCGAGCCTACCTCCCTCCACGTGAATCTAGCACCTATTTCTTATGTTTACTTTGTCTCCTTAAATTATATCCCGAAAATATAGGAATCGGGAGCTCCCGAAATGATAATTTCAAACAAAAAGTTCGTGAGCTTTTAGAAATAACAAACACTATATTTTTTTAAGTCGATTTGTGTCGTTGTGGTTGATTTATTGATTAGAAAAGATAAAAGGATAATCAGTCATTGATTATTATCCCGAAAAGGGTGTCTGGACCCGAGCCTCCCTCTCTCCACGTGAATCTGGCACCTATTTCTGAAGTGTATTTTATCTCCTTAAATCATATCCCGAAAATATAGGAATCGGGAGCTCCCGAAATGATAATTTCAAACAAAAAGTTCGTGAGCTTTTAGAAATAACAAACACTATATTGTTTTAGTCGATTTGTGTCGTTGTGGTTGATTTATTGATTAGAAAAGATAAAAGGATAATCAGTCATTGACTTTTATCCCGAAAAGGGTATCTGGACCCGAGCCTACCTCCCTCCACGGGAATCGGGCACCTATTTCTTAAGTTTACTTTGTCTCCTTAAATTATATCCCGAAAATATAGGAATCGGGAGCTCCCGAAATGATAATTTCAAACAAAAAGTTCGTGAGCTTTTAGAAATAACAAACACTATATTTTTTTAAGTCGATTTGTGTCGTTGTGGTTGATTTATTGATTAGAAAAGATAAAAGGATAATCAGTCATTGATTATTATCCCGAAAAGGGTGTCTGGACCCGAGCCTCCCTCTCTCCACGTGAATCTGGCACCTATTTCTGAAGTGTATTTTATCTCCTTAAATCATATCCCGAAAATATAGGAATCGGGAGCTCCCGAAATGATAATTTCAAACAAAAAGTTCGTGAGCTTTTAGAAATAACAAACACTATATTGTTTTAGTCGATTTGTGTCGTTGTGGTTGATTTATTGATTAGAAAAGATAAAAGGATAATCAGTCATTGACTTTTATCCCGAAAAGGGTATCTGGACCCGAGCCTACCTCCCTCCACGGGAATCGGGCACCTATTTCTTAAGTTTACTTTGTCTCCTTAAATTATATCCCGAAAATATAGGAATCGGGAGCTCCCGAAATGATAAGTTCAAACAAAAAGTTCGTGAGCTTTTAGAAATAACAAACACTATATTATTTTAGTCGATTTGTGTCGTTGTGGTTGATTTATTGATTGGAAAAGATAAAAGGATAATCAGTCATTGACTATTATCCCGAAAAGGGTGTCTGGACCCGAGCCTCCCTCTCTCCACGTGAATCTGGCACCTATTTCTGAAGTGTATTTTATCTCCTTAAATCATATCCCGAAAATATAGGAATCGGGAGCTCCCGAAATGATAATTTCAAACAAAAAGTTCGTGAGCTTTTAGAAATAACAAACACTATATTGTTTTAGTCGATTTGTGTCGTTGTGGTTGATTTATTGATTAGAAAAGATAAAAGGATAATCAGTCATTGACTTTTATCCCGAAAAGGGTATCTGGACCCGAGCCTACCTCCCTCCACGGGAATCGGGCACCTATTTCTTAAGTTTACTTTGTCTCCTTAAATTATATCCCGAAAATATAGGAATCGGGAGCTCCCGAAATGATAAGTTCAAACAAAAAGTTCGTGAGCTTTTAGAAATAACAAACACTATATTATTTTAGTCGATTTGTGTCGTTGTGGTTGATTTATTGATTGGAAAAGATAAAAGGATAATCAGTCATTGACTATTATCCCGAAAAGGGTGTCTGGACCCGAGCCTCCCTCTCTCCACGTGAATCTGGCACCTATTTCTGAAGTGTATTTTATCTCCTTAAATCATATCCCGAAAATATAGGAATCGGGAGCTCCCGAAATGATAATTTCAAACAAAAAGTTCGTGAGCTTTTAGAAATAACAAACACTATATTGTTTTAGTCGATTTGTGTCGTTGTGGTTGATTTATTGATTAGAAAAGATAAAAGGATAATCAGTCATTGACTTTTATCCCGAAAAGGGTATCTGGACCCGAGCCTACCTCCCTCCACGGGAATCGGGCACCTATTTCTTAAGTTTACTTTGTCTCCTTAAATTATATCCCGAAAATATAGGAATCGGGAGCTCCCGAAATGATAAGTTCAAACAAAAAGTTCGTGAGCTTTTAGAAATAACAAACACTATATTATTTTAGTCGATTTGTGTCGTTGTGGTTGATTTATTGATTGGAAAAGATAAAAGGATAATCAGTCATTGACTATTATCCCGAAAAGGGTGTCTGGACCCGAGCCTCCCTCTCTCCACGTGAATCTGGCACCTATTTCTGAAGTGTATTTTATCTCCTTAAATCATATCCCGAAAATATAGGAATCGGGAGCTCCCGAAATGATAATTTCAAACAAAAAGTTCGTGAGCTTTTAGAAATAACAAACACTATATTGTTTTAGTCGATTTGTGTCGTTGTGGTTGATTTATTGATTAGAAAAGATAAAAGGATAATCAGTCATTGACTTTTATCCCGAAAAGGGTATCTGGACCCGAGCCTACCTCCCTCCACGGGAATCGGGCACCTATTTCTTAAGTTTACTTTGTCTCCTTAAATTATATCCCGAAAATATAGGAATCGGGAGCTCCCGAAATGATAAGTTCAAACAAAAAGTTCGTGAGCTTTTAGAAATAACAAACACTATATTATTTTAGTCGATTTGTGTCGTTGTGGTTGATTTATTGATTGGAAAAGATAAAAGGATAATCAGTCATTGACTATTATCCCGAAAAGGGTGTCTGGACCCGAGCCTCCCTCTCTCCACGTGAATCTGGCACCTATTTCTGAAGTGTATTTTATCTCCTTAAATCATATCCCGAAAATATAGGAATCGGGAGCTCCCGAAATGATAATTTCAAACAAAAAGTTCCTGAGCTTTTAGAAATAACAAACTTAATATTTTTTAGTCGATTTGTGTCGTTGTGGTTGATTTATTGATTGGAAAAGATAAAAGGATAATCAGTCATTGACTATTATCCCGAAAAGGGTGTCTGGACCCGAGCCTCCCTCTCTCCACGTGAATCTGGCACCTATTTCTTAAGTTTACTTTGTCTCCTTAAATTATATCCCGAAAATATAGGAATCGGGAGCTCCCGAAATGATAATTTCAAACAAAAAGTTCCTGAGCTTTTAGAAATAACAAACTTAATATTTTTTTAGTCGATTTGTGTCGTTGTGATTGATTTATTGATTACAAAAGTTAGATGAAAGGAGAATCAGTTTCTTTTAAATTGTTTAGTAAACTTGGTACGTATTAAACAATTACAATGATTGAATGTTTCGAAAGCGATAATCGAAAAAGTGTTCGAGTTATTCTTGAGAACTAATGGAGTATGTGATTGTGAATGAACAATTGTTAACTACTTACTAGAACTTTAATGTTCGACCTAAAAGCTTTTTAATAGAGCTCTAAACATCTTGAAGTATTCAATTGTACTGCAAAATCTGGCAACAAAAATTACTTGAATACTACAAACAATAAAAACTCTTAGCAACCCGTTTATTAATATAAAAAATATAGATAATTTAATAAACAAAAATTGGCACATATTGTCAATGTACAGCCCAAATCCCTGGGTGTATAGACTCGAAAGAGCTTTTTAATCCAACCCATAAAAGGATGAAAAGGGGACTAAAAGTTTGATATATTGATCTAGGCACACCCCAAACTGTTGAGTCAGTTTTCAAAAAGCTTCAAATAAATATAACTTTAAGGGGATCAAAAGGGCTTTCCAGATTTGGAACTACAACAAATTATTAATAATTATGATTATGTACAACAAACTGTAGTTATTATAAACATTATTATAGAAGTAGACGTGTTAATTGTGTCTCATTATAATTATTTTCATGATTCTATGAGCCCACTCATAATTTTGTATAAATTATACGACATGAATAACGATTCCTTCATTGGAAAAAGAATAATCATCAACTTAGGTACTCATAATCAATTATTCCTTTCATGAAAATATATTCTACATTTTTAGTCAACTTAATTAATATTCAAGCGAGTCGAGTCGAGCATACCAGACGAATTAGATAATGTATGTAAAATGTATCATAGATACCAATAGGTATATCTAATTTTACTTCGTGATATCATTTTTAGAATAACCTATTCACCTAACTCATGTCAATTAATTAATAAGGAGACGTTTACTTTTTCATTGTCTGAATCATAAAATGTCATTTATGAATGTTTTTCTTTATTTAGAAACTATTATTGCCTCTTTTCAAGTTAATTTAATATGAATAAGGAGTATATCACACCATAATTACTTATTATTCTACAGGTGCGCCATCTGGTTTTCGAAATAAAACACTTGAGAGTTCCATCGCTTGACGATAGAGCGCGCTAGCGACTACTGGCTACTTGCATATTTGGTCTTTTATTAAAACGTGCAAATTAAATCACATGAATTGCAACTTCTTATTGAACTTTACGTATCTATGTATGCTCATTCCTCTACACTTAATAAGCTTTATTAACCTATTGTAATAAAGTAACCCTAAGTGGGGGTGAGCTTTTATTCAAATTGCTCCTGAAATTTCAATTTCAAATACCTCTATTATCCTTCAGTGGAAAAATGCAAGGCGTATTTCGAGTTTTCATGAATAATTCATGGGAAAGTTTATTTACATAGCTTTAACAAGGGGAATAATTCTGTATAGTTTGTGTAAAAGCTCTAATAAAGTTTATTAAGTGCTTAAACTTTAGATGAGACGAAAAAGATTAGAGAAGAACAAAAGTACACACTTAAAAGAGAGAATACTGCTCCCAAAGGAATGAATGAATAATGAATTTATAAAGCTTTTTTTGGTTGAAAAATTATACTTTTTTTTAGAAAATTATTAAAATACGTCACTCATGTCTACAGTCGATGTAGTGCAGCGCCTTCTCACCTTTGATATCTCTTGGTGACATACTTGTGTTTTAAATAGACAACAGTCTAAAATTAAACTGCTTAAAGTTATTTACAAACTCATTTTGTATTAAACGCGAATTGTGAGGCCTGTAAAATTTACACATACCTACAGGAAGTTGTATTCTAATTAATTAAACCCTAGTTTATGAAAACAACTGTACGAATTTTAAAGGGATGCAACGTCTGGGTCCTCTAAGACCCCTGTACGTCGTCTTTCAAACTTATTCAGTAATTCTTTCGAATATATTGTCCCAGAATGGCCTCTTAACTTCTCCAATAAAAAAGGTCAATATTTTTTTGAATCACTTTAAACTAATTACTCACACAAAATAATTTATTTTACCTAGAAAAGATAATAAACATTGGTAGGCACACGTTTAGATTTGTTGAAAAATTGGAGATCTCAGAAAGGTCGTAAATTTATTTTTAGTGCCTCCAATTAACTAACACTACAAAATGTTTTTGTAAAATTTATAACTGCACATAAGTTACTGTCAATTAGTGTAGTCCAAACCTTTTGGTCAATAAAATGAAACTACGTACCCACGTGATAATTCCATTGAAATAGAATTAATAAAATATTTTTAATTGGATGCAGTAGAGCAGATTTGTATAAAGTCTTTAAATAAATAAAAAGACATTTGAAACTTCAACTGGTTGTGAGTTGTTAACTGTTTTGCCCTTTTCGCAAGGGTTGAGCATACTGTCGTCATTCCCACGAAAAAGAATTCTCAATAGATACTTAAGCTATTGATTTTGGGCTTTATATCTACATATACGAACAAGGGTCACAGTGATCTTGAATCTTCTGCTCAATATCTGGGTCAATTCGTTTTGACAATTGGTCAGGATATTTTTCGACCCAAATTAGGAAATAATGGCACTGGGGTACGATTTATCTATCCTTATTTGATGACATAATCATTCTTACATTTTCATCAAAATTAGCACTTTTGGCCAGTGGTGGCAACACAGAAGGGGGATCTAATTGTATATTGACATTGGTCCATCGATAAGGGCGACTAGTGGCAGCCACAAGTCACTGACGAGTCTCACAAGTTCTAAGAGTGACCACCGTTCGCCACATTATAACAGAAGTTGCGCCTAGCCACGACTGTGGCCGCATCTAGCCACTCGTAACAGTGACTATTGATCGCACCTAGCGTTTACAGCCACTTGTAACTACGACTTGTGGTGGTACCTAGTCACTTGTAATTACTACTAGTGGCTACATCTAGCCACTTGTAACTGTGACTTGTGGCCATGCTTAGCCACTTGTAACAAGACCTGTGGCTATTCCTAGCCCCTTGTGACTGTGGCTACGTCCAGCCACTCGTGATTGCGACTGACAGCCACGTTTAGGGAGAACCACTTGAATTTCGATAAGGACGACTAGTAGCAGCCACAAGTCACTAACGATGTGTTTTTTATATATGGTTTGAGACTTTTAGAGTTCAAGTTATCGTATTCGAGCCACAAGTTGTGAGAGTAGCCAACGTTCGCCACATTATAAGAGAAGTTGCGTCTAGCCACTTGTAACAGTGACTATTGATTACATCTAGCGACTTGTAATTGCGACTAGTGGTTACATATAACCACTTGTAGCTGTAACTTGTGGATACGCTTAGTTAGCCACGTTTAATAAGACTTGTGGCTGTGTCGACTCCCTTGTGACTGTGATTGCGTCCAGCCACTCGTGATTGCTACTGATGGCCACGTTTAGGCTTGACTGAGCCACTGGTGGTAGACACTAGTTGTTATTTTTAAAATATATGAGTTTGTAGTGAATGGTACTGCCGTGTGAGGAACCTTTGTGTAAATGTTTGTTGAGTCAGAAGTTTGGGGTTTGTCTTGTTGGATACAATAAACTTTAAACCCTCTTTTTACCCCTTTAGAGTTTGTCTTGATCGATACAATAAACTTTAAACCCTCTTTTTACCCCTTTAGAGTTTGAATCTTTTGTAAATTTTTAAATTTCTAAGTCCAGGGGTTTGGGGTGTGCTTTTATGTATTTGAGTTGAGCAGAATTTATTTTGTTTCAGGTTGTGTTGGTATTTATTCTTAGCATAGCATCGTTAATAATATACTTCATAGACGCATCAAAGTAAGTACCCTGAATGCCTATACATTTTTATTAATTAATTAATGAATTATTTATTAAAATTAGTTAATCATATTCATAGGTAACATTTTGTCTGGTTCAAAAACATAAAATCCGACACTTTCATGTATTTGTAGAATTTAGAATTTTGCACCACGTTATACTTTAGCAGACGTATCGACCTAGATCTCAGCGGACATCTTCAGGTGCAAACCCAGAAAAAAAAAGTTTATATTTGCAAAAGTTAAATGTCTCACCAGTCTAAAACGTTTTTGAATGTTTATTAAATCCTTGTGTAGAAAGTTTGTTAATTTATTAATTACTTCATGCATTGTTTCAGTGACGGTGTGGAACGTTGCCAAGAGTGGAGCAACAATATAACACAGCAAATTGACCTTGCCTTTAACATATTTTTTATGGTCTACTTTTTTATAAGAGTAAGTAAAAATTAAAACAAAATTACTTTTTTTGCAACCCAAAATGAAATATATTGTTTTCACTTTATCCCTATGGAATTTTTATGGTCTGGGTTTCCCCTGGGTGAAATATGTTTTTTATTAAATTCTAAAACATTTATTATTCGTCTATGAATGGTAGGAACAAAAAATGGTCCTATTTGAGTCCATAGGTATCCTTCACTTATTTGGAAGAACTTCTCTCGAGAATTTTTGTTAACGATGTGGAGTTTGTGAGGTTTTCGTTTCTCCCTTTTTTTTGTGGTTTATTAAAAGTTGGCAGAGCTTCGGAAATTTTTTATTCGTTCGTGAACTTTCATCATGCTCTACTTTCCTGGTGATAGGTGGGAATACAAAATCGATTTTCTGGCTCTAGATACTATTGATTGACGTACGTAATTTATTTCTATGTTTTTTTCAGCTCCATCATTAAATTTCACAGATACGTATTTTTTAATTTTTAGGATTATGTTGTTTGGGGTGAATATTTTTTTTTAATAACAGTGTTAGAAAATGCTGCAGGGGTAGATTCGACATGTTTATCCGGCCTCTTGGAGATTATAAAAGAAAGCCTCTTTTCCTTATGAGTAATGTGGCACTTTAAACAACGAAATAGCTTTTAATAATCCCTCAGAATGAAGTATTTTCTACGAACCACTCTGAGTAAAAACCTTTCTCTTATTCCATTATTCTGCAGTCTCGTAAACTTGAATATATGACTTGAAGGATTTCAAAATCCTTATGCCCTATGTAACGTTTTCCTGGATAAGCAAAAGTTACATTTTAGAATTTACCATTCATTCTTTTATGAATTATTAATTACACTTAACTCTACAAGGGGCAGTTACGACCCCTTACACTAATAATAGGTGTAGGTAATATTAAAAAAATTGTATCAATATCAGGTATCAATTTGTTTTATGTACATATAATTGTGATAATATTATATTTGACTACTTTTGAAATATGTTAAAAACGAACTGCATCGTTTCATATTTAACTGTCTCATTAAAAAGTTGTTAATTTTGTTCCAAGCTCATAAAATTGTCATAAACGAAAGAACCATCAAAATTCAATAATAAAAGCCGTCATGAGCACCGTAACACACGGTATCGCGTAATAATTTCAAAAATTTGTTTAGCATAATTTGTTTATTATTTTGATTTGAAGTTCTTCATTGTGTAATAAATATCCCATTTGTTGATTTTTTTATTTTAAAAATTTTCGTACGTCGAACGGTTTTGGCACCTCATAGCACTTTAACATAAACCAAATTTAAATGTTTTTAAGTTGTGTTTCTTGACATATATATATATATTTTTTTTTTTGATGGATTAGATAATCATTTATTTATTTTGTTCTTTCTTTCCCAGTTTATAGCGGCTAGCGATAAATTGTGGTTCATGTTGGAAATGTACTCCTTCGTAGACTATTTCACGATACCCCCGTCCTTCGTATCAATTTACTTGGATCGAACGTGGATTGGTAAGTCAACACTGCAACAACACACTGAGCCACTAGTGGCAAAGGCTAGTGGCCGCCACAAGTCGTCGACGAACTTTTTTACACACTGTATCTACCATCAACGTAAACTGAACGTTTGAGTGGTCGCGAATGAGCCACTAGCAGTGGCTACTTGTGGCGAAGTTTAGTCACCAGCTGCCTGACACTGAGTCATATACTAGTGAGGTAATATGGATACGACTGGTGGTTGCGTCTAGTAAATAGTTCGCCACAAGTGATGCAGCTGTGGCAACCACTAGGTACTAGCTGGACGATGGAGTGTACAGTGGCTGATGTACGAATGAGCGACTAGACGTCACTACAAGCGATTGGTGGCAGTATTCAGCAGCTCCGATGAGCCACTTATCGTTGCATCTAGTACTTCGCCACTAGCGGTTTAGCTAAGCAACTACTAGATGCAGCTATCAGTTACAGTTGCTTGGCGCTTAAGTAGACAGTGGCTGACGACTTTTTTCTAGTGTGTAAGCGCTACAAGTAGCGAGCTTTGGTTACTGCTACACACTGGGCCACAAGTGGAGACGACTAGTAGTCGCAACAAGTTGTAGACATTACACGGTATGGACGTTTATTGTTTTACTAGTGGCTCCGTTTAGCTACCAGTATTTACGACTGGTAGTCGTGTCCAGTAACTGATATGAACCACTAGTGGAGTATACTAGATGCTACTGCTGTGGACTAAGCCATAGGTGGTTACGACTAGTGGTCGTCACAAGTTGTAGACATTACACGGTGTTGACGTTTATAGGTTTACTGGTGGCTCGTTTAGATACCAGTGTTTACGACTGGTGGTCGCGTCTAGTAACTTGAATGGACCACCAGTGGCGTTTACTAGATGCTACTGCTGTAGACTAAGCCACAGGTGGCGACGACTAGTGAATATTAAGTTGTTAAAAAGACTTTTCATGTATTTTGTACGATATTGAGGTAAATTGAGGGTAAAATGATGAAATAGTGCACGCAACTGGTGGCTGCGTCTGGCTACTACCGTTTACTACTGGTAGTCGTGTCCAGTAATTGGAAAAAAAACATCACTAGATGCTACTGCAGCACACTAAGCCACAGGTGGCGACGACTAGTGGTTATTAACAAGTTGTGAGCAAGATCTTTCATGTATTTTGAAAACGTAGAAGCGACTGGTGGTTGCCTCTGGTCACTAGTGTTTACGACGGATGGCAGCGTCTAGTAATTTGAATGAACCGTCAGTGGAGATTACTAGACGTCGCTACAAGTAGCGCTGCGGACTGGACTACAAGTGGCGACGACTAGAGGCTGTATAACTTGTAAAATTAACACTAATTTAGGGTAAATGGACGGAAAAGCGAAAGCGACTGGTGGCTGCGGCCAACAGCTAGTGTTTGCGACTGGTGGTTGCGTCAAGTGGCTCGGCTGAGCTAAGTGTGGAGACTACTAGTCGTTGCCACAGTATTTAGTCTATTTTTAGGAGTATTTATATAACTTTCTTTATTGTTTAGGTCTTCGATTTCTTCGTGCTTTAAGATTAATGACGGTCCCTGACATCCTTCAATATTTGAACATTCTGAAAACTTCCAGTTCCATCCGGTTAGCTCAGTTAGTGTCCATTTTCATTTCCGTTTGGCTAACAGCGGCAGGAATTATTCATTTGGTAAGTAAATGCCAAATTCGAAATTGCTGAAGACTTTATGGTACAATTTATGGCGATCTATCCTTCAGAAGTAAATTCTTTGCAGCTTGAAAATTCAGGAGATCCTTTGGATTTCGACAACCCCCATCCCCTTCCGTATTGGACGTGCGTTTATTTCCTCATCGTAACCATGTCCACTGTCGGCTATGGCGACGTTTACTGTCAGACGGTCCTTGGAAGGACATTTTTGGTTTTCTTCCTCCTTGTCGGATTGGTACGTAACATTTTAATATACATAATGTACTTAATTATTTTTTCTTCATTCTCAAAATATAAAGCTTTCTCTATATCTATATACATACATATTTATAAAAGTCTGCATTATTGTAAATACGTCTTTGAAGTCAGTGCTTTGATTAAAAAAAGCTAACAACAACAGTATAATACTCTTTCCGGAAATCGGTACTGTCATCATTATGTCATCATTCCAAGTTACCAAACCCACGGTTTTTGTCCCATCCTTTCAATAATATCCTTGTTCACACATGATACAAACACCTGTTTGTAGCTTACGTTAGTACGGTTTTCGTAGGCAATATTGAAACTATTCAAACTTACGTACTGTACTGTACATTCATTACGTACCGAAATACAGTCTCGTTTAAAAGTAATTAATTAACGTTCGCCTGTTACGAGCCATCCAATTTACAAATAAATTGCCTAATAAAACCGTTATTACCCAGCGTGTGTAGTTTATAAAAAATGTACGTAATTTTGCATGACTGACGCTTTCTGCTTTGTCTGTTGTTCTGTACTATTCTATTTCTGTTCGGACACAAACACACCTATGTTTGTTTGGTACAAAAATTTTCGAAAAAAAAAAAAAAAAAAACTGAAACTATTTTACGTCCATTAAGTATACGTATGTACTATTTCGTATGTGAGTTTGTGTTAGAGGGCATTTCTTGTACTTGCTTTTAAAAGTGTCTACCAGTTCCTTTTCAAGTTCTGCATTGCCATGGGATATCATTCTATATACGTTATTAAAAGAATTATTGGTCAAAAAACCAGTAACTCAAAATTATTTCTCAGTTACATTTTACCTGTACTCTACATCTATAGTTGTTCTTCTTTATTAGAACTAGAAGTACGACTATTATATTTTGTTTTGTGACTGGTGTTTTTGATTAATAATTTTTTTTTTTTTTTTGAAACTTTTGCTTTAAAGTCGTAATACACAAACTTAGTAATAGTGGCAGCATAATTTGTTTGCAGGCAATTTTTGCTAGTAGCATTCCGGAGATCATAGATCTCGTAGGGACTAGATCCAAGTATTGTGGCGAGTACAAGAGAGAGCATGGAAAGAGGTACACGTATACACTAATACACGCACAAGCACACTATCTTTATTTAGTTATTTATAATTTTTTTTTAATTATAACTTATTTAACAATTAACGCTTTAGTATTTAAAAATCGATTTGGATTAATGCCAGTCAAAATTATTCATTCCAAAGAGAAATACTTACAAGTCTTTATTTGTTACTACAAAAACAATTGTAAATCGTTCTTTTTGCAAGAGAAAACAACCTGAAAACTTACTTTGTTGCAGACAACAATTGCACGTCATTCTGTATTGCAAAAGGAAACACAAATGTTTCTTTTTTAGAAAAAACAATCGAACAACGTTCTTTGTTGCTACAGAAAACAATTGTACATCGTGCTTTGTTGCAAAAAGAATCAGTTGCAAGTTTTTCTTTGCTGCAACAAAATACAATTGTACATAGTTCTTTGTTGCAAAAAGAATCAGCTGCAACTCTTTCTTTGTTGCAACAAAATACAATAGTTCTTTGTTGCAAGAAGACACGGATGAAAGCCCTTCTCATTTTACTAAAAATAAACACAAGTTTTTTTATGTTGTCAGAAAAAACAATCGAGTATCGTACTTTGTTGCAAATAGAATCATTTATAAATTGACTTTGTTGCAAGAAGAAACAATTACAAAAATTCTACTGGTAATCGAATTGGGAATTAAAAAGTACCTAAAAACCAGATTAGTGGTTGTAAAATATGGAAACACTTTTGTACTTAATTTTGAAAAGGTTTATGTGTGCGTTAAATTTTGAATTATTATTTCTTTTATAAAATACAGTACACAGCCAGCCTCGCACCTGTATGATTTTGGTTTATAAACAAGTTGCTAAAATTATTTATTATTAGCGTAGATGTTTGTAGTAGGTACTAATAAGAGCACCTATATTCGTAGCAATGGCCAATGAAAACCCTTGAGAGCATCCAAAAATATTATTATTATTTTTATTTAAATCCAGGTATTTTATTAGATTAATAAATACCATTATCTTTACCATAAATGAGCCCCTCATATCGACTTTTTCGCCCGAATTAACAATGGCTTGTAGTGTGCAACTAACAAGCTGCAGTAAAAATTGTAAACAAAACTACAAAAATTAACCAAAAATTGTAGTGGGATAACATACTCTTTTTGTAACTTGAAATGAAAAAGATTTATTACGAATCGAATGTACAATAGAAATTTTAATGACAAAACTTTCTTCATTTCTTCATATTGGGCAGATAATTTTATTTTTGGAATTTGTGTTAGGCTCAAAGATTTGCAACGCTCGTGATTGTAAGGGTGTGTAGTTCGGTGAGTCTGTGCCGAGCCACGCGCTGTCATCAGCTCGGTTTATATAGATTCGGCTCGGTTCACGTAGACTCGGCTCAGTTGGGACAGATTCGGATCGATTTATATAGATTCGGCACAATCTATAGTATGTAGACTCGGCTCGGTTCACGTAGACCCGGCTCGGTTCACGAAGATGCGGTTCGGTTCACATACATTTAGCTCGGCTCGCATAAACTCGGTTCGGTTGGCATAGACTTGACTCAGCTCTCTCATATTCGGCTCGGTTCAAATAGATTCGGATCGATTTATATAGATTCGGCACAACCTATAGTAAGTAGACCCGGCTCGGTTCACGTAGATGCGGTTCGGTTCACATACATTTAGCTCGGCTCGCATAAACTCGGTTCGGTTGACATAGACTTGACAGCTCTCTCATATTCGGCTCGGTTCAAATAGATTCGGATCGATTTATATAGATTCGGTTAAATCTATAGTAAGTAGACCCGGCTCGGTTCACGAAGATGCGGTTCGGTTCACATACATTTAGCTCGGCTCGCATAAACTCGGTTCGGTTGGCATAGACTTGACTCAGCTCTCTCATATTCGGCTCGGTTCAAATAGATTCGGATCGATTTATATAGATTCGGCTAAATCTATAGTAAGTAGACCCGGCTCGGTTCACGTAGATGTGGTTCGGTTCACATACATTAAGCTCGGCTCGCATAAACTCGGTTCGGTTCGCATAGACTTGACTCAGCTCTCTCATATTCGGCTCGGTTCACGTATATCTGGCTCGGTTCAGATAGATTCGGATCGATTTATATAGATTCGGCTAAATCTATAGTATGTAGACTCGGCTCGGTTCACGTAGACCCGGCTCGGTTCACGAAGATGCGGTTCGGTTCACATACATTTAGCTCGGCTCGCATAAACTCGGTTCGGTTGGCATAGACTTGACTCAGCTCTCTCATATTCGGCTCGGTTCAAATAGATTCGTATCGATTTATATAGATTCGGCTAAATCTATAGTAAGTAGACCCGGCTCGGTTCACGTAGATGTGGTTCGGTTCACATACATTAAGCTCGGCTCGCATAAACTCGGTTCGGTTCGCATAGACTTGACTCAGCTCTCTCATATTCGGCTCGGTTCACGTATATCTGGCTCGGTTCAGATAGATTCGGATCGATTTATATAGATTCGGCTAAATCTATAGTAAGTAGACCCGGCTCGGTTCACATACATTAAGCTCGGCTCGCATAAACTCGGTTCGGTTAGCATAGACTTGACTCAGCTCTCTCATATTCGGCTCGGTTCAAATAGATTCGCATCGATTTATATAGATTCGGCTAAATCTATAGTAAGTAGACACGGCTCGGTTCATGTATATCTGGCTCGGTTCAGATAGATTCGGATCGATTTATATAGATTTGGCTCAATCTATAGTAAGTATACTCGGTTCGGTTCGCGTAGATGCGGTTCGGTTTACATTCATTCAGCTCGGCTCGCATAAACTCGGTTCGGTTCGCATAGACTTAACTCAGCTCTTTCATATTCGGCTCGGTTCAAATATTTTCGGATCGGCTCACATAGATTGCTCAGCGTGTATATTGTGGGAACAATGGCCAACGCTCATCGATAGATTTGAGTCAGATTGATTCGCAGAGCCGAGCCGGTGTACTCACCAAATCAAGAGCCGTGAGAAGTGGGCTTTTTCAACAGCTACGACGTGTTGTGAACAATATTTTTTCATTGAAAGAGCGTTGCCAGTCTTTATGCCTAACAATGGATCACTTTTGATAAGTTAAAAAGTTTGGGCAGAAGTTAATTTGTTTTAAATTTTTATTGCAATTAACTTAAGCTAACGGAAAATAGCATACGCGCCTGATAAATAAATAAAAACAAATTTACATGCATACATTTGTTACTGTTTGGTAGCAAAATGTATGTACTTAAAATAAAAACAAATAAAAAAAAAGTAGACTAGAAAGCTTTGAAGTCTAAGGAGGAGCCTGATCGGGTTATATGGGTTGGTTACTAGGCTGTTTTTGCCAGCTGGATTCCCGAGATCACGGAGCTTGCTGCGAATAGGCCCAAATATGGTGGATCGTATTCCAAAGACGTGCGGCGCAGGTATAACTTGAAGGAGACCTTTTTCCTAACCACTTAATTAATTAATTGGTTAATGACATGGTACCATACTTTTTCAGTTTATTATATAGCACTTACAATGCTGACATGCGTTAGTTTATTAAAGACACATTTAATTAATAATAATATTAAATGCTGCTAAGGCCCTACCATCAAGGGACGACCAGTATTACCATTAGGGACCATTTAAAAAAAAAAATAGATTTATCGTTTCCAAAACGTTTTTTATGTACCACTGTTACGACCAATTCATTTCCTAAAATCCAGGGCCTTAGCAAAGTTTGAAAATTTTGAATTCTTAAAATAATTGGAGATAGACCAGACGTTCTTAGATAGACTACTAGCATGCTAAAATAGCTTTTTCAACAACGCACAACATACTGTATGCTAACAAAGATTATAAACATAATATGCTTATTATTTATAGAATGACAAAAATAGAATCTCATTTGTAAATAAATCTTGATTTTTTATTGTTAATATCTCGTGCAATATACGCGTAAAATTAACAGGCTTGTTATAAAAAGTACAAAAAATGTGAGACAATTAGATTGATTCGTAGAACCGCTAGTCGCGTCAGATGGATTCGCTCAGCCTGCAAGCGTGTCAGATCGACTCGCTGAGCCAAGAAGCGCGTTATATCGGCTCGCTGAGCCGATAGGCGCGTCGGATTGTTTCACAGAGCCGGAGAGCGCGTCAGATCGGCTCGATGAGCCATCAATTGCGTTTGATCGGCTCGCTGAGCTAACAAGCGCGTTTGATCGGCTCGCTGAGCCAACAAGCGCGTCAGATCGGCTCGCTGAGCCGATAGACGCCACGGATTGATTCACAGAGCCGGAGAGCACATCAGATCGGCTCGATGAGCCGTCAAGCGCGTTTGATCGACTCGCTGAGCTAGCAAGCGCGTTTGATCGGCTCGCTGAGCCAACAAGCGCGTTAGGTCGGCTCGATGAGCCGATAGGCGCGTCGGATTGATTCGCAGAACCGGAGAGCGCGTCATATCGGCTCGATGAGCCGTCAAGCGCCTTAGATCGACTCGCTGAGCTAGCAAGCGTGTTAGATCGGCTCGCTGAGCCAACAATCGCGTTTGATCGGCTCGCTGAGCCGATAGGCGCGTCGGATTGATTCGCATAGCCGGAGAGCGCGTCATATCGGCTCGATGAGCCGTCAAGCGCGTTGGATCGACTCTCTGAGTCAGCAAGCGCGTTAGATCGGCTTGCTGAGCCGATAGGCTCGTCGGATTGATTCGCAGAACCGGAGAGTGCGTCAGATCGGCTCGATGAGCCGTCAAGCGCGTTAGATCAACTCGCTGAGCTAGCAAGCGTGTTAGATCGGCTCGCCAACAATCTGAGTCAGCAAGCGCGTTAGATCGGCTTGCTGAGCCGATAGGCTCGTCGGATTGATTCGCAGAACCGGAGAGTGCGTCAGATCGGCTCGATGAGCCGTCAAGCGCGTTAGATCAACTCGCTGAGCCAACAATCGCGTTTGATCGGCTCGCTGAGCCGATAGGCGCGTCGGATTGATTCGCAGAGCCGGAGAGCGCGTCATATCGGCTCGATGAGCCGTCAGGCGCGTTGGATCGACTCTCTGAGTCAGCAAGCGCGTTAGATCGGCCCGCTGAGCCAACAATCGCGTTTGATCGGCTTGCTGAGCCGATAGGCGCGTCGGATTGATTCGCAGAACCTGAGAACAAGTCAGATTGGCTCGCTGAGCCGGTAAGCGCGTTAGATTGGTTTGTTGAGTCAATAGGCGCGTCAGAATGATTCACAAAGCCAGTAAGCGCATCAGTTTGATACTCTGAGTCGGTAGAAGGGTCAGATTGATTCGGTGAATTGGTAGAACATTCAGATATGTGAACAAATGATAAAATTCTAGTGTGAGCATACAGAATGGTTTGTTTTTTAGCTTGTCTAGATAGCGAAGCCCCATAGTTATTTTAGTTGCACCTGCACAGCCTGTTTAAGCCACGCACACGCGTACATACATGCGTGCAGGATTATGAATAATGTGTAAAAAAATTTTACATAATTTTCTTAATAACTGATAACAGTTCAATAAAGTAACTCAATTCACTCTCATAAATATTGATTAATGGTATATTTTTTCCTATAAAAGGTAAAATTTAGTACTATAAAAAATACCCTAAAACTAATAAGTATTTACTTCCAATATAAACGAAAATGTAATGAACTGATTTATTCGAGGCTAAGTAAAGGTAACGGAACAAAAAAAAATACGTTTATCAAGAATTCCAAAAATATTTAAGTGGAATATTTAATATACATATGTTGATGCAACTTGTAAAGTAACTGTATTAAAAATAATTTAAAGGAAATGGTAATAAGACGAATATTTGTAATAAAAACAGACATTATTAAAATCAGGATATTCCAGGATATTTTGACATTGTATATTTTTTGGAATAACCTGACTGAAAGCGAAATCCTTTTTTATAAATTGGAATCAACATCACAAATATTTAAAGCTAAAAAATGGAGGTTATTAGTTCACGACACAGTATCAATTTTCACAACGAACGCTTGACACAAAAATGGACCCCTTTTGAGAACCTTTTTAAACATTTTTACATCGACATGGGCATATTAATTATCTCGGTAGGGGAGGAGGGCAAAGTCAAAACAATTCCAAAACATTTATTGAAAATTGTGTACAGCCCTTCAAGAAATGAATCAGAAAATTTAATTTAAAAAAAAAATATTATAAGTTTGTGCAATGAAATTTTTGCCCTCTCCTAGGCCCCTTTTGATACGCCCATGGCGTTCATTTGTAAAGAGTTAGGAAAATGAATTAGTGGTCTGATAGGGTTGTTGCTAATTAAGCGGGGCTAGAATTAAGATTAACATTAATTAAGCTCGGTTATTATATAATTAGATTTTGTTATATTTTATATTTACATAGCTACAACATTTCAATTTAAATTTGATTTTCAGGACGCATGAATAAAGTTAAATTAAATTATACAATTTAGATAGTACGCATTTGTTTATAAGTTGCAAGATCAATGTGCTGCTTTTACTAAATGTAACATGAATAAATGAAAGCCAAGTGGTTTATGTCGAAAAGGTCAAAACAATAAAAAAATTAATAAATAATCCAAACCAGGCATTTCTTCTTTTTAATTAATATTTTACTAAAAAGGCTCCTCTTTAGGCCATCAATAATTAAGTATTTTTTTGATGTTGTGATTAGATAGGTGTTTACCTCCACAACTCCTCCATTTGCCTACAGTCATAACTATCCCTCTTCAACTTCGAAACTTTATCTAAAATGTACTTACTGTTCTATTGCAAGACACACATATTTGTTGTTGTTAATTTAAAAGAATTTGAAACGAATGTTTTTGAATTTTGGTGCCTCTAATTTTAAATCTAAATTATTAAAAAATTAATTAACAACAACATATATACAATGTGATCATTTTGATATCATCATTCATTAGAATATTATTTGTTTGTGCGGCTGTCCTTATAGGCGATATTCGCCAGTTGTATCCCAGAAATAATAGACTTGATCGGCACTAGACCAAAATATGGAGGCACTTTGAAGAATGAAAGAGGCAGAAGGTGAGATTCGAAAACTTTTGATTGTTTTGTCTTCCTTTTAGTTCGGTACTATACAAATTTTAAAAAGAACAAAAAAAAAAAAACAGAAAAATATAAGTAAAATCTGCCCATAAGCAGGCGAACATTTCCATTTTTCAGTTGCACGCTTATTGTAACCTATTAGTCATCTCATTAATATATTCTTTACCCTCCAATGTACATTTAAGACAACAAAAAACTTATATAGTGTACACGGTGATTCAAATTCAGTAGTGCACGCAGCTCGGTACCCAAAAATGGTAACGTCAAACACAATCAGCTTCTTTGCTTATTTGTAGCCATTAATTGTGTAGTTTCATGTTTACAGTAATCAGTACATAAATGTTGTATTAAAATAATAATTAAATATATTAATTTTCAAAACAACGTAATTTTCTAACCATATTTTTGTAATATGGATTAAATTTCTTTTTTATGTCGTAGATATTTGTTAAAATACTAAAAAAATGCACTAATTGCATTACTAGAAGTCGATATGTTGCTTTACCTTGATATCAAATCTTAAAAGTTGCTCACAAAAGTTAAAAATATTTTTTCAAAAATTTATTAAAAAGGCAAGCGATTTTGAGAGAATTTGAATCACTGAAATATAATAGCAGTTACTTAAAAAGGGTTTCGCAACTTAATATGCAAGTAATATTTTTCAGACTTTTGTAGTGAACTAGGTAGTTTATAAAATATATTTAAGTAATTACTATTTATTATATTTAACGAAATCTATAATTATGTGCGTTTTATAGCCTGGCAATTCTACATCTAATTAAAAAAAAAGAGAACGATAGACAGGCATATGATTAAAACAATTTAAATTATTTATAAAAACGTTTTACCATACGGTATCTATAAAAAAAAATCGATGCATGCTTTAGTCAATCAGTAAGAAAAGTGCGTGGCCAGGCTGTGTTCACCAGTGCTCGATTTTAAAGCTTTAGATATAGATTAATTGATTACCTAACTTGGTCTGATTGTGAGATTTTTTTATATACATTAAAATAACATATTTTGTGTAAGATGCATGTCATCATGCATTGCAGTATTCTTGCAAAGAAGAGACTTCCTCTCTTTTATGTCAACCTGATATTTATAAACCTCCTCTCTTTTATGCGAGCCTAATACTTTTTACGAAGAATGAATAAAATAGAGTTATAAAGGGTGTTAGATATATTTTTTCTTGATAGGAAACTACATCGACGTATCGCCTCAAATAAAGGCTTCCTCAGGGTTAATTTAATTTTGTAACTTAACTTTGAGAAAGCCTCAGCAACATCAATGTAGTTTCTTACTAAATTTAATTCCTTACACCTTTCATAGTCATGATTTGTTCATTATTTGTTTTAAAATAAAAGGGTAAGTTATGGATTATATTAACATTTTTTATGGATTATTTTTGAATTTAGTATTTGACATGCAACTTGCATAATTTTTTATTACCTATTAACTAGTTATAGCTTGGAGTGTTGATAAGAGTTTTTCTTCAGTTACTTCTATACATTTGTTATAAGAGTAGCATTAACATTATTTAATTGAAGCTTTTTATGTAGATTAACAAATTAGTTTGATAAATAATCATAAAAGTTGGGCTTACCATTGGATGAAAAATAAATAAGAAAAAAAGCATTTAAAAATATAAATGAAACCGCTTTGCTTGTTTCACAAAAGTTACTTAATGTAAAAGACTATATACGCTTAAAATGAAGATATAGGTCACGATTTCGAACACATTAGCCTTCGTCAATAATAAAAAGTGAAGTACTCTCATTCTAGAGCGCTTTTGGAATGGGGGTTAATATTTCTAAAAAATAAATTCTCATAAAAAAATTGATGACAATGAGAGCTTCAACCAAAGTAAGCAATAGTCGCGCATCATCTGCGCGAGCACTCTGCTTCGTGGACGAAGGGGCAGGCATTAAATATATTTCTAAAACAAACCAAGCGTTTTCACCTTTTAAATTCTTTTTCCGAATTAATTTAATAACAAAATTAATTTTTTACAATGAAACACGTTGCTACCACATTTGACAAAAAATAATTAAAGAGGTTTATTGTAATTTAACGTTAAATTGATTGTCATCTTTATTTAATTATTATTATTTAAAAAGTAGTAAATTATCAAAATTGTATTTAATTGTAATTAATAAGTGATTAAATTAAACTTATCTTAGTAAGTACTTAGTAAAGTAACAATAGAAAATATTTTTTTTTTTAAAATATATTTTTATGTGAAACACATTTGCTAATATTAATATGTCCTAGGCATATTGTCGTATGCGGCCATATAACCTACGAATCAGTGTCTCACTTCCTGAAGGATTTCCTCCACGAAGACCGTGAAGATGTAGACGTTGAAGTTGTATTTCTACACAGGTAACTTACTGCTAATGAATGTTTTTAAAAGTTTGTTTAACAAAAACCATTCCGCGTTCAAAAAAAATGGAAGCTGCAATAATTTACTTTATTTGTAAATGGATCATCTATACTTTATCTTTTTAAATACCTAACTTTGAAAGAGAAGATCGATTGCAATATTGCAATCATTTGAATTCGCTTGATTTGTAGAAAAGAACCAGATTTGGAGTTGGAGGGTCTTCTAAAACGCCACTACACAACTGTGGAATTTTTTCAGGGAACTATGATGAACGCGGTTGACCTTGAGAGAGTCAAGGTACCCAAGAATTCCAGAATTTTATTGGGAAGCGTGTTTTTTTGTGCTTTATTATTTAATTTATATTAATACTCGAATGAGATTTTTATCACGACATAACGACCAATTTGTGTAAAATGTATCACGAAGACTCGGCAGCGACTGAAAGGAGAACTCATTGTGCAGTGGTATTTATACGGAGATGTAGTGGGAGCACCAGGGCGCCGCCGGCATCTGATCTCCGATTGGACGGCGCCTTCAATACCCCCACCACTTCTCAGTATAAATAGCATTGCACATATTGCTTCTCGCTCTGTTGCTGATGGAGACTTCCTAACGCAGTATTCACTGACAGACGAAACGTTTAGATGTAACTGTTGATTTTGAAGTCGTTGATAAGAGTTTCATTCAGAATTAATAAAAATAGTGTTTGCGTAGTGATTAAATTTCTTTATTGAAACTTGATATATTTAGAAGTACCTAAGCAGGTGCGCGCCTATTCGCTCGCTGCATGGTATTTGCAGAAATGATGGAATGACAGCAAGTTTCAAGGACCTAGAACTCATACCTGTTCTCATTTTGTTTTTTGATTTATTTTTCTCGATTTAATAAAAAAAATTTTTGGTAACAATCTCGTTGTATAGGAAGCCGCCTGATCTTGAACTGGAAGGTCTTTTCAAGAGACATTTTACTACAGTAGAATTCTTCCAGGGTACCATTATGAATCCCATTGATCTACAAAGGGTAAAGGTAAGTCGGGGCGAAATACACCAACCCCATTCGTCACGCCCAAAAAAATAAGCGCGAAGTTGAAAAATAAAAATAAAAAATAGGGGATACTTAAAATCACGTCCTTTTTATTTTTTGTATTTTCAAAAATACCCGTAATGATGTTTTAAAGATTTCTATTTTGCTTTTTGTATTTTTCTTATCTCTTCCTTTAGATCTATTTAACAGAGATTAACTAACCCATTCTTGTAGATCTAATCAATAAAAGTGTTCGTACTATATTAGACGACTAATTTTAGAAGTGTTTCCAAAAAATTGCTGGCTTTTTAAATACAAAAAAGAAAAAAAACTTTTCAAATATTTTTGATTTATTTTTTCACATAAGAAAAAATTATAAAATAAATTAAAGTCTTTAAATAAATTTTATTTTAGCGTAGTGAAAAATAGTTTTACCAGCTCACACTGAGGGATATGTAATAAAAAAATATTTTTCTTAGAATTTAGCCGAAAAAAAAATGTGTAGTTCAGTAAAGTAATTAAATTTAGACACAAAATTTACCAGGTGAATCGCTGACATTCCTGGAATTTTATTAATCGATCTCCCTGCTGATAAGTTGTGATAAACGTTTTATTTATATTTTAAATCTTCGACAACTTATATTTTTGGTAAGTCGTACTAGGTCTTTGAAATTTTTTTGGGTATACTCCACGTGAGCCATACCTTTTTAATTAATTTAAAAAAATCTTTGGACAAGACATTCATTAAAATTGAAAATCAGATACCATATTTTTTATATTGTTAAATTTAGTTGCAACCCTATAATTTCAATTCATGATTCAATGTTAATATGGGCAAAAATTTGGGACAATACTATAAACAAATGAAAACTGCAGCAATAAAATAAATAAAAATAAATACCAAAAATTTCTTATTTTGTTCCTTTGATGGCTCAAGTGGTTTATACCAAAATGTTTGGCCATACATTATAAAATTATGCTCTGCAAAGCTTTATATTATTAACAATATTAAATAGAAAATTCTAATTTGATAAATTGCTCTCTATATTGGTTTTTGCATGACGACTTTTAGCTGGTAAAAATTAGATTTTTAATATTAATAGGCTGCATATATTCTGCACTAACGAATGATGGGCCCAGGACACTTAATTTGGTTATGAATAATTTAGTTAACAATTTGGTAGTTGCATTAAAATTAATTGCGTTGTTAAGTGGAGGAAAATTAATTAGGGTACGCTCCACTGTCTTAACTGCTCTACCCTTCCATTTACAACCACTTATATTACATTAAAAACCACACTTGACATCGCAAAAAATTCGTACTTAAATGGAGCCACATTTTTCTATTTTTTTCTTTTTTGAGCTTCATTCGAGTATCTATTTTTTATTAAGTATGATATTGTAGACTTTAAAATGTGAGTGCATGATTTCTTTAATTTAATTAATTATGTAGGTTTATTCGATAAACAAAAATAATTCTCTCGGAGACCATCTCAAAATTACGTTGTATAATTGCACATTTTATTTATGTATAACGAAATACAAATTAGTTCTCTGAAACGTTTTGAAATTAATTACACACAACGTGAAACAATTTGGCAAAGTACTTAATTAGTTGTTTATTTATCTACTGTTGAATTTGCTTTGCTTAAAAAAAATTGGATCATATGATACACGATAGATATATCGATAGGAAAATCAGAAAGGGATGGTATTAGTAGAGTACCTAAACAGGGTAGGTTCGATTAATTGGGGAATAATGAAAGTGTTTTAACAGGTACACGAAGCTGATGCATGTTTGGTTCTGGCTAACAAGTACTGTCAAGATCCAGACGCTGAAGATGCAGCTAACATAATGAGGGTTATTTCTATCAAAAATTACAGCGACGATATTAGAGTTATTATTCAATTAATGCAGTACCATAATAAGGTAAGAAGGGACCCATAACTGGTAGATCTAACGGTTAAGAAACCCCTTAAGTACGGTTAACCCTTCTGTTGGAGTTTTGTAAAAAAAAATTCGAATTACTTAATTGAAAATGTCACGTTAAAATATTTTAGGCTTATTTACTGAACATTCCATCCTGGGATTGGAAGCAAGGTGATGACGTAATCTGCTTGGCAGAACTGAAACTGGGGTTCATCGCCCAGTCTTGCTTAGCACCAGGTTTTTCCACGATGATGGCCAACCTCTTTGCTATGAGATCGTTTAAAACGGTGAGTACCGAATTAAAACTTAATTTCACTTTAATTACCGATTCAAATTATAAATAGTATTCTTGAAAATGATCCCAAACTTGTTGTTAGTTACTCCTTAAATTTAAAAAAGATCCATAGATGGTATTTCTCAATAACCAAGGCGACTACTTCAGTGAATACCGTATTTACAACGTCTATTACAAATATATCTCAAAGACTCGGTAGCTAGTGAATGGAGAACTGATTATGCACTGGTATTTATACTGAGATGTAGTGGGAGTACCGAGGCGACGTCGGTTGCTGATCTCCGATTGGACGGCGCGCCGGTACCCCCACCGCTACTCAATATAAATAGCAGTGCACATTCAGATTCCCACACTTTCGCTCACGAGACTTGCCTAGGACAATATTCACTGACGTTAACACTGACATTCGAAACGTTTAGATGTCAGTCGTTCACATTTCTTCTGCTCACACAATTAAATTCGATTTATCATTGTAACAGGTGGATATTTTTAATTTTGTAAAATAACATTACAGTCTACAGAAATGCACGTGTGGACATATGATTATTTGAGAGGCACAGGAATGGAAATGTATACAGAAACGCTAAGCCCCTCGTTTATAGGGATGGTATTTGCGCACGCCACCGAGTAAGTGGCTTGAGGAGAAATGAAGCTCAGTCATTTTTTTGTGGTCTATTAGAATTTTTTCGTGGCAATTTTTATGTTGTATTTTAAAAAAAAAAAAACATTGTTTTATGTATGTTTTCGATATTCGCCACAAGGAAATGTAGCGAGCTACAGAAGCCTGTGGAGCAACAGGTTTATTAATGAAGTTAAATGGATAAAGTTCCGATTTGGTGTCATTTGCATGTTGACTTTGATTGAACATGAAAACCTTCTAAAGCATTGGGGGGTTTTCATGTTTTTAACGTATCGGGGGTGACACATAATCGAAATTGTATCTAATTACATTTCTGCTTCGTCAACCACAATATTTCTGTGTTTCGTAGTTATTTTGTCCACTGTGTTTCCGTTCAAATAACGTGACGAGTCTTTACATTCTAGTTTTTTTTTTTTTTTGGAAATTAAAAGTACAACGACTCTACCATAATTTTGACTAAAACAATTATAAAAATTAGGTAATCAATTATTAAAAACAAAAAAAAATTGGGAGGTCGTGGTCCTTTTGATTTACCATTTATTTTGTGATACTTAATTCGTGAGTCCTTTGAAGACTTCTATGTGTCGCTTTGGACGCTATGTAAAATGCAGCACATAAGTTTTAATTTTTGCTATTGTTTATTTTAATTATTTGTAAAAATCGGTTCATATCATAGAGGTAATAATAAAGATAGAAACAGCGCACCCTTTGGAAGAGCATCAGTTTACTACTTTCTGTCTTTGTCTACTTGCTTCTGAGGGAATGAGTTGGATCTCTGTTTAAATTTTGATAACAATTCAGTGTATAATAATTGAAAGAATTTGTTAGAGTAGAAACAACAATAAGTATGGATATAATTCGACAGTGGTATAATATTAATTACAGTCTCCTGACACTCAAGTGTGGCAGAACGATTACCTTCAAGGGACGGGGTGCGAGATGTATACCGAGACGCTATCCCCCTCGTTCACGGGGATGACTTTTTCACAAGCCAGCGAGTAAGAACTCATAAAACTAAAACGCGAATATTTTCTGTTTAACCCTTCTTTAACCCTACTTTTGTAGTTCCCAATTGCATATTAAACATCTTAACGAAGTAGTTTCTATCTCTGTCTTAACAACGTTTTCCCTAACTGTTTATCGTTTTCCATTGTGCACTAAAATTATTATAGTAGAATCTCGAGAAAGTTGCGGCATTCTGGGACACCGGTGGTAAGACCAGTGGCCGCCACAAGTCGTAGACGAGTTTCATTATACATTACATAGCATTGATGCAAACTGAACGTTCGAGTGGAGATGACTGGTGGCCACATCTAGTAACTCGATTGAGCCACTGGTCGTCGCGACTAGTGGCTCGATTAAGTTACTAGTGGCATACTGTGCAATAGCTGCGTATTCGGCGGATAGTAAAGACACGAAAAGTCGTTGGCCTTTCAAATTTTAAAAGTTCTTCTTTGAATTCTAACAAATCGAGGTTCTACTATAAACAAACCCCTACTATTAGTGAATCTTTCATATTAAGAAATTTTGGTAACATGATTTAAGAAAATATCAAACGATTAATAAAAGATATTCCAAATATTAAAAAGACAAAATGCATTTTAAGAATGATGTCTAGATTTTTCTTAAATTTTGTGCCTGACTCCTTTTAGAAAGAGGTAGATTAGAATAATGCGTCGCATGGTTTCAAAAACAGACTATAGGCAAGGGTAGAAAATGGATAATATAGATGTATGGAGTTCTTTCTTTCTCTAGTACTAATATTTTTTTATTGTTTAGATAAACAAATTATTATAAACCATAATAACTATAAAAATACACTTATAAACCGAGCAAATTAATCACAATATAACTAACACCCCAAAAGTACACATAAATAAAATCATTTAAAGAAACTAACACGAATTAAATACTGTTGATAATATAATATTGCATGTTTCAAAATAAACAGTAAATATATTTGTTGGCATGGACATAACAATATTTGTTTTGCAATTTTTATAAATAATTCTCAATGTTTCCTTTCTTTTTGACACATTTATAACCTAAATCTGTGGATTCCGGCCGTGAAAGCCTACGTCCTCACACACACACAACACATATTGCTGCACCTTTAATGTTAGCTTCGGCTTATGCTGTTGGCTTCTAGAATGCACTCGTTATTTTTTTGTAAAATTAAACAAAATACAAAAGTACTGATTTCTATTCGTCATTAGGCTGTGTTTCACGAAACTTAAACTTCTGCTGTTGGCAATCGAAATTAAGGGTGGCGACGAAGGGACCGATTCCAAAATTTCAATCAACCCCCGAAGCGCAAAGATTCAAGCCAACACGCAGGGATTCTTTATTGCACAATCAGCAGATGAAGTTAAAAGGTAAGATTTAAAGGAGTACTGGTGGCCGCCACAAGTCGTGGACGATTTATTTTATATGCCATCAATGCAAAATGAGCGTTCAAGTGGTCATGTACGAGCCACAAGTTATGGAAATGTGGCGACATTAAGTCGTCTGTCCAAATGGTCGAAAAACGAGGCTACCCACAGCCACTAGTAAATGCTACAAGTGGTCACGTATAGCCACTAGTAACTGCGACTAGTGGCCACGTACAGCCACTAGTGAGTACGACCTGTGGGCGCATATTCCACCCCCCCAAAGAATGCGACTTGTAGCCGCGTATTGTCGTTGAAGACTACAACTAGTGGCTGCGTCTAGTAGCTGGGTTGCGCCACTGGTGGCAGCCACTAGTCGTTGCCTTCAACGGTCACGATTCTTTGCAATAAAGTTAAATTTTCTGTTCTTCTTGTTTTGGTGCTTTAAGTTACTAAGACTATCCTTTCCTTTAAAGGGCTTGGTACTACTGCAAGGCTTGCCACGACCAAATAAAGGACGAAACGTTAATAAAGAAGTGTAAATGTAAAAATTGTAAGTATTAATTTTCTTCCACTACTTTTCTGTACTTCATTTTAACGATAAGGAATTTCCATCAAAAATATTTTATTAAGTATTACATTATGGCTGTACATCCAAGTATTATATTGATTGTACCTTTTTCTCTAACATTGCCTACCTTGATCGATTACAACAAAGTGTTCTTAAAACTTTTTTAAAACCAAAACACTGGTACAGTGTCGACATGACGTGTACACTGGTAGCAACACAAGTTTTCGTTTCTTTTTCTTGTACGTAAAAAGTCGTAGAAGCATAACAATATTGAGAGCCTCCAGTTCTTTTGAAAAGCTTTGAACATTTACCTTCTGTTGTTTTTTTTTTTTCCAAATGTTAATTGTTATCAATCCTCACACAAATTTCTGTCTGTGGTGGCTTTTAGTGGCAGTACAACAACGTAAATGGTCACATGACATAGGTAACTTAATTTTCATTTCAGCATAGGTCTGTCTAGATCTGCTTCAGCCTGAATGAATAACTCTTCCATACTTCAGTAGTATTTTCTCATGGAGACGATAATGAGTCAGATAAAAATTCGAAACTTTTATCTTAAACTTTGGTAAAAATAAAAATTATTTTTGATGTATTAACTGAAGGCTTTCGCGTTCTTTATGAGAAAAACTACTTTATAAGACCTATTACTATTATTATTGAAAAGCATTAAAATTCACGCATATTGCATCAGTTTTTATCACTTACTAGTGAACTGAAACTGTAGAAGAATATCAGTCCTTTATTATAGACAACTGTGTTTTAAAACATTTTATTACATTACCCAAGACAACTGATAAAAAACTACATTACATTATTCGACACAATCTACATACACTCTTGATGTGTAACATCTTTACTCTCGGCTTGTGCAACGGAAATGGGTAAAAGGAGACCAACACTAAGACACATTTTTCATGCACCCTTCCGATCCGACGAGTCACTAGCTGTGGACGTGGTTAGCGACCACAACTTGTGGCGACTTAAAGCACAAACGGTCGAAAAACCAGACACGGCCAGTCTGGCCACTAGTGACAGAGACTTGTGGCTACGTACAGCCACTAGTAAACGCTACCAGTGGCTCCACACATACGCTGGAAACTACGACTGATGGCTGTCTAGTAGCTCTGTTAAGCCACTGGTGGAAGCCACTAGTCGTCGCCACTGGTGGGGAGTGAGGATCGGGCATGTGACGGAAAGATGCAAACTCAGACACTCGTCTGACTGCATGATCGTAGTCGAATCGGAAGTGTGTGTGGCGCCCTTAAGAACGTAACCTCAGAGTGCGACAGATGCTTCAAGATCTTATCATTATAGATTTCGAGATTAGATGTTGCACATTATTGGCGTTTATTATGACTCGTTCAATTCTTTTACTTTCCATATTACACTGACGACATTAAGTACTTCTTATGTACACAATTTTTACAACTGAATTAAAATTTTGTGTAAATGCTCATCATTACAATAGTTTTTTATCAGGAGCCTCTTTGGAAAATATTTATGAACTTTTTGATTGTTGAAATAATTTATTATTATTATTGTTATTATTATTATGCCTGGTAAAACTAATTAAAGGGAATGGTTAATTTCACTGTACACAAGACCCATTCGCACACCCTTGCATGAGTAAAATCGATTGAACTTTTCATCCTTTCGTAGAGGTACTTAATAAATGAACTATAATTTATAAATAATAAAAAATAATCGATGAAAGATCTGAAGAGAAGCCTAAAGAGGGATCGATGAAAATGTTTTTACATTTCCTGCAAGTTTTCTACTTTTGCAGATGTGGGAATGATGATGATGCAGACGGGCATGGTGATACAAAGTGTTAGAACCTCCTTTACACGACAATTGGAGGGTAGGCGTACCTCCCTTGTACCATGCTTATTTTATCTATTGCTTTTCTCGTAATACACAAGATACGAATTATCGTGGTCTTTAAAAAGATATTATAAAAAACGTACAAAAAAATAATATCAAAAGCACAAGCAAATGGCATGTAATGTGTGCTCATGTGCTAAGCTGTTGGAGTAGGCCTATGGTGTTTGTGCTAGATTACTATTATCTGTCGTATTTATCAAATTCCTCAAACTTTATTAATAGAAAATAGAAACAAGAGCATAAAGTATCGGGACAAATTTAAGATAGGCAGCCATCGAGATATTTTTTTATACAAAAGACTCTTTTTAGTAGGTCTATGGCATTTGAGCCAAATTTTATTTTTACAATTGATTGATTCGTTAGAAAGTTGATTATGTAGGTGATTCGTGAAGGTATGGAGGTGTGGGGGGTAATTTAATAATGTAAAGGGTTACGGAAATTAGTTAGCAATGTTTTGGTTCTTACTAACTCATTATAATTGGTTGCACAGTGGCTACATTCCGGAAAGGCGTACGGGCTGTTCAAATGGTTGGTCGGGCAAGTACGTACTTTTTCGCACACTCAGTACCATACAAAACTCTTAAATCACTACTTTTTTTGCATTTGTTTCTATCTGTTTACTAAAAAGTACTCACAATCTTCGTTACTCTGCGGGGCTCCACCACTATTTTTTTCTTTCTGTGATTCAATAAAAAATAGCTTTACAATTAAAATTCTTCAGTTCAGTTGGAATTTTAGATATGACTATGGCCTGTTAAGAGGGTGCTCCGATTAGGTCAGGAAATAATTGGATTTATACCTTCTGATACTTATGTTCTCCTGGTACAAAAATTGGAAATTTTGAAGAAATATTACATGTGGAGTGAATTAGGAAATAATTAATAATTTATACCTTCTGATACTTATGTTCTCCTGGTACAAAAATTGAAAATTTTGAAGAAATATTAAGAACTTCCATATACAGAGGGTCAATCAGGAAATAATTGGACGTATACCTCCTGTTATTTATATTCTCCTGGTACAAAAATTGGAAATTTTGAAGAAACATTAAGAACTTCCATATACAGAGGGTCAATCAGGAAATAATTGGACGTATACCTCCTGTTATTTATATTCTCCTGGTACAAAAATTGGAAATTTTGAAGAAACATTAAGAACTTCCATATACAGAGGGTCAATCAGGAAATAATTGGACGTTTACCTCCTGTTATTTATATTCTCCTGGTACAAAAATCGGAAATTTTGAAGAAACATTAAGAACTTCCATATACAGAGGGTCAATCAGAAAATAATTGAACGTATACCTCCTGTTATTTATATTCTCCTGGTACAAAAAACGAAACCACCCCCTAAAATTTCAACTGCTCTGAAAATTTTAATTCCACAGCCTCAAAATCGTTCATCTGTTACATTTTACTGTTGATAAAAGAAAAGCACTTGGCAATTTTCTTATTCCGTTTCGTTTTTAAATGTGTTAATATCTACTACCAAGACGAGTGTGAAAATTTGCAAATTTTTGGTCGTGTCTTTTTGAACTATGTTTAATAACATTAACTCTTAGTTTTATGCAGTGGCGAATGGTTACAAGAGGCCCTCGGGCTTTATTCTTCCTTTATTTATGAAAATTGTTAATTTTTTGCCAATTGCAAAATATAATCAAATAAGAATTTAAACGCAAATAACTCTATGAATTTATAGAGAAACATTGTAGATACGTACATACAGAGTAGAAACTTTAAAAACCAATAATTACATATTAATTATTTGTTTGTATAAATATTGTAAATTTCATTTGAAACACTTTTTACTGTAAAAAATACCTGCACACTCATATTGGAGCTTCGCAGAGGATCTGTACAACGCATAGTGTTTCGTTCTTATAAATTAATTATAATTTGTACCATCAGTGTATTATATTATTGTTTTAAAGATAGAATTATAAAAACAATTTTAAAATTAATTAGTATGTGCGTTTGTACACATACTTGTATTTTTCTTACTATTATCACACCTAACAAGTCTCTTAACACAGTTACAATGTCTTAACAGTTCTTTATCTAATAATTGATGTGCTAGTAATAGCTGATTGTTGTGATTTGTTCAGATTAGTATTGGTGTTCTGTAGCACTGTTTTTTTAGGAAAGAAATTTCAAAAATTTTTTTAAAAGAATCAATAATCTACTTTATTTGCCGAATTAAAAAAAAAGAACAATATTTACATCTTATTTCATAGAGAGGATCATCAAAGTATCATTTCGATTTTAGATGCATGAAATAATTAATTTTAAAGCTTTTTTAAAAAAAAAATAGGAAACTGACAATAAGAAATATTTTTCATAAATTTTACTTTATCTGATTCCAAAAGGGGTCTGGATTTCGGATCCACCCCCTTATGTATCATCGAATCTCGTTAATATCCTCCTCATTCATTACTACTAATTAGATCGGACAACTTAATTAGATACTATTGAGGGTATTGTTTGATTTATTTTCTATTATAAATTTTGCTTGGGCTACAGGTGAGGACTACACACATTTATTGTCAAGTAAGTTTAAAGATCACAGCCCCCATCGTGTTGCTGGGTTTGAGTCCAGCTCAAAGCGAAAACTCTACTCTCTAAACGGCCCAAGAGTATAAAAGAGTAACACATATGCATACGCCATGGGTGTAGTCACGATTTTGTCGGGGGATAATATACATATTTTGTTATTAACATAAAAAAAATTAAATTCAAAGAGCCTTGGAGAAAACGAAAATGACTACGTCCATGGCATACCACCCACTTTAGATTTTTTAAAACCATAACAACGACTTGCATGGTGTGGTTTTCTACCCCGTCTGTCAGCACATTTGTTTGCATGTGTTACCACGCAAGCTCGTCTTCTCAATTCTTCGTTGCATGCTTTGCTTGTAAATTTCTTCAGAATTTTTTATATATTATGATCAGGTACTATTAATCGTTAATTACTTAATTAATTTAATACCGGTTTTTGATATAACGATATAAAAAAAGTGATCAAAATTTCATGACGTATAGTATATTCAGGTAGATTTTGCTAAAGCTTCAGTTTAAAATATAAAAATTTAGCTTTTAAATAAATTGTTAATTAATTATTATTAATGCAGGCTTGATAAGAATAAGTAGAATTTTGATGTAAAAAACACACGAAAAAAACTCAGTAACGTAGAAAGTAACTTTTAGTTGTAAAACGCTTTAAAGTGTTACATAATAGGTAATTTAGAGCACTGAGGATTAGATTGGTGTTTTAGTTTCAATATATGTCGTCCTAGAAAATTATTTGTGTTTGCAGATGAACTTCACCCCCCTCCAACATTTACTCCACCTGAATTACCAAAGAAAGTGCATGTTAGAGGTAAAAATTTTATATTGTTTGATTTAACAAAGCATTTTTTTCCTATATATTTTTTTGTCTGTTATTTTAATTACATATACAGTATTAGTTAGAATAAATTTTGTGTGAGATTGTAATTGATTGATTAATTAATTGATGGGTAGTTTTGTTCTGTCTCGAAATTCATTCTGATATTAAGAAGACTACTTTTCTTACAGGTGATATTACAAGAAACGACGATGCTAATTGTAAGTACTATTTTTTAATTCTATTTTAAAAATTCGACCTCCATTTTGAAAATAAAATAAATTAATTTAAATAAATACCCATTTATATTAACTAATATGAGTACATACACTAACCAGTGGCGTACATACTATTAGTATGTGCACCCACCTCGCCTATTTTTTTTTAACTATTTTCGATTTGTTTTAAACAAATGTTGAAAGCCACAATTTTTTGATACCCAATCCAAAAGTTGTATAAAAATTATCAAATACTTGTTAAATATTTTAGTAAATCGTCGAAACCATGTGACAAAACCTGCAAATACACTTCCAACTGCAAATATGGTGAACTCGACCAAACAAGTCAACAAAGTAAAACCAAATGTAAATAGGAACAATAATGAAACTGCTACTTCTCCTGGTGTGAATGGAAGGTAAAAAATGTTTTTTTTTTATTTTAATTTTTTTATATTTATACAAATATAAATTACGATAGGTTAATTCAATTCGTGGTATATTTATTTAATTGACACGTTTTCAAATTTTTGCCAAAAATTTTCTGTAATCAATCACTTTTCTCGCAAACTAACATTGATTGCATTTTCCTTTTCAATTTGGTGTTTGTGAATAACAAAAAACTACATAAAGCATGGATACTATCTTGTCAATAAAAAGAAAATACAATCTAACAATTTTTTTTCACATATCAAAACTGAACAGAAATTCAAGACTAAAATATTTACATAGTTACAATTGCAATCGATAGTTGGAATTTTTTAATATATTTTTTATTCACTATAATGTGTTTTTTTAAATATTTTCCTTTTACACGTTCGCACTTACAACATTAACATTTCAAATCACACCTACTGTTTACAGCACCTTTTTTTATCAAAAAGTTTTGGAGTGAATTTTCACTACCCACACACCCAAGTTACATTTTCATCTCACAAACCGAAGGAAATTTATTTACAAATCAGTGCTAATAATTGGGCTAAAGACTTAAATATTAGTGCTGAGTTTTAGCCCAGTTAGCGTTAGGGATGCTGAGTTAATTGAGAGATCGACTCCAATCGATACCGTTAGATCGAGTGTGGCAATCGATCTAAGATCAGCATCCCTATTAAGGAACTAAAAGTGATTTTGGGTCAAATGTAAGGAACTAGCACCTTTTAGTGCTTTAGTCAATATTGACTAAGTCAGCATTAATAGATCTGTGTATTTTTAGGTGAAGTAACAAACTTATTACACAAGGGAGAGCTTTCACAAACATCTTGACATCTAGCATTCTTTAACTATTTTCTTATTGCACAACACATAAATATTTATACTACATTACAAACGACATAATGCAACACCTTTGTCAACCATCACTGGTGAACGTTGTTATTCGAACAAACATAAGAAAGGAACTTTATAATTTAAAGCCACCAGTGGCTCAGCAGGGCTACTATATGCAGCCACCAGTCTGCCACAAGTTGCCAGATGCAGCCACCACTCACAGATATAAAGGGCCAATTGCTCCCTCATATATATATATATAAAAAATCTTGACAACGACTTGTAGTCACCACTGGTAGTTCTCGGGACTTGTGGCCTCCACTAGCCGTTGCCATGACTTGTGGCTGTCACTAGTTGTAGTTGTGACTTTGACTGCCACTAGTCGTAATCAGTGACTTAATGTGTGTGTGGTCGCCACTGGTAGTTCTCGTTACTTCTAGCCGCCACTAGCAGTTGCCATGACTTTGACTGCCAGTAGTCGTCATCAGTGACTCAATGTGTGTGTGGCCCCGCCACTAGTCGCTGTACGACTTGTGGCCCTCACTAGCCATTGTCATGACTTGTGACTGTCACTAGTTGTAGTCGTCACTTTGGCTGCCACTAGTCGTAATCAGTGACTCAATGTGTTTGTAGTCGCCACTAGCAGTTGCCATGACTTTGACTGCCAGTAGTCATCATCAGTGACTCAATGAATGCGTGACCGCCACTGGTAGTTCTCGTGACTTGTGGCCGCAACTACTCGTTGTAACGACTTGTAGCTGTCACTAGTAGTCATCAGTGACTCAATGTGTAGCAGGGCTAAATCGATTGATTCTCTTCTTCTCAAACACCAAATTTTCGGCACGCTTCTGGACTCCTGATAAAAATTTGATTGAATAGCAACGTTCGCTCATTAACCGCCACAATCGTACACATACATTTATTTTTACACACATTAATAAATTAATTAGTGACTGCAAAGTTTACTTTCAAAATCAGTTTGACGATATGTGGTGTGGTGCTATTTTTGCTTTGCTATTTTCAGACCGCCGCCGGAACAGGACACAACAAGTTACGCCGGCTATCATCTTGCCTATGAAGTCAAAAAACTCATGTACGCTTCTGCTTTTTTTTTCTCTTGACAGTTTTGCCTGTCTTTGTTGCTGCTATTTTTTGTGCTACTTCTTTTTTTATACGCTCTTGCGTTAGTTAATAACAAACTAAATAAATGTGCATAAAATTCCTCTTCTTTTTGAGATTTTTTTTAATTAAGGCACACGATTGTTATCAGGGCATTTTTCGTAGATAATCGAATGAAAATAATTTAAAAAAAAATAGTTCTTTGGATGACTGCTTCGTTTGTTTATTTAATTAATTTTCATTCGTATTAAATTTTTAAAGAAAGAAGTATATGGTACGCCATTGGATTTTTTACAAAGTTTTGATAATTTTTTTCCTATTTCATGCAGTCATAAAGCAATTAACGATTAAAATTATTACTGCTAATAGAAGTGATACGTTGTTAAGATTGGAGTGGACGCGTTCTTCTTGTGACCTTTTGCACCAGCCGCTGTACATACTTCTATTACGTATAGTGCCAACAATATTATTATTTAAAATTAGAATCCATTTTTTTTAAATTAAGGATTGTTTTAGTTTGCTTTGGTTCTTAATAATTTAACTAGTTTTGTAGGTGATACATAATATAATATTAACTGTTGTGCTATTGAAAGCTTTGCATGAAGTGCTTTTTATGAAAAAAAGAAAAATTAGCCCCTAAACAAAGGGTATTTTCAAAAAATTCGTCAATGTTACAAGGTGTTTGCGTTATAAAAATTAATTAAAAATAGAATTAAAAAATAATCAGAATTTTAGAAGTGTTACCGTTAAAATGCTACTACAATTAGTTTAGAAAAGCTCTTGCCTCGACATGCTAGAGAATTTATTATTTAGTTACAAATAACTTTTTATGCAATCGATATAAATCAAATGCATATCTATTTTGCTGTTGCAAACTAACAAAAAAAAAAAACTATCCAAAGAAGAAGCGCCAGGCTGAAAGAGGTTTGATATTCATTGATAACAATGTATTGTAGGCCAACTAGTAGAAGTAGCGGTGGTAATAACCAAAACAGCAATGGCGTTGCTCTTCCGGTTGGTCTAGCCGATGATCAAGCAAAAGATTTCGATTTTGAAAAGACCGAAATGAAATATGACAGTACGGGTATGTTTCATTGGAGTCCAGCTAAAAATTTAGAAGACTGTCTTTTGGTAAGTAAATTAACAATTATTTCTCATTTCAGCAGTTTAAGAAAAGTACCATTTAATGGTACTTTCAATTCTTATTAGTTGTGGATTTCTCTTTCATCCATTTGTGCTCATTAGCACATTCATTTCTTTAGTAACTTTCTTTTTACATTAATTTTAAAATAAATTTTATGTAATCGACTAGTCAGGAATCTATAATTTTCACAGGATAGAAACCAGGCAGCCATGACGGTTCTCAACGGCCATGTCGTGGTTTGTTTATTTGCCGATCCAGATTCTCCTTTAATAGGTCTGAGGAATCTTGTAATGCCCTTAAGAGCCAGCAATTTCCATTATCACGAACTCAAACACGTTGTTATCGTTGGTTCTGTAGAATACATTCGACGTGAGTGGAAAATGCTCCAGAATTTACCAAAAATATCTGTGCTAAACGTAAGTAATTTTTTGGTTGAAATCAACATAATCTTTACAGAAGTTATTACTTTTTAAAGGGATCGCCATTGAGTAGGGCTGACCTTAGAGCTGTGAATGTGAATTTATGTGATATGTGTTGCATTCTTTCGGCAAAAGTGCCAAGCAACGATGATCCAACGTTAGCTGACAAGGAAGCCATTTTGGCCTCTTTGAATATTAAAGCTATGACGTTTGATGATACCATAGGGGTCTTGAGTCAAGTCAATGATGACGCTAATGGACAAGCAGGTAGTCCCATCGTTCTCCAAAGGAGAGGATCTGTTTATGGGGCTAATGTACCAATGATAACAGGTAGGAACCTTTTAGTTTTTTGGAAAATGTTGATGTTATCCACAAGTTCAATTTTAATGCTCTTTCAAATTATATCCAAATTTTCTAGAGCTTGTCAATGACAGTAACGTCCAGTTCTTGGATCAAGATGACGATGATGATCCTGACACTGAATTGTACTTGACTCAACCGTTTGCGTGTGGTACTGCTTTTGCAGTCAGTGTTTTGGACTCGCTCATGTCAACGGTAAGATTTAAATCAACATTAAATAATCCGACAGACAACTATTCTTCTTTTTTCAACATTTACGTAGACTTATTTCAACCAAAATGCCTTGACGTTGATTAGATCTTTGATAACTGGTGGAGCAACACCAGAACTGGAACTGATTCTGGCAGAAGGTGCCGGCCTAAGGGGGGGCTACAGGTAAAATTTTTAGACTTAAACCCGTGATTTTGGTCATTAAATTATAAATTTCAGTACTCCTGAGAGTTTATCAAATCGAGACAGATGTCGCGTTGGTCAGATTTCGTTGTATGATGGACCCCTTGCTCAATTCGGTGAGGGTGGAAAGTACGGGGACCTTTTCGTGTCTGCTTTGAAGCAATATGGTATGCTTTGTATTGGCCTTTACAGGTTTCGTGATACTAGCAATTCTTGTGATGCTAGTAGCAAGAGATACGTCATTACCAATCCTCCTGACGATTTTCAGCTGCTACCATCAGACCAAGTAAGAACCCTCTCATTATTTTTAATAAAATTCCTTGTCCACTGTGACCAAAGAAACAGTACGTGGTCATGGAGATGAGTGGGGACAAACAGGAAGGTTCCTGTCATTTCTTTTTTTGTTTCTTAGGTTTTCGTTTTAATGCAATTTGATCCTGGACTTGCTTATAAGCAAGTAAGGGGTCGAAATGGAGTAGGCCAGGGTAGTGGCACAGGAGGTGGAGGATCTAATAAAGACGACAATTCTTGACTATTACTTTGTAGCGCCCTTACTGACGGACCCTATTCATACATTTAACTTTTTCGTAAGACCTTTGTACGTATCGCCAGGACCCACCATTTAATTTATGCATTAAAATCATAATTTATTAGTGGAGATTAAAATAATATCCTTTAAAGCAATAAAGTAATTTTGACTTTTTCATATACAAAAGACATTTTTATTAAGGCAATAAGGGAACGTGTAGGTATATGTAAAGTTAGGTACCTGTTACCTAATATAGTTCAAAACTTAAAGAAAACATTTTCACTATTACGAATGTCTATCAGAAAAATTTAGAGGTTTTAGTGCATTCATTAAATGCATTATTTATTACCTATAAAAGTAGTGCTTTGGATACTTTTTAGTTTTTTAAATGCTTTTAAATAAATTCACTTTTGAAGTTAGAAAGAGGGGCGCTACTAAACGTATACCATACTACAACGTATTTGAATAACAACACCAAAGATATTATACATGATTTACTATACATAATATAGAATTTATTGAAAGAAATTAATTAAAAAATCACAAAAAGATAAAATCAAGTGACTGAGTGAATAACATTCAACGGACTATGGACGTAATAACGATCTTTAAAAGTGCTATTTGTGTTAGATAAATTAATTAAAATGTATTAGAAAGTATTGATTCATATATCGACATTTTCGGGTTTGTTGTAGTTTGTACCTAATGATTTGTGATCATCATAGGGCTGATTTAATATTGTAAGATATTTGTAAAGTGAAAATGTGATATGTCGTAAACAATTTAATTATTTGCAAAATTGACAACAGTACCATTAAAGTCAAAAGTAATGTATACGATAGAACTAGCTACTCTTGGTGACGTTTTGCTGATAAATTACCAAAGCGCCACCCTTATGATCCTAACACAGCTATTATCCATCATGTGAAAAGTTATAACACACAAATTAACGATCACATATTATTATAAGATATTGTACATTTGTCAAATTTGCAAAATAAAATGTGGGAACTTTTTTTTCCGTCACTTAAGAAAGACATAAATGGTGGTAGATGTTTTGTTATTTAAAACACCCGGCTTTCAGAATTTTAAAGACAAATTAATTCCTAATAAACAAAATATAAAAGACGATGTTTAGATGTAAATTTTGTTAATACTATTCGCGTGTATTATAAATGTAAGTCCTGTAAATAGGTACATTATTAGTATTTAATTAAGTATATAAATACATAGCAATGTTAAAATGTTTTCTACACCGGATTTTTGTGCTCTAACTGTGTGTATAAAAATACGAATTACAAATTATATAAAAAGAAAAATAAGATAAAACTATATATGTATAGGCACATTATAAGATTTGTTAAATGTATAAGACTCGTTTTAAAGGATAGTCAATTTTTATTATTATTGTTATTTCGAAAGCCTTTATCCCCATGTTATTTCATTAAAAATATTTTGTTTACCGATGTTGAATACGATACGAATTTATAAATAACATATACATATGAAAGTCAAAAGCAAAAATGTATCAAAATAAAATTTAGGAACGAAAAACGTCATCAGTAGGTACCTACTGGTTTTTTTACAAGATAATTTTGAAATGTTTGGGTTTAAATATTTGTTTGAAAATAGAAGAATATTTACGCGATGTACCTTGACTAATAGAAACAAAAATAAATGAGTGCCTCTAGTTAGCATATGTGCATTTGTAGACGAGATTTGTTGTTATACATCGGGAAACAAAAAAAAAATACATATATTAGAATGATTACCCATAATTTTTAGTTTTTCAGCTTCCATAGTATAATGGAAGAATATAAAGACACTGTGATGTTACATATGTTGGTAAAAAAATGTTAACAAAACAAGAAGACTACAAGGGCCATTCTTTAACGTATGTACTTAATAGGGTGGTTTAAAAAATAAGTGTTATTAAATTAAAGGCTTGGCACTTATCGAAATTTATAACGAAAATAAAAATAATGCTTTGTAATTTGTAATACTGGCAATACTGTTATCAGTAATCGTCTTACATTACGCGCTTTTATAAATATAATACATCTATTGTAAGTCTCGGTAGTACCTAAATATTTTCGTTTTAATATTTGTTAATAAATAATTTTATTGCACCCCAGTCTTTTAAAACAATTATTGTTAACAGTTATAGATGATAAAAGAACCTAACAGTTTAAATACAAACATTTCCATTGTCTTGCAGTGTTTATTTATCTCCCAGAATCTATATTTCGGACCATCATTGACCAATCAACAGTACAATTTAATCTTTTTGATTAGAAATGTAGAGTAAATAATTTACCGTCATTAACACAAATCAGAGTAGGAAAAATAACAGCATGATAGTTAAGATCATGTTCATCATAAGCGCATCTATTATCTAACGTTTGTTAGGGAAATACCTAGGAAAGAGTCGAAGGTATTTCTTTAAACGTTAGATAAAATGGCAAATATTTTCATTTTTAGTTCACTAATGGATATAATAGGGACAATATGTGAACCCTCAAGTACTTCTAAAGTTATGTTAATAAAATCTGACGCAGACGTTTACATTCTTATTAAATAAGATTTTGAAAACATAAGTACGCAATTTTTAGATTTTCCATATTTTTTCTAACTCTTCGCAAATTTCTTATCCACGATTCAGCAAAAAATCGTTTGGGAAATGCCTAAGAAAGGGTCAAAGGCATTTCCTTGAATATTGGATACATTGGTATATTCGCATCAACAACGATAGTGCGAACAAGTGTAAATCAGAACATTGATTAATAAAACTGGTTCAAAAAGTCCCAATTTTATATAAATAAGGTATTAACTATAAGTCTATCCCTCCCAAACGCCTCTTAAGTCTATTATTTATAATTCCGCGACCGATTGTCAGAGAAATGTCTCAGAAAGAGTCAAAGGCATTTCTAATCGACAGCGATGTGAATTTCGAAACGTAATGGCAACCAACCCTTTAAGTCCTTGTGTTTTAAGTTTAAAGATTAATTTATAAAATAAAATATTTCGATTTAAATGTTTTATTTACATTGATTTAATAATATACTAAGAAATACTTACACCTAAAAATTACATTTTACATTAAAAAAAAAAAATGAGAAAAGATTAGACGTTTATATAACGCGATGAGTAATAAAAAGCAATCATTCCGAATAATTCAGATACGGTCGATTATCACCAACCTAATGTCACCCAATTGCATAATAAAATAAATTGCCGTTATGATTGAAGTCTTAATATAAGAAAAAGGAAAAAACCAAACTTTCGTGTAAAATGGTATATAATTTTTACAGTAATTTATAAAATATTGTGCTAAGTAGCCGCCTTCATCAAGACCACAGACATCACAATTACTTATCCCTTTTTTACTCCTCCATCGGGACACAAGAGGATAGAAAGGATGATAACTCTTGTATATTTTTTCATTAAAATTACATTTACTTACGTCCTATGCTTGATAACCATAACAGAAGATCTTCCTATCATATTAATTTCCATCTTTCAAGCACACACCTATATCGTAATATAACCTAAAAAGATTCTAATTTAATCGTTTCGTAACCGGTATTCTCTTCTTTCTCCTTCTTTGCATTGAGAGCCAATGTTCGTAGTGCCTTTCGTTGGCTAGCCAGTCTTGATATTTATACCACCATTCCTCCCATTTAACGTAATCGTCGAGGCTCAAATCCCTCAAATAACCCAAATCTTTATAATACTGGTACCTAACACGAACGTCGTCCCATGACGCAAGACCCGAAGGTCCCGATGGCAAAAGCTCGTCAGGATAATGACCCTGAGGTACCGGCGAATGACTGAGATAAATACAAAGAAAACACAAATCAATTTACATATGCACCCCTCCCGCTGTTAGATCCAAATTAAATTACTTGTTAATAAAATAATTGCAAAGCTGGAAAAGAAATTTTAAAAATATTCAAATCAAAAGAAAATGTGCTTTTTAGACAAACAAAAAAAAAATTTCTGAAACGCAAGATATATTCGTACCTGTACCTTCTTGGTGGACTTCCATAAAGGTATTCATCTTCTTCGATCATCACCTTCAGATCTCCCCCGCTAGAGTTTTTCGTAATGCGCATGTTCTCGATGTCTCTTCTTTCCCTATCGATACTCCACTGCGCCATCTTGCCAAATCTCTCGGATAAAGTCAATCGAGTTGTAGCCACAATCGGAGTTATCGATGATTCAGAGCTGTCGTCCGAACCGGAAGAGTCTGGTGAACCGGGACGTTTGTTCGTGCGCTCCTTCTTTATTCTTTTCAGCATTACCTGTCGATTTTTTTAAGTCACTAACAATTTTGTTAATAATCTTAATTGTCTCACTGGTTCTGTAGGCTTTTTCTTCACGACCTTTTTATTTGCTGCCACAGGAGGAGTGACACCAGAGACGTCAATTATTTCACCGGCTCTGTTTCTGGGTCTGGGGGGAGGAGGCTGTCTTCTTGGGTCTCTAGGTTTATCTGATGATCCAGATCTACGAATTGGTGGTGTCATCGGTCGGGGCATACGACGAGCAACAGGCGAAGGTGATGGGGGTCGAGGTCTTGAGCGAGGCTTAGGAGATGTAGTAGGTTTGTTCGTAGAAGGCTTAGACCGATTACGCGAAGGAGATGCATATGAACGAGATCTAAGCCGGAAAATGCCAATATCAGTATACGACATTTAAGTTTCCCACATGTAGATATGATAAACGATAGACATTTCTTACCGTATTACGTGGAGATAGGTACAAACTGGTACCAATTATATTATTATATATCGTAGGTATGTTAAATGAAAAAAAAAAAAAAATTGACAAATTGAAATGTAGTAGGAAATCAAAATGTAAAAGAAACATGGAATCCTTTCGAGATTAAACAGAAGACACATACGAGACAGCAGAGAAAAAAATGTTGTAGACGAATATAAATGATAATGACATGGGGAATTTGAACCGTGGTGTGAAAGAGCACTCAAACATTAAAAATAAAAGCTGGTGAAACATTGTGTGGTTTAGCCTCAGCTGCGTGATACAGATAAAAAGAAAGTAACTTACCTGGATCGTACTCCATGTCGTGTACCGTCGCGACGTCGCCTGTTCTTCGGCGAACAAACGGAACACGAGTCGTCGGAGCAACTGGACAATGAACTGGCAGACGGCGATCGACGCCCGGGGGCGGCGCGAGGTGGTGGCGAGCGCGGCGATCGCGGCCGTGCGTGGTTGGAGGAAGCGTTCTTGTTGCGCGCGCTCGACGACGATAGCGTAGGCGGCGGTCTTCGGCTGCTGCCGACCGATGGCGGCGAGCGGCGCGTCGACGACGGCGGCGGAGACGACGGACGCCGGCGTGCGGACGGCGGCGGCGACCTACGCGACGACGAAGACATTGGCGGAGGCGGCGACCGAGGCGACCTACGACTGCCACCGCCGACCGGCGAACGCGAACGGCTACCGCCGCCACCGCGGCCGCCGCGATGATGCGGCGGCGACGGCGACGAACTGCCGTCCAAGTAGAGCGACTTGTAGCCGCTGTGACGCCAACTGTAAGAACAACACATAACCGGATAATATAAGAACGACTCTGACCACCCATTTAACATGATCCTTTTCCGCGCGATACGTGTGCGTTCTCGTTGGATACCGACCGAATGTTTCGTACGTAATAACGACGACCCGACGATAATAGTTAATCATCCAGAGCAAAGTGGGATTCATAAATGTTTTACTGTCTGCAAAGATATTGAAATTAAAACGATAAACTTCTATTTTGGACTTTTATGTATTAGATTCGTGCTGAAACTTAAACATACTCCACATTCTCTGCCGTATGTAATGTTTCAAAAAGTAAAGTATGTAAATTTTCACATCATAATGCCTTTATAAACGTTTGAGACCATTAGGGACCTTATCACTTGATTAAAAATTGATGCGGCAAACATTAAAGAAAATTTGAAATCTAAATTAAGGTTTAAATAAGGCCAACATCCATCTCATTGCAATAGTTATACCAAACGAAGCTCATTCAAATGATTTTAAGAACTAGTACAACTTTACCGATAAATGACCCTTCCTCCTCCTTCTGCGATAGAACCGGCATAGCTACACTACTACAGAGATTACAAATCTAAAACTACAAAATTCCAAAATATGTTTGATAAATTAATGTTTAAGAGACCCGCTTTTGACTTAAATATCAAATTTAAGTTTTAAAAACATTTTATTATACTAATAATAATTACTTAATGTGATCAATCTCCTGTTGAAGAGGCAATTTTTCTTTTTTGGCAAGAATTGATTAATTTAATTAAATAATCATTTTTTAAATGCATGAATCCCGCATAATTTACTCTGGTGATTCCCCGAAACCCGAAAGAAGTTCCCAAGGATGAAAAAATTCCATTTTAATTCTTTTTTGTTTGTTTCTCTACGTGGCTTGCTTCTCAATATATTTTTTGTTCACCAGCTTGAAAAAACCTCAAGAGATCTAATAGACGATAGAATCCATCGCTTATTTTTTATTCTGAACGCACAAATGTCAACAGCAAAGTTTAATCCTAAAATTACACATTCATAAATCTTAAACGTTTGTTTTCTTCCCTTTTTTTTTTAACTTTTGCTCGTAAACGAGAAGCAGGAAGTAATTGTTGCGCTATTATATTTCAAAAATAAATAATGTTTTAATTTTTTACTTTCGAAACTTCAGCCATTCAATTACGAAATGATTCTAAAAAAACCTTGCCGACATCATTAATTAAACTGTTTAAAAATATATCATAATATGTTTGTTAATAAGTAATTAAATTATAAAGTTATTAACGAATTTGAAGGAAATTCAATTATTTACCGGTTTGGATCTTTAGCTTCAACTTCAAGAAGCTTCTTATCCCAAGCGGTGGAATTTGGAGTTGCTCTCGCTTTTTTCATTACATTATCAATTTCTCGCCTTCTTCCTGCCGGTAAACTAGGATCTAGTGAATAATAACAACCAACGTAACGTACATGAACATAACTGGTATAGCTTTAATGTAAATCTACCTGTTATTTTAGGTGTAGGCATCTTTGTATCCATTCGTAACTTTGATGAAACTTTACTATCGGTTTTTTCTTTGCTTTTGATGCCTTTTTTCGAAGACATTCTGTTAATAGATGGCACAATTACTTACAGGAAACAAAAAATATACTAAATTTACATACCTTAAAATAGTTTATAACTTCGAAAACACGGACTATTTTTAAACCAAAAATATATTAAAGTTCGAGTACGGTCCTAATAGGAAGAATTGCCTTGTTAATAAATAGTACGAAATTATTGTATAAAAAATGTATATTTTAAACCGAGAATCTAATTATTATACAAAATGACTCCTCAGTATACATATACCTAATACATACGTGAATGCAATTAAATGAAAAATTAAGGATAATTGTATCACAATAACTCATAAAGACGTATTTTATTAATAAATTCACATTAATTATGGGACTGGGTCGTGTTCCCTGAAGTTAATTAAGAACTCAGCTGCCGACATTTTTTGCTGATCGATAAACAATAACATAAAGTACTTAAATAAAAACCACTTACTTATACGACGACTGCCCCCAATTACACTATTTGTAGTACTTTATAACACTAAATTTATTTATTCACGGTTTTTTCTTAACTTTAAAACATTTTTAGCCTTTGTTCAAGCACAGAACAACATTCCACACAACCAGTTTTCATTCTTTCCAGTCATTTGTTTGGTAGTGTTCTAATTACCAACCTAACGTGAAAGAACCTCAAATGCCTCAACACAAGAAATCACAAATATAAATTAAAACTGGGATATTATAATTACCTGAATTAAAAACTAAAATATTTAAATAAAATTACGATATGTGTTGTATTAGATATTGATGTTGATTTTGCGTTAATTGAATATTATGTCCCAGATATGTGCAGTTTATTTAGACACATTCAAAAAATATAAATGTCAAACAAACATAACCTATGAATTAGATATAACCTACAAACATTTAAATTTCTGTTTTAATTAAAATTAATAAAATATTCGTGTTAATAAGTTGTTATTTTTATAAAATGAGTGTTTCTGAAGAGCCCAAGGGCGAAACAAAGTACGTTTTTAAAAGGTGCACCTTCCAACAACTTGTTGCTAAACAACCTAATAAGAAACGGGCTTGGAAATCGTTGAAACAAATGATTTCTGCTGAGAGAATATTGCCATGGCCAGAAGGTTACGTGCATTACAGTTCAATAAATGCACCCCCTTCCTTTAGACCACCGGAAAAATTTTCTGACCTATCAGGACTACCTGCCCCGTATACTGATCCCCAAACAAGATTGAGGTTTGCCAACAAAGAGGAATATGCTATGATAGTGGACCTTCCCATGGATATTACGGCAGGCTATTTGGCGTTGCGGGGAGCTACGAGTTTAGTGGGATGAACTTGTCGGTTATTTGTGATACAAATGAACTTTTAAGCACCTTTTTGCATGTTTATTGCAATACTTAATGTCGTAAACGTATTGTATTATTTGTTTTATAACGTAATACATCATTTTATTTCCTTTATTGTATAAAAAGTAGAGATCCCAGTTTGATCCTCTGTGGTACTCAGACCTACTCCAATACCATTTATAGTTAATAAAACATTTATTTAGGGCTAATTATATTACATTTTATACATAATACTGTTGGTTTACATTAATTAATAGCTATTTTCCAATTTGGAGAGTCAAAGCTGGCACATACATAAATTTCGGGGTTTTCTAAAGCCCAATCGTATGTCACTCTCATGTTATGATTGTCAATATGAATTCTTGCTTTGTTATTGTCGAATTTTTCGCATATAAATGTTACCTATTATTAAAAAGACACAATAAAGTACATACGTTCCTGTAATAGGTTCTTTTTTGTATTTACCTTTCTTCCCTGGTTAACAGGGGGTAGTTTAGTTGTCTTTTTTTGGCCATCTGAGAAGATGTGACCATCTGCTTCGAAAATAAGAGCTTTGGAAAGATCCAAAACATTTTCTACATATTCTTCTGTTGCCGAGAGTCCAATAAACACGTTGTTACGTTTTTGATCGCATTTTAGGAACTTAAAAACGTTAATAATTAAAAAATTAACTGCTGATGTTGAGTTCATTGAAAATCATTTCAATTAATAGATATTTAGCTATTAGTACGTATGTAAATTAATAAATTGTGGGGGTTTATTTAGAAAGAGAATGTTATTACTATTATTTTTTAATTTTAGGTAAAAGCGTTAAAGTGTGGCATAGTCTCACGTCAGGCTTGAAGTCTCACCGTAATTTCTATGTAATATCCGGCAGACAACTTAAAATTGGTGGAATAAAGTATAATAGGTTTTTCAGCGAGAGATTCTGCCACAAGATTTTCATGAGATAATTTAATGTTGGAGTTATTTTTCCAACAGAGTGGCTTGAGTGCAGTCGTAGCCAATTTGGGCACTGACCATTCACTCCATTTTGCTTCATTTTCATATCTCAAGCAAACACGATAAGCATAATGTTCATTTGGAATAATGTTTTTATCTAGGAATCCAGACTCTGGACCTTTATATTTTATACACCAATCAGAAAAAATTGTACAACTTAAAAATGTTATATGTATTCTCACCCACGTAACAGTCTTCGAATTTGTGCTTTTTGTTAAATTTGTTGGTACTTCTCAGTTTAAGTTTTTGTAAACAATATTCGTCTATGTCAATATTTTTTTCAATTGTGTCCCATTTGATGAGTATTGCACCTGGTTGAGGCAATGTATTTATTATCTAAAAGTAATTGAATAAATATTCTAATTTCCCAGCAAAAATGACTTACTTTCACTGGGGCTCTTGTGGAAACTCTTCCGAAATGCCTACAGCTTGTTATTAACTTGTCTTTCCCATCAAATTGTGCAGCCATACTTACTGACTTTTGAATAGAAAGGTTTAGACAATCATTTCTAACTGAATCAATATGTTTATCAAAACTTCTATTGAATTTTTCATGTTGATCCTGTAGATCGATTAGATTTTCTAAAATTTCAACATTCTTTGATACATCGTGTGTCCTATTTGTTATAGATGTGGATTCTGATACATAAAACTAAAACAGTTAAGTAAGAAATAACTTTTTAATAAACCTATTTTCTTATAATAAATACACTTACTTCTCTGATGACATCCAAAAGGATTTTTTCTCGATTTTCAAGTTCCTCGAGTACTACTTTTCTGATTGCCAGAAAATTCTTTTTAATTGCATCTTCAGTATCAGAAGTTGATATGTCCAAATTTGCTTGATCTTCCAGTAATTTGATTTCTAAAGTTTTGAGAAACTCTAGGTATGAGTGAACTTTTTCTATTTTCTCTTGCATGATTGGAAAGTAAACAACTATTTCGACGGTGAACTTTCAAACGAATGATAATTACAACTATAATAAATTAATTAGAAACCGCATAATCTGGAAACCGTTCAAAATTAACTACGAAACTGACATTTATCAGCTGATGCAAACCTGACGTATACTAACATACAGGGTGTACGAAATATAGTGACTTTAAACAAAAAAAGCGCTCCTAAAATTTTGATATGTTAATCAATTTTTCTGAACATTTTAAACATCGAAATATATGTAAAAAAGTACGCAGAATTTTGTGGTGTCGCTAGTTTTTCAATGCGGCACAAAATAAAGGCAGTACAAATTTTTCTAAATTGTAAATTTTTAATAATTAATTAAAATTTCCGAGCATTTTAAACATCGAAATGTATGTAAAAAAGTACGTACAATCTTGTGGTGCTCTCAGTTTTTGAGTGCGGCACTCATTAAAGACAGTGCGAACGTTTTTAGTTTGAAAATATATAAAGTGCCAAAACAAAAAAAAGCGCTCCTAAAATTTTAATATGCTAATTAATTATTTTAAAGGCCTTGTATATCGTAATATATGTAAAAAAGTACGTAAAATCTTGTGGTGCTCTCAGTTTTTGAGTGCGGCACTCATTAAAGACAGTGCGAACGTTTTTAGTTTGAAAATGTATAAAATGCCAAAACAAAAAAAAGCGCTCCTAAAATTTTGATGTGTTAATTAATTTTTCCGAGCATTCTAAACATCGATATGTATGTAAAAAAGTACGTAAAATCTTGTGGTGCTCTCAGTTTTTGAGTGCGGCACTCATTAAAGACAGTGCGAACGTTTTTAGTTTGAAAATATATAAAACTTCAAATAAAAAAGCGCTCCTAAAATTTTAATATGCTAATTAATTATTTTAAAGGCCTTGTATATCGAAATATATGTAAAAAAGTACGTAAAATCTTGTGGTGCTCTCAGTTTTTGAGTGCGGCACTCATTAAAGACAGTGCGAACGTTTTTAGTTTGAAAATGTATAAAATGCCAAAACAAAAAAAAGCGCTCCTAAAATTTTGATGTGTTAATTAATTTTTCCGAGCATTCTAAACATCGATATGTATGTAAAAAAGTACGTAAAATCTTGTGGTGCTCTCAGTTTTTGAGTGCGGCACTCATTAAAGACAGTGCGAACGTTTTTAGTTTGAAAATGTATAAAATGCCAAAACAAAAAAAAGCGCTCCTAAAATTTTGATATGTTAATTAATTTTTCCGAGCTTTCAAAACATCGATATGTATGTAAAAAAGTACGTAAAATCTTGTGGTGCTCTCAGTTTTTGAGTGCGGCACTCATTAAAGACAGTGCGAACGTTTTTAGTTTGAAAATATATAAAACTTCAAATAAAAAAAGCGCTCCTAAAATTTTAATATGCTAATTAATTATGTTAAAGGCCTTCTATATCGTAATATATGTAAAAAAGTACGTAAAATCTTGTGGTGCTCTCAGTTTTTGAGTGCGGCACTCATTAAAGACAGTGCGAACGTTTTTAGTTTGAAAATATATAAAGTGCCAAAACAAAAAAAAGCGCTCCTAAAATTTTAATATGCTTATTAATTATTTTAAAGGCCTTGTATATCGTAATATATGTAAAAAAGTACGTAAAATCTTGTGGTGCTCTCAGTTTTTGAGTGCGGCACTCATTAAAGACAGTGCGAACGTTTTTAGTTTGAAAATATATAAAGTGCCAAAACAAAAAAAAGCGCTCCTAAAATTTTAATATGCTAATTAATTATTTTAAAGGCCTTGTATATCGTAATATATGTAAAAAAGTACGTAAAATCTTGTGGTGCCATTAGTTTTTGAGTGCGGCATTGATTAAAGACAGTGCGAACGTTTTTAGTTTGAAAATATATAAAGTGCCAAAACAAAAAAGCCCTCCTAAAATTTTGATATGTAAATTTATTATTTTGAACATTTTATACATCGAAATATATCTAAAAAAGTACACAGAATTTTTTAGTGCAATCAGTTTTTGAGTGCTGCTTAAAATAAAGGCAGTACAACTCTTTCTTTGTTTATATATAAAACGCATTTAATTTGAAATGCTAAACATATTAAAGTAACTCCATTTCAACCCTCATTGTGATATATAATTCCAGTTATTTCCATGAAAAAGTAATTTTCCATAAATAACTAAAATTTTTATTGAACTAGTTATTTAAGTAATTAAAACAATTTTTGGTAAACATTTATAACATTTAATGATATGACAGATTTATTGTGCTGGTCACAGAAGTACTTTTATACATACGTACATAAGCATCTCGAGTGCTAAATTAATTTTCGTTCCTTTTAATACAAAGGGCTTTTTGTTTTAGTTTTAAATGCTGCTCACTTTCGATAGTCGCAACGGTTTTTATTTTAATCACCCCTTTGGTTCACTAATTCATACTTTAAGTACATTTCCAAGGGGGAAAGTACTACCTATATAAGAGCAATATTAAAACAGAATTACCATCGTTGTGGATTATTATTTTTTTATGGCACCTGGTAGTTTAAAATTGCTCACTCACTTTTTAATTCTTATGATCGTGCATTTATTAGGTTAATCACAAGGAATAAATTTGTAATCAAAGGCTCATTTTGTATCTCACCGAATTAATAATGATGAAATGAGCGAGAATGTAACACGTCTGGATTACTGAAATGTATTCAGTAACGAGTTTTCTCTGACACTTAATCCTTTACTAAGGTGTATCCTCACGCAGTATTTCCTTATTACCTTTCAATGTACTACATATCTTATTCCATGCATTACACCATAAAGGAGACATGAAAGGCACTACTTAATAAAACTGAGATTTTATTTTATAAACGTGTGAAATCAGTTCAAATCAAAACTATTTCAGATCGATTCTTGATTAATTAAAATTTTTTTATAAGCTAATTATACTACTCACATACAATTAATTATTTTATATGGTGACTTGTGGTGAAGAAAACTAATTGTTTCTGATGTTCTATATTTGGACGGGTCTAACTAGTGTTTTCGTTTAGAGTTGAAGTGTAATTTCACCATCGACTGCTAATTACCTGGTGCGTGTAATTAATTAATGTACATATTGTAATTTCTAATTGCGCGTCAAAAACGACGTAACGTGATCAAAGGTACCGCAAAAACAACCGAACGAAACCATACTTAAACAAATAAGAAACGACCGATTCTATTGTTTGTTCAATTTCATTCACTTACCTACGTACAAACAGACGTGTATCTGTTTTAGATAGTTACATTAGCAAGTGTGGAAATTTGCTATAAATTCCTATCAATAACTGCATATCAGTCAGTCAGTTATAAAGTGAAAATCATTAACAGAATTTGTTAAACGAAACTGTGAACGCTAATAACAAATTCGGGAACATTCTCGAATGTTCTTGATTACTGATTAAAGTTCAGCATCCCCTATGATTCCAAAGTAACGAAAATAATCAGCTCTTATCAAGAATGGTGCAAGGGTTTTTCATATGTTTCGTCTCGTTCTACTGTATAATTAAGTACGAAAATTAATCCTGAGGAAGGCCTCTACAATAGGACGAAACGTCGGTCATACGTTTCACAAGAAAATTAAAAAATTTAACACTCTACGTGATAGCTGACTATTTTGGATATGTTAGATTATTCTGGAACAATTTACAATATTCTTCTATGCTCAAGAACGTTCTAGAACATTCTCAAATCTACAGAACCATTTCAAAACATACTGGAACTTTTTCAGAACTTTTGAAAACTTTTTAGAAACTTTTTTACGTATTCTGCAACCTCCTGAAAGCTTTTGCAAAATTCCACAATTTTCTAGAACATACTGAAGTATTTCTCGAACATTCTAATACATTCTGGAATACTCTAGAGCATTCCACAATAACCAGAAATGTTTTAGAACATTCTCAAACCTTTAGAAACGTTCTATAACAATCTGCAACATTTTCAAAACTTTCGGTAGATCATATAACGTTCTAGAATAAACTGAAACTTTCATGGATATTCTAAATCTTCCAGGAACATTCTGCAGCATTTTACAATTATCAGGAATGTCGTAGAACATTCTCAAATCTATAGAACCATTGCAAAACATACTGGAACTTTCTCAGAACTTTTGAAAACTTTTTAGAAACTTTTTTACGTATTCTGCAACCTCCTGAAAGCTTTTGCAAAATTCCACAATTTTCTAGAACATACTGAAGTATTTCTCGAACATTCTAATACATTCTGGAAGACTCTAGAGCATTCCACAATAACCAGAAATGTTGTAGAACACTCTCAAACCTTTAGAAACGTTATCAAAACTTTTGGAAGATCATATAGCGTTCAAGAAACTTATTCAAGGATTCTACAACTTTTTCAAAACATTTGTAAGATTCGATAACATTCAAGAACATATCTAAACATTTTCGAATATTCTGCATCATTTTAGAACATTCTACAACCTTTCTCAATACCCAGGAACGTTGTTAAACATTCTCAAAACATTTTATAACACATTGGAACATCCTCGAATGTTCTAGATCATTCTTCAATGCTTGGTAATGTTGAAAAACATTCTAAAATTCTCGATATCTTTTACTTATTAAAATATTTCAATTTTTCTTTTCTATACCCGTAGTTGTAATGTACCGTGTGTTATTTTGAGACAGGAAATATGTTCTTAAGTTGAGGAATTTATATTGGAGATCCCTACATTATGCCTGTGTATAAAAATAGACACAATTTTGGTGGTTGCTGTATGTAAATAAAAAAGAGAATTGGTATTATTTATGATGCAGTGGGTAATTAAGAAAACATTAGTTTATACAGGGTGAAATATATTTTATTATTATTCTTATTATTCTTCTTATTATCAAATCGTCATAAGAAGATTAAAAACGTGGTCAAAGTTTCGGTAGTAGGTACCTTATAAATATTGTAATGCTGCTACCCCTTTGTTCGAATTCGAATTCAGCACCCCTTCTTTGCTTATTCCCATGTCGGGGCTCATCGACAACCACGGTGCGAAATGCAGCTGTATACAGGTGTTCGTCTCGTTTCTAATCCCTTTCTCTATACCCACAAAGAATGAACGACTTAACAATGAAGATATTTTTTTCTTTTTTGTGATGTTATTGTTTTAAGAATGACCTTTTTTTATTCTATTGTGGGTCTTCATTTCTTTTTCTATAACGGAAAATCTTTCGTAATGTAATTATTTCTTAATATTTAAATTAAATAAATGCTACATCTGTGAAGGAGAGGGTGAACTAGAGGTGCTGAATGTTACGGTAATATGGAAGGGAAATGTAATTTTTTTGTTTTTATTGTTACTGCTCTTTATTTTGTACCCTTTGATAACAATAAAAGTCATATTTCGCGTTTCTCAAAGATTTTATTCCTATTTAATACGTGTAAGAGAAATTAAATGACTTTATTTTGCAATTCTTCGTAACGAGTGAGGTTAAGTTGTTTAATGTGACATCTGTGTATTAGAGGATGAATTACAGTCGACGTTTCTTACGACAGCGTTGAAGTAACCTGTAATTATTACTTTTTTGTTGTTTTTCGTGGTTGTTTTTGGCCTTTTAGGACATTTATAATAATTGGAACAGTTACAAATTATATTATACGTGTTTCTATTAAAATTTCTTACTTTTTTTGAACACTTGCTGAGTTTCCTGACATTGCATGTCCATTTTCGCACTTGTTTGATACAGAACGGTATGACATGCATGGAAAAGGAAAACTTTGCGGGAGGACGATCGGCGTCGCGACGGCGTCCGTCGGTTCCTCCACCATCATTGCCATTTCCACCACCTACTCGTCCTGAACAAGTTCTTCAGCTAGCAGCAACGTATCGTTCAGCCAGAGCGTCAGTTCGTTGTAGCAGAGTCGTGGTGACGTTACGTCTGTTTTTTAAGCTCTTCGCTCACAATACGTAGAAGTTGGTTGTTATCAACTTTTTTCTCGACGACGCGTTAGTATCTACGTTGCTTTTTGTGTGCTGATACGTGCTTTTTGTGAATTGACACACTAAAAACTTTTTTTGGCTACACTTTTGCGCTTTTTTTTTGAAAATTCGACAATGGTTTCAAATGATACGTAAGGTAAATTTTCTTTTCGTGTGTTTCATTTTTTGAAGTGATGTTTGAGTGCCGTTTCAAATAGGATTTAAAAAACAAAAGTAAGTTTGCAACTTTTTTAATTAGAAAATAATTTTTTTTTTTTGAAACTGGACATAATCGTATTGAGGATGCAGACAGGCGTTAATTGATGTAGTATGAAAGTGGTCAAAAATATTGTTGATGTGCGCCCAGATGGCTTGGCTTTATGATATATCTATTTTTACGTCGAAATGTATTTTTGGGGACGTACAGAATACTTTTTACACCTTGTTGTGACATATTCAGTCACAACTTAACAAGTTCGTTCTGTTTTTACTACTGCTGTGCTGTCAGTGCGTGGACAGGCCAGGTAGAATTTTTAAATATCCTTTTTAAACCCGAGGTCTACAACACGACATAATAGTAATAGGTTGTAGGAACAACAAATACCTTTTTAAAAGGTATGCATGCAGCAGTAAATTACTATTTAAAAGGTTTCTGTTAGCCATTACTTACCTACTTGTATTTACAGCCAGTAAAAGAAACATTCTTTGACTTTGAATGCTTCATAATAATTGGTGAAAAAAAAAAGGTTTAGTTAAAGCGGTCATCAAGTTCTTGTATTATAATTATTATTTCATAATGTACGACGATATAACGATAAGAAATTTTAGGGTTGGACAATAAAACGTTTTTAATTTGACGTCCTCAGCTTGGAAATGATTTAATGTGGAATCGTGTCTTAAATTCTAACTCATAATAGTCCAGTTGGCAATAATATATTGTCGGTTTGTTCTCGGCATATAAAAACGACGACTGTCTTACAATTAGTGCCCACTTCTCACTGCATTTTAATCTCGATGTTTCCGGCTATCACTGAATTGGTCCATGCAAAATAAAGCAGCACTTTTAAGTAGTTTACAAGCACCACGTCTGTGGCACTCTAATAAGTATTATTGAATATGAAAAGTCGAAGGAAAGTTTTCTTTATGAAAACGAAATGTCCTAGCTTTTAACGGTTAATAACTAATCCCAACTATTTCCTCAATTTTCCGAGTTAGATCCCAGAATTTCCACGTATCTACACATAGTTTCCCTTGGAACTATTTGTATGATATAATATCATACATGAATGCATATTCTGGTTCGTAAAAGCATGCAAGGATTCATCAAGGATAATGCATTTGAACTTATGGTGATGGGATTAACTTTTGGGTACAGAAAAGGGATTCTAAGATTTTTTTTTAAAGATATTCTACCATGGTTTATACCATTTTGATGGTTCAAGGAAAATTCCTTGAACCACTGTAGAGCGGCTCCAAAATACTCAGAATCTTACTAATGGAATTCACTCCTAAAGTAGATGAATTTTAAGCTTTCTTCTAAGTTATTCTCCCATAGCCTATAGAATTTTGTTGGTCCAAGAAATAATTCCATAGAGCTCAGTAGAACTGGCCAAAAAACTGAGAATCCATGGCTCCTACTTGTCTTTACTTACAAAGTTTACAAACATGCCAAGAACATCCAAGATCATTTTATAAATTCTCATAATTGTAGACCAGGTTGGGTTGGAATAATTGACAATTGATCCAGGTTAGGTTTTAGATGTTAGAGTATGATTTTTACGACTATAGAGTTGGTTAAATTAAACACGGGGTTGCTCTACTTCAATTGGACGAAAATCCAAAAAGATTTCAAAATTTGACGAATTATACTGATGGGATTCACTCTTACAGTAGATGAATTTTAAGCCTTCTTCTAATTTATTCTTCCATGGTCCATAGAATTTTGTTGGTCCAAGAAATAATTCCATAGAGCTCAATAGAACTGGCCAAAAACATTGAGAATTCATGACTCCTACTTGTTTTTACTTACAAAGTTTAGAAACATGTCAAGAACTTGAAGATCATTCTATGAATTTTCATAATACTAGACCAGGTTAGGTTGGAACATGTTATCATTAGACCAGGTTAGGTTTTAGATATTGTAGTACCATTTTCATAGTTGTATGGTTGATTAGATTAATGAGGGAGGAGGTCTGGTTCAAATTAACGACAATATAAGAAGAATTTAAGAAATTTTACTGATGGAATTCAAAATTATCTAGCATTAGAGAAATCAGTATTGGATTGAATCAGGTTAGGTTAGGTTTGAGGGGTTTACAGTTAATTTTTCTGTGAGAATTTATTTACTAATTCCACGATTTCTACTAGCTTTTAAAATGTAAGGTCCAATTCAATTTAGGTCGCTCTCGATATAAACTCGATTGCATTTTCGTTGTTTTCACCCTTCCTCATTTATTTAAAAACCATATGTAGTGTGGAGAACAAAGGAAGATGCCAAAACGGCAATAAACTTCCCTTTACATTCCCTGATCCCGACCAGCTCATTTGTGAAATGCACATTGCTCATTGATTCGATCCCGAAAGAAAGAAAGAAAAAGAGATCATCTCTCCATGGTCGAAGACAATAAGGAATAAGTACACGAGAACTCGATACGACTCTTGTGTCCTTAGGCGATCCGAGCATGCCATCGCAGGCTTTGCTGTCGTGCCAAAGTATTATATAAGGATGTGAGCAGTACATAAAGGATCGCTAGGAAATTTAGTGATATAAAAAAATGAATCAGAAACGAACATATCTTGGAGCGAAACAATAAACTTTTTTTTGCCTGTAGGCCAGAAAAAAATCTTTTTGAAGAGCTTTTTTGTTTGCTCACTTCAGTCAAAAATTCGGCAGGGGCGAAAGGTTAACCCTTCTAGGATTCAGCCAAATATATTGAGATGTGGTATTTTTTTGGCCAAAATTTATCAGAGAATTTAAAAAATTGATTCGATTTTGAAAAAACAAATAAAAAGAGCAATCTTGGGTAATTTCTGGTAATTTCCTGGGGTTTTATACTTTATTATTTTGTTTTATGGATAATCTATATTGTTTTTAAATACAATCACCAATTTTTTTAAAATAAAATTAATTGCTTTCCTGTTAATATGCATCACACGTATATGTAATCCTATATTTTGTATACTTAATGGTGAGATAAAAATTTTATTATGTTTACTACGTTTTTGATTACGATTTTTTTGTCGATATTATCTTTCCACCTAATTTTACACGTTTAATATTAAATTATGATCAAAAATAATTTCATGTTTTATTTACTTACGTTAAATATTTTTTTTGTGGACGACTAAAATGTCTAAAACTAATTTAAATATTTTAAATATATTTAATAATTAATTGATAAAAATGTACACGCCTATAACTTTTGGTCGGCAGCATAAACAATATAAGCACTTTATTTAAATATCCTTTGAACCAGCCTTTAATGATGTTATTTATTGTTCTCTAATGATGTGCTAATAATTGCAATAGCAATCTACATGACAACAGACGATAGTTGATAACAACTTTCACCCATAATTAAAATCAAATACTTAAACAATGTTGAAAGTTATTCATATAGTACATAAACACCGCCTGTAAATTAATATCGATATCGCTAATTACTAATCAATTCACCAAAAACATATTAAACATTTTTCATTGTGTGTATTCATTTTTATACGTCATTTAGTTCCTGGAGCAAAAGATAGATGACGTGATGTTACAAAATTTTCAATATGGCTGTCGCTGGCCTCCATATTGGACACGTGTTAAAATAATTCTTTTGTTACATATTCAAATATTAATTGCCTTTTATTATTTGTTAGCTTATAACGGTTTCTGGGCAGAATTAATTAACTTTTAACTTTTTTTTTATTCGTAACTGTATGCTAATTAATTAAAACATAAATTTGATTCGTTCAAGGTAATTTGCACCTTGTTGTTGCATAAAACAATTTTATTATCAATTTTTTAACCATCGAATTATTTATTTTGACAAGGCAGTTTTTGGTCATAATCATGGATACAATAAATTTTGAGTACAGGGAAGTTAGACAACCAAATGTCGTAAAATATTTTTAATTTTTCAGTTCATAATCGTTTTTTTTATAATTAATTTGGAACAGTTGAGAAATCAGAATAAGATCATAATGAAGTTTGAATTAATGATCTTTATTTTTAATGGAGATATGTTAATGTTTTGTTTCAAATTAATTTATTAGTAAGGCGTTCTTTCTAAGGTAGAAACTCATTAGTAATCTGTTGATTAAGAAATAATTACAACCAACTGTCGGTTACTTGAATGGTTCCATAATTTGTCGAACGTATTATTTTTAAACAGTGGCTGTTTATTTAAATTGCTATTGAATTAGTGTGGGACGAAAAAAAAATCACCAGAGTAACAGTTCATGTCATTATTATAAATAAATTAAATAGAAAGTAACACGAATTAAAAATTTTACACTTATGTATGTACAGCATAATACGCAAATGTACACTGGGTTGCCTTGTCATTACATATGTAAAGAAATTTCAACTTAAAATAGCCTAAGTTACTCCTAACAACCTCCTCTTTATGGCTGCAAAGTTTGATCGAAATCGGTTCAGTAGTTTCCCAGATTACCACGAACAAACAAACAGACAGACAGAACTCTGTTAAGGATTGAACGAAATTTGAAAAGTCTAAGAGAGATGTAAGAATTTTTGATTTTTACATCATCGTTTCTTCTTCAGACGATTGTTTTTTTTTTTTTGGCAAGCACCAAAAAGAAAATCACCAAGTACACAATTTGTGCAATTGCGTGAAGAAAATTGCAGCCCGATGGCTGAGTAAATTTATTCGTGGGCAGACGCTGTCGTATCGAAGCGGAGTGCATTAACTCGTTTTGAAAATTTAATTAACTACTTGTCAGCAAACCGTTTTAGTGAGGCGGGTTGCACTGTCCTCTCTAGTTAAACACAAAGCTTAAACAGCTCCGAAGACGAATTTCATCAACAACGTGGAAAGTGCGGAACTTTTGAGACATTAATCGACAACGACACAACTTTTTTCTACAAAGTTCATTTAATATATTTAATCGAATTATGTCGAAAAAGTATTCGATAGGAGTAGAAATTTGGTGTCTTTCTTTCTGGCTGTTTTCTAGACGTTTCACCACTATTTGTTGTGTGGTGATTATGTACTAGAGTCGCCACCATTTGTGGTGAAAAATCTGATTTCGATTGCACCAATTCTTATTTTTGTTTCAGGTCGTGATCCATCCACGATCAGACTTCGTATCTCTACCGAACAAGGCTACAAGATTAATTTGTTCAAGTGCGTTTCTTTCGCGAAAATCCGCCACGTTTCGAAAGCTCTCCTCCTCACGATGCGGAGGGGGGCCTCGTTATCGTTCCTGCAGAGATACTACGCTCTCTGTCTCGGTGTTTTAGTGATTGTTTTTTGGTGCAACGTTGCCGCCGATGCCGAACCTTCGAACAGCATCGGCTACGCTAGTTTCGGCTTCTCAACCAAGTGCCCCAGGAGCTGTATCTGTTCGGAATCGTCCGTGGATTGCTCACATCGCGGACTGACCCAGGTGCCAAGGAATCTTCCCACTGACATCGAAAAATTGTAAGTCATTCTGCATTTGATAGGTTGTAATGTATGTTAAAAGCACCAATTTGGTGCTTATGAAAAGTTTCTGCATTTTGACCACCGTCATCTGCGCTGATGTCGAAAAATTGTTTCTAGTTGTCACGTTTAGTACATGTACATATATAAAACACCAAATTTGGTGCCAAGTAGTGGTTAATTGGTCAGATATTCTAAACGTCACACTGTTTTCTGCACAATACACCAATTTTGGTGCGAGTCAAATGATTCTGTATGGTGACTACTCATATTTCCGCTGACAAAGAATGTGAAAGTAGCTGTCTTATTTAATACATTTTCTTATTAAAGACACCAAATTTGGTGATGATAAATTCTTTTTGGATGATTGGTATCCCCGCCGACGTCGAAAATTTTTGAAAAAGAGTGTGATATAGCTGTTATTTTTAATGCACAGGACACCAAATTTGGTGCCACCTGAACTTTGGGAACTTTCATTTCTGCTGACGTCGAAAAATTGTAACTAATTGCCACATTTTATATATCTCATTGTTTAAGAAACCAATTTTGGTGCTAATTAAAGGTTTCTAGATGGTGCTGTACCGGTGTTTCACTACTGAATTAAGTTAAATCACTCCTTCAACGTCTGCTATGAATGTTGTGATTTATAGTTTGTTATTTTCTTATTTAAGAGTCAGAGCTGGAAAATTTACACTTAAACTTTTCCCAGCTTAGTTTTCAGCAGTTAAGTATTAAAATTCAAATTCTTCCAGTCTTAACGTTTGTCGCGTTACCGCCTGGTCGAGAAAAGTTAGGAATGCGTCGAAAGTATCTTAAATACTTTTCGAAAAAGTTAATTTCTGCTGCTAGTAACGTTAACTGCTTCGCGAAGTGCAGTTGTAATTGTAAGTTGCTTACTGGGAATGTAAATCGAGAAACTTGAAACCAGCCAATGTTGGACGCCAGTTCTGCGGACTTAATCTGTTAACTTTGAACTACAGAGTGAATTTTTCTTTGCATCCGGACCAGGGAACTTTGCGTTATTTATGTTTCCAGACTGTGACCATTCAATTGCACTACAGAATTCCTAAAGTTCTACTCAATTTCGTTTGGTTATTCGTGAGTAATTGAAAACATCAGTAATTTTCTCTTTAAATTGAATTCCGTTCTTTGTTTTAAAGTATTGTTGACTCAGTCTTTGGGATTAGATATCTGATTTATTGATTATTGAAAGGCCTGGAACATTTACGAAACATCTAGAAACTTCTGGAACATTCTGAAACGTTCTGGTTCATTCTCGAAACATCTAGAACTTTCCAGAACATTATCAAATTATCTGAAACTTTCTGGAATGTTCTGGTTCATTCTTTAAACATCTAGAAATTTTCAGAACATTTTAGATCATTTCTAAAATATCTGGAACTTTCTGGAACGTTCTAGTTATTTCTGGAAACATCTAGAACATTCTAGATTATTCTCGAAACATCTTGAACTGTCCGGAACATACTCAAAATATCTGGAACGTTTTAGAAGACACTGGATCATTCTCGAAACATCCATAACTTTCCAGAACTTTCTAGATCATACCTAAAACTTTCTATAATGTTCTGGATCATTCTCAGAACATCAGGAACTTTCGGGATTATTCTCGAAAAATCTGTTATATACAGATTATGTTGCGTTGGAAAAATATAAATTTTTTTGTTGTGAGTTTAAAGTGCATTTCGACACATTTTTTTAAATTTGATGCTGCTCTTTAAAGGGCCATCAAGGAAATATTGCCACCGATATCAGGCGTATCGTACCGTCAAATTCGATTGTATTGCAGTTAGGGCTTTATATGATGTCATATACGAAACGAAAGGTGTGTGCTTTGATGGACGCGAGCTTTTTGATGGATCGTAAAAGTTTTATGACAGGCGACGTACACGACGCTTATGAAATGGCAAGTTGTTGTAATGCCGCGGCATTAAAATTCCATTTAAAAAGGCCGCGTGTTACTCAGTTCGAAGCACTTTGTGTCCTGACACAAACCCACAAAATATGCCGGTGCAACTTCGTCAACGCAAAAATCTGTCTTTTTAAGGTTATAATTCTTTTTGTGTTCTTTTAATCACATTTGAATGCTTCTTCCTGCCTGTCCTATGTATGTAATACAATCTTCCAATAGGTGATTCTTTAGGATGCAACTTCTGGTGTGTTTGTTTGCTCGTATTTCGAAGCTTCTTCTTGCTTGTCGTATGTTACTTATTTCCTTTTCCTTTTTCCTCTTGAGACACTAAGCCCGAGTTGCTTATTTGCTGTAGGTTGTTGGTAGTAGGACGTGAATGTAGGCGGCTCTCAGTCTCTCGTACTTATTTTTCTCCTAATTACGGACGTTCTAAACAAGGCAAACGGTTCATGTTCCAAATTAAAATGCCAATCTTGGCTCGTCCAATTTTCTTTTATTTTTTCTATTCAGGAAGCCCCGCATAGTCAACAAAGCAGTTTGTATACGTAATTAATTAGAGTATGTGTGTGTGTGTTTCTATGTAGGTATAAGAATATGTGTGTATATGTATAAAAAAAAACGCGTTTTGAGCTGCAATTAATTGAGAAATCTGAGGAATGCCATCGCGTATATAAATTCTCTTCCTTGACGTGTATTCCGACAGAGTTATGGGCGTGCTGGACGATAATACGCATAAATTCGGCTCTCCATGAATATGGATGAGCGCCGCACAGCCTATTCATTTATACATATAATTTTACCTATTCCTCATTATGTTGTAAATGTATTCCACGCTGTGCACAGATTGATTTAGACCCGAAATTAGCAATAGCGATGCACATATTTTAAGTAAAACCATAGAACAAACCCGAACATGTAATATGAGCTACACATTTTCACTAATCTTTTCAACGAATTCCGTTCTGTTTAAAAAAAAAATGATTTTCTTCAATAATTAGAATAGTTTTTAGGGCAAACGTAACGGATATAAGCGTAACGGAACTAGCGCTGCCAGTTCCATAGATATGCTTTCGCCACCCATCTTACACTGAACGCATAGGAAAAGGTGGACTTTGTGTATGGATGGAATTGGTAGTAACAGTAGAATTTATTTGAGGTTGTATTCTGGAACATTCTGATTCATTCTTGAAACATCAAGAACATTGTCCAAACAAACTGTCCGGAATAATCTCAAATTATCTGGAACTTTTTGGAACGTTCTAGTTCATTATCGAAACATCAAGAACTTTCCAGAACATTCCCAAATTATCTGGAATTTTTCTGGAATGTTCTGAAAAGTTCTAGATGTTTAGAGAATGAACCAGAACATTCCAGAAAAATTCCAGATAATTTGGGAATGTTCTGGAAAGTTGTAGATGTTTCGATAATGAACCAGAACGTTCCAAAAAGTTCCAGATAATTTGAGATTATTCCGGACAGTTTTAGATGTTTCTGGAATGTTCTGGTTCATTCTCTAAAAATCTAGACCTTTTCAAAACATTCCAGATCATTCTTAAAATATCTGGAACTCTCTGGAAAGTTGTAGTTCTTTCTCGAAACATCTAGCACTGTCCGGAACATTCTCAAATTATCTGGAACTTTTTGGAACGTTCTGATCCATTCTCGAAACATGTAGACCTTTTCAGAACATTCCAGATTATTCTTAAAATATCTGGAACTTTTTGGAACGTTCTAGTTCTTTCTCGAAACATCTAGAACTGCCCAGAACATACTGTAAATATCTGGAACGTTTTAGAAAACTCTGGATCATTCTCGATACATCTATAACTTTTCAGAATATTCTAGATCATTCCTAAAACATCTGGAACTCTTTGGAATGTTCTAGATCATTCTCAGAACATCAGGAACTTTCGGGTTCATTCTCGAAAAAACCTGGAATTTACAGATTATATTGTTATATTCCGTTGTTGTGAATTTAAAGTGCATTTCGACGCATTTTTTAGTTAGTTATTAGGGTAAACGTAACGGAAATAAGCGTAACGGAACTAGCGCTGCCAGTTCCATAGATATGCTTTCGCCACCCATCTTACACTGAACGCATAGGGAAAACTCCAGTCGAGTGCCATCAGAACTGGTGCACACACTTTTTTTGTATTTTTCGTATTTGTCTGTGGACTTTGTGTGTGGATGGAATTGGCAGTAACAGTAAAATTTATTTGAGGTTGTAAACGGGGAAGTTTGTTTCATTTTTTGTTACAATGTTGGTAACGAAAAAGCGCTTTAAAAAGGAGTAAAAGTCGTTTAATTTCGGCCTAATTCAAGAATGTTGTTTGCGAATGTTTAATTACTTCCCAGCGGTGAGTTAATTTCCGCGAATGCGCCTCGACACATAGCTGGCAACCCCATTTAGCATGCACACGCGCTGATACGTATCTGCATGTGTGTCTACACTTGTGTGTATGCGTATTTATATATATGTGTGTGTGTGTGTTTGTGTGCAATGGCGGTATCAAGTTAATTATCTCCGCTGTCATGAGCAGCGACTGTAACAAACTCTAATAACTAAGGGCGGTCAATCGCGCGAGATTGGTCTCGAAATAAGATTGTGATGTTTCGCAAAAGGGACGACGAGATGCAACATCAAAAGCGAGAGACGAAGACAGAGACGCGTCTTGCTCGCGTTGCGGCTCGTTTGAAGGGAAACGCCGTGCCGCACGGTTCGACGCCATGCCATGCGGTACGCCAGCCATGGACGTCGCGACGACGTGCGGCCTTAGCCGCTGCAGTAATCGAGTTTTAAATGAACTGCGTCGGGCATCCGTCGCACACACCACATGTTTTTATATTTTACCGACTGTGAGTGTCTTGTCGCATCAGACAAGAAGGCATTCACCATATTATGTAAAGTTATTATTAACAACGTAAATTTACTACGTTATTTTTGCATGTAACTGTACACATTTATCTATGGACATGTACAAGACGTGCACTTAGTATTGCAATTGGTAAAGAGATTGGCGAAAACTAGTTCTTGTAATCACGAAGTGGTTTCTTGTGCACATTGATGTCGTGTACCAGGAGGTATTGGCAAGTATCTGGCAACAATATTCTAGAAGAAAATTAGCACCTGGAAAAAAATCTTTATCTTAGTCTTCAGACCATTCCTCAATCTCAACATCACACAAGCGTTCAACATTTGTCGAAAAATTTTTCCCACCAAATGGTTTGTTTGAATTTTCTTCCAATACTTATCAGTACATCCTCGTATACTGCATACATGTACAAATGTATGCGTGTAAATATCGATGTGTGGGTGGTGATTCTTCGTTACTTTAGATCCAGAGGTCAAGAGTTGTACAATACGGTCCATTATACAATTCAGTTACCTACCAGGTTTGCAATTCTTGCGAGTCCTTTTCCTGGTGTATTCTTTGGTTAAAATGGATGACTATAGTGATTCTGGTGTTCGAATTCTTGTGGTTCAAAGTTACTAACCGCATACATATACATACGTTTGTCTGTCCTGTCTCCAGAGCAGGTTCACAAGTGTCTTGTTTGTTGCATTTACACGTCTGTTTCTACTACTTACAAACATATGAGGTCTGCTCAGAGAAAACCTACTTATTCCTTTCCATAGAGGTGTTTCCATTCCACAAACTAGTCCTGGGTAGCTTTATTTGTAGTCCCTTCAAAATTTGTGACGAATATTAGCTGATGTTATTAAAAATCCCATGGAGAAAGGTCTATGGAGTGGGGTAAGTCTATGGGGAAGTAGGAATCGTGAGTTTCTCTGCCTCGTGTTCTTGTTCTGTCTTTTTGTGGAAATTGTTTCCAACAGGAACCCCTGAGTTATCGTGAGGAAACGCAGTTCCATTGACATGGTCCTCACACGGATCGAAGCTGACGTACTTCCTTGTTTAGGTCCTTCCCCAATCCATTGTGATGATTGAATAATTGTTTCAATGTCCTTGTCATATATCCAGCATTGATTTCCATTATGATCCTTTGGATGGATGTTCCATCGTCTTTAGGTTGCTCAAGAAATTGTTGACAAACGTCCACCTGATTTTCTTTTCCTTGTTCCATCAAGGAACTAGGAATTTCTGTTGCAACTTGATGCATGTTCAATCGTTTAGCCAAAATTTGGTGGGACGAACCATTTCATATCTTCAATTCTACTGCGCGCACCAGATCTTTGATTTTCTGAACCTGGAAGTCGAAGATATTCCTGGTCAAGGATTGTCTTCAGTTGACTGGTGACCAGTTTTAGTGTTTGGTCATTTTTTGAAAAGATCTGGTAAGTGCATGTCCATGGAGGAAAGCCTGGGGAATGGGGCAAGTGTAAGGAGAAGCAAAAAACGTGAGTTATCTTGTCCTTTCTTTTTGTTTGAGCCCCTGAGTCACCTGGAGGCAACACAATTCCATTAAAATAATCCTCACATTGATCGAAGCTCATGTAATTCCTTGTTGAGACCCTTTACCAATCCATTGTGATGATTAAAGCGTTGTCTCAATGTCCTTGTTATAAATCCAGCTTTTGACAGTCATTATGATCCCATGGACGACCCATTTCAGATGTTAAATCCTTCTGCATGTACCAGATTTTTGATTTTCTGAACCTGGAAGTCGAAGATATTCCTGGTCAAGGATTGTCTTCAGTTGACTGGTGACCAGTTTTAGTGTTCGGTTATTTTCTGGACAGATCTGGTCCATGGATGAATGTTTGGGTAGTTGGGCAAGTGTATGAAGAAGCAAAAGATGTGAATTATCTTGTCCCTTTTCAAAGAAGAGCCCCTGAGTCATCTGGGGGCGACACAGTTCCATCGACATAATTCTCACATAGATCGAAGTTGACGTACTTCCTTGTGGAGATTCTTCACCAATCCATTCTGATGATTGAACTGTTTTTTCAATGTCCTTGTCATAAATCCAGCTTTCAACTTCCATTATTTTCTTTTGGGTGGATGTTTCATCGTCATTAGATCGCTTAAGGAATTGCTGACAAAACGTCCACCTCATTTTCTTTCCTTGTTCCATCATGGAACTAGGAATTTCTGCTGCAACTTGATGAATATTCATTTTTTGGTGGCACGACCCATTTTTGATGTTAACTTCTACCGCACGCACCAGATTTTTGATTTTATGAACCTGGAAGTCGAAGATATTCCTGGCCAAGGATTGTCTTCAGTTGGCTGGTGACCAGTTTTAGTGTTCGGTTATTTCCTGAGCAGATCTGGTACATATGTACATGTTTGTGGTAGAATTGCTTACCTATACATTAGTTTGTTTTGGTTACCATGCAGTAACTTGAAGTTGGCCAAATGTAGACAGTCGGAAGAAGCCGGAGCGACATCCAAAGGCAAATGGGAACGTAAATCACTTGTTTCTGTTGCAAGCGAATTTCCGTAAGAACATAAATCATTCGATTAATTAGCAAACGGTGGAATGGCTCGTGATAAATTGGCAGCCGTGCGGGTTGTTCGCGATTTGCGATGGCTTTTTGCTAGTCCTCTTGTCTTCCTTCCTTATATTATACTCGTGGTATAGAGGCGACCGTATTGTAGTAAGTAAGTACGTTTACAAATCAACGGCTGTGGCTACGACATATCGTTTGCCTAACGATTTAACCAAGATCTACGGTTGTCACAATTTCAGACGTACGTTACATTTCCTAGGCGGAAACCCTCTAATGTGAGACGTCATTTATCATCACTTCCGGTGGAAATCCATGAATGTTTGTCTTTAGGTTAAAATTTGAACTTATGTCATAACTTCTTTGACATAAATTCTTTCCAATCATCCAGAATCATCAACATTCCATAATTGTTTCACTATCTCTTCACTTCCAAGAAGTTTAGATCTTCAGAAGGAATTTTGGCAGTTTCAGAAATTCTTTCTTGTGGTCAAAAGGTGGACTTTAGTTCATGAATGACCACAATTTTTAACTATTAAATATATTTAGGAGTCTACAATCATCCAAAATCTACAAAATTCCATAAATATTTCATCATTTTCACTTTTAAGACATTGTTAGCTCTCCAGAAGGAATTCTGACACTTTGAAAGATTCTTTCTCGTGGTTAATAGTGGATTCAAGTTCGTGAACTACTACAGCTATGAAATCTATCTATTTCAATCATCCAGAATCTACAAAATTCCATAAATATTCCACAAAATCTTCACCTTCAAGACATTTAGCTTTCCAGAAGGAATTCTGACACTTTGAAAGATTCTTTCTCGTGGTTAATAGTGAATTTAAGTTCATGAACTACTACAACTATGAAATCTTGTCATAAATTTATGGAGGAGTCATTTCAATCATCCAAAATCTACAAAATTCCATGAACAATTCATAAAATCTTCACTTTCAAGACATTTTTAACTCTTCAGAAGGAATTCTGACACTTTGAAAGATTCTTCTCGTGGTTAATAGTGGACTTAAGTTCATGAACTATTATATCCTTGAACTCCATGCAATAATCCAGAATCTTCCACAAAACTTTGACTTCTAGGGGGTTTTATCTTTCCAGAAAAAGCTTTACCATCCTCAGTGGTACTTCCTTGTGGTTAAAAGAAGACCTTGTATGAACACATGAAGAATTTCACAAGTAGAGGTTGTATATTTAGTATCTTCAATCAAATGTGCCAAAAATTCTAGACTTTTATTGGATGATCTCTTGATTGGGTCAATTTTCTTCTCTGGAACGTAATGAGAGATCTGAGAATCTTTGCCATTTGTATTATATTTCATGAATTCTGAAAGTTTAAAACCGTTTGCACGAGTTTATATTTGGAATCGAAAGTTTAAATTTTAAATTATACATTAGTGGAGTGATCGCATTAACGTTTGGTTTTGTTTGGGTGAATGTGTGAAGTGGTACGTGGAACCAAAATATTACGGTTATAAAACGCTTAAAGCGCGGGACGTGTGTCTTAAAACTTCCAAAGTATGTAAACACGCGAAACATACGACCAACATTAATGTCACTTTAAGCACTTGACAATGGAAAAGCGCCACTGCAGATTTTACACGTTTCTGAAAGACGGGCAGAAATACTAATGTCGTATATCGTTTAGCGATTCCACTTCATTACATTTCTTTGGATTTAATGTACCTACAAGAAATGGACTTGGAAAAAAATATGTTAATTATTTTCTGCCACCAAACTTTTTTGCAACTCAAAATCTTTGATGACATTATCAGGAAGAACAGTCAGTTGGTTTTAGAATACAATGAGGAGGGTGTTCCAGTAGCTGACTATGTCAGTCGTCAAACATCAAAAATTTCAAAATTCCTTTTATGTCTTATTAATTTACCGAGTAAAATTTACTTTTGGATATTTTAAAGCTGAAACCCGGTAAAGGAAGTGGGTAGTGTTTGCCGAAGTTGTGGTTCGAATTTTTATGTTTGCCCTGTCAGCTCTTGAACGAATGCAGATGTCGCCGAGAAGTTAATAATCGGAGATTGATGAAGTTTTAAACGCCACTTTAATGCCTTCCAAAACAAACTTTCTTAGAAGTTGGTGACTTGCCGTCGTGCGACGTTATTTTTGGCTTTCGACCGACTGCTGAAGGAAAAATTGCTGCTGTCTGTTATTATGCGGATCTTGCAAATAACTTTCGAATACGATTTTTACCAGGATCGTTTTCTATTTTGATTAATAAATTATTATGCTTTAATTTACCCTGTGCACAATTTTTTAAATATTTTTTGTAAATGCTTTTTTCTTGTTGAAAAACAAATTTGTTTATTTATGACAAACAACAAGGCAGTTACACAAACAAAAGCTTTTTAATTTCGACAAGGATCCGTCTATTTTTTTTGTAATATCTTGTTGATTTTTTACGGCGAACTTTAATATCACGGTCAATAATCTGCCGGATCTGTTGAGGGTAAGTTTGAATAAGAAAATTCGCAATTAAAATTGAGAAACGGGCTGGCGCTACTTCCTCAGTCAACAAACAGTTTATTACTTTGTCTTCGGTTACATCAGCAACCCTCCGAGTTCTTTATTTTTCCTTTCATTTCCAACGTCGATTTTTTATACGATACATAGTAAATAGCCTGTAGTACAACAACTAAATGGAGGCATAGCAAGTCTGTTTGCTTATTTTTTACCCCTGTCCATTTTTTTAAGATTTAAATCTCGTAACTTCCACCTCCTGTTCCTCCTCATCTTCTGCCAGCCCTTTCTCATTTTCTTTATCTTCCTCCATCACCATAAAGTCATCTTTTTTCATCTCCTCCCCATTCTTCCTTCACCACTACAACCACTATCTTCTTATCCTCTTCCTTCTCCTCTTTTTCCTCATCTTCATCCTCCCATTCTTCCTTTTCCACCACATCAATATCCTCTTATCCACTTCTTTCACCTTTTTCTCCTCCACTTCCACCACCATTATCTCATTACCATACTAAATCTCCACATTCTTCCTTTTCCACCACGATCATCTCACTATCATTCTTCTTCTCTTCCCCATTCTTCATTCCCCACCACTCAATCAATCAATATCTTCTTATCCACTTCCTTCACCTCTTTTACCTGCACTTCTTCCACCATCATCTCATTACCATCTTTCATCTCCTCCACATTCCTCCTTTTCCAACACCACCACTATCTTTTTATCCTTTTCCTTCTTCTCTTTCTCATCCTCTTGATGCTCCGCCATCTCATCATCCTCCTTTATTTCTCTTCTCTTTTCTATTTCTCCTTCTATTCCTCCACCACTATCTCATTTTCTTTTTCCACCACCATCAATATCCACGTATCCACTTCCTTCTCCTCTTTCTCATCCGCTTCCTCCACCATCATCTCATTATCATCCTTCATCTCCTCCACATTCATCCTTTTCCAACACCACCACTATCTTCTTATCCTCTTGCGTCTACCCTTTCTCCACCATCATCTCATCAACATCCTTTATCTCACCCCCATTCCTTCTCCTACTCATTCTCCTCCTACTCTTCCTCCTCCACCATCGCTTCTATTATTTTTCTACCTCCTTCACCACCACCATCTCCTTATCCTCTTTCTCGTCCCCTTTTCCATCCTTCATTATAAAATTTGATCTGTTATATCACACTTTTGTTGTTAAAGTTTTTCTGAGTCAGTTGATGGATTTCCCTAATGAATTGAAAGTTAATCGAAACATTATTTTTGAACGTTAATGTCCTTAGAACACGTGTAAGCTGATGATCGGAATTAAAATTTATTCAGCCCAAAAAAGAGACCAATCAATTTCCACGAACTCTTTGGCAGATGCAGTGGTGTGTGCTGGCGAAGCTCCTCGAGCAACTGATTAATTTGACAACTTAATAACACACTTCTCGATACTATGGTTACTTTGATCATTAATAACAGGCGAAAACAGTGCCGCCTAGATGAAATACTACAACAGTCTTCTGTTTCCTGCGTCGTGCCCATTATTATCTCAAACACATTCGAACACTGGTGGACGAACAGATTTTACTTCTTGCTTTTTTGACAAGAGCCAGCAGCACGCGTTCCATCTGACGTTAGCTGAGAGCCAAGTCTTTAATAAAATTAGAAACCATTCGGCAATAAACGATTTTTATGACGTCATTCGCCATAATTGTACGGCCGTCATATCACGGTATCGCTTTGGAGCAAACCAGAGCTCAATCGTAACATTTTGGTGTCTTGTCCATCCGGTTTAGAGATTGCCCATTCTTTATGAATCACTCTGTATAGTTAGTTTAAATTCTTTTATTAATGGTTACGGTTCAAATTCCTCTCGAGTCACATTATTCCATTCCCCTTTTGTAAATTAGTGTTTTCCTTTCTTCTGTTATACCTACTTCCGTTTTGTGACTTAACAATTATTATTTTCAGTTATGTTGATTATGAAGCTTAGCGAGCACAATACACTTGGTATATGTAGCTGGGCACTATAGTAATAAGTTTAAAAAATAATCTCCACCTTAAGTTGAAATAACTGTAATCACAGATGGTACTAATTTTCTTTGATGTCTGTTATTACCGTCGGTTAGTGCCTTTTGAACGTAATATTTATTTATAAATTGTGCTCTGCAGACTCCCATGCAGACTACATTTCATGTGAACCTCTCATTTGATATTTTTTTTTTCTGTGGTATTTAGTACAATTATTGTGGTTTTGGAAACAGAATGAAAGGAGAACACGTTTTTGATAAATACATACATATGACGTTTCGCCTTTGGTATAAGGCTTCCTCAGACTTGTAACATATAGTTAGTAACTTTAGCTCTATATTTATTTTAAGTAGCAACAAATAACATCCAGAATTGTAGCCCTGAAGAAGACTTACATCAAAGGCAAAATGTTAGTGTTATTTTTTATATACATATTGTGTTTCTTTCTTTGAAAAGTTTTAACCAAAAACAAACAATATTTAACTATTAAAATTTTTATAGTAAAACAAATTCTGTCTTTGTCCTTGATACGTGTTCCTTTATACTACAAATGTAGTTAAGGACATCTCCAATAACGTTCTCGAAAGCCATCGTGTTATCAAGCCCAGCACAATCAACATTCCACAGCTTCATGAGATAGACACAAACAACTTTTTTTGTAGAGAATAAGAAAAAAAGTCCTCGTTCTCGTCCTGTTTATATCGTCAAATAATCATCGTGTCCTCTATGGTATAATAGAAATCGTGGAATGATAAATAATCAATTTTGTGGACCTTATCATCATTAAGTCACGCAATCAAGCTATTAGCAGTAGAAAGAAAAAAAGCAATGAAAACGATAAACTTATGCAATAAATAAGTATACGTATACATAATATATACTGTGTGATGTCCTTGCACCTTACAACTTTAATTTGTCGAAACTTGTTTACGTCTTGGGGGCCTTCTTCTTGCGTTAGTTAATAATAATCCCTCGTCTTGTAAATTACCTGTCTCGATACGCATCGGTTCTGCCTCAGGATTTTCCAGTCAATTGCGAATGTCCGATAGATAATTATTTATTAGAGTTAATAAAATATGGATGATAAGAAATTAGAAAATATAACTGCTGCTTGCTCTTCAAACGTAATTAGTATTCCGGAGGACGTTCCTGTTTTAAATAAATAATTAGACGACACCTGTTTCACATAATGAGCCCATTTTTTAATTAAATATTTTGATAAAGTTTTGAAATCAACCCATTCTGTAGTTAATTAATATCTACCTATCTAATTTTGAGTTCTCTTGTACGTCCAATAGAGCAAAACTTTTTGTCTTACTTGATAATCAAGACTTGGGGAGTACGTGGGTTTTGCTACCGGTTGGGTTGGGCTACAAAGGGTTAAATTAGGTTGATGGGTCGTACAATCTAAATCTAAGACTACACAAGAAGTTATGATACATCTTAAGAATCCAAATTAACCCTCCTAATCGATAGGGTGGTCCCTGATAAAAGCCAAGGATTCCTCAAGCTACCAAACATTATAAATAACAAACATCTTGTTAACTAGACATGAATCAAGCCAGTAATAAATCAACAAGGCAAGAAATAGAATACCATAACCTTACACAACCTAACCTAACCTAAATTAACCGATTCAAAAAGCTGGGGACTTCCCAAGCTAGCAAAATCCATAAATAACAAAATTCTTGGTAATAAAACAAAAATAAAGCTAGGAATGTATCAATAAGATAAGAAATTGAATGACACAACCTTATGTAACCCAACCTACCGTAACCCAACCGACAGTTTTGTACTTGGAAAAAGCAGGGGACTTCCCAAGCTAGCAAAATCCATAAATAATAATAATCTTGGTAATAAAACAAAAATAAAGCTAGGATTGTATTAATAAGACAAGAAATTGAATGACACAACCTTATCTAACCCAACCTACCGTAACCCAACCGACAGTTTTGTACTTGGAAAAAGCAGGGGACTCCCCAAGCTAGCAAAATCCATAAATAATAATAATCTTGGTAATAAAACAAAAATAAAGCTAGGATTGTATTAATAAGACAAGAAATTGAATGACACAACCTTATCTAACCCAACCTACCGTAACCCAACCGACAGTTTTGTACTTGGAAAAAGCAGGGGACTTCCCAACCTAGCAAAATCCATAAATAATAATAATCTTGGTAATAAAACAAAAATAAAGCTAGGATTGTATTAATAAGACAAGAAATTGAATGACACAACCTTATCTAACCCAACCTACCGTAACCCAACCGACAGTTTTGTACTTGGAAAAAGCAGGGGACTTCCCAACCTAGCAAAATCCATAAATAATAATAATCTTGGTAATAAAACAAAAATAAAGCTAGGATTGTATTAATAAGACAAGAAATTGAATGACACAACCTTATCTAACCCAACCTACCGTAACCCAACCGACAGTTTTGTACTTGGAAAAAGCAGGGGACTTCCCAACCTAGCAAAATCCATAAATAATAATAATCTTGGTAATAAAACAAAAATAAAGCTAGGATTGTATTAATAAGACAAGAAATTGAATGACACAACCTTATCTAACCCAACCTACCGTAACCCAACCGACAGTTTTGTACTTGGAAAAAGCAGGGGACTTCCCAAGCTAGCAAAATCCATAAATAATAATAATCTTGGTAATAAAACAAAAATAAAGCTAGGATTGTATTAATAAGACAAGAAATTGAATGACACAACCTTATCTAACCCAACCTACCGTAACCCAACCGACAGTTTTGTACTTGGAAAAAGCAGGGCACTCCCCAAGCTAGCAAAATCCATAAATAATAAAATTCTTGGTAATAAAACAAAAATAAAGCTAGGATTGTATTAATAAGACAAGAAATTGAATGACACAACCTTATCTAACCCAACCTACCGTAACCCAACCGACAGTTTTGTACTTGGAAAAAGCAGGGGACTTCCCAAGCTAGCAAAATCCATAAATAATAATAATCTTGGTAATAAAACAAAAATAAAGCTAGGATTGTATTAATAAGACAAGAAATTGAATGACACAACCTTATCTAACCCAACCTACCGTAACCCAACCGACAGTTTTGTACTTGGAAAAAGCAGGGGACTTCCCAACCTAGCAAAATCCATAAATAATAATAATCTTGGTAATAAAACAAAAATAAAGCTAGGATTGTATTAATAAGACAAGAAATTGAATGACACAACCTTATCTAACCCAACCTACCGTAACCCAACCGACAGTTTTGTACTTGGAAAAAGCAGGGGACTCCCCAAGCTAGCAAAATCCATAAATAATAAAATTCTTGGTAATAAAACAAAAATAAAGCTAGGATTGTATTAATAAGACAAGAAATTGAATGACACAACCTTATCTAACCCAACCTACCGTAACCCAACCGACAGTTTTGTACTTGGAAAAAGCAGGGGACTTCCCAAGCTAGCAAAATCCATAAATAATAATAATCTTGGTAATAAAACAAAAATAAAGCTAGGATTGTATTAATAAGACAAGAAATTGAATGACACAACCTTATCTAACCCAACCTACCGTAACCCAACCGACAGTTTTGTACTTGGAAAAAGCAGGGGACTTCCCAACCTAGCAAAATCCATAAATAATAATAATCTTGGTAATAAAACAAAAATAAAGCTAGGATTGTATTAATAAGACAAGAAATTGAATGACACAACCTTATCTAACCCAACCTACCGTAACCCAACCGACAGTTTTGTACTTGGAAAAAGCAGGGGACTTCCCAACCTAGCAAAATCCATAAATAATAATAATCTTGGTAATAAAACAAAAATAAAGCTAGGATTGTATTAATAAGACAAGAAATTGAATGACACAACCTTATCTAACCCAACCTACCGTAACCCAACCGACAGTTTTGTACTTGGAAAAAGCAGGGGACTTCCCAAGCTAGCAAAATCCATAAATAATAATAATCTTGGTAATAAAACAAAAATAAAGCTAGGATTGTATTAATAAGACAAGAAATTGAATGACACAACCTTATCTAACCCAACCTACCGTAACCCAACCGACAGTTTTGTACTTGGAAAAAGCAGGGCACTCCCCAAGCTAGCAAAATCCATAAATAATAAAATTCTTGGTAATAAAACAAAAATAAAGCTAGGATTGTATTAATAAGACAAGAAATTGAATGACACAACCTTATCTAACCCAACCTACCGTAACCCAACCGACAGTTTTGTACTTGGAAAAAGCAGGGGACTTCCCAACCTAGCAAAATCCATAAATAATAATAATCTTGGTAATAAAACAAAAATAAAGCTAGGATTGTATTAATAAGACAAGAAATTGAATGACACAACCTTATCTAACCCAACCTACCGTAACCCAACCGACAGTTTTGTACTTGGAAAAAGCAGGGGACTTCCCAACCTAGCAAAATCCATAAATAATAATAATCTTGGTAATAAAACAAAAATAAAGCTAGGATTGTATTAATAAGACAAGAAATTGAATGACACAACCTTATCTAACCCAACCTACCGTAACCCAACCGACAGTTTTGTACTTGGAAAAAGCAGGGGACTTCCCAACCTAGCAAAATCCATAAATAATAATAATCTTGGTAATAAAACAAAAATAAAGCTAGGATTGTATTAATAAGACAAGAAATTGAATGACACAACCTTATCTAACCCAACCTACCGTAACCCAACCGACAGTTTTGTACTTGGAAAAAGCAGGGGACTCCCCAAGCTAGCAAAATCCATAAATAATAAAATTCTTGGTAATAAAACAAAAATAAAGCTAGGATTGTATTAATAAGACAAGAAATTGAATGACACAACCTTATCTAACCCAACCTACCGTAACCCAACCGACAGTTTTGTACTTGGAAAAAGCAGGGGACTCCCCAAGCTAGCAAAATCCATAAATAATAAAATTCTTGGTAATAAAACAAAAATAAAGCTAGGATTGTATTAATAAGACAAGAAATTGAATGACACAACCTTATCTAACCCAACCTACCGTAACCCAACCGACAGTTTTGTACTTGGAAAAAGCAGGGGACTTCCCAACCTAGCAAAATCCATAAATAATAATAATCTTGGTAATAAAACAAAAATAAAGCTAGGATTGTATTAATAAGACAAGAAATTGAATGACACAACCTTATCTAACCCAACCTATCGTAACCCAACCGACAGTTTCGTACTTGGCAAAATCCAGGGACTCCGTCTTGGGGAGTTTCATGATTTTGCCAAATACCAACTTGTTATGTTAAGATGGTTTAGGTTGGGTTAATCAAGTGCAGCATCCAAATATGTACCCATACCCATATTGACTAATTTTTTGTACGACTTTCATGGTACGTTTTCGTATTTCTTATATATCTGCAGTTTGAAACGTGTGTCGAGATTTAGATATTTATTAACAAGATCGATAGTGTAGGTAAGCTGTTGTACCTACCTGTACCCAAGGAGGTAAGCAGGTTTGCCACCACTGCGAGACGAATTGCTTTTGAATAGGTTCCTTCGAATTTGACTGACGTATTCAATAGGTCGGGCTCATTTTTCATGCTGCCTTTGACTTTTGTTTGTTTTAAATTTGCTCCTGCCGTTCCTCCTGCGGAGGAGTTTTAGGAAAAAAAATATATATATATATGTACCTATGTATGTAATCGAATTTTTGTAACAAACGAAACCGTTCGAAGTCTCTTTCTTTTGAACGAAATGCTCGTTTTGACAAATTGCTTTTTTCCGTTTGACAAAGGAAAGACAAAAAAACAGACGTTAAAATGTAAATGGCGAAAAAATAACTCAGATGAAATATCTCAATAAAAAAAATGTGACGCTTTTGACTAGTTTGAGTCAGGGCTGATGGTTTTAGAACGAGTAATTGGCAAGGGAGAGTTCTACAGTTGACTGTCGCTAATGTGAGCATAATGTACTATTCGTCCTAAAACGTTTGGTCGCTATCATTCTTTTCAAGTGTTTTAGTATTTTAAACTATAAACTGACAAACGTAAAGTTTAAAAGGAAATATATAACTGTAATTAATGGTTTTGTTCCATGTTTTAATGATTTAATTGACCCAATTAGCATTTGTTAAGTACTAGTTGTGTGGGCAACGTTGTTTTCTATTTTTAGGAGTGGGAGAGCACGTTTCGGCCAGTGTTTACCTTATTGCATAATTTATAAACAGAAGCTTGCTTAATTTATTAATGCTACAGGAGTGACCTTTTAAATTGGAAATGATACGGTGAATTATGCAGTTGCGTTTATATTTACGCTACAATATTTAATATCACGATCTCTAAGAATGGAGATACATAGGAGGTAGTAGCAGCATTGTTGAATGCAAATTCTTAAGCACTTTGGAATGCAGTATTTTTGTTTCTCATTTAGCCAATGCAATATCTCCTGGAGGTCACTCCAATGGCAGCTCATGGACACTCTATTACATGAGCAGACACAAATTCAGTCGTTTTTTGATTTTTACTTATGGTAACCAATTAAATGTGGGCCAACTAAATAATTAGCACATCAACATATTTTTAAAAAAAAAAGGTAAAACATTTTGACTAAATATTTTAGGACGAATAGTACATTATGTTCATAATATCTGACATGCAACCATAGAACTCATTCAGAAAATATTGCGCCTGTTGGATATTAATGAACAGCCTTATGTGCATCAGACGCCGACTGTGTTATTTTTTTTTCTTACCAGTTTTTTACTGATTGTGAGTTATGTTCAATTAAATAAAGACTTCTTATTTGCTGGCAGTTTATTTTTATTATGTCGAAAATTTCGGAATCATAAAGGAACGTTTTTGAGTGGAAAGGGCTGAGGGGTGGGTTTTGCTTTCGAACGTTAATCCCCTGAATGAAATCGGGAGGCAGGCTGCTATGCTATATAGCTATAACTTGCATTTATGTGCCCTTCTCCCCAGTTTCCATTCGGCGGCAGTTGAAATTCCGTATAAATTGAAACATTTCCTTTGCAGCTTTTCCGGTCTCTATTCGACACGCTTGGCTAATAATCGGTAATAGTCTCTCGCTTTGGTTTTGCCCCGGGAACGAAGGGGAACAACGGGGTCGTCTAGAAACTACCCCTTTCACTATTCAAGTGTTCCGGTTGCGTTTCCTGACGTATACATACGATATATTATGCAGTTAATCGTTGAAATATTTATGGTAACTTAAGATTTTTACATAAGGAGTTGGAATAAGAGTAAGAATAGGAATAGGGTTAATAATAAGGGATGCGCATGCCCGCAGACCAAGATTCACATGCGCACATCAAAGAGATAAACTTTATTAACCTCATTCCTTTTCTTGGTCTTATTATGCTCAGATTATATCTGTTTTAGAAGTAAAAATGAAAACATGTATGTTTGGGTTTTACTCTTAAGTTAAAGGTTTTGATAAATTACTTAATTCAAAAGAAGCGGTTGTTTTTTATCAAAATCCTCAGGTAATGGGCATTTCCTTATCAATCCATTACGCTGCTCAAGAAGATGCACCGCTTTTTAAAACAGGTTTATACAAGTTTTAGTCTTTGTAAATACGCTAAATGGGATGATAATGTATCTAAACACCAAAAGAGTAATTAACTTTTATATTTTACTCATTGATGCAAGGCCCGGTGTTGCCTGGGCAAGAATACACCATAGTTGATGGAATTAAGTTCTAGTTTTCTGTTTTGGACTTCTTCAAATAACATTTTTAACCATTGTTATGTGTTTTAAACATTCTGGATCATTGTCTAACATTCCAGATCATTCTGGGAAGATATGAAACATGCCAAGTCATATTGAATCCTTGTCAAAGTATCTGGAACGTTCTGGACCATTCCTAATAATTTCAAATAATTTTCGAAATGTTTGGAACATTTCCGAACAATGTGGAACATTTTGGATGATTCTTGAGCATTCCAAATTATTCCCGAATATTTAAAATTATTCTGGAAGATTATTCTCTTAACTTTCCAAATCGTTTTCCAAAAATGAAGAACGTTTTGGATCTTTCTCTAACCTTCCAGATCATTCTGAGAAGATCTAGAATATTCTAAATCTTTGTCAAAGTATCTGAAACGTTCAGGACCATTCTGAATCATTTCAAATAATTTTAGAAACATTTGGAACATTCTGGTACATCTTCGAAAAATTTTGGATGATTCTTGAACATTCCAAATTTTTCTCAAACGTTCAAAATCATCCTTGAAGAATCTGGGTCATACCAAATTATTCCCTTAACATTCCAAATAGTTTTCAAAAAAAGAAACGTTTTGGATCATTCCCAACATTCCAGATCATTTTGGGAAAATCATGAATATTCTAAATCCTTGTCAAAGTATCTGAAACGTTCTGGACCATTCTCAATCATTTCAAATAATTTTAGAAACATTTGGAACATTCTGGTACATCTTCGAAAAATTTTGGATGATTCTTGAACATTCCAAATTTTTCTCAAACGTTTAAAATCACCCTTGAAGAATCTGGGTCATACCAAATTATTCCCTTAACATTCCAAATAGTTTTCAAAAAAAGAAAAACGTTTTGGATCATTCCCAACATTCCAGATCATTTTGGGAAAATCATGAATATTTTAAATCCTTGTCAAAGTATCTGAAACGTTCTGGACCATTATGAATCATTTCAAATAATTTTAGAAACATTTGAAACATTCTGGTACGTCTTTGAAAAATTTTGGATACTTCTTAAACATTCCAAATTTTTCTCGAACGTTTCAAATCATTCTGGAAGAATCTGGGCTATACCAAATCATTCTCTTAACATTCCAAATCATCTTCTATACATGTAGATCATTTTGGATCATTATCTATCCAACATTCCAAATTATTCTGGAAAAATCAGGAATACTCTAAATCATTCTAAATCTTTTGGGAAAGCAAGGTCAAAGCGGAAGCGTAGCAATAGGTGGTCATGGAAAAAAATGAGGATAAATAGAAAAATACCAATTCCATGGGATTGTCGGTAGCAGTACTTCCAAATCTAGGGGTAACAGTTTGGAATATGGGGAGTTGCAATGTATTTAGTAAATAAGACCTCACATTTTTTCTGGGGGCTGGGGTCTAGACGTTTCTTCCTTATCTTCTTGGGCATTTGGTGGGTTGTGACTCTTAAGACGTTGAAAAGCTGTGGCCTATTACTTTTTGGTCAAAATGTGTAGGACTTGTAGAGTTAGGGGTTCTAGTATTAACTGTGGAATTTTTTTGTGAGTTTTGGCACATAATTTGCATGAACATTTTTTGATGATTTTCTTTTTGTGTGGTATTTGTCACCCCATTTATAATCCAGATTCTAATTGGTCTGGATAAACTAGATCGTGCTGGGACCCAAATAATCGACGCTGGTGGTAGCCACGTCTCCTGAATTCATTTCTACGATTGTCATTACTATCAAACATTCACGATCACGTGCGATTCTTTTTCGAATGGTGGCAGGCAGGTGCCAGACTCATGCACGTATGGTGGTGATGCTCATAAGCTGCATCTCCTTCACAATTGCACGTTCGTCCATTTAATAATTCTCTTCTTTTTTTGTTCCTTCCGTGATATCTCTCTTCTCACATCGTGATTTGTACGTTCATTCATGTGGTAAACAAATCGAATCAAAAACTGCACAAATCTCCAAAACGTATTCATGGTCAGGAACTCACTCGCCCTTTGTTCAAGACCAAACTCTTCTTGTTGGTTCTCTTCTTCTTTTTCTTCGAGCTTTTGTGCAAGAATATATGACGTATGAAAGACGAAGCATTCATTCGTTCGTGTTTGCTTACAAATAAAGTAACACGAATGTTAAAATGTTTCGCAAATAACGCCCTTGTTTCACGTAATAAACTTGTATTGTATTGTACAACAACACTAATAACTATTATGCAGTTACCAGTTGGTGTAATGGGTTCTTTTAATGTTTCGTGACCTTTTAAAGGTCGTTGCGTTTTCTTCTCCACACGTTTTGCTCTTGGTTGTGTTTTTACTCTTCCGGATAACTTAACTCACTTTGGTTTATTGATATTGGATGTTGGACTCATTACTTTATTGGATTCTATCGTCAAAATTAATTGTTTACCAATAAATTATGGTTCATTTGCGTCTTGGTTGGACCATGATGACTTCAAGTATGGGCACAATCCCAGAATCTTTGGAGAAACGAATTTTTTAACTATAGAGTATTTTTTTGGTAACAGATGATAAAATTTTGGTTTCATTGTGACTAGAGTTTATTACTGAATTCCCACCCATGTTTGACCAATTTTGCTCATTACTAAAATTGGAACGGTTGTTGACTTATTTTTTATGTAGTGACTTTGCAAATTCTTGGTCCTCTCAGTTTAGCAACATTCTAGATTTCGCAGCCATCTGCCAATTAGACCTTGTTGCCGATATAAAAACTAATTTGAAGCAATTTGCATACATTTTTTATTAGACAAAATTAGGAAATACATAAAAAAATCAACGTGTAGATCTTTTTAATAAAAAAATAAATGGTCCATAAAAAGACGTATTTGAAACATCCATATGTGTGTATATAAACCGGTAGTAAAGAAGGAGTTAGTGGCACTAGACTTTAAAAATAGTTAAGTGAATGAATGAATGAATGAATTAATTTTTTCCAACTTGACCGTCGTCTACCATAAACGCGACCATTCACGTTGATAGCTTAAAAATTGTGTCATACGACACATTAATTTTAATATGTATGTTTTGCCAGTTGGATAATGAGATACATAGAAAGAGAACAGACCATCAGTCGAGTAAAGAAAGAAAAACTTTCTTATACATCTAAAACGAAGAATATGTAAATTTTTAAGAGTTCTGTTCATACCAGTGTCTCGGAAATTTGATCCTGTAGTGCATTAAAATGAAATAAAAATGGGTGAAATATTCAGAGGAAGACCATGACTATAATTAGCTATTCATATCAACATTGGACAAACTGGTGGCCTGTTGAAACGATGATTTATAGAACACTGTTTGCTAGTAGAATAAGGAAGTAAAACTTGGGCTTGTTTTGATTAACAAAATCAAAATTAAATTCATCTTAGGCCATGGTTGTAGATTTTATTATTACGAACATGTACTGGCTCAGTACTATATTTCAACCCTCATAAATTGCTCCCCTTGAAATTGTGATTTTGGGGCTTTAATCCACTGGAGGAAAAATAAGATTTGATCCCACTATATTTAAAGCTATGGTACGTAGTTTTGTAGTTTTCCCTACTAAAATATTTTTCGTCAATTCCTACCCCCTCGAATATATAAAAATAAGTTTATGGAAAACAATTTTGAACAGACGTATGGCTGTTTTCACTTTGGAATTTTGAGACGGAGAATTTTCGTGAAACTCAATATTCCGGAAGTGGAATAAAAAATTTTTGAATGGAATTAAGTGTGAGCATTTCGAACGAGACTGTGCGGACCGATATCGGCATCATCGATAACGAGGCATCTGCTCTTTATGAGCAAAAACTTAGAGCAGCTCGCGCCACAATTTCCCGACCATTTTTCCTATGTCGCGCACTTTTTCCCAGTCTGTTCCGGGCACAAGATAAATGATAATGGAAATTAGCAGCAGACGCTTTCGGTCGTCCCTCACGCTGAATAAGTCCCTTTTTATACATACGTACGTGTGTGTGCTTGTGTGTGTGTGTAGGTTTAATAGTGTGCGCCTTCTTTTTCTTTTAAGAAGGAAAACCACGGTCTGCACTTCGCATCAACGAGAAGAAAAAGGGCGAGACGCTATTTTACTAATAAAATGGCTATTTTTCTTGATTAAACTTTAGATTAAATGACGCGATGGAAGAACCGACGACGCCAGCGCCGCCACAATCGCGTAAATTTTTCACAGAGACACCCCTGTCACTTTGACGGATCACCTGGCTACGATCGCATAATTTTTGCTCACTTTTCTGGGTGCAGAAACCTTATTCTTTAAAAAAAAAATAAGCAAACTGATACTGATTTTAAACATGTAATTAATATCGCCATCCAGAGGTGAAAAAGGATAATGTTTGTTCTCAAAGCTTAATTGAGCCAAAATAAATCGAAAATGAAGAATAAACTTTTTCTATATCTCGCTTCGTTTTCGAGATATCGATACATGAAGTTAATTAGATAGACCAGTTCCTACCGTAACCCCACGGTGGTGCATAGCACTCACCGCATACGCGCTACGTATGCGCCACCGGGAGGTTCCGGTAGGAAGTGGTCACTCTAATTAAACTTCAAGTATCGATATCTGGAAAACGAAGTGAGATACTGAAAAAATTTATTCTTCATTTTTGCTTTATTTAGGATCGATTTAGAAAATGACATGGTCAAATCTAATTAATTATTACGATTGTTGTGCTGTGGTTAAGCCCTCACGGTATGAAAGTTATTTAATTTTCTAATGTAAATTACAACATACTTTATTGATCCACCCAATGTAAAACGCCCATGTTCAAGAACGGATCTTGTTAGAATACCTCCCACGAATCAGTTGATGTTAAACGATACATAGGAAATTATGACAAGATATTTCGAAGACTGGGATTATTAAGACAGATATATCGTAGATAGCCTCGTGAAATTAATGTTAAAAATTAGGGTGAGGCACGACCAACCACCCACCCAACAAATGACGAAACGTTTTTTCGTATTTGTTCATTAATTTATGAAACAGTTGCATCCGTACACAACTAAAATTTAGAAGATTTTATCTTCTGAACGTGAAACATTGCTAAACTTGGAAAACTACATATATACAGGGTGATTTATAAAGAATAACTAACCATTAGGCTGCATATTAATGACATACTTTTTTATGTCATACATACTATATTTTAGTTTGTGTTTTGTTTTTTAGTTAATCACCTTGTATATTGTTCGAATTTTTTTTTGAAAGAAAATGGCTTGTTTAAATGTTTAATTAATTTTATCACCTTGTATTCATAGCGCTAAACAGTTGTGTACATATCCGGTATAGCTGAATGTATTTATGATAAAAAGAAAGTGAAACGTTTGCTTATGTATAATAGTGAATGCTACAGATTAGCCACGTACGTATCTTTTTGTAGGCCTAAAGTCAGTCTTGCGCAATATAACATTGTATATAGGCGCTTACTCGACTATATACGTTATAAGTATAAGTATAAGCTCGGGTTCCCAAATATATCCTAACTACTGTTTTTTATCACAAAACTAAAAACAAAAAAACATTTCTGCAGTTTTTTCAAATTTTCCAATTGTTCTGAATTTTCTTTTCTTGAAAATCTCTTCCAGTAGGGACAATTAGCCTAATTGAATTGGGGAATATGTCTTCCTAGTGAACAGGTGATTAGCTCTATGGATTAGCTATGGTATTTTAAGGTCAAGTTGATATCGTCTCTTGAAGTTCGTACCAACATTCCATAGAAAAAAGAACTTTCAGTTTTTCACGGATTTTCCTGTTTTCCGGCAACTAAAAACTCATTTAGCAGAATTTTATGGACAAATAAAACAAACTATTAATTCAGTATTTCGTTGTTATATCTTTTATTTAGTCTTTTTCTGGTATATCTATGTGTGTTAAATGTATTTACTCTTATTGAATTTTTAGAAGAAAATTTTCCCATTTGCTTTTATATGTAGTCATAGAACGTTCGATACCAAAGAGGCAGTCAATGTATCGTGTGAAAATGTTGGAAATTCTATAGATACAATAAAGGACGTTGTTTGCACCGGTGCGTGTAAAAGCAGAAAAAAATCAAATGTAAATACCTGACGTTACGGAAAACTATTTTCCGACGCCGGATGTTAGCGCTCCGTTTTATTTACATTTTATCGTTTCGAACTGGGTCAGTGCATCATCAGCAGATGCGAAAAAGGTGCAGCTGTTGTTATCGTACAAAGATTGCATTTATTTTATTATCTTCGCAGATTTAAATTTGAAAAAGAACATGCGAATAAATTGCAATAAAAAACGAAAATAAATAAATAAAAGAAAAATTTGGGAGAGGCTCCTCTTTTTGTTATTCTGTTGGGATATGAAAAGGAAACAGAGTGCATGCACAACAATATAACACTTTTGGTACGTTTAATATCCGGCCATCGTGGGGAAAAATCGCCGCCATGGGAAAGATTGCGGTGGCTTTACGGGGGGTTGCAAGAGGGATCCGGGCTGATCCCATAATGGAATTATGGTTATTACTTGGCAGCGAAGAACAGCAACGTCGCGAGAATTAAAAGAAATTGGACGGTTTTCGAAGTCGGCCACTATTTGAAACTGCGGAAAATTTTGCCGCTGGGAAAATTCTGTATATATTAGCCAATAATAGAGATAAATGGCAACCATTTTTGATAGTTTATCGTACAGGGGTGTCATGCCACACAAAAATAAACGCCAATTTATCTGGGGGTAGGCAATTCGATTCTTTCCAATAAAAAAAAAAAAAAAAACTAAAATAAACTGGAACATGAACAAAAAGCGCCTATTAGGAAAATCATATTGTACTTTTATGGGGATGGAAAATACTTTTATGAGAGTACTTTTGGGTCACAATAATACGACAAAAGTTAGGGAATTATGTGATTACACCCAGCATCATCAAATCATCAAAGACGTAAGTAGCATCCCCTCAAAGCCACCAAAATTGAAGGCAAATTTTTTTTAGTACACTCAGTATCATCAGTGGTATAAATAACACCCCATCAAAGCCACCAAAATGAGGAGTGCCCTCAAGTCTCTTGTTGAAGACGATAATTTAAACTGTAAGCAAAAAAATATAATATAAGTGGCGCTTTTAGAAAAATGCGGGGTGGAGGGTGCATATATTCTAGTGTCACGATTCGTGACCAATATCCTCATGGAACTCCCTATCTTCTCTGCATTAAATCTACAACTGCAGCTCCTTGTGAAGAACGAAATAATTGTGGCTATGTAGTCGCCCATAGGTGCTTCTAGGGAGTTTTCCTAGGGTTGACAGTTGACCAGTTAACCAGCTAGCTCAAGCTTGTAATTTCGACAACTTCTTCCTTTTTTGATGACATATCCAAAAAAAAATATACTGGATATTTTTCTAGAGTGCTCAATGAGTTTTATAGGGCAGTCAATGCCCACCCTTGCTCCCTTCAACTGCGCCAATGTTTCGGCCACTACATTACAGCTACGTGTGTGTTAGGTATTCGGTAAATCGGTATCTCAGTATCTTCTTTACGTGAAACGTTTGATTGGAATGATGCTTGAAATGGTATTCGAGACGTTGCCTTGCAGTCAGCATACAATCGGTGAGTCTTTATCCGATGTATTTCTTACTACACGTGAATCCCTGCTATGTATTGTGTAAAATATGTTCTCTGTGTTGGTGCGGTTTGAGTCAGGTCACTGCACTGACCCGATCTTCATCTTCTTATTCTTCTTCTTCTTTCAAAATCACTTAACAGTTAGTTAGTTGCTGGAGCCGCAGAGAGCATCTCAAAGAATTCGATAAGAAGAACATTATTTGCTGATGATGATTTTTGTAAAACTTTTTCAATGGATTTTGAAAAAAAAATTAAATATAATATGGTCGACTGGGTTTTGGACTTGTTCCATTTATTGTTGGAGTGTTTGAATGCTTCTACGTAAGTGTTACCTCTTCCCCCATTATGGACACTTAGTCAGTCATTGCATAGAGAAGTACGTTACAAAGGGAAATTAAATAATGTCATTATAAGAACTGAATGTCTATTAAGTGTTCCTGTTAGGAGACTATAATACCAGGGCACTGAAGGTACTTGGGCAATAAAATTTGGTGAAAATATACCAGTGTCTATCAAAAAGAAAACTACGTAAATTCTGTTAAAATTAATTTTGGTGTAGAATTCAAATTAATGAATGAGAGAATGACATTAGTACCCATCCACTAATTATTAAGTATCTTGATGTTGGTGGCCAAAGAAGTTGCGAAAGTTTTTTTGGTGAGATAAATTGATGAGAAAATTTTACATGTCTTTATATTGTAATGTCTGCCTACAATCTACAATCTCATTTATAAAGTCAGCATTTGGCTCATTGTAAAAGGAGAATCGCTTCCTTTGTGGCACTGTTTGTGTATGCAAATTGCGTTTATAATAATTATTAATGTAAACAACTACGAGCTTCTGCCACTTTAAAAAATAACGTTTTTTTTACGTATTTATTTAACCTTAAGAGAATAAAAACCGCCTCCTCATGAGTGCACTGACTCCTCACTTCTTCAGGTATGGTTTTGTTACACTAACTACCATCAATTTTGGATACATCGTAGTATTTTTTTTACTTTAATTATGGGAATTGTGTGACTCATTAGTAGATGCAAATTTCTTTCGTACTTTAAGAATTATTTGTTCGTAGATTAGATTTGACCATCTTTTGTATTTTTACTGAACCTCCATAAGTCATTGTCCAGGAAAAACAACAAGGTATGTACCATCATTTTTGAAAAATATTTTTTTGCCCAAAAGCCTTTGAGGGTCGTAAAGAATATTTTTAAAATGATTAGATAAACAGGGTGAACATCATTCCAAAATTCAGGATTGTCATCAAAATGTACCAGCAATTATTTTAACACCCATGAAAGGGTGCTTCGAATATGTCTACAGTATACACTTCTAATAAGTACCATTAAGTACCATTGCATTTAGAGATGAATGCATTAGAAGTTCATTGATGTATTCATAGAGAAGTGTCCGCCCATTTGGTGGATTCCTTCAGACGTTCCATTGTTCACAAAATCCTTAAGGAACGAAATGATCACATGAACATGCAGTAGGCAGTACGAAATGAGTCGTTAATTTGTTAACTTTTGTAACGTATCTGCAAGTGGTATCATCAATGGTACAAGAAGTAATTTGAACCATGGTATCGAGTTATGGAAGTTGTAGGTAACAAATGTTGTTGTCATGTTAATGTCCAAATGATGTATGTACGTGATTTGATGAATTAGTTTCTGCGAAAGAATTTCTAAATGGAACCACCATGGATCCTTGGAAGCTGAATCGATCACTGATTACTTATAATCAATTAATTGATGTTTTTAAATGTTTTAAGAAATCTCACACGCCATCCTATTTCCTTTTATGATATTTGGATCCATGTTATTGATTAATAAAGCTTGATTTCCACTCTCATCTAAATGACGGTAGGCAGCCGTCCGTCAGATGTCCGTGTTATTAACAAAACTTGGATAAAAAGTAGTTCTAATCCTAAACGGAAACAGTATGGATCCACGGATGATGAATCGATATTGAAATCGATCAGTGATTATTTATAATCAATTAACTGTTTTTTTTCAACTTTTTAAGAGATTCCAATCGCCACTCTATCTCCTTTTTTCTCATTTAGGTTCTTCTTATTGATTAATAAAGCTTGATTCCCACTTTCACGTAGATGACGGAAGGTAGCCATCCGTCAGTCAGTCATATTATACGACTGATCGACCTGATCGTTAATCCACCCGGATAGTTTAAATACACAACGCTTCATATTTTGCCGGACGTCTGACGGACGGCTTCCTTCCGGCATTTAGGTGAAAACAAATGATCCAAGCTTAATTTCTCAAGACGAATTGGACAATTTTTCTGAAACAAGAGAATCGTGCGTAGGTAAGGCACGGGTCAGTACCATTAATAATGGTATTTTTGTAAACGTGTTCCGTTGTGTTTGATCTTTGTTAATAGTCACATAAAGTCACTGTGTAGTGGAAGTTATATCGGTGGTACCAGACACCAGTAACACAAAACAAATAAGAATTGGTCGCCACTACTTATCGGCCGCCTTGTTTCGAAATGAACACGTTTCGAACCCATGTAAGTCGTAATCGAACGACGCCACAAATGTCAGATTTAATTCCAATCGATGGTCTGTGCTGGCCATTGTGAGTGGACAATATGAATTTCCAGCACACTTGTATACATATGGTCAAGCGTGTACAGGGTGACTTAAAAACATATGAGACATCCAACTCTTTACAAGAAATTGTATGTTCCCTTTCTTCAGGAGTTGTTTTTTGGACCTATATTATTTTTTAGTCCATTCGACTTACCATCCGAAACTTATTATTATTTTTAAATCAGGTTAAGACCTTTTGTCTGCATGTCTCGTTAGTGTGGACAAACACCACATGGATGGGACATGTAATGGGTGTGGGCGCCTATAGAATATATTGATCTTTATTGACTATGTATCGCTTTATTAACTCGTCCAGACAAACGTGACCTTTCCGTTTTATTATTCGTGGCAGAAGACACGGCTTACTGCGATTGCATTTAAGCGTACATTTTATCCCTTAGAAGAACAGACGGACATATGTAAATTCCTCGTTAAAACTCGCCCCCAGTTCTTCTCAACAACATGATAAAGACACCTCCAACTTCTGCAGCATCACCAATAAAAATCAAACCCGTCCATATTTTGGTGCACGACATTTTCACGTTGTAATTAAAATTTAAAAAAAATAAAATAAAATGTGTATGTATATGTGTGTAAAGTATTAGGTTGATGCGGGAGCACTCTCTGGTCTCAGTGTGCGTAGTAAATCGGTCAAAAGGATTACGTGTGGAATGAATAAAAGGGGAGTCCGACAAAGGCGGGCCATTAGATTTAATTCCTCCATTCATGCCTTTAATGCCTGACATAAACATAATCGCACGTACAAGAAGTATAAGTAGCACTGGCATGGCATGGCAGAGCCGTAGATGAGGGCAGACAACATAAAGGAGACCCAAAGAGGCTCGCGACAGTGGCGGGTAATAATTCGTACTTATTGCATCGGGGTGCCATACAAAAACAGGAACACGAAAATTATGCAGGTTTAAAAACAAAAAAACCCTTTGATGTAGCACAATAAAATCATAAATGCTTTATAAAGCAGAGCGCCCACAACTAACATGCCATATGATAAGAAACGTATACACTAACTATATAACGCGACGATTTTGCCATATCTATGCATATGTCACGCCATATGCCGCGCCATATGCCACGCTACTTGGTGGGGACTCAGCCTAACATTTAGGATTCCTCAAACATTTCAGTCAGAATGTTAGGGCGTCCACCAAAGTTGTGTGGCATATGACCTGATCCAAAAGACGAGATAATAAAATCAATTTGACGTGATGATATCGATACTTTGGGTTATAAATTCGAACCAAATCGATACATTTATTGAATAAGCGAATACGTTCATGCAACGTCATACAACGCCAAATCCACTCATCTGCCATGCCATATGCCACGCTACTTGGTGGAGACTCAGCCTAACATTTAGGATTCCTCAAACATTTCAATCAGAATGTTAGGGCGTCCACCAAAGTTGTGTGGCATATGACCTGATCCATGCTATGGCGAGTGACATGCATGCAGCTTGCCACATTGGATCTGATATTCATTCAGTAAACTTTCACGCGACTTAAGATCATGCCACATCCGTGCATCTGTCACGTCATACGCTACACTAGTTTGGGGTGGCTTTTACATATAACAACTTAAATCGGTGGTGGTAATCAAAGGGCCACCGATTTAGACTCTTGTTATGGTAAGTGGCACGCATGTAACATGTCACGTTGAACAGAACATTAATTAAGAAACGTAGACGACGAACAAATGTTCATGCAATGTTTATATGACAAAACGATCATGCCATGTCTATGCATCTGCTGCGTCATATGCTACGCTACTTGGTGGGCGCTCAGCCTTACGTACAGTATTCCACAACGACTTGAATTATTGGTATATTAAAAAATATTTTAAATATTATTTTTATAATAATCGTCAGAGCACCCATCGAAATGGCGTGGCATATGACTTGACTCGTGTTGTGGCACGTGGCAGGCATGTAGCATGCCACTTGGGACAGAATATTCAGTAGACGCTGAACGTATGTGCATGCTACGTTTATGCAACGCAACGAACATGCCATATCCATGCATCTGTCACGTCATATACTACGTTGCTTAGTGGGCGCTCAGCTTTACGTTTAGGATTTCACTATAATTTTAAAAAATTGTATTCTCTAATTACTAGAGACGGAATTTATAACATTTGAAAAGAAGTTAAACTTTAATTATTTATGTGTCTATAAAAAAGTGTTTGTTTCCTTTTTGGAGGTTATAATCAAAACTTTTGAATATTTATAATTTAGATAGCTTCCCACTATCAAAGTAGGAACCTGCTGTGCTTGGTACGAGTTTCAGTGAACATAATTTGTTATGCATATCCAATTTTGGAAACAAACTGTGGAAAGACAAATTTTCTGAGGTAATGACACTATAAATATTGTTACAAAATAATTTATTTTGATAATTAATTTTTGTTACTTAAATAATTTTGAACATATCGTCAGAAACCCAAAAAAAATTACGCAGTCATTTGGTATATTTTAAACAAATATCAAAATTTCGTATCTCAATTTATAATCGTCTAAGCTCCAGACAGACAGCAGACGTAGAGATAACAATTCTATAATCCTGTTATACGTATGTCTATGGTAGTTAGTTGGTGATGTTAAATTCTTGAGTTGTGCCGCTACTGCTACCGGTTGAAAAAAGGGATCCGAACAAGCGGTAGGAGGAGATGGAATGTCGGTCTGAGTGTACAACAAACAGAAATTATGGTCCAAACAATACGACGTATTATTAAAATGACTGCGACGTCGAGTCGTCCTCGACAAACAAAGGATGACAACGCGATCTAACGAACGAACCCAAGGAACGCCTGTCGACGCCAACACGGTGCCGTCGACGCCTCCTTGTATATCGCGTCGCGTCGCGTCGCGTCATTGAAATGAGCCGAAAGCTGAAAAGTTTCCGGCAGCGAAAAGTCACTACTTCAAGAGTGCAATCGAAAAGTTTCTGATGCACTAAAGTCACGAAGGATGAGGAAGGAAACGATGTACTGTCTGTCTGTCTGTCTCTTTGTCGTTTGTTTTTATTTACTTAGATAAATCTCAGTGAAATGAGTAAAACCACTCATGGCGAGACGAAAATCCATTTGGGTTTGATATTTTTTTGGGGAACGTTTTTGAATTTCTGTTTCCAATATTTGTACGATGGTACTACTACTTTCAATGTATACTCAACATATTTCGTTCTCATGTTTCTAATTTCCTCTGAGGATTCTAAATTCTCGTTCAGTTCTCCTTCCAGGAATCGACGAAAAGTTTCGTTCCCAAACTGAATTTCCTGACACGATGTTTATCACTGCTCTATTCCTATTCCATTTAGCCATAACTTTTCCTTCCTACTTCTATGGATTGTCCTTATTTTATAATAATCAACTGTCCAATCCTCCAGATACCTTGTATCCTTTTCTCGTCTGATGGATAAGGATGTTAACGTGTGATAATAACCTCACTTTTTATCTAGAACTGCAGTCTAATATGAGTGTATATGAAAACCCGTTATTCGTTTTTGCTGTTTCCTCTCACGTCAAGTTCAATTCATTTATAAATACAGTAGATTAAGAATTATTGCTTCCTTCCAAACTTGCTTTTAAAATGGAGAATGTATCAAGGAACGTGCTTTGACATCATTGATCTTTATTACGTTCTACGTTTCTGATTGGGCATTGTTGCGAAGAGAATCTCAGCCAACTTCCTCGTGTTTTATGAGGAGAAAATAAGGTCATGAAGCAGACTTATATACAGGATGTACGAGCAATTAAAACTGCTGTGGAATCCTAAACGTAAAGCTGAGCGCCCACTAAGCAACGTAGTAGGTATATGACGTGACAGATGCATGGATATGGCATGATCGTTGCATTGCATAAACGTGGCATGCACATACGTTCAGCGTCTACTGAATATTCTGTCCCAAGTGGCATGCTACATGCCTGCCACGTACCACAACACGAGTCAGGTCATATGCCACGCCATTTCGATGGGTGCTCTGACGGTTATTATAAAAATAATATTTAAAATATTTTTTAATATACCAATAATTCAAGTCGTTGTGGAATATTGTACATAAGGCTGAGCGCCCACCAAGTGGCGTGGCATACGACGCAGCAGATGCATAGACATGGCATGATCGTTTTGTCATATAAACATTGCATGAACATTTGTTCGTCGTCTACGTTTCTTAATTAATGTTCTGTTCAACGTGACATGTTACATGCGTGCCACTTACCATAACAAGAGTCTAAATCGGTGGCCCTTTGATTACCACCACCGATTTAAGTTGTTATATGTAAAAGCCACCCCAAACTAGTGTAGCGTATGACGTGACAGATGCACGGATGTGGCATGATCTTAAGTAGCGTGAAAGTTTACTGAATTAATATCAGATCCAATGTGGCAAGCTGCATGCATGTCACTCGCCATAGCATGGATCAGGTCATATGCCACACTACTTTGGTGGACGCATTAACATTCTGATTGAAATGTTTGAGGAATCCTAAATGTTAAGCTGAGTCCCCACCAAGTAGCGTGGCATATGGCATGGCAGATGAGTGGATTTGGCGTTGTATGACGTTGCATGATTGTATTCGCTTCTAAAATAAATGTATCGATTTGGTTCGAATTTATAACCCAAAGTATCGATATCATCACGTCAAATTGATTTCATTATCTCGTCTTTTGGTAATTCTTTTCTCGTGTTAAATAAATCAGTGTTGTCCGTTAGTGTCACTCATTCTTCCTGATATTGCGGTAAGCAAGAGTGCAAAAGATGTACGGGTTAATGGAAGTTTTCTGTCCAAGTCTCAAGTTTTATCAGCAAGCAGTTTGCTGTTCTTACTCAGTAGAAATCGGCTACACTAATTGGCAGATTTAGATACCGTTGTTCTTAAGTCAGATACTCCCTCATGTGAAATGTGTGACCTGATAAGTTAACGTTAACTTATGGAATGTCGTTATAAACGAACACACATTAGCAGACCTTAATCATTTTTGATTGATTCCAAAATTGATCCACTAAAAGCAAGTTGGAATGATTTAAGATGGATAGTAATGGGTTTAATTAAATTTTAGGGGTTGTCTTCTTTGTTCAGTATAAAGTTCGGTTATAATGAACTAATTTTGTCTGTTGCAATATCGCTTATAACGAACTATCAGCAGTCCAATAAATTAATGAATTTGAAAGAGCTATCTTGTACTTCCTCCAAGGATTTTAGAGCTTTTTTGTGTTCGTTATAAGCGGATTTATGTGTGTTTTGATGATACTTAATGAACAAGTTACTTATATAACGTTCATGATAAAAGCGTAGTTGAATCTGCTTATACAGGACACACAAAAGCTCTAAAATCCAAGGGAGAAATACAAGAAAGCTCATCAAAAAAAGGTTGTTATAAGCGATATTGGAACGTTATAACTAAACTTGTAGTTTATAAAATCATTATGAGGTTTATAAATTACAATTTACTATGCATAATGAGTTTTAAAGGCTTGTTAATAAACTTATCACAGCACCATCTTACTATTTAATTAACGTCGAAAACTTTCACTAAATATCAAGTGTATGTGCAGGTACATGATCATAAAAGTTATGAACCTGTTTATGAGTACATAGTTTCTGTTATTTTGTTCCTTTTTCTTTTGAGTACTTTTCTAAGTGATTTCACGAGAGGGTCAAGACGCCCTTTTGACATTTAACGGTAACTCTACAACTATGTGTACACAGTGAAATAGACACATACAGATATATACATACATATATAATATGATAGTCAATTCGATGATATTTTTTTATGATGTCTTTCAATATATCGAAGGCGGCTGCATAAACGACGAACGAGTGGGATGCTGATGTAAAGTGCTAAGTGTGTGTGTGTGTATTGAGAAAGTCTTTCAGAAAACGAAATTCAATAATATCTCACTGTATTCATCTTCGCCATCCTATCACTGGAGGTACAAGAGAAGGAATCATTTCGTCATATAGGTGCACAAATATCTGAGGATACATACATATATGCATCCTTGAACAGGATATTCAATTTATTTTCATAAAGGAATGGAAGAGGTATTTACAGGGTGTCAAAGGAAACAGAGGTATTTGATAAAATAAGGTGGAAGACCTTAATGTCCATCATAGAAACACTCAACAAGTTTAAATGGTTTTTTAATTTGAAAATGGTTTTGTTGAACACTAGTGAACCTACAGTAAATTTCCATAGATGGCGTGCAGATGCTGTCTGTACTGGTTCACGAATCTACTTGTTAACCAGAAGGTGCAGTTGGATCGATAACATGACGCAATTGACTATGGAGCGCAGATAAGAACCAAAAAGTTTTAAATCACGATCTATATCTGGTAGTTCCTGGGCAAAAAGTATCAGTGGTTATCGAGATCTACAAAAATTTGATACAGATGTCGTTCAGATGCTGTCTGTACTAATTCTTGAATTATTCTGTAAACCAGAAGGTCTAGTTTGAGCATATATGTTTCAGAGCTGTCTATAGGGTGCTGATGAGAACTAATAAAATCAAATATCACGCCCCACATCTCGTAGCTCCTAAGAAGAAAGTATCAATAGTTATCAACAACTATAGAAGTTTGCCATAGATGTCGTTCAGATGTTGTCTGTACTAATTCATGAATATTTTTGTAAACCAGAAGGTCTAGTCTGATCATTAACGTGCCAGAGCTGCTTATAGAACGCTGATGAGAACCAATAAGATAAAAATCACGCTCTACATCTCGTAGCTCTTAAGAAAAAAGTATCTGTAATTATCGACAGCTAAAGAAGTTTGCCATAGATGTCGTTCAGATGTTGTCTGTACTAATTCATGAATATTTCTGTAAACCAGAAGGTCTAGTCTAATCATTTACGTGCCAGAGCTGCTTATAGAACGCTGATGAGAACCAATAAGATAAAAATCACGCTCTACATCTCGTAGCTCTTAAGAAAAAAGTATCTGTAATTATCGACAGCTAAAGAAGTTTGCCATAGATGTCGTTCAGATGTTGTCTGTACTAATTCATGAATATTTCTGTAAACCAGAAGGTCTAGTCTGATCATTAACGTGCCAGAGCTGCTTATAGAACGCTGGTGAGAACCAATAAGATAAAAATCACGCTCTACATCTCGTAGCTCTTAAGAAAAAAGTATCTGTAATTATCGACAGCTAAAGAAGTTTGCCATAGATGTCGTTCAGATGTTGTCTGTACTAATTCATGAATATTTCTGTAAACCAGAAGGTCTAGTCTGATCATTAACGTGCCAGAGCTGCTTATAGAACGCTGGTGAGAACCAATAAGATAAAAATCACGCTCTACATCTCGTAGCTCTTAAGAAAAAAGTATCTGTAATTATCGACAGCTAAAGAAGTTTGCCATAGATGTCGTTCAGATGTTGTCTGTACTAATTCATGAATGTTTCTGTAAACCAGAAGGTCAGGTTTGATCGATTACATGCTGGAGCTGCATATGGAGCGTTGATGAGGATTAATAAGTTCAAAATCACTATAAATCCGGTAGTTCCTCGTCTATAAATATCGATAACTATTGATAATCATCGAATATTTTTTGTTTTTTTTTTTTTTTGAATCGAAGTTCTTGCACCTCTGTTGGTTAGTGTTTTAAAAGTGGTTCAAAAACTAATAAATTATTGTGTACTTTGCAGGCCATTATAAATAATTGTTTCAAAATAAATATTCATGGTTAGTTATACCCGTCGTGTTTGAGTATATAAGAAATTAAACACACGTAGTACATGTGTTTATCGTGTACGCACTAGTACCTTTTTGTATATGTATGTGGTCGTAGTTATGCAGATACACGTGTACAAGTGTGGGTTTATTAGTTAATTATTCCAACATTTATGTTGACAAGCCGGGCCATAATTTCATCAACGATGTTTGTTGATTCGTTTAGCGTTGTTTTAAAAGAAAAAATAAAGAAGTGAAAAAAAAAACGAATTTTGCCATTCGCCGTAAAATTTACATGTATTTGAATAAGCCTGTTTGTCATAAAATTTTACTGCGCGTTAATATGCTCTTTAAATATGCGGTTTAGCGGCTAAGGAGGCGCGATAAATTTCGAATAACGATGTGATTGCGGGAATGTTTCCCATTTTTATTACCATTATATATTTTCTTTAATAATCCCATTGACAATGGTAATTAGAAAAATATCTAAATCCTAACGCTCGTAATTCCAGATTATCCCACATCTACATTTCGGGTTGTCAAGGGCTTACAAACATTTATATTAAGAGAAATTTTTTTCATTCAAAATATTCTAAAAACTTTTTCTTATATATGTAAATCAATTTTCTATCTAATTTTTTATTTAAAATCCTCTGTTAATTTTTTTTCTTTCAAGTGCCTGTTAACATTTAATTTAATTTTCGCCGCTTATTAAAAACGGATTTGAAAGTTTTGTTTCCTGTACACATAATTACAGGTCGGTTTTCTCCGAATCACTTCAGTCGTTCGACGAACAAAGGTCCTTATTTTGCCTGTCACAACCACTGATTAAATTCCGACGTGAAATATTGGAGTTGTAAACTAATTTAATTCTTCATTAATTCCCATTTATTTGATTAAAAACTCCCCAGCCACTTGCAATTGTCAGATGAAATGAGCACAAATTTTTCTTTGGTTTCTTCACTTCATGATAACCGGAATCCCTTTTATACTTTTAATAAAATTCGCCACCGTTTGTGTGTTACTTATATAAAGTATAAATTGATTTGATGTGAGCTTTAGAAAGTTAGTGGTATCTACCTGAGGGGTGAAACATTCCATTTATTTGTGTCTCACATACGTCACGTAAGATATAACGTAGAGGGTGAGGGGTCATTGTGGCGCTTCATCCTTTTCATCCCGTGTTAGGCATTAGTTTCAATTTGTTCGCAGCCCCACCTGCACGCAAACCTGCTCACCTGAATCTTATTTTCCGAAGCAATGGATGGTAAAAACTTCTTGCGATCCCTTTCTTTCATATACAGTGTGTTTTTTTCTTTGTGTTGCCATGGCTTTGGTGTTATTGAGCGTTAATGAAAACGAGTCCCTCTTTGCTGTCGATATAATAAGCCGAATGCGACAGAAAAAGGTTAAACGTCGAAATTCGGTAGTGGAACGCTTATTGTTTCCTCCCCTTTGAAACGTTCCGCACGCGCTTGCTCCCTATAATTAATTAACTTCTAAAAAGGACGAAGAATGCTCCTCGACCTGGTCGATGGTGTCATTTGTACCTGACAGAAGAAATTATCCTTCGCTTATTGTCCGTAATTGCAGGTGCTATTTGCACGAGTTCCGTCAGTTAGTTCTGCTGCTTATTATTCTCTTTCTCGAAGCGACGCGAATCGACGCGACACAGAAGGCAAAAACTTGCTCTGCTTTCGTTCCTCGGGAACGGGTCAGGTGCGCATTCTGCGGAATTTAATAAAAACGTCGTGTCCCAGCCGGGACTTAATGAGTTTAAGGCATTTTTAAAAGTCATTCGCATACCCTCGTATCACCCCTCATCTACCCAAACGCACGTCTGTTTTAATTGATACGACACCAATTTAACTTTTCAACAACGTAGAGATCTACTGCTAAATGTTTAAAAAAACCAGTTGAGTGCGTCCAAATTTGGACGCCGAAGCTCAGCGTTTAGGAAATTTTAATCAGGACGAGCACTTCATACCGTAACATCACCATGGTGCTTTGTATTTACTCTTTCTGCACTGCTCTTGTCGATGGTGGATAGATAGAATTTAAGAAATTTTAATCTGGATGACCATCTCATACCGTAACCTCACGGTGGTGCATCTCAGTTACTCCTACTGCACACTATCTGTCGATGGTGCGTAGAATTTGAGAGATTTCATTCAGGGCGACCATTTCATACTGTAACCTTGCACTGGTGCATAGTGTTTAAGACAGAATTTAAGAAATTTTAATCAGGATGACCATTTCATACCGTAACGTCACGGTGGTGCGTCTCAGTTACTCCTACTGCACACTATCTGTCGATGGTGCGTAGAATTTGAGAAATTTTATTCAGGGCGACCATTTCATACTGTAACCTTGCACTGGTGCATAATATTTAAGACAGAAGTTAAGACATTTCAAGACCACTTCATACCGTAACCTCACGGTGGTGCATCTCAGTTGCTCCTACTACACGCTATCTGTCGATGGTGCGTAGAATTTAAGAAATTTTAATCAGGATGACCATTTCATACCGTAACCTCACGGCGGTGCATCCCAGTTACTCCTACTTATGCATGTTAGATCATACGTTACAACCTCTTAATGGTGCATAGCACTTACCCCTACAGCATTTCATTTGTCCATGCTGCATAAATAGAAGTTAAGAGACTTTAATCAGGATGACCATTTCATACCGTAACGTCACGGTGGTGCGTCTCAGTTACTCCTACTGCACACTATCTGTCGATGGTGCGTAGAATTTGAGAAATTTCATTCAGGGCGACCATTTAATACTGTAACTTTGCAATGGTGCATAGCGTTTAAGACAGAATTTAAGAAATTTTAATCAGGATGACCATTTCATACCGTAACGTCACGGTGGTGCGTCTCAGTTACTCCTACTGCACACTATCTGTCGATGGTGCGTAGAATTTGAGAGATTTCATTCAGGGCGACCATTTCATACTGTAACCTTGCACTGGTGCATAGTGTTTAAGACAGAATTTAAGAAACTTTAATCAGGATGACCATTTCATACCGTAACGTCACGGTGGTGCGTCTCAGTTACTCCTACTGCACACTATCTGTCGATGGTGCGTAGAATTTGAGAAATTTCATTCAGGGCGACCATTTAATACTGTAACTTTGCAATGGTGCATAGCGTTTAAGACAGAATTTAAGAAATTTTAATCAGGATGACCATTTCATACCGTAACGTCACGGTGGTGCGTCTCAGTTACTCCTACTGCACACTATCTGTCGATGGTGCGTAGAATTTGAGAGATTTCATTCAGGGCGACCATTTCATACTGTAACCTTGCACTGGTGCATAGTGTTTAAGACAGAATTTAAGAAACTTTAATCAGGATGACCATTTCATACCGTAACGTCACGGTGGTGCGTCTCAGTTACTCCTACTGCACACTATCTGTCGATGGTGCGTAGAATTTGAGAAATTTCATTCAGGGCGACCATTTAATACTGTAACTTTGCAATGGTGCATAGCGTTTAAGACAGAATTTAAGAAATTTTAATCTGGATAACCATTTCATACCGTAACCTCACGGTGGTGCGTTTTAGTTACTCCTACTGCACACTATCTGTCGATGGTGCGTAGAGTTTGTGAAATTTCATTCAGGTCAACCATTTCATACTGTGACCATGCACTGGTGCATAATATTTAAGACAGAAGTTAAGACATTTCAAGACCACTTCATACCGTAACCTCACGGTGGTGCATCTCAGTTGCTCCTACTACACGCTATCTGTCGATGGTGCGTAGAATTTAAGAAATTTTAATCAGGATGACCATTTCATACCGTAACCTCACGGCGGTGCATCCCAGTTACTCCTACTTATGCATGTTAGATCATACGTTACAACCTCTTAATGGTGCATAGCACTTACCCCTACAGCATTTCATTTGTCCATGCTGCATAGATAGAAGTTAAGAGACTTTAATCAGGATGACCATTTCATACCGTAACGTCACGGTGGTGCGTCTCAGTTACTCCTACTGCACACTATCTGTCGATGGTGCGTAGAATTTGAGAGATATCATTCAGGGCGACCATTTCATACTGTAACCTTGCACTGGTGCATAGTGTTTAAGACAGAATTTAAGAAACTTTAATCAGGATGACCATTTCATACCGTAACGTCACGGTGGTGCGTCTCAGTTACTCCTACTGCACACTATCTGTCGATGGTGCGTAGAATTTGAGAAATTTCATTCAGGGCGACCATTTAATACTGTAACTTTGCAATGGTGCATAGCGTTTAAGACAGAATTTAAGAAATTTTAATCAGGATGACCATTTCATACCGTAACGTCACGGTGGTGCGTCTCAGTTACTCCTACTGCACACTATCTGTTGATGGTGCGTAGAATTTGAGAAATTTTATTCAGGCCAACCATTTCATACTGTAACTTTGCAATGGTGCATAGCGTTTAAGACAGAATTTAAGAAATTTTAATCTGGATAACCATTTCATACCGTAACCTCACGGTGGTGCGTTTTAGTTACTCCTACTGCACACTATTTGTCGATGGTGCGTAGAGTTTGTGAAATTTCATTCAGGTCAACCATTTCATACTGTAACCATGCACTGGTGCATAATATTTAAGACAGAAGTTAAGACATTTCAAGACCACTTCATACCGTAACCTCACGGTGGTGCATCTCAGTTGCTCCTACTACATGCTATCTGTCGATGGTGCGTAGAATTTAAGAAATTTTATATATAAATTTTGGATTTTATAGAATGATATCTGTAGGCAGATTTTCGTGTTTCCATGACTTTCACAAAATAGCTGAGTTTCTGCGGTTGAGTCGTGGTAACAGCGTGATTTTTTTGACGCTTAGAAAAGGAACTTTTTTTTATGTGCTGCTTGCTCGGTTGAAACGAGATTAAAGGGCTCTCTTTTCGGTTTGCACGTTTGAGTTTTAATGCGAAAAAATCCGGTTTTGCGGAGTTGTTTTGTTGCTCATGCCGTCCGTATCCGTCGCGGATTTCGTGGCAGGATTTCGTAAGAACTTTTTTAATTATCGAATTCTTTAATTAAGAACCGCAGTAGACGATGGAAACCGAGAGAGACAGGCACAGAGAGAGTCTAATTAAAGGTCCCGATTCAAAATGTCCCTGAAACAAATAGCAAGATTAAGCGGGAGATTAACCCTGGGGCAGAGTTCGGCTCTCAGGACTCCGGGCGCTGTACACGTTCCGGAAATTCGAACGCGTTGTTAACTTTAACGTTCACTGATTGAAAACTGCTCATCCGTTTGAGCTCAATCGCTTGTTGAATGCTGCACTTCACCATCCATATTTTAACTCTTTTCTTCATATCAATAGAATGAGGCGCAAAAGAAGAGCGAGTGATTCTAGTTGTCCAGTGGCGTTTACCAAGGGTACATAGCAGGGGGGAATCAAACAAAAGTGAGAAGTTCAGTGGCGCAACAAGGAATATTCACCTTGAAAGAACCCTGGTATAAATGTTGATCTCCACTTACTTTATTATGTTCATTGAAAGCCTTGAAGGCACTCCTGGGTTTGATGCTCCCTCCCACGTCTGTGGAGGGTGTTACTGGTGTCACTGGTTTCTCAGAATGAAATCTTCATTTTTAAGTGTTCATTATATTCTTCTACTCTAATCAGAAGACTAAGGAAACTGAGGATACGTAGCTGGTGGGATCAAACAAAAGTGAGGAGGTCATTGGCGTAATTAAGGATATCCACCTTGAAAGTACCATGGTACAAATGTTGACCTCCACTTAATTTATTATATTCATTGAAAGCCTTGAAGGCGCTCCTGGGTTTGCTGCTCCCTCCCACGTCTGTGGGGGTGTAATTGACCCCACTGGATTCTCAGATTGAAATCTTCTTATCTGAGAGTTCAGTATGTTCTTCTGTTCTAATCATAAGACTTGAAGGGTGCAAGAATTATAATTTTTAGGAGAAGGGGTAGTTGCTACAACCATAACTGAAACCATTTGCTTTCCAAACTTGATTTTTTGAATCTCTTTTTTGGTGTTGACTTTTTTCTTCAAGTCTTCAGCCATGTATACATAGATACGTAATAGCCAGAACGTGGAGTCACTAAAACCACTCGTCACTCCGAATTCATTTCAGATCAGTATCTGATCTGGTTGTTATGACAGCGGCGTTTGGATTCAGTATGAATTTATTGTATAACTAAACCGAAAGGTATGCAGATAAATCTGGTTCGTGGTTTTGTGTGTGGGGCTGGTTTCACTACGATAACTATTACGCAACAATTTTTACTCTCGTCAAGTTCTTTTCGACTCGCGTTCGATCGAATCGATTTATCTTTGGATCAAAGTACCACAAAAAAGAACATTATACTGACAGTGCATAAACCAAACATATAAACAGATTGTTTTTTTTTTTGTGTTAATGTCAGGACCGGTTCTAGTACTAATTTGACCATTTTAAATGTATTTACTAGAATATGATGAGGATGGCTGACCAACTGACTGTTTGGATTCTGAAAGTCTTAAAAAAAAGGCATTTGATGGATTATTATAAAGTTTGATCCAATTTACCCTATTTATATTTAAATTTAACGACGTCTTTAATTCTTGTTAGTACACTGTGAGCGTGGACGCGTTGTGAAAAGTTTGCTAATTTAGCCAACTGCGTCATCTCTCGGTTGTTTTGTGTTGAACATTTCTGGTGGAAATTTTCAGCTTCAACTGACGCGTTAATTGGGGTGTCAGGCAAGGGCGTCGGTACACACAGGTCACACGTTTCTCTGAAAGCATCGTCCGACATTATCGACGTCGCGACGCCTCCGCGTCGTCATTATTAATAAATAGCGAAAAGGCGACGTCTGTCATTTTATTCGCCAAGTGTATCTATGGTAATAATCGAGTTTTTTGTTACAAATGAAAACAAAATATTTTGTGTTGAAAGTGCCCTTTGTTCTTCTTCTTCTTCGATGGTTCGAGTGTTTGGTACAAGAATGTATAAAATAGACGGTCGGTTGAACACGGTGACTTACTTCTATGGCAATAAGACGGGAAATTGCGTTCCGGACTTCCGAATCCTTGGGGATCCGACTGGAGCCCGATGTCGGATATGGAAGTCGCCAATTTGTTAGGTGACGCAATAACTGATTTGCATAGTAGCAGTCAGCCGCCCGATTCCCGGGGGTGAAACGACTAGGAAAAGGAACGGTAGACCTCGGGTTATTCGGGGAGTCGATTTGTTCCTTCTTTACCTTTTATACATACACACACACACACACACACACACACACACACACACACATATAGGAACAGGTTTTGAAAACAAATAAATTTGACTTCTTTTGAATACTTTTGGCGCTCTGTAAACCTGACGTATATAGACCGTTTGGTTTGTCCAATATATTTGCTACTATTTATCGAAAATTAATTGTAGATACTTTTAATTTTTTTATGTGGTCTCACATGTACCAAAAGCTTAATTCTATTTTAGTATACGTTCATTTTGGAACGTTGGCTCTTGTCATAGATGAAATTAATTTGAATATATTAATGTCTCGGGCACTTTTTAAAACTCCTCCGCATTTTCATATAATAGACGGTTCCTCTGTGGTAATATTAATGGTAGACAATGGTCACGTCCCGCGGACGTCGCTGTCGTGCCTTTCTTTTTTTCTCTGTTCTGCGGTAAAATATGTCGTTTTACGTTTTTTTTCCATACCGACAAAGTTGCACCTTATTTCCGAAAACACATTTGTCGCCCCACGGAATGCCAGACCATTAGAAATACGAACGTCTACCTATCACAAGAATAAAAATGCGCTCCAACAACGCTTCTATGGTGGATAAAATGACTTTTTCCAAAACGAACACAAATAATAAATTGATTACACTTTAATAGCGCCCCTAGTAGTTGGTCAAGTGGTCAAGTAATCATCGTTCACCCTCACGAGCCGTCCCTGCTATATTCTATCATTTTTGGTCCTAAAGCCGCCTCTGCCTCGACCGTAAGCGTTCCAATGGGGTTTTTTTAATCTTGTGAAATAGTTTTAGCACTCGCAGAACATTGTTCTATCCGCTTCCGTTGTTAGTTTCATTTGTTTCTTCTGTCATTTGAGATTTCGTTGTTTTAGAATTGTTTTTTGTTGACGCGACGCGACGCGATGCGATGCGATGATAAAACAAAAGATGGCGACGGAAAAGCGCATGTTTTGCCGTATTGGCCTGACGTTCATTTCTCCTTAGACGGCAAGTTTATCGGAATTCTCAACGAAATAATACCTGCTGCGAAAGGCAGTGTGACATGCAAATGTCAACGGGACAGATTTAAAATTGTCCGTTTATAGAAAACGGTCGTTCCTGCTTCTGTTTCGTGCCTGTTGCAGATGCTGGAGCCGTTGAACGTCAGTTGTCCACGTCAACAGAATCTGCATGCATTATTCAACCATTTCCATATACGTAGGCGGTTAGACAACGATACATACACACACACACACATCAATTGCACACCTATTTATTTACGAAAATAGTTTTTACTCTTGCCCGACCGCACAACTAACACTAATCCACAGATTGCTGGCCTCAATCCGGCTCGAAGGACCACGTAAAACCAACTAAAACATCCCATTAACATTAATCTATTGGTCTCTGCTTCAAATTCACTTGATGGACTGCGTGACGTAGTCCAAAACGTCGTTTGACACTAATCTGTAGATCTCTGGTTGAAATCTGGTCAAAGGACTATGCAAAATCGTGTAAATCTTTCTATTAATACTAATCCATGGGTGGCTGATTCAAATCTGCTTGAAGAACTATGTTAACTCGTCCAAAACGTCTATTAACACTGATCCAAAGATTGCTGGTTGAAATTCAGCTCAAAGGACCCTGAAAAGTGGTGTAATACTTCTTATTACCACTAATCTGTAGGTCTTTGCTACAAATCCGGCTCGAAGGACCATGTGAAATCGTGAAAAGCTTCCTATCAACACTAGTCTATGGATCGCAGCATCAAATCCGATCGAAGGATTATGTTTAAACGTCTTTTAACACTTATCCATAGATCTCAGGTTGAAATATGGTTCAAAGGACTGTGCAAAATCGTATGTCTTTCTATCAACACTTATCTATAGGTGGCTGATGAAATCTGCTTGAAGAACTATGTTAATTCGTCCAAAACGTCTATTAACACTGATCCAGAGATTGCAGGTTGAAAATTAGCTCAAAGGACCATGACAAATCGTGTAAAACTTCTTATTAACACTAATCTGTAGATACTTTCTGCAAAACTTGCTCTCAGGACCATGTAAAATCCTGTAAAAGTTCTTATTAACACTAGTCTGTAGGTCCTTGGTTCAAATCCGCTCGAAGGATTATGTTGAAACATCTGTTAACATTTATCCATGGATCCCTGATTGAAATTTAATCAGAAGGACCTTGTGGAATTGTGTAAAACTTCTATTGGCACTAATCCATAGGTTCCTGGTTCCAATAGGGTTCAAAGGACCATATAAAATCCTGTAAAACTTCTTATTAACACTAATCTTTAGATCCTAGGTTCAAATCCGGCTCGAAGGACCATGCGAATCCCTGTTATTTCTGGTGTTACTTATAATACTTGAGCAAATGTTACTCAAATGATTTTTTAATAGTTTTTCTGAAAAATTCTGAGAGCTTTTCCGTCTCTACATACAGGGAATTGTAAATTACCCCTCACCATAAAAAAATCTCATAAAACAGTAATAGAACAGGTGATTTTGGCGCCACAATTTAGGTCGAAGGTGCGTGTAATGCGTGTCTGTAATTAAATTTAGTCAGGTAAAGCACATTAACGGTAATGAAAGCATTTTAATTTACAATATGAGCGCAATATTTATGCAAATTATGGAATATGTTGGGCCCTCCCTTTGCTAATCGTCCATGAATTAAATATCTGGCAGTTGCGGCTCTACGACCGCAACAACCGTAATTATCTATCGTCTGTACCAACATATTATAATAAATAATAAACAACATTTGTATAGATACGTAATTATTGTTAGAATAAATTAAACTTTTGTGGGCACACACAATAAACATTAGATTTAATGGCCATGGCGTAGGCTGATCGTAATTAACGGAAAACGTAAATCAAACAGTTAATTAAATAATTAGCAACGAAGTTGTTTCTATATTTTTTATATGCCAAATAAAATTATTTATTGATCTACTATTTTTATAAATGCTTTTGATTTTTTTTGTTCTAATTTCTACAGAATGAAATTTTCTATTAAAGTACTCAAAATTGGTATTTCATCATAGCTGAGGTTTTTTACCATCCTTGGTATAAAACCCATACACATGAGTTGATTACTAGAAGCCACTCAACTCACTGTCAACTATCCAGTTCTTGCATGGTAAAAAGATTTAATTCCGCTAAGTAAATGGAAAATCAATTAGGCATACTGTCACTTATCTGATATGCAAATTATTCTACAAACATCACGAGGTGGATATGTTCGGATTAATGTTGGTACTAGACAGAATTAGCTCTTAATAGGATTTACAATGCAGACCCACATACCATCTCCTCGAATATTGAAACATAATCATGGTGTACGTACGTGTTAACACTAACTGAATAAGAATGATGGAGGTTACGCAAAATGGAACCAAAAAGGTTTTTTTACTTCAGGATTTCCTTTCATCTAACTTTGATTTTTGGATAAACTTAATATGAAATGATTTCAAAAATCGGTCTTCAATGTCTTAGAAAATTGAAGAAAGATTGGAACAAAATTGAACAAAAGGAGATGGCGTTGGGGGTGGTGCAAAACTGGAGGTTGAGCGGCATCAAGGGCGGGATTTTACCAGCGTGTTGTGGATGGTGTGACTCGAAAGGGTGGTGGTGTTTCGGAGTGGAGGTGGGTGGCGCTGGCATTAGGATGGATTTGTGAGTGGATGTGGCTCCGGAGGTGGAGTGAAATCAAGGGTGGAGTGTCACCAGGATGAGGTGGTGTTGTGAGTCACCAGGTATGTAGGTGGAAGAGGAGATGGCACCTAACTCTTCTTTGTTATAAATTCAATGCGAAAAGATTTTAAAAATCGGTCTTCAGTGTCTTAGAAAAATGGACAAGGTTTTGAATAAAATTGGACAAAGGAGATAGTATTGGGGGTAGTGAAGAACAGGAGGTTGTGCGACGTCAAGGGCGGGGTTTTACCAGCGTGTTGTGGCTGGTGTTACTCGAGAGGGTGGTGCTGTTTCGGAGTGGAGGTGGGTTGCGTTGGCATTAGGATGGATTTGTGAGTGGAAGTGGCTCCGGAGGTAGAGTGAGATCCAGGAGGAGTGTCACCAGGGTGAGGTGATGTGGTGAGTCACCAGGAGTGTAGGTGGAAGGGGAGATGGCACCTAACTTTCCCCTGTTGTAATTATGAAGCATTTTTAATATATTTTTATACAATCTGCGTCCAATTTAAATACGATATTCACTCAACCTTCCACTTATAAACAACTTCATCTAATTCGTTTGGAAATCTTCCTCTCTCCCTCTCTGTACAAGATAAAAGCGTTGCTAGCTGTCACGATTAGAAGACAAAACCGGGCTAATTAGATCAGAAGAAGTGTAAATGAAGTGTTTCTGTTAGTACGTAGGGTCGTCGGGAGGGAAGTTGGGGGAAATTGAGGGAACCAAGAAGCGCGCGCGACACAGGGTCTTCGGTAATTAAAGTGTCATAATGATTGATCACCTTTCTGCCTAATTGGTAGCCGTGAAATATGACTGCCCGTGTTTTATCATTCGGATAAGACGGAAAGAAAAAAATTTATTTAATAATTACGCACGGTTAGCGAGTGACGAACTGGCGCGGTTCTTGTCAAACAAATTGTATAATTAGATAGAATGTGAAATTAATTGTTGTACTGACAACAATAAATCATTCAAACATTAATCAAGTTATTCGGGCGAATATTATTCGTTGTTAATGATAGAAAACTTTTGTCTAGACAAATTAGAATTGTTGGCATACTTACTGTAAAAATATAAAAAATTTGAATTTCAAGAAAAGTACCTTAACTGATAAAGGCGTTTTTGTGGAAGGCACTTATTGTGATATCGCCTGTAACAACGAGTCGCTTGTAACGACCAAATCTGAATGAATTGGTTGCTGTTGCTGATAGCGTCGTGTTACGCCCAGACGTACGCCGGATATAGCGACGATACGTGACGTGACGAGTATAATGGCGGCTCTCCACAGATCGTTGTTCGACCGGTCTGACACGTGGCGTGCCTGATTGATTCAGCGAACAGTGGGAATCCAGCCTAAGAGCTCACCATTATGCCATTCAATTCCTTCTTCGTTTCTGTAATTCCCCGATCTAAAGATAACATTACACTGTGTCTACTACTGAAAAAAAAAATGGTCCAATTCATCAAGTGACGTCGCCTACAATGACGAATCGCTTATAGCGACTAAATCTGAGGAAAGCGATTGTAGCTATTTGGTAGTCGTTTAAAACGTCGTTTTTCGTTCAGGATTGTGCCTGATATAGTGGAGAGTATATAGAGGCTGCTTCCCACAGTGCGTTATTCGACATGTCTGACACGTGGCGTGCCAGATTGATTTGGAAAATAGTGGGAACCCATCCTAAGAGCTCACCATCCGTGAGGGGTATGTAGAGGAGGTTACCTACAGGGCGTTATTCGACATGTCTGACACGTGGCGTGCCAGATTGATTTGGAAAACAGTGGGAACCCATCCTAAGAGCTCACCATCCGTGAGGGGTATGTAGAGGAGGTTACCTACAGGGCGTTACTCGACGAGTCTGACACGTGGCGTGCCAGATTGATTTGGAAAACAGTGGAAACCCATCCTAAGAGCTCACCATCCGTGAGGGGTATGTAGAGGAGGTTACCTACAGGGCGTTACTCGACATGTCTGACACGTGGCGTGCCAGATTGATTTGGAAAACAGTGGGAACCCATCCTAAGAGCTCACCATCCGTGAGGGGTATGTAGAGGAGGTTACCTACAGGGCGTTACTCGACGAGTCTGGCACGTGGCGTGCCAGATGAATTGGGCAAGCAGTGTGAGCTTGGCTTGAGTCATTTAGTTAGTTCTTTCTTTCTGTAATTACCCGTTTCATAACATTCAACTGAGTCTACCAATTGGAAATAAATATCCAAATAATCCTAAAAGCAGTCTTGTCTCTCCCCAATAATGTTAATGTCTTTTTTTCAAAATAAAGTCAGTAGAGTTCACAAATGCATCCATGATTTAATTTAGGTACCTACATAGATATGGCACGACTACCCATCATAGTGTGTATCCTGTCATGTGTGCACGTGCTCACAAAACACACGTTTATAGCTACATACATGTGTATACGTACAGATCTAGTGAAGGAACTTCAAAGTAGCAATCTAATATTCTCAACAGTGGGATATACTCGTAGCTAAAGAGAGCATCGAATTCCAACTCATCTCCTCCCGTGCCGGCTGGCTGTTATATGTATAGGAGATGTATCAATTGGGCACTCCCCTGCGATTTGAAATTAGGTTTTCCAACTTATCCGGCTTAACGACATTTACAGACGTTTCTAAAGGTACTTTGAATGTCGACGAAAAGGTCCTTTGATCCCGATATTCCTACCGTTGGCGTTTGAATTGCAAGACGCTATATGTGGCGAGCACGTTCGAAAAAAAAATTTTAAAAATGAAATTCCATTCGAATATGTTCCTACGTAGGTACGTAAAGGACTTAAATAACTTCTTCCAATAATCTGTACATACGCAAGAAATATTTCGACACAAACAAAACTATTGTATAAAGCTCAAAAATTGAGTCTCATATCCATAGAAATGGTCATCAACTAAAGCTATGAAACAATCTGGTTTGTTAAAGTTTTTTTTTTATAAGGAAAGGTAAATTTGAGAACTCACACCTCGTCTTGTTTTTCTTTATCATCATTATTGAAAATCCATTTAAATGTTTGTCAAACACTTTTAGACAAAAACTGAGAGCTTTAATAATTATCGAAACTCTAAAAGTGAAACTGTTTGTTTGACTACTAACAACACCATTTAACTGTTAAATACCAAAAAATAAGTAAAATCTAAACAAATATGCTAACAGGATTTTCAAATAAAAGCACATTAGGTACTGTGGACATGGTTTATTCAGTTAATTTGTTCCAATCGGTTTGAACTTTGGTACAACTACCAAATAAAGTTTGGACGTATAACAATTTTGGTTAAAATAAGAAGAAATAATCTACCTAAATATGATAAACTTTTTTAGAATCTCATATTTAATTTTTTTAAAGCTGTGAATTTGAAAATATTAAATTATTGTATCCATAAGGTTTTTAAAAAATTGAGTAGGTATTCTGGAACGTTACAAATCGTTCTGGAAAACTCTGGAACTTTCTCAATCATTCTCGAAAATTCCAGATTTCTTTGGAAAGTTGTGCAGCATTCTCGAACATTTTTGAGTTTTCTGAAACATTGAAAATCGTTCTGGAAGACTCTGGAACTTTCTCAATCATTCTCGAAAATTCTAGATTCATCTGGGAAGTTGTAGAATATTCCCTAGCATTTTTGAGCTTTCCTAGAGAATTACAAATCGTTCTCGATGACTTTGGAATATTCTAGACCATTTTCAAATATTCCTAATCATTCTTAATAAATTTGTAACATTATGGAACATCCTCAGCCATTCTCGGAAATTGTAAATCAGCCTGGAAAGTTGTGAAATATTTTCTAACATTTTTGAATATTCTGAAACATTTTAAAACGTTCTGGAAAACTCTGGAACTTTCTAGATCATTCTTGAAAATTCCAGATTCATCTATAGGAAGTTGTAGAACATTATCTAACATTTTTGAGCTTTTCTAGAGAATTACAAATCGTTCTCGATAACTTTGGAATATTCTAGACCATTCTCAAATATTCATAATCATTCTTCATAAACTAATAGCATTTTGGGACATCCTTAGCCATTCTTGAAAATTGCTGATCAGCCTAGAAAGTTGTGAAACATTTCCTAACATTTTTGAATATCCTGAAACACATACAATCGTTCTGGAAAGCTTTGGAACTTCCTAGATCATTCTCGAAAATCCTAGATTCATCTAGGAAGTTGTTGAACATTCTCTAACATTTTTGAGCTTTCTGGAAGAATTTGGATTATTCTAGAATACTCAAAAATGTTCAATAACTTGCTAGACTAATCTGCAATTTTCGAGATTGGCTGAGGATGTTGCAGAATGTTCCAAGTTTGTCGAAAATCATTTCCAATGTTCCAGAAAACTCAAAAATTTTGGAGAATCTTCCACAACTTTCCAGGGTAATCTAGAATGTTTGAGGAAGCTGCAGAATTTTCTAGAACAATTTTGAATGTTCCAGAATAGTCACAAAAAGTTTCCAGGCTAATCTGCAATTTTTCAAGAATGGCGTAGAATGCTCCAGAACGTTACAAATTTATTGAGAATAATTGGTAAAATACTTAATCAAATCCTACGCTGTTTGCATCAGTATAAATTGATGTATTGGTGTTGTTAAAAGGGTTGTTTGTATATGGAACCTGTTAATATTGCTACTTCTTATCAAACCGTATATAGCAACCGCCACCGTGGTGGCGTGCATCTGCCTATTCTCTCAAGCATCTCAAGCGAACACATCGAAATTGCTCTCACAGATCCTATAAAGATATCCACCCTTTCTTGTCGGCCCTTTATTAAGGCAGCGCCCTTTCCATTAGTTGAATAAACTGACATCGTGGCAAGCTTGTTCCCGATAACATCGGACAGGGTTGTAAGGAATGTTTCTTTTTCGACGCGGAATAAAAAAAAGTTGTTTATACCCTGTCTGCCTGCCCGTTTTATTAAATACATACAACACGATCTCACCACGAAACACTTGTTGTAAAAGGATGAGAATAACATTAGTCACAACTAATGAAGAACACATCAATGCTTGTATTATTGTTTCTTCTATTATGCTATTATTATCTACGTGTAGCCAAGAGGGTAAGTAATTTCCTTTAAATTTCCGCCGCCCCTACTAGACTTTTAGCAATACGGTTTTGGGGGTAAAGTTGTAAAAGCGTTCGGCGCCACTATTATCTTGTAAACTGATAAAACACGAGTAGAAGCCGTGCACCTTGCAAACGAGATTTTATCAGAAAAGAATGCTTTTCTGACGCCATCCATTCTCGTATGTACCTACACCTTCTCGTTCCACCCCCGCCCCAACCATCTTCTTATCCGTATTCTAAATGCAAAGTATCGTTAATGGGATTCTAAATGCAGCCTCCTTCTTGGGAGCTATTCTGAACGAAAACCAATTCGTGCCTCGGGAATTATAACAACACTCTTCTTTGTAGTATGATAAGCAAGGTATCAAAACCAACCAGAATAATCTACAATTTTAGAAAATGATCGAGAATGTTCCAAAATGTTCTCAATCTTTCGATTTGTGATGTTCCAGAAAGCTCAAAAAAGTTAAAAAATGTTCCACAGTGGGAGGTTGACAATGGTCGAGGAAATTCTAGAGTTTTCCAGAACAATTTTTGATGTTCTAGAATACTCAGAAATGGTAGAGAATGTCCCAGAAAGCTCAAAATGTTAGGAAATGTTTGACCAGTTTCCAGACTGATCGAAGATCATCGAGGATGTTCTAAGTTTTTCTAGAATGAATCGCAATGTTCTAGAAAACCCATAAATGTTAAAGGATATTCCACGATTTCTTAAATGCATCTGGAATTTTAGAGAATTATCGAGGAAGTTGCAGAGTCTTCCACAAAGATTTTCGATGTCCTAGAATACTCAGTAGCGTTGGATAATATTCCAGAAAACTCAAAATGATACAAAATGTTCCACAACAATGTTCCAGAAAGCTCAAAACATTAGGGAATGTCGGACAACTTTTCAGATTAATCTGAGATCATCGTGGATATTCCAAGTTATTCGAGAAGGTTTTGCAATGTCCTAGAAAACCCAAAAACGTTGAAAAATATTCCACAACTCCTTAAATGATTCTGGAATTTTTGAGAATGATCCAGGAAGTTCCACAGTTTTCCAAAACGATTCTCGATGTTCTAGAATACCAACTCCGAAATTTTAGACAATTTTCCACAACTTCCCAGGTGAATCTGGAATTTTTTAGAATGCTAGAGGAGATTCCAGAGCTATCCAGAACGATTTTTGATGTTCCAGTATACTCGGAAATAGTAGAGAATGTTCCAGAACAATATTCCAGAAAGCTCAAAATGTTAGGGAATGTTTGACCAGTTTCCAGACTGATCTGAGATCATCGAGGATGTTACAAGTTTTTCTAGAATGACTTGCAATGTTCTAGGAAACCCAAAAACGTCAAAGAATATTCCACGACTTCCTAAATGAATATGGAATTTTTGAGAATGATCGAGGAAGTTTCAGAGTTTTGCCAAAGCGATTTTCGATGTTCCAGAATACTGAGAAATTTTAGACAATGTTCCACAACTTCCCAGATGAATCTGGAATTTTTTAGAATGCTAGAGGAGATTCCAGAGCTATCCAGAACGATTTTTGATGTTCCAGTATACTCGGAAATGGTAGAGAATGTTCCAGAACAATATTCCAGAAAGCTCAAAATGTTAGACAAAGTTCCACAACTTCCCAGGTAAATCTGGAATTTTCGAGAATTGTCGAGTGTGTTCCAGCACGTTCCAAATTTATTGATAACGGTTAGGAATGTTTAAAAACGATCTGGAATGTTGCAGAATTTTCGTGAATGATTTATAATGTTCACGAATGATCAAAAATATTTCAAGAAGTTTCACAACATTCCACAATGATATTTGCATGGATCTAAGTCAGAAAAAGGTCATTGTAGCTGTATTTTATGGTATCACACGAGACATTTAAACATCAATCAGCTTTGATAATGAACAGACAAAGCTAAAACGATAAACATTTCACGTTAAACACCAAAAATTTTATTTCCGAATAAATTGCAGCCCACACATTGAATGAAAGTCTCGTATTTACTTCACGTAACAAATCACTCAAACATTTCGTTCGCCTCGTTCCCCTTGCAGCCCCTTCGGTGAGCGCGTAAATATACCACCATACCTATCCCATTTCACATCAGTCAGTTCTGAGAAATGGGTTAGGGTATAAACGTTGGTTTACTAAAGCAATTATGCATGCAACTGGATAACCGTCGGTTTAGGTTTCATCAGGTAACGAAACAAATAATGTAGTCACAATGCCATGAAACTTGCACCTCCCCACAAACATTACAACCATCGAATTATATTGGTATCTACGAAAATTGATATTTTATTGATGTGTTTTTTTTTGGAATTGAAAAGAAGAAAAAAAAACTTTGAAAATGACCTAAACTAAAACACGTGTCAAAATTATTCGAATGAGTCGAATATATTCAAATCCACTGTCAGGATTTTAACCCTGGAGGTGATTGAGGAGTAAAAGAACAACTTTTGATCGACTTTGGGACAGTTTACTTCGAAGATTTAGTAGAAGATCGTTAAAAATTGCAGACCACAACTATAATACCACGTTGCAATTAACCCAACCGAGTTCCATGGTGCAAACTGTTGCCTGAAGATGTGGGTGTGTTATATGGGCCAGTTCAATAATGGGCCCATTTATTTCTTACAAACTAATCTCAATTAAGCTCACAAAGATTGAGTAATCGACTTCTTTATTATGCAAAAGTGCCCGAACAATGACTGTAGGTACATTGAATACGTTGAACACATATACACACGTGTTCAGGCAACAAAATTGTGTTAGATCAATCGACCATAGACATACAGCTATAGCTGCTATAGCTATAGAGCCCCCCTGCCCCCGATTGTGCTTAATAACGTGACGAGAAATTGCCCATTCCGTGACGCCTATAGGTACTCGTGGGTTTATCAATAAAGAATAACTAACAATAAGAAGTGTTACTGCTAGTTCATTTACAGACACGCAGCATCTATTGTGAAGAAAGAGGTTTTTAGAAATGGGTGGAGGTTGTAGGCCTATCTGGAAAATGTGATCAAAACTAGCACCACGTCGGCCCATTTACGTATATTTGTATGAAATTACACCCAATTGAAAAAAAAATAAAAATAAATTTAAGATGTAAAAACAGTATCAAAAAGAATTTTTAAAAAATTTAGACTGAGTAGCTTCGTAGGAAAGGACTTGGACAATTTTGAACTATTTTCTTAAATAACTAATAAACCGTTTACTATAAATTTATAAAACTGAAATATTTGAGAACCTTACAACAAGGCCTTTCACTTGATATGTCACATAGTATTTTTTTAATTTATAATTTTCCCCCTAAAGTGACTCCCCCTACTCAAAATTCATTTATTTACCAAAATGATCGAGAATGTAATAGAAAACTCAAAAATACTGGAGAATATTCCATAACTTCCCAGATGAATCTGAGAACGATCCAGGAGTTTTCCAGAACTCAAAGATGTTAGAAGATGTTCCACAACTTTCGAGACTAATCTGCAATTTTCTAGAATGCCTGAGGATGTTCCAGAATGTTACAAATTTATTCACAATAATTAGGAATATTTGAGAATGATCTGGAACATAAAAAGTCGTTCTACAAAATTCTGGAGCTTCTTCGACCATTCTCAAAAATTCTAAATTCCTCTAGAAAGTTGTCGAACATTCTCTAACGTTTTTGAGCTTTCTGGGACATTGCAAAATCATTCTTGAAAATTTGGAACTCTCTAGATCATTCTCTACGACACCCTCGAACCAATCCCAAACTTTTTTTATCCGTAATATTTTCCACCCCCTTCCCGTACCACTTCTTACACAACCCCCAACCCCCCATCACACCACCTCCTACAGCAGCCCCGCCTCTGACGCCACCTTCATCCTCTTTAATCCTGCTAGAAGTTCGCCATAAACCGCCGATAGGTGCTATGCACTAATAGGAGAAGTGCTATGCACCAGTAAGGTAAATGCTATGTACCATTAGGGTAAGTGCTGCGCACCACCGTTAGGTTACGGTACAAAGCGGCCTCTTTGATTAAATTTGTTACAGTGCTATGCACCACCGTCCAAGCTTAGACGGATGGTATTCATAACAGTAAAAATTTGGATGTGTAGTGTAGGGAAGCAATTAGTTTAAATAGAATCTTTTACAACAATTTTGAGAGACGTGTAACTTTTCTTAAAACAGCATGATTATTATATAGATGATTTAGAAAAAAGTTTGCAGAAAGTAACTGAGGTCTTGATACTAAATTTTTAACCTGATTATGATTTCTTAAATGCTAAATGAACTTGTAACATTCTAGAACATCCTCATCCATTCTCGAAAATTGCAGACTGATCTGGAAAGTTGTGGATTAGTTTTGGGTATTGTGGAATATTAAAAATCGTTCTGGAAAACTCTAGAGCTTCCTCGATCATTCTCGAAACTTCCAGATTCATCTGGGAAGTTATAGAACATTCTCTAGCAGTTGTGAGTTTTCTGGAGCATTGCAAATCATTCTCAATTGTAACATTTTGGAGCATCTTCAGCCAATATCGAAAATTACAGATTATTCTGGAAAGTTGTGGAACATTTTGTAACATTTTTGAGTATTCTAGACCATCAAAAATGGGACCAAGACTAAATCAACCAATTATATCACAAATATAATCAATAATGTGATTTGAACTTATCTACTTTGTAAGTTTTGACCGTCTAAACATTTTAAAATGGCTATAAGTTAGCCACAGGTTCAAAAGACTTGAAGAAACCTAATTTGCCTTATTAAATTACCATTTAAGTTGCAAGTTATGTCGATGGTAACATAATCTTGGCCTCTGTATAAGAATTTGAAATTTGAGTATAAAGTTTGTCTAATTATATACTGGTTAAGAAGCGAATATATAGGGTGGCTCAAACCGAAAATTATGATAGAAAAAAAATCGTTTATTAGGTACACTTTTTACAATTTTAAAATATTTTCAATTTTGAAACAAGCACATAATTCAGTTATTAGTAAATTGTGATTGAGTGTCTTCATTAATTTGTCTGAATTTTTGACTTTTTTTCACTTGAGGTTCAATGGACTTATTCAATGATTGCTCTGTATAAAACATGTAGGTTCTATCCTCTATCGTACATGAGGTGTATAAAATTAGCCTTGCACGAAGCCACTTGAGGATAAACGATAGAAGTATCTCATTGTGAGTCGATTTGATTTTTAATAAATGGTCTAAAAAAACCTTTCACAATATAAATTCTCGCTATAAGTAGGTATATAAATAGCTTGTTCAGTATAGAAAGCAAAAAGATATTGCGTTGGAAGTAGTATAATGAGAAACTCATAAAGAAAGGCTGTTTCCTAAAAGTTTTCTATAAATAAAATATAGAAACTTTCGCAAAACATGTTTTGGATTAATAAAAATTTTGACCTGAACTTTACTGTCAGTAGGTAAGTGTGTGCGAAAGTACTAAAAATTTTATTAAATGTATAAACACTAAAGGTAAATCAAGTCAAGTTCTTTCAGAATCAGTTCCATAACGATAAAAGGCTCGTTTATATAATGTTTCATCAATTTCTAATAAATTTTCTTATATCCAAAAGAGTATTAAATTTTTGGGTATTCTGGAACATAACAAATCGTTCTCGAAAACTTTGGAACATTCTATATCATTCCCGAACATTCCTTTTCATTCTTAATAAATTTGTAACATTCTGGAACATCCTCAGCCATTCTCGAAAATTCCAGATTCATCTGGGAAGTTGTGGAACATTCTCTAACATTTTTGAGTATTCTGGAACATCGAAAATCATTTTCTGAAAAACTTTGGAGTTTCCTCGAGCATTCTCGAAAATTCCACATCAATCTGGGAAGTTGTAGAACATTCTCAAGCATTTTTGAGTTTTCTGGAACATTGGAAATGATTCTAGACAAATTTGGAACATTCTAAATCATTCTCGAACATTCCTTATCATTCCTAACAAATTTGTAACACTCTGGAACATCCTCAGGCATTCTCGAAAATTCCAGATTCGTCTGGGAAGTTTTGGAACATTCTCCAACATTTTTGAGTATTCTGTAACAGAAAATCATTTTCTGAAAAAATCTGGGGCTTCCTCGACCATTCTCGAAAATTCTAGATTAATCTGGGATGTTGTAGAACATTCTCAAGCATTTTTGAGTTTTCTGGAACGTTGTAAATGATTCTCGAAAAATATGGAACATTCTGTACCATTCTCGAACATTCCTAATCATTCTTAATAAATCTGTGATATTATGGAACATTCTCAGCCATTCTCGAAAATTCCAGATTCGTCTGGGAAGTTGTGGAACATTCTCCAACATTTTTGAGTATTCTGGAACAGAAAATCATTTTCTGAAAAAATCTGGGGCTTCCTCGACCATTCTCGAAAATTCTAGATTAATCTGGGAAGTTGTGGAACATACTTTAACATTTTTGTGCTTTCTGAAACCTTCTAGATCATTCTCGAACATATTTGAGAATTCTGGAACTTCCATAATCGTTCTAGAAAACTCTGGAACTTTCTCGATTATTCTAGTAAGTTCTGGAACATTATCTAACATTTTCTGTTCTCTGGAACATTACAAATTATTCTCGAAAACTTATTTATCTTACAATTATATTAATAAATCCTTTCAATGTTTTACATAATATTGAAATGAAGGGCAAAGGATAATTTACACGATTTACTGACAGAAGTCATTTCCTTGACTATACGTACTCCAAAGCAATAAATTTTCTTAATCCTCCGAGAAATTTTGACTAACAAATCATCAACAGATTAGGTATACCTAAAGCAAAAGCAGTGTGTTGATTTGTAGTTAAAATTTCCACCCACATTATCCTAATTATCGACGGAATCCTTGGAGGCATGAGCACAATATATTATACCACACAGGATTATCGCGGCTTCTTTAACGTAATTTCAGCGATTTTTCTTAATTAAACTTAATACGTCGATTAATTTTATGGTAATTGTAAACTTAACTCAGCAGATAATGTCTCTCATACTAAGATCCTTATACAGGGGAATTGCAAGAAGAGAAAAAAGACACCTATTAATTAAACGATATCAAATATTTATGTATCTATAGAATAACCAATTTTGCTCGTTCCACTAATGATTTTTTTAAATATTAAAATTTATACAAAATGAAACCATATGTAGTTCTGTCTGTCTGTCTGTTTGTTTCTTCGGGGTAATCCTCAAAACTGCTAAGTTTATTTATTTACATTTGTAATAATACGAAGATTTTTATTTTTGTTTTTTGGAAATTAAATTTGCTTATTATATTTTCTGTTGTTACTTTGTAATATTGCATTTTAAGTCTTTGTAAGGAGCTTTTATTGGTTGATGTTACACCGTTCCGTATTCTCTATCAAGACGATAACTCCGCGAGATTTAATTACGCCCATCTTGTGTGGTCTTAAACAAGACGTGAGCAGGACAAGTAACCTGTTGCTGTCGCACACAAGGATCAGCCAGGAGGAGATCGCACAGTGGGCCAAATTATAAAATATGAAACATCAAAAAAACACAATATTTTTCAGAATGATTTTTGATTCTATAAAGACAACTGTTTTTGGTAGAAGGTAGGTCCTTAATTTCGTTGTTTCGTTTTTAAAATTTTATCCACTGTACGATGAAGGATCAGATACATAATTTATGTAGGAAACAACAAGGACACACAACTAACGGTAGCTAATTAATATTTAAAATCCACTTAAAAAGTTGGCATACAGAAGGGGCCCTAACTCTCTTCGGATCTCGAGGACAGATGCGGGTTTCAAGCACTCAAAGCCTGTGACACTCTAATAACAGGAGGACGTACTTTGATTAAAATAACTCGGAAACTAAATTAATAGCTTCAAGTATCAGCTTGTTCTATCTGATAAGGTTTAGAAGACAACAAAATTGATACAGGGTTTCATTTACTATCCATGCAAAAAGTGACCCAAAATTTGGTCCATCTCAGAAATGTTTTGTAGAACCACTTCATTCATCGTTTATCAAGTTTATACTCAAGAAATGTTAAGGGTGGTTGAATAACAATTTGCGGACGTCATTAAGCCATCTGTTTAGCCGACTTCCTCATTCCTTTTGATAGGTCTGAAATTGTTTCCTGGTTGAGAAGTCGTCAGAGTCCTTGAGAGCCCCATTAACCCATCGGGCAAGCAGGGAGGCTGTGGCCTTGTGATGTGCCGCTCACTGGCTTGAGGCAGTCATTCACCACCGCGCCACCCGGGGTTGTCTGTGTCGGCAGCGACCACTTCCTTAAAGCCAAGATGAAAGGCTCTCATATTTCACCCCTGTCGACTTCACAACCCACAAAAATTTGTTTCCTGGCCTCAGCAGACTTCAGCACATAAATCTGACCGCACAATTTATTGGAAATTCCGCAAAGTGGTTGACCGCTTTAACGTATATCTGCTTTTGTGTCTGTTAATGTGTGTCCGTTAGGCAATTTATGAAGTTTCGGAGAAGTTAATAGACTTGAAATGCGGACAAAAAGCCGAATACTATGTCTTAGATTGGTTTAATTTATTAAAAGGATGAAGACAGAGGTGATATTTTTTGTTGCTGACTAGGAAATTATAGAAAATATATATGCAGGGTGAAAAAAAACTTAATTTGACTTTCTGATATCTTTTGGCAACAGTCATTGTTCCTTGGTTCATAAAAGGATCTATTAAGAGACGGATTCATGGATAGCTTCAGCAGAATCAAACGTTGTGGTATCCATAGGGTAGTGGAGAGCACTTGTGATAATCTGATGGCCGAAAGTCAGGAGAGTGTGGCGGATGCAATAACACCCTTCCAAAATATTTTGACAGTTGTTCAAAGTACGACTTCCTTACGATTAATAGGTTTTGGACTTTTAGAATGATGGATTCGTTCAATTTGTCCAATTATAGGCAGTATGTAATCCAAAATGGTGGTCCAATTGTTTGATATTTCAATTTTTTTATAAAATCCACCCCCAACTTCGAGACCATGATCTTCATCATCTTCCTCTGATAAATTAATTCTTTGATGATGTTGTTGTCAAAAAGGGTCTTCATTTTTCTGACTATGCACCTTATATATTTTTTTAAAACAGTAAAAGAAAAACTTAGTATGACTTTTTGCTATCTTTTGGCAAGAGTCATGGTCTATGGTTCATAAAAAGACCAATCAAGAGACGGATTCATGGATTGCTTCAGCAGAATCAAACGTTGTGGTATCCATAGGGTAGTGGAGAGCACTTAATAAGTGATAATCTGATGGCCCAAAGTCAGGAGAGTGTGGCGGATGCAATAACACCCTTCCAAAATATTTTGACAGTTGTTCAAAGTACTACTTCCTTACGATTAATAGGTTTTGGGCTTTTAGAATGATGGATTCGTTCAATTTGTCCAATTATTGGCACCATATAATCCAAATGGTTGTCCAATTGTTTAATATTTCAATTTTTTTATAAAATCCACCCCCCAACTTCGAGACCATGATCTTCATAATCTTCCTCTGATAAATTAATTCTTTGATGATGTTGTTGTCAAAAAGGGTCTTCATTTTTCTGACTATGCACCTTATATATTTTTTTAAAACAGTAAAAGAAAAACTTAGTATGACTTTTTGCTATCTTTTGGCAAGAGTCATGGTCTATGGTTCATAAAAAGACCAATCAAGAGACGGATTCATGGATTGCTTCAGCAGAATCAAACGTTGTAGTATCCATGGGGTAGTGGAGAGCACTAAATAAGTGAAAATCTGATGGCCCAAAGTCAGGAGTGTGTGGCGGATGCAATAACACCCTTCCAAAATATTTTGACAGTTGTTCAAAGTACGATTTCCTTACGATAAATGGGTTTTGGACTTTTAGAATGATGGATTCGTTCAATTTGTCCAATTATTGGCACCATATAATCCAAATGGTTGTCCAATTGTTTGATATTTCATTTTTTTTTTTTATAAAATCCACCCCCAACTTCGAGACCATGATCTTCATCATCTTCCTCTGATAAATTAATTCTTTGATGATGTTGTTGTCAAAAAGGGTCTTCATTTTTCCGACTATGTACCTTATATATTTTTTTTGAAACAGTAAAAACAAAACTTAGTTTGACTTTTTGCTATCTTTTGGCAAGAGTCATGGTCTATGGTTCATAAAAAAAACCATCAAGAGACGGATTCATGGATAGCTTCAACAGAATCAAACGTTGTAGTATCCATGGGGTAGTGGAGAGCACTAAATAAGTGAAAATCTGATGGCCCAAAGTCAGGCGAGTTTGGCTGATGCAATACCACCCTTCCAAAACATTTTGACAGTTGTTCAAAGTACGATTTCCTTACGATAAATGGGTTTTGGACTTTTAGAATGATGGATTCGTTCAATTTGTCCAATTATTGGCACCATATAATCCAAATGATTGTCCAATTGTTTAATATTTCAATTTTTTTATAAAATCCACCCCCCAACTTCGAGACCATGATCTTCATAATCTTCCTCTGATAAATTAATTCTTTGATGATGTTGTTGTCAAAAAGGGTCTTCATTTTTCTGACTATGCACCTTATATATTTTTTTAAAACAGTAAAAGAAAAACTTAGTATGACTTTTTGCTATCTTTTGGCAAGAGTCATGGTCTATGGTTCATAAAAAGACCAATCAAGAGACGGATTCATGGATTGCTTCAGCAGAATCAAACGTTGTAGTATCCATGGGGTAGTGGAGAGCACTAAATAAGTGAAAATCTGATGGCCCAAAGTCAGGAGTGTGTGGCGGATGCAATAACACCCTTCCAAAATATTTTGACAGTTGTTCAAAGTACGATTTCCTTACGATAAATGGGTTTTGGACTTTTAGAATGATGGATTCGTTCAATTTGTCCAATTATTGGCACCATATAATCCAAATGGTTGTCCAATTGTTTGATATTTCATTTTTTTTTTTTATAAAATCCACCCCCAACTTCGAGACCATGATCTTCATAATCTTCCTCTGATAAATTAATTCTTTGATGATGTTGTTGTCAAAAAGGGTCTTCATTTTTCCGACTATGTACCTTATATATTTTTTTTGAAACAGTAAAAACAAAACTTAGTTTGACTTTTTGCTATCTTTTGGCAAGAGTCATGGTCTATGGTTCATAAAAAGACCAATTAAGAGACGGATTCATGGATTGCTTCATCAGAATCAAACGTTGTAGTATCCATGGGGTAGTGGAGAGCACTAAACAAGTGAATATCTGATGGCCCAAAGTCAGGCGAGTTTGGCTGATGCAGTACCACCCTTCCAAAACATTTTGACAGTTGTTCAAAGTACGACTTCCTTACGATTAATGGGTTTTGGGCTTTCAGAATGATGAATTCGTTTAAATTGTCCAATAATTGGCACCATATAATCCAAATGGTTGTCCAATTGTTTGATATTTCATTTTTTTTTTTATAAAATCCACCCCCAACTCCTAGACCATGATCTTCTGATAATTTAATGCTTCGATGAAGTTGTTGTCAGAATTGGTCTTCGTTTTTCTGACTACGTCCCTTATATATTTCTTTAAAAGAGTAAATGTTAATTGAAAAGTAAATCATTTAATATTTTCTAAATAATTAATGTTTGCTTTGCCTTGTACAATCAAATGCCTTCAGGAAATTTAATAAGGAATGGTCCACGTAGGCGTGAAATGGGTACGTAATTTAAACTCTGCCAGTCGTTATTCGTCAATATAAATTATAATCATTTGTAAACGTTTAATCCCTAACTAATGCTAACAAGTAGGTGATTTACAAAACGGCACCTTTATTAATAATAATAATCACCTGCCGCCATTTGACCTGCTTGTCCAATGCTTTTTAAATCCTTAATCACGACACCAGCTAGGCCCTTGTTTCCGGACAGTGATTAATGATGATGATTTTAAGTTGTTACCTCTTCAATTTGATTATTTTCTTCAAGGCAGTTTTCTGATCATTATAACCTGATATATATCTGTCACAGAATATGATGATCTTGTTCCTCATGGTACTGAAGTACTGCTTTATTATCACATTCTATTCCATCTTTATATTCAAACAAATATTTGAACACGTGCCTAATGATACCGCCACTGAGCTTTTAATATATTTTATTTTCATTTTGCTTTTATTGCACGACCAAATCCGACCATCCGTTTTTACTTCGCGTTCGTGATAACGTTATTTGAGATTCAATTAGAGCGTGTTGTGTTATGGATATACACGAGAAGTGTTTTGGTCAAACGTGAGCACGTCCAGGATCCATCGGTTGATGCTGTCTTAAAAAATGTGCTAAGTGGTCTAATCACAGAGCTATCCTCAACTCCTTTCATACCTTTTAGACCGTGCATTCTTGGTGTCAACTCAAACAATAAAGATTCGTTTATTCGTTTAGAACACACTTCGTGACAATTTGAGATATTGGAATGTATACCACAAGTTCTGTTTGCTTTTGCACCTACTTTTTGGAAGGAATCCTTTGGAATGGATCTTACACTAAATCTCAACGTAACCCAATTCTTCATAATTACCAATTTTACTAGTTCCCAAACAAAGGGTATCTACTAAGGGTTTTTTTGCACTTTGGGCCAATATCTTTCCATCCTCAGCCAGCTCATCTCCATATTATTCCTCTTTAACACTTGCACTTGATTCTCCAAGGATTTCTCAGCCTCCTCTTCGTTCAATCCCTTTTTATTCCACTAGTATGTCTAAGCAGTCAACATGAATTTACTCAATTTCCAATGTCCAATTCTTCTTACTTGATGATATAGCTTGGGGTACTTTAACACTTCAACACCACCCAAAATCTCATGTCAAATTGCTAGTTTCTACGTTCAACATACTTGAGATATGGAACCATTTATGTTAAGAATTATTTGGCATTTCACCATATCGAATTCTTGTGTCTTCATCCAGCTCATCTCCTTGTTGTACATCAATAACGCTAATTCTCCAAGGATTCCTTAGTCTTTCCCTTCGTCCTTTACTGACTTTTTCTTGTTTTCTTCTCCCTTTCCATTCCACTAATATGTCCAAACAGGTCTCATGAGTTTGCTCAATTATCAATGTCCAAATCCTATTGGATATTTGTTCTTCTAACTTTATCCAACCTGATGACATTGTTTGAGGCATCTCATGCTGTATCTCAATGGATTACCTACTCCTGTTTAATTCTTCATAGATTCCTTAGTCTACCCCTTCGCCCTTTTTTGCCTTTTTCTTTCTTTGCCCACCCCTTTCCACTCCTCTGGTATGCCCAAACTGATTTTGTTCAATTGCGATTGTTCAATTCCTCTTGGATGTTTGTTCTTCTCACGTTACACTTCCTGATGACATTGCTTAAGGTACTTCAACATGACCCAAAATGATTCTACGTTCAAAAATATGTATTCCATTTTAATATTTTTGGGATATAGAGCTTTTAATGTTAATAATTATTTAGCATTTTGCCACTAGGAATACACTATATTATTTTTCTTTTGAACCAAGGTACACTGGTTCTCGTACACTTGGAATAATAAGTCCCACAGTTCCCTTTTTATATTTCTTTTCATTCCAGCCGCTTCCTTTCTTTCTTCCTTCCGTTTCAGTTCTCAATTCATTAGCAAAAACGAAAGTTGTGTTTGTCAGCATTCGTTCTTCCGTAAAAGCTGGAACCGGGACGTCGTCGTTGGTTTTATGTCTGCATTAATTTAAAGAAGACGAAAAATAGGCAAAGAATGTTCTTTAAAAATTTCCGCGTCTGTGAGAGGACGCGTCTGTCCAACACATTCCCGCTCGTCCCTGCGGGATAGCAAGGCGATGGAACCACCACATTCATGAATAAGAAATGAAAAATGTAATTCGACGGTTTTGCACTACAACTTCGCTACTAGTGCCTTTGGTGTTCGCAAAAAACTTCACTTCGAGACAACAACATGAAAAAAATAAGTGTCCAACACTTGATAGAGTTCATGTCTGGTCCTTTCTGTCATTGGATTTCACTATATGCTGGGTTATGACAGTATGGAGAGATTGGAGTGATGGCGGTGGAAGGGTTGAAGGGAAGATGAGAACGTGAGAGAGAAAGAGATGGGGTGGTGAGATGGAAACAGTATGAAAGAGGTGTAGGGTGCGCCACTGGAGTTAAGGGTGGATGGGAGGATAAGAGAGAGAGAGAGAAAGTGTGATGTGATGGGGTCTGCAAATTGAAGAAAATGCCATCGGCGAAGCGGATGAATCCATTAGTGAAGTGGAAGTGGCAGCGACCGAGGACATAGAGGCACGCGGCATCGAATAGAAATTGAAAATTATTCGAACTGACACTAACGAATTAGCTGTAGATGTTCTATTGACTGCCACGAGTGAGAACCCTCTTGCAAAAGTTTCTTAGGGTTATAGAATTAACAATTAACCCGAAAGGACGAAATTCTGAGATGAGGCATCTCCACGAAACAAAAAAGAGAAGACGAAACAAAATTTGTATAATTAAAAGACTTTTTATCTCACTAATTAGTTGATGTTCCATGATTGCTTTTGTCTTCTTTGCTTAAATAAAAAAAGAAAAACATCCTAAGTGCACCCTTTCCTCTCCTTTATTTATTTCTGCTATCAGTTGTGCAATATTCTCTCTCCATTTTTGGTTTAATGAAATTTTTGATGACCTCATCAAAGAAACCATGATGACCATTTACTGTATCTAACACAATCTAACACCATACTGGCCAAAGGTCTAAGACGTCACCTACAAATACCGTTTCAATGTTTCTAATCTAACTTTTTTGTTTTGTTCCAGGTAAGTTCCAGTATCAAGTTCTCATACTTATTCCTAATTAGAATATGGTTGGTAAGTACTTAAAATCCATGATCAAGCATTAATTTTGATGATGGTACTAAGGAAGACGTGTCCAAAAAAACCTTTTGGTCAATGAATATCTACCCAAATGATTTGATGATCGATCTTGTACTTTCCGAATGATTTATGGGGCATAGCGTTCAAACAGTAGTGTAATTTACTTCAGATGAATAGGGGGGTCGTGTCCCTCTTTAATTTCTGCAATTAACATTCCCCTACACGTTGCTCTTTCTACGCCCGTGGACAAGTGACATCGGCCCCCTCTTTGTGACGTCCAAGGGGTAGTTTCGATGAGATTAATTCCAGATAGTACTTGCGATGATTTTGCTATTAAACGACAATGAACGAGTGAGTGGATGAGTAACGGTGATTGTGCATTTGCAGTCGAAAATTTTACAGGGCCGTAGTTGGATTTCTTGGACAATAATAACAGGGTTGAACAGGGGTGTTCATATAGAAAATATATCAGGGTGATATAATGAGAAGGAACTAACTCATTACATTGCGACAACGGCCGCAGAAGCTTGAATGCACATATAGTGAAACCGTTTCGTCACTCTTAACGTCTTGACTCGAGTCGATACGACGCGATGCGATGGTAGATTGTAATTCCGATATCCCGTTGCAGAAGAATAATGAAACTTCTTTTTTTTGACTTTTTTTTTAAATCGTCTCCTTACTAGTATGCGGTGCCGGCAGCGTTTCGGAATCATGATCGCGTCCACCTCAATTTCATTGGCGAAACCACGACTCGCGGTGATTCCCGCGATCACGACTCGGTTGATTTAAAGCCCAGGCCATCATCTCATGCTTTTGTTTCTCAAAGACACGAACACATTTTATGGTATCGGTGGTGTAGGTTGGCTGGTTCGTTGGTTCGTTGGTTTCGTACCCACACACAACAAAAGGATTCAAGTGCATATTAACAAAACAGTGAGTGTGAGAAAGAGATAGAGAGAGAAAAACGAAATGGGATTTTTTTTCGATTCGGTAAATCTGCTATTCCAGAAGATGCGATTGGATAATACATGAACATCTACCAGTCGTGACTTTTATTAGGATCTACTTCAACCCTTCAAAAAAAAAATCGTTATCTTGGACTTCAGACCATTCCTCAACCCCAAAGGCTCATAAGACTTCATTGTTTGTCCAAAATATTTTGCCCTTCAAATGTTTTTGGCGTTTTGAGTATAAATAGTAGTCTGGCGGTTCCAAATCGGAAGAACAGGGTGAGTGAGGGTGGTTAACCAATCCAAAACAATTTATAAGAGTGGAAACATTCCGGGTCTTTGCTACCCAAGGAGTTCCTGGTGGAGAAGTCAGCTGAAGAACTTCTTGCTTCAGTTTTCTGGGACAGAGATGGAATAATTAGGTGAGATGTCCAGGAAGAAGGTGAGGTTAGGTTTTGGGAGCATATGATAGTGAGTTACTCACAGAATTGTAGAAAAATGACTTAGAAAACTCCGGATTTGACACCGTCAGTCTACTATTTCTTCCTAAAACTCAAAAAATATTAGAAGGGTAGAAGATTTTCGACAAATAACAAAGTCTTATGTGCCTTTGTGGTTGAGGAGTGATTTTCAGACAAAGAAATATCTGTTAGGTTGATAGATCCTTTGATAATATGATCTTCTCGTTCGCCCACTGTACCTCCGCCTGGAGTCTGGATTCTAAGAACTACACTTCAGATTTTGAACAGTTATTATTAATAATTTTATTGTTTCTGATAGATGTTACGAGTTAATTGCGAAATGATTTGCAAATTAGTATTTCGAGAAGAGAACCGTTTAAAACGTGTTAAATGAATGCCAGATTATTCTCTCAGCAGATAACGTCCATTTTGTTGAGTGGTCATCAAAGTACATAGTTACAGTGCATCTCTTTTATTCGAGCCATATCTTTATGTCCCTGTGTTTACATACCCATTTATCGCAACCGGCATAAATTTCGAGCAATAAAATGAGCTTTACGTGGTCATTCGGTTTTACAGCTTTTTGGACACACATGCACATGTCTGAATGCACTCATACGTACGTGCACGTAGAAGAGATAATTGTCACAAATCTTACGTAGGACAGACCGGTAGCTCTTTCAAAGATGGAATTACAGAACATATTTAACAAAAGTTGGTATTGCTGTTGTACTTTCTCTAGTTTATAACGTTTCCGTTGTGCGTTTTGGAATGATGTATTACTGGCACTTAAACAGCAAATAATTAATGTATGGTATATCAACAGAGAGCGTCTTTTGCGATTAGCCGGAACGCTGGTTTCGCATGCCTCATTAAGAATCTCAAGAACTCGGTTTTAACGACGGAACAGCGCAGTTAATTATGCACAACGATCTTTATTTTTATGGTCTCGTTTTATGTCTTCGGTCTTTGCCTGAGCTTTATCATTATTGCTTAAGAATCGACGATATTATACGCACACACGTACAGACAGACAGACGCAATATGTTACTTTTTCCTTTTACAAATTTCCACCTCTTCAATTTTGACCTTTGCCACTGGTTTCCTCTACCTCAATAAATTTTTGAAGACCCATAATTTTTTCCTATTGATCTATGATCGTTTTGTGTAATATTTATGACCCAAACGATTGATGACCCAAAGTGGCCGGTTATTATGGTCAGAACATAGTGGTGGTTTATTGCCGTTCCATGAAACAATATCACAGTTTATTTCTCTCAGTAGGAGTAACTTGATGGTGAAATTTATTGTATTCAGTTACAGTTCCTTCAGTGCAAATTGGTCATAATAAAAGTAAATATACGATTTGGATGTTGTCTAATGATTGTCACTTAGATTAAGTGCCCACCTTTATCTTGACACTTACCTACCATTAAGGCAAATATGGGAACAGAATATGGCTTTAGTTTAGTCCAATCCAATATGACCCTAGGTCTTTTGGTTTTCATTTTGGAGATCCAATAGTGTTTATCTATGATTTGCCCTCCCCCCTCTTGGTTATAGTCTCTTATTACCACCATGAACCTTTTTATTTCGAAAACTTTTTTCTAACTCTGTTGGCTAATGGATGTGCCATTATGGCTTTATAAAAATGATTGCTGGAACGACAGTTTAATTTTCTCATGTGGGAAAAAGTTGATGGTGACAGTTATTCTGCTAAAGTCGACGAACCGGAAGTTTATTGCGGCGGTGATATTGTTTTACGATCCATGTAGAAGACAAAATTAAACTGGGAATTTCCTGTAACCATAACGTTCCACTTTTGCACCACCAGGTGCTTAAAATTACCTTTAATACTATACAGAATTAAGATCTGACAAGTCACAGTAATTATAAATCATTAGTAGAATTATTTTTTGAATGCAAACAAATTTTTCTGAAGATCTGAATGTTTGTTTGTACGTGAGTACTTTTGAAAAAGGAAAATCTTGGAATGCACGTTGCATTCTTCGACACTTAGGGATGCAAATTCAATCTTCGACGTTGCAATTCGATCGTGTCGAGTTCGTGCTACGAACAAACTTGAGAATGTGACACAGAGAAACGAAACGAATAATCAATTTACGTTCTTCAACATCAACCAACCCCGACGAGACCTTGTTGATTATTCAGTTCGCGAACCGGCATCGGAAGAATAATAAGCTGGAAAATGACGACGGCTCTTCAAAAAGGGCAAAACATTCCTGAACGCCCAACAACTGCATCAACACCCTACACTTGGTATTTAATTTTTGGGCCATTCGAAAAACAAAAAATTCGCTTAGTAATTTTATTAACATCCCATGCTCCAACAGACTGACGGCAGATGGCGCCTTCTGAAATTTTTATGCAGAGAATTATTTTTTGATCTGGTTAATTCCTCGTACATAATGTCTTTTGGTAGCTGACGTTCCTGTTTATGAATCTTATTATAAATTTATTTTGACATAATGTTAAGAGTACTTAATCCGTTTATTCAAAACCGTCACTCGTATTTTGTGTAGGTGAGCATGTAAGCATTGACATGTGTGTACGCATGGTTGGCTTGTCCTTATTCAGGAGCAAACTCGTACCCTGTTATCCCATCATCGATGCGAAATTTATTCGTACAGAAGGCCTTATTTCTCCTCTGAAACGGAAACTGTCAGACTGAATCAAGACGAAATAATGAGATTTTGAGATGATTTGACTTCGTTATTCGTTTTAAATTCGGTTCACGTGTAGGCACGTCAATCATTTTTTCTTTTACTTTTTTAAATCTCCTTCAGTTTTTTTTTGCGGAAATATAATTGTTAGGTGTAGGCATCGATTTTTTTCTTGTATATACATATCAGAGTTATTCGTATAGAATGACTTTTTGTCGCACCAACAGTTTTTCTATAGAGATGGACTTAAAAACTCAACAAACACAAGATGACCACTTTCTCGTAAATCAAATTTAGGATTTTGTCCATTTGCTGGTGAAACGGCCAAAGTTGCAGGAAAATTGTATAAACTAATTTTGAAGGAAATTTAATTTTTTACAAAAAAGGTCCTCTACACCAAAGCGATACGATTCATTGTTCCAAAGATATATAACATTGAAAGAATTACTTTTGCCAAATGATGATAATTGGTTGTTTTTTAAAATGCTGTATATATTTTAAACCATAAATCGCATCGGTTTGATACATAGGACCTCTCTTGTAGAAAATTAAATTTACTTTAAAATCACTTCATACAATTTTCCTGTAAGTCTTATCGTTCCCCTGGAAAATGCAAAGATATGATTTTCTCGATAGAATATTACTTTTGTGACATATACGCACCAAAACATATGAGTTGACGTTAATCAGCTGCAAGTACTTTTAAGAAGTAATTAATTGCCTTCAAATTGAGCCTAAGTCCATTGCAGTTGCATTGAATGCCGCCGAGTTACACAAAATTAAACAAGAGGATCCTAAATTTGATTTTGAAAGTGGTCACTTTGTGGTCACCTTGTGTTTGTTGTGATTTTAAGTTCATTTCCATTTTTTTCTGTGGGTAATCCGGTAAGACTGAACTTGTAAAGTAACAAGAGTTTACAATTCATTGTGTTACAACGTGAATGGTGAGAATGAACATGATCATGGCCAACTGTGTGCAATGGTAATATGTTTAAGCGATGCGATGCGATGTAATAATCCTCCTTGTTGTACCTCCTAAGTAAGGAGGGATAATCGTGTAATGTTCGCTAATAATATTCATAGCGCCCCCGGCTGCGGTCTCATAAAACATCTGAAGTTGCTGAACATAAATGTCCTGTGTGAAGTGCATAATGCGGCATAAACGGCCTGCACAACACAACTTAGCCGTTACGATATAGCACATGTCTGGCTAACTCTACAAAACCGAAGATGATACAGCTTCGTCTACTGAAAATGGACGTAAAGCCAGCATAAGGGGGGGGGGGTAATGGAAGCCAAACGCTACCGAACTGTGTCGAAGTATGTCGGAAATTCATTACTGTGATCTGAAGGAAGCCACCTCTCTTCGACACAGATCGATACAGTTCGACTTATTCATTTCATAATCCCGCCAGTGATACTACTGCAAGTATTAAAGGCGGTAGTGGAAGCCGGAAGCTGTCGAACTGTGTCGAAGTATGACGGAAATTCGTTACTACGTTCTCATGAATCTCTTCGGTACAAATCGACACATGATGACCTGTGGCTCTTTTCTGTTGTACATTTTCAAACAACATGACAGTACTCGCGTGTAAATCCACATGAATACGTTTAAATGTTCCTATTCGCGCCAATAGACAATGAAACGATTTCGAATTGAAGATGTTTGACGTTTATAAAGGTAATAATTATTGTTGAAAACGTGAAGTCTAAGTTACGACACTTGTAAATTATTAATGGTCGACGTTAAAAGGATAATTTATTTCTATGTTTCCAATGGGGGTACCCATAAAGAGTTAGTGGCTAATTTTTAAAGACGTTTCGTTATTTGCAGTGGCGTAACTAAGGGTGTGTGTACGCCCCTCTTCAGATTTCTGGTTACGTACTTTCGCCACTAGTTGTAGTTTCATGCGTCTCATTTTTTTTTTTTGTATGGCGAAACAACCCTTATAAAGCAATCTGTTTTCATTAGACGACAAACCGTTCGTGAAAGATAAGTCCAGGCGTAGCAAAGTGCATTAGTAATGGAAACGAAAAAAACCCCATTGAATGCAAACTTGATTGCGATTGGTGGCGTTAAGTATTAAATAAATGGCACGCCATATTTTATACGACACGCGAGACACAATGTGGCAATATAATAAAAAATATATATAATGCAGTCCGGTGGTGGATTCGGCAATAAAGTAGGATTTCGAAAGAGACTTGTGTGCGTGCGGGTGGCTATTTGTATATAGGAACTTTTTGATTACCAACCGTATTCTGCTGCTAGTGACCGACATAAAAGCTGATCCTATCGTTCCGTGAAGTAATTTTATGTCGACTCGATAATATTTTTTAAGCTTTCGAACTGTTATTTTCCTTTTTGATTCCTGAACGCTTTCGTCATAGATTTAGAAGCGAGCCAATTTCGAGAAAACTACCCTTAAAGTTTACTTTTTAATCACTAATTGAGGATAACACCTTGGGTGGTTGAAACTCTAAATTAGTGAATTCTCGTTAGTAACTTCGCATTTGCAACATCCATAGAACAACTCGTCCAAGTTGCTCATTGTGATTCGGATCCTGAAAGGGTAACCATTCAGCCGGTCGCGTTGGTTCTTGTGTGAATAATCGTAGTATGATAGACACTTGTAATTACGCCCAGGGCATTCGTGTTAATAGGGACGCATCGGAGCCCCGCTATTACAGGCGGTCAGCCACAGTTCAGTAATGAACCCCTCTGTTCCCAACATGTGCTAACCTTATTAAGTTCGTGGTTCAAATATTGCTGCAGGTACCTACGTCCATTTAAGAGAGGCAGCAGGGAGTATTTACTCTCATCCCCCTTTCCTACAAAAAATTCAATATTTGTGTGTGTCGTTGTTTAATTTTTTAGAAATTAGTTGAAGTTATTTGCGGCGCCACTGTGTTTTGACCCTGTATATCCACCCCAAGTGGATGTACGTGATACATATATTTGTACATATCCCTGTTGCCTTGGTGCACACAGGTATAATATATGTTCATGATACATCATCCCGGATTGCATAATGGAATGCTTTTGTCAGCTAAAGTTGCTCCCTGGAGGGTATTTAAGATATCCACCAATGATAATGATAATTAATTGATTTGGATTTGTCATGGAGATGCAGCAACAAATTTCTCTATTAGAACTTTAAAGGGTTGAAAAACCCTGTATATTATTAATTAAGTGATGTAAGCTTTCATGGTCGGATTCAATTTGGAGATTTGAGCTTTCCGGGTTCGATGGTCGTGGTCTAGCTTGGGGGAAGGATCTACCAGACTTTTCGTCTTATGCTGCAGATGATATCTTCAGTGGCTTGCTGTTAGTTGCGTACGCGAAGTACTCTCCTCGGCTGTCCACTGGCAAGTGGGACTCGCATGCGCGTAGCGGTGGTATTTATATCTCGAACAGAGCAACTAATCAGGAACCGCGGTCAACTTGGCGGATATAAATAACAGCGCCGCGCACATGCGAGTCTCAATTGCTAACGGACAGCCGAGCAACCAACTGCAAGCTACTGAAGATGTCATCCGCAGCTGATGACTAAATTTCTGGTAGATCTTTCCACCAAGCTAGACTACGGCCATTGAACCCGGAAACCTCTGAACCTTTAAACTCTATATATGTTTATCATATGCACGAATCCTTCAGGATCACTTCTGTGTAATGTGATTGCATAATAGGGGTATGTATTACTAAACAAGGTGGGTACTTTTATTATTTACCGATTGAAGTCCTACTCATGCGAAATAGGTACCTTATACGCCACCATATCGCTACGTAGGTAATTTTTTTAAGCGGTCAGCTATATAATTTGTTCGAGGAATAATAAGAGGCCGTGTTTCAAGTCTGTAAGGCACAGGCACGCCCCAGTCTTGTCTGTAGATAAATACCCACTGCATTCGAATCACCTGTAGGGCCTCCCACCAAGGATTTGAGACGCCACTTTTAAAAATTATTTTCATTTTGTTACTGCATGATTTATTATCTGCAATACTTCCATTCATGGAAGACAAGTTTCCCTTTCTTCTATGGAAACTGACCAAAATGGTCTTGAATTTACTAAAAATCGTATAGATTTTGAATTATTTTAATGACCTGATAAAGGACACCTTTAGCCAACAGTTTTTTAGTGGTCAGTTTTGGATCGTTTTCCAAAGAGATTCTTCTTCTTCTTGACAACCAATTAATCTGCTATTTTGTACAAAAAAAAAAACTTTATTTCCTGACTTGGCAGACTTAGCAAGTATGTAAGAGACTAGAAGCACATAACTGATTCATTTCATACTTTATGCCTCTGCTTTCTCGTTGGGATGGAGTGAAAATAAAATAATGAAGACATCGTAACGGGGTAAGTTTGAAAGGTTGCTGGCTTCAAGATCAGCTAGCTGGCTGTACGGATTTCTACATACAATAGTTGGAGAACTTTTGAAACGATAGGAAACAAACTTGGAAGAGCCAATAACAGTATTTCATAAAATAATTCCCACCATAAAACTGCCGTTAAAGCGAAAACATACATGATTGTAACTGGGAAGTACATCAATACTCCTGAATAGCCTCCTTATGATTTATTGATATATCAAGGAAATTGTAATGGCTTCTGAAGTACATCCTTTGCAAAATATTGTTTTTGATATCATCCAGACGTTTTCTGAATCAACTTCATAAAGTTCCCAAAAGAGGTGGAATTTTGGGTCACCCCTTTGGGGAGGTTTCCACTAATGTAACAATTAAATTGAGAAAAAAAAAGGATAATAACAATTTTTTTTGCATTATACATTGTATATCTTTTTTCTAATCGTATTCGTTGTACGATTACGACCAACAGATCTTTTATTGGGGTTGGTTTCGAGTTGATACTTTGTTCGTAGACAAAAGTTAATCAGGATAATAGCAAATAAACATTTTCTATCTGTGAGCAGTTTAGTCGTAATTTTACATCCCTCACACTCATACATTATTTGATTCACAGCGGGCGCGTATTAAGTTTTAGTACAGAAAACGCAATTTCAGGTTGTGAACCCGATTACTTAGCAAATGGAACAGTAAAATGAGATCGTGTAATGCAAATCGTAACAATATCGATGCAAATGTAAAGGCTGCCAGATACTTACGGTTATTGCTTCCAGCTTATACCCACCAAAGATATACCTACACTTACTCCATTCCTTACCCTTATCGTCTTCCATCCCCCTTAGGGAAAAGTCAAATAGTGTCCGGAAATTACATAAATGTGATCCTGGAATTCATTTTCTTTATGTATGTGTATATTTATATTAATCGAAAATAAATACATATTTCTTGAACATATAAAAAGATTTCGACTTCACCACCATGACGTATAATTTTAGTGCTTTATTAAAAGCGGTAGTATATAAGAAAGCTCTAAAGCTCCACTTGAGGATATTCGAACACGACAAGGATATCGATGCTGTTACGGCTAATGAAAAATACATTTATTGTACTTATCGATTGTCATAAAAATGTTGCGAGGTACTGCGCTTTTCAACATAACAGAAACACACGTTCCTTCGACCACAGTATTATTACTTTTTAAAAGGAACTTGTCCTGGCACGTCGAATATATAAATTATTCAACGGCGCATTTAATGCCAGACAAATTCCTTGCAAAACAAGAGCTTTTGGTACAAAGTATAACGTCAATAAAGTGACATCATACTTCTTGGGAGTATCTGGAAGATTTAAGCTTAACGAAAATGTAACTCCTTTCTATGGAAAGCAGCTAACGTTTTTACGATCCTATCCAGCAGTCAATGTCTTTGGAATGTGTAGTAGCTGCGGGTTGGGTCGGGTTAAATGGTTATAACTCGTTCTAAAAACATGAAATATGTCAGGTTTACAATAAAGTGTTTCAATTTTCCTAAAAATGGTTCAGATTCTTCGAGATTCATCTTGAGTGTTCAAAAGAATTCTCTATAAAGTTACAGGATGTTCAGATTTGTTAGAAAATGAGTTGGAATATCTGTGAAAGGTGGAAGGTGTTCTATTTTCTTGGGAGTAGTCTTAAAAAGTATCTAGGACGTTCCAGAATGTTCCAGATTCTTCGAGACAGGTCTAGAGTGTTCGAATGAATGACCCAAAATATTTCAGATTTTTTGAAGATTGAATGTTTGGAAGAGACCCATTCGTTACATGATTTAGTCAGTCCCAGATTTTACAAGAAGGTCTAAAGTGTTTCAATTTTCCTGAAAATGGTTCAGATTCTTCGAGATTCATCTGGAGTGTTCAAAAGAATTCTCTATAAAGTTACAGGATGTTCAGATTTGTTAGAAAATGAGTTGGAATATCTGTGAAAGGTGGAAGGTGTTCTATTTTCTTGGGAGTAGTCTTAAAAAGTATCTAGGACGTTCCAGAATGTTTCAGATTCTTCGAGATTGGTGTCGAGCGTTTCAGTTTTTTTTTTGCAACAGTAAGGGTGTATTCGTGCAGGTTCAGACTTCAGAGCAGCTCCACAGTTGGTTTTGAGAAAAATTGATTTTAGTTTCCGGTAATCCATAACAAAAAAATTTCAATACTTCGATAAATCAATTACTGACGAATACGCCGATATAGTTATGGGTTGCTGTTAGTTCTTATCGATCAATAACTATCGATGTATCGATTTTTATTTCCAGGACTATCCAATACTGGATTTTTAAACGAGGGATAGACGTGTGGTCTTATTTTTGTTATAAGTAGCAGTTTCTTGTCGATTAATAAATTCGTACCTATTTCTTAGCGAATTTACCAGACGTTATCCTTCTGTGAAGAGTCTCGTCCTCGACTGGCGAGGTGTTTGACCGGCCTGAGTGAAGGCGGTGTAAAAATTGACCCGTTTGTGTTCGTTTCTCCGTAGATGATACGATAAAGATACTCGAATGGAACGTAAAGCGTCCGTCGAAACAGTTTATAAATGTGATCGCAATTCGATTACGTTAAATATCTTTGCATTCCTGTCATCTTCTCTACCAAAGATTAACACCAATTCATCTTATTGCGTATACACGTTTGTCAGATAATACTTTAAACAATTATTTTCCAGTGTTAAATACTCTTCTCATCGACGTCTACAAGAATCCGCTGTTTAAAAAAGTTTTTGCATGATAGTCTTCGTAGGGTAGTAGATTAAAACAGTTGTCTACGTTGCCTCCTGTGAATGACGTCACGCGTAAGCTGTGGGCCTCCCTACTCTCGGTGGTAACGCTCTGAACTAAATTCAATACGGATCACTCCACGCCCAATCTACATGACGTTTGATTCGTGAAGACGCTGTTTTATAATGGTGCTATTATATAACTGTTCAGGAAATCTGTGTTGTGCTCATTTTTGTTGAACTTGTTGAGACTTGGTCGTTATTTTAGCTGAGCCAATTTCTGTCACACATAAAGTAGCGGGTGTAAAGTGGCCGTGCGGGATCTAATACTTACTAAAACATCCGCTTGGCGCTCGAGTCTCTGCTGAATTTAATTTACGGCCCTTCCCGACTAACTTGTCTCTAGGTCCGAGATTTCCTCGTCTCTGTCTTTTACGCAAATGGCGCTACATCACACCGGAGCTTTCTTCTCGCTTAACTACTTACAGGACTTCTTATTTCCAGCTGTCTGTCTGTCTGTCACACAGTTGGAGGACATTCCATTGTAAAAAGTTTTAATCACGCTCAAGACCATGACGATTCATCACTCAGAATTGCGAAACGTTATCGTTTCTTTGTTTTACTTCGACAATGTAATTTGTGTTACTCAACACAGTGTTCAGAGCTTACGATCTATCAAATTGGCTTCAACATGATCATTTATCAAATTGGTCGATCATTTTAGATTTCAATCCAATTTTTGAGTAAGTTGAATGACATTCCTGAATGGGGTTGTTTTGAAATGAAATGGGGGTGGACAATTCAAACGAGCCCCTATTGAGTATAGATTGATTTTGTCGGTTGATAAAAACGTGTTGCTGACGGTTCAGAATTGCGATAATTATTTCGTGTGCAGTCGAAAATTACAAGGGAACGATTTTTCACGTTTCGGATCGATGAAAAATTGCAGTTGGCACCGTCCCATGTTGTACACGACGTTTACTGGCCGCAATTATGCGGCAGGAAACCATAAATAATTAACTCGGAATTTGTCACGACCACAAATATATTAGACGCCATAAAATTGAAGATAAGCTCTGAAACGGTAAAATATACACGACGTTGGGGACATGTGCACGTGAGATAAAAGTTTAGTTTACAAAGAAACACCGAAATAATATCTGAAAACCGTAAGCTCTCTTCCTTAACAAACAATATAAACTCTATGGTTCTTGGTTTTTATTGCTTTACTTTGGGTTGGTTTCTCTTATAATCCAAAAAAGACATTATGTGACGATATCTTTGTTAATAATTACAAATGTGGATAAGAATCCATTATTTGGTTGTTTTTCGCAACTTTCCACTGATTGAATCCAAAGTTGAAGAACTAGAAAGCTTTAGGGGTCAGTATGAATAAGAGAATGGCGGAATTTTTTGATTTTGTATGAAAAGCTTCAAAATAGTTCAGTGTTTTCAAATAAACTCATCAATTGTAAATGAGAAGGAAAAGAATTGATGGAAGACAAAAATGTATGAACTTGTAAGAAACATTTTGAGCTTTCTAAACTGTTGTGGAATTTTTTACAAGATCCAGATGCTTTTGGATTTTGTTGGAATATCATGAGTGTTGAGGAATGTTCTAATATTTCCTGTTTTTTAAAATGAATCCATAAACCAAGAAGCACACTGTACAAACATTTTGGAAAATTCCAGACATCTTCACCTTTCTAAAATATTTCGAGAATTTTCTGGAATATTCAGAAAGGTACTCTTCAATGTTTTTGAAAATTTTGGAAGTCTTCAGAATGTTCTACTATTTTTGTTGATTCAGAATTTTAAAATAGACCCACACATTTAAATGATTTCGAACATTCTTGGACTTTCTAAGTTTTCCTAGAATTTTCTACAAAATCTTGTCCAAGATACGAACTTAACAGAATGTTCTAAAAGATTTTGGATGATTCCAGAAACATGTTGAGCTTTCTAAATTTTCCTAGAATTTTGTACATGGTCTAGAAGTTCCAGAACTTTGTCAAAGCTTCTGGAATGGTCCAAAACGTTGTGATTCTTTCGATAATTCAGCACTTTTAAAATAGATCCATTAACCAAGAAGAAAGGTGTACTGTTGTGTTCCAAACATCTTGGAAAGTTCAAGAAACATCTTGAGCTTTTAAAGGTGTTCCAAAAGTCTTTGAAGCATTCCAGAAACTTCTTGAGTTTTCTAAATTTTTCTAGAATTTCCTACAAAATCTAGAAGTTTCGGAATTTTATCAAATATTCTGGATTTTTCCAGAATGTTCTACCAACCCTTCCAGTAAATCAGAATTTTTTAAAATGGATCCATAAGTAAACCAAAAAAATGTACATACTCGACAGGATGTTCTCAAGGATTTTAGAAGATCCCAGAAACATGTTGAGCTTTCTAAATTTTCTTTGAATTTTCCACAAAATATAGAAGTTCTAGAACTTTGACAAAGATTCTGTAATGTTCTTTCTCTAATTGAGCATTTTTAAATTGGTCCATTAACCAAAAAGAAGGGTATACTGTTATGTTCCAAACATCTTGTATAGTTCCAGAGACATCTTGAGCTTTCTAAAATAATCTGAATGGTTTTTGAAGCATTCCGAAAACTCCTCGAGCTTTCTGAATTTTCTATCAAATCCTGATGTTTCAGAATGTTTTGACAGAGCGTTCTGAAAGATTCTAGAACATTCTAGAAACACCTTGAGCTTCAGGATTTTTTTGGAATGTTCCAGAATGCTCCAACACTTTCAGTGTTTCAACATTCTAAAATAATTAGATTGAAATTCCAAATACTTTGGATCTCTGGATTGAATGAATCTTCAAGTGGATGATATTAGAGATAAGTGGTGATATGATGGACAAAACCAATTGGTCATAAATAAACAACTGGAGAAGAATTTATGACTGTAGATATTGAAACATTTTGCATTTATTATTCCTACTCTTTGGTGAACTTTTACCTCATACAGTCAGTTAACTAATTTATTAAAGCTCTTTCTTGGGACACTCTGTATATATTTAGATTTAGATTCGTTTACGTATCTACTATAATAATTTCTTGGATAATTTTCTCAATGTTCTCAGAATCCTATTCCAACTAATCCAGAACTAACCCTTGTCAATTATTGTTCCAGGTAAGTCCCGTTGTCAAATTCAGTCACAATCAGTTTCAATCGATGTACGTTTGGCGGTAAGTGAGTCAGTTAATAACAAGGATAATGACAACAATAATAGATATAGATATTGTGAGATCGGATACTGAACCGTTCAATTCAGTCTCAGTCTCCATCTCGTTGAACTAGATACATGCATACATACGGTTGTTGTGTTGTACGTCTGTCCATACGTTTGTAGTCGGTTGACTAGCGGAATCACGGGGCGATTTAGCATTTCATTTGCAGAAGCGATAACCGTGGCACATTCCCGTCCACCATAAAAGGAGACGTGGACACATAAAAGGACGTCGAGTGTTTACACACGAGCCTGTGCATTTGTTCTCAGTTAATAACGGTCGTGGAAGTCGTAAAGCAACGTGGCAGCAGCAGGACGAATAATCCGCAGGACTGCGAAATAACACTCGAAACACACTGGTCTCAAATTTTAAATAGATGCGATTTGTGATGCAATGAAAATTGTTTTTATGTTTCTCCTCTTTTTTTCTCTATGATCACGTACTCTTAACTGTTTTGAGAATGGTCTCAAAAGTTATCTAGAACGTTCCAGAATCTTTGAACTATGGATTCTAGAACTCCATTAACTGTAGGAGGTTTTTCAAAAAGATCCAGAGTGTTCCCACTTTTTGAGAATGATTTCTAAATGTACTCAGAACTTTTCAGAATGCTTCAGATTCCTCTAGATTGATTTGGAATGTTCAGAATGTTACAGAATGATTTGGAGTGTCTGTGAAAGGTCTAGAGTGTTCTGTTTTTGTGACAATGTTCTGGAAATGATGAATAGATCAAAGTAATTCTATGGGGTGAACTGACGTACTTATTTCTGACTTGTTGGGAGAGATCCAGTGGTTACATGTCAATGTTTTAGAAATGAATAAATGATCAAAGCAACTCCATGGGGTAAATTGCGTTAACTTTTTCTTCATTATTGAGTTATGGGCAGTTATTGGGGAAGATCCAATAGTTGAATGATTTAGGAATGTTTTCAGAAGGTGTTTCAGTTTTTTTGAGAATGGTTTAAAACAGTAGGTATCCTGAACGTTCCAAAACGTTTCAGATTATTCGAGATTCATCTGGAATGTTTATAAGAATGCTCTATAATTCTGCAGGATGTTCCAGACTACCAGGAGTTTTAGAAAGTGACTTCGAACGTCTGCAAAAGGTCTAGGGTGATCTAGTTGTTGTGAATAGTCTTAAAAAGTATCCAGGACATTCCAGAATGTTCCAGATTCTTCGAGAAAGGTCTAGATTGTTCGAATGAATGATCCAAAATATTTCAGATTTTTTGAATGTTAAATGTTTGGAAAAGATTCATTCGTTGCATGATCTAGTCACTCCCAGATTTTACAATAAGGTCTAAAGTGTTTCAGTTTTCCTGAAAATGGTTCAGATTCTTCGAAATTCGTCTGGAATGTTCAAAAGAATTCCCTATAATGTTACAGGATGTTCATATTTGTTAGAAGATGAGTTGGAATGTCTGTGAAAGGTGGAAGGTGTTCTATTTTTTAGGGTGTAGTCTTAAAAAGAATCCAGGATGTTCCAGAATGTTTCAGATTCCTCGAGATTGGTCTAGAAAGTTCTAGATATTTTCGAAAATGGAACTGTTGTTGTAGATCCATTATTTGTATGATCTGAAAGGTTCCAGATTCTTCAGGATGGTGTATAGTGTTTCAGTTTTTTTGGAAATTGTTTCATAAAGTGTCCTAGACGTTCGAGAACGTTTAAAATTGATTTGGAATGTTCGAGAATGATTAGACTATTCCAAAATATTCCAAATCTTTGAGAACGATTTAGTATGTTCTATGATACTTTGGACATTTTTAATTGGACATGAAACAAGTACAACAGAATTTTGGTCATAGGGTTGTCAAGTTCATGAATCCAAAAAAAATAGGGGATTGAAAACCACTGTGTTGTAGCCACGGACGGGTCAAATAATAATACCCAGAACTGGAAAACGACGTCAACAAAGGCGGATGGACGCAAATGCGCGTCGTCAGCGAATCCGCCGTCCGGCGTCGCGCAGTTACTTTCATTGAAATAAAACTTTTCCGTGCTTCCTTCCTATTTTCTCGTTTATTGTTTAGTGGGAAAAGTTCAGTTGACCAAACATTCGTTCAGAAAATGCATGATGTCGACTTAACACGAAGGCACTTTTGTTATTAGTCCGTTTTATTGGCTGTCCCATTGGACATAAGTGAAAATCGCTGAATTAGATGGTACTACAACTCACTAAACTTACAAATCCATTTCAGAAAGTTCTTATTGCACAATTATTGTTTTTTTAGCCTTCACGTAATGTCAAATTAAATAATAATTATTAAAATACACTCTCGACTTAAAAAAGGTTTTATGGAGAAGACTTTTTCCTAAAGGGGTAAGGATTCTAGACGTTTCAGTCTCCTAGGAACGTGAAAATTGGCTTAGAACTGCTTGGAAGAGGTGAAGGAACATCTCAAACTGTTTTTTGTACATTTGAACTTTTGGACTTTTTGAGGAAGACAATAATAGTAGATGTTTCGTAGAATGAAATTTTCCTGGACTGATAATGTAATTTAAAGAATAATTATGTCAAATTTATCGCTGAAATCATTTATGAGCGGGTTAATAAAGACTTTAAGTTGATGTGGTTGCTTTGGAATGGGCGCTAAATTCATCCTAATAGCTGCTAATTGAAGAAGATGACTAGGTTGGAGAAACCGCGCTCATGAATTTTGATATTAACATATAATTGCGCGTGTTGCACAAACTCGATAGAGATAGGGTGGTGCCAAGGTAATCGTTTTAATTAGAGAAGAGTGGAACACGAAGAAAATTATCCTTGACGTCTTCATTTATTTTTTGATAAATAAATTATAATCCAATAGATGGATTTTTTGATCGTATCTATTTCTTTCTTTCACTCCTCATTCCGTTTCATGGTTTTTGAAATTTATTTTTATTTATTTTTTTAAAATAGACACCTTTTCCCTGTTGGTATTTTTTTTTATCGTTTAGTACTTCAGTTTACGAAAGATTGAGTTACTCAGAGACAGTTTCGTACGTAATCGACCGTGGGTTCTTCCATTTGCGAAATGTCCGTTCATGTTTTAAAAAGCATAATCGGATGCAGATGGTTTCTCTTCGGTTGTAAATCTGAATAATGTGCGAAAAATGCAGAACATAAATTTGCGCGTCGCGAATTTTAAATGATGCTAAATCTCTTTCTTTACAGCTTCACATAAAATACTTAAAATTATTGACTAAAGGAAACCCTCAGCGACAAACTACAACTCGGAATGTAGATTTTTGGGCAAAAAACTGTTACAAAATGATATAAGCTTTTTGGCCGTCGTCTATTAAGCCTTTCTGTACACAACGTTTCGTCATCACGAGTGGACGACATCTTTCTTCAGATGCATGATTAAGAAAGTTCCAGATTTTTTAGGAGGGTCTGGGGAGTTTCAGTTTTCTCGGCAATGGTTTCAAAAAGTACCTAGGACGTTCCAGAATGTTTTAGATTCTCTGACATTGATCTGGAATGTTTGGCAGAAAGGTCCAAAATATTGCAGAATGTTCCAGAGTTTTTAAAAATGAATAAAAGATCAAAGCAACTCCATGGGGTGAGTTGCCATAACTTTTCCTTCATTAATGAACTGTTGGGGAAGATCCAGTATCTGCATGATCTAGGAAGTTCCAGATTTTTTCAGAAGATGTTTCAGTTTGGTTTCAAAAGGCATTCTGAATGCTCCAAAATGTTTCAGATTCTTCGAGATTCATCTGGAACGTTTAAAAGTATGCTCTGAGTTCTCAACTGTTTACTTTATCCAAAATTTTAGTAAAGAAACCTTCTGAAATCCAGTTCCATCAAAAATTATCCACCCTTCAAAATTCTTTTTCGAATTTATTGACTTTGCAGTAACCCTTGAACGACACGTATAATCTTTTGTGTAATCCGGGGGGCACTGAATACGAAATGTGATTAGAAATTTAATTGGATGTGTTCCTCAAAGCCCGGCTACTTTAAATTACGTAGAAACAGAGGAATGAGTCAGCGAGTGCGTATACGTTTTTCGCCCTTGGTACATTTATCACGCATAACTTTACATGGGTCCGTGGAGGGTGCCATTGTTCCACCCTACATTACACGACACTATTAAACATATGTGTCTTTCCCGAGCCAATCTTTTAGTCTTCAATAATATGCACCAGGACGCAGACGGTCAACCACTGACTGCGTCGAAATATTAGGGACATTATACGAATGATTCATGCCCGCAGCCTCTTCTCTTGGTGGATACATACATCAATTTATGAAGGAATTAAAGTTCAGTAATCCATCAGCAAAATCCATATCATATCCTTGCGTCGCGTCGTGTCGTGTCGTGTCAGTTTTAGTTGTCATCAAATCATAATGTCTTTTTAATGCCTTTTGTGGTAAAAGTTCAATATCCTGAACATTTCACGTAAAATTTATGAGGTTTGACCAAAAAAGTTTTCCTGAGTAATGGATAATGAAGAAGTATAAATTTTTTGGTCGTATATTCATCAAATTAGGAAGTCAAGTCAAGCTGTAGGGACATATTAGAAACAGGAACAGGAGAAAAAGTGGCGGAAAAAGATCCAGAGTAGATTACTGTCCAAAAATAGTTATGGATGTTTAGACTTAGAAGGAAACGGTTAGCTCAGGATATGAAAAGGCGGAGATTGATCTGGAATGTTCAGAAGAATGCTCCAAAATGTTACAGGATGTTCCAGATTTCTTAGAAAATTACTTGGAATGTCAACGAGAGGTCCAGGGTGTTCTATTTTTTAAAGAATAGCTTCAAAATGTATCCAGGACGTTCCAAAATGTTTCAGATTTTTCTAGATTGGTCTAGGATGTTCGAAACAATGGTCCAAAATGATACAGATAGGTCCAGATTTTTCAGGAAGGCCTAGAGTGTTACATTCTTTTTGAGAGTAGTTCCAAAAAGCATCCTGGATACTCCAGAATGATTAAGATTCTTTGAGATTAATCTAGGATGTTCAAAGGAATGCTCTACAAAGTTACAGGATGTTCTAGATGTTTTAGAAAATGACTTGGATGGTCTGCAAAAGATCTAGGGTGTTATAAGTTTTGAGGATAGTCTTAGCAAGTATCCAGGACGTTCCAGAATTTTTTATATTTTTATAGATTGGTCTAGGATGTTCGAAGGAGTGGTCCAAAATGTTACTGAATGTTCCAGATTGTTCAGGAAGGTCTGGAGTGTTCCATTATTTTTGAGAATGTTTTAAAAAAGTATCCTGGACACTCCAGAATGTCTCAGATTTTTTGAGATTCATCTGAGATGTTCAAAGGAATCCTTTATAAAGTTATAGGATGTTCTAGATGTTTTCAAAACTGACTCGGAATGTCTGCAAACGGTCTATGGTGTTCTAGTTTTCAAAGAATAGTTTCAAAAAGTATCCAGGACGTTCCAGAATTTTTTCATATTTTTATGGATTGGTCTAAAATGTTTGGTGGAATGGTCCAAAATGTTACATAATGTTCCAGATTGTTAAATATGTTATCTCATTACGTTTTAGCATTTTTTCCATTTATTTAGCACTCTTGCTGCGTCCGGTCCTGATACCTTTCCGAGTTCAATTGATGGTTGAGTTGTGATTCTTTTACACGATTCCTTCCATCTTGCGTGGTTGTAGAACTGTATGTGATTAATTGGTCTGACACCTACCGGTTCGTCGCTACAGGTTCTAATTTATCTTTTTATTCCTGACCGACTTCATGCTGTTCACTTATTGGTTGAGAAACAAACGTCACTACTAATTTCGAAAAATAACCGTGAACCGAGTATGTAATATTCTGTTGCTCATTCGTACGTATTATTTTTGTTTTTCCACGTTAGTTACGGCTCCAATTCTTCCATCTAGCTGTTAGCCAGTCGGTTTCAATTAGTTCTGATTTTACTCGGTTTATTTCCCGCAGTTTATTTTTCCAAAGCTCATTCATTCCTTTCAGATATCGAATCTTTTTTTGTTTTATCATTTGTTCAGATCTAATTATTTTCTGTCAGGAGTAAAAATTAGAAAAGCAACAATTATTTATACACTTTTTAATAGTTAAATGATATTTGAGAAAATAACAAGCATAGAAGGATCCTGTTCCTTCCATTTAGTCCTGATTTTGCATCAGTAATAGCTCCTTCGCTGTAGTTTGGACTTTCTAACAAAAAAGAATTTTAAAAATCCAACTTGTAGATCCAAAGATTATCCCAAACATACAAACAAATGAACTTTTCCTGTGACATAAAAAACTTATCTCTTTGATTAATTATATACCTAATTAACTTGGATACTTAGTTATTGAACTAGTACGTTGCTCATTAGGCATTTGTGATTTGGATTTTATGACCGAACTGTGGTAGCAATTATAAACTTATTCGTAATCTACTTATGGACTTAATATTATTCTTTCTTTGGAATATGCGAACTTGGTGGCTAAGAATTCCTCGCAAATAATTGCCAAAGCCAAACTTAACTTAAATCTTTACCATGGAACAGATGGATCAGCTTAATGACTACATTTCTCTGGAGTAGTTTGTTTGATTTTAACTTCGCAGTAGATACCTACTTTAATTGCTGATCAAGTTTCGGCAACATTAATAAAATAAAATCTTGTGGTCTTGGCAGAAGACTAGTCTTCACTAAAATTTTGTATAGGAGTTCCTTATTCAACGATCTTTTAAAATTCAGTCCCTAAAGGGGTGGAAATGGAGTTCGGAGATTGTTGGATTGAAGAAGGCACAGCCTAAAACTTAGAGTTAGATTTCAAAAGGGGTGAAATGGAAGTACAGAGACTGACGGATCCATGAAGGCATAACTTTAGCCTCAAAATTTTGTCAATCCTTGAAGAGTTTAGACGGGAGTTCAGAGGCTGACGGTTCCATGAAGGCACAACCCAAATCTCAGAGCCAGGAACCTTTAAATTTTATCAATCTATAAATAGGGTAAATGGGAGTTCAAAGACTGATGGATTCATGAAAGCACAGCTTAAACCTCAGATTCAGGATGTTTGAAATTTTGCACAGAGATTCTTTATACAACGAATTTTCAAAGTTGAATCCCTAAAGGAGCGTAAAGGGGGTTTAAAGGCTGATGGATCGATGATGGCACAGCCCAAACCTCCGAATCAGGAAGTTTGAAATTTTGTCAAACCTTAAAGGGGATAAATGGGAGTTCAAGGGCTGATGGATCCATGAAGGCACAGTCCAAACCTCACAGTAAGGAAGCTTGAAATTTCGCACAGAGATTCCTTATACAACGACTTTCTAAAATTAAATTCCTAAAGGAGTGGAAAGGAGGTTCCGAGGCTGATGGATCCATGAAGGCACAGCTCCAAACCTCAGAGTCAGGAACCTCATTTTTTTTGTCAATCCTTGCAGAGTTTAAGTAGGACTTCAAAGTCTGATGGATCGATGATGGCACAGCCCAAACCTCAGAATCAGGAAGTGTGAGATTTTGTCAATCCTTAAAGGGGATAAATGAGAGTTCAAAGGCTGATGGATCTATGAAGCCACAACCCAAGCCTCACAGTCAGGAACCTAAAATTTTTGTTCATCCGTGAATAGATTAGATGGGAGTTCAAGAGCTGATGGATTCATGAAGAAAATTATTTATAAATAAATAAAAACCCATCCCATCAAAACCTAGGTTCCTTTAGAAATTTAAAAATAATTTACAAGTCTGTGGAAGAGTACAATTTTTTTTAATTGCAAACAAGTTGAACATCCGTGTATAAATGTATCGTATTTGCGTGCATTTTGTTTGAAGTTGATGGAAATTGCTCACGTCGAGAATGATTTTCTTTTGATCGGTGTCCGTTAAATCGTTTGGGATTGTTACAATACATACATATACGTAAATGCATCTCGGTAGCAGTGGTAAAAGAGAGAAACTCATCCGTGTTGATATTGGTGCATAGGCATACGTACTGTACGTTTGTGTGGGTTGTAGGTATGTAATTTGTGTGATGAATGTTCTCAAATGTTGCGAAGTACCTAAAACGTTTGCTGGTTATTAAAATTCCTCATCCGTTCCCATTTACTACTGACACCAGCCCAACGGTCGTTACACGAAAATCATTATGCGTTAAGTGCATCCCAGCACAGTCACGTTTGCATCATACCGTTTAGCAATGGTAATCGTTTTCGTTCAAAAAGTATAAAATATGGAAATTATGATTATTTATTCTTTGATGACACCCCCAAAATCCAATATATTCCATATACCTATCTGGAAATAGTACGCAAAGGATTGTATTTTGTCACAAATTCCTTTGATTGATTCCAATGAAACGAAACAATTTTTAAAATCCAAATAACTAAATCCAACGTATGCTTCGATGGAAGAACCCAGCGGGGTCATCAAATTCTATCAAAGCAAAGAGCCAGGAAAGCCAAGACCTTCAGGTTTAAATTAGGAGAGGAGCACTATCTATAAAATCAAGCCCATACACTGTTAATGCAATCTACAGAAGAACTGGGGCCAGAAACCCATATCAAAACCAAGAGGGATCACTTATAATCGGTACATACGGTATATGCGATACCGAGTGTCGTGGTCATAAGATACTTTCTGTATCAACATCTTCACTAGAACCATAAATGCAACACATACCATAGATTAGGTGTATTGTTAAGTCATAAAACGAAACAAACACCAAGACCAAGACTTACAGGATCAGTTGTCCACATTTACCCACCACCACACAAACCCCATAAGACTGACATCCTTGCAAAGCACATGGTACCTCTTGGAAGGTATCAGCAGAGATGTTACCTCTTGCAAGAACAAGTCTGAAAGGTCTCTTCTCACTTAATGGCCAAGTCCCAAGAAGAATCTATTGCTAATTCACAACCAATCCCAAAACACGTAGTCAAATCTACAAAGCAGGAGGACATAAAGACCTCCACAAAAGGATATTGAAATCTCAAATAGTAAACATTTTGCATGAGCAAATCTAAATGGGCTCTCCTCATGTGGCGGCTAGGTCCTAAGAAGACCCTGTTGTCAGGCAGACTCAGTCACAACCAATGCAAAACACGTAGTCAAATCTACAAAGCAAAAGGACACAAAAAGCTCCACAAAAGAATATTGAACTGTCAAACGGTGAAAATTTTGCAAGAGCAAATTTAAAAGTGCTGTCCTCATGTGGCGGCTAGGTCCCAAGAAGACCCTGTTGTCAGGCAGACTCAGTCACAACCAATGCAAAACAGGTAGTCAAATCTACAAAGCAAAAGGACACAAAAAGCTCCACAAAAGAATATTGAACTGTCAAACGGTGAAAATTTAAAAGGGCTCTCCTCATGTGGCGGCTAGGTCCCAAGAAGACCCTGTTGTCAGGCAGACTCAGTCACAACCAATGCAAAACACGTATTCAAATCTACAAAGCAAAAGGACACAAAAAGCTCCACAAAAGAATATTGAACTGTCAAACGGTGAAAATTTTGCAAGAGCAAATTTAAAAGGGCTCTCCTCATGTGGCGGCTAGGTCCCAAGAAGACCCTGTTGTCAGGCAGACTCAGTCACAACCAATGCAAAACACGTAGTCAAATCTACAAAGCAAACGGACACAAAAAGCCCCACAAAAGAATATTGAACTGTCAAACGGTGAAAATTTTGCAAGAGCAAATTTAAAAGTGCTGTCCTCATGAGGCGGCTAGGTCCCAAGAAGACCCTGTTGTCAGGCAGACTCAGTCACAACCAATGCAAAACAGGTAGTCAAATCTACAAAGCAAAAGGACACAAAAAGCTCCACAAAAGAATATTGAACTGTCAAACGGTGAAAATTTAAAAGGGCTCTCCTCATGTGGCGGCTAGGTCCCAAGAAGACCCTGTTGTCAGGCAGACTCAGTCACAACCAATGCAAAACACGTAGTCAAATCTACAAAGCAAAAGGACACAAAAAGCTCCACAAAAGAATATTGAACTGTCAAACGGTGAAAATTTTGCAAGAGCAAATTTAAAAGGGCTCTCCTCATGTAGCGGCTAGGTCCCAAGAAGACCCTGTTGTCAGGCAGACTCAGTCACAACCAATGCAAAACACGTAGTCAAATCTACAAAGCAAACGGACACAAAAAGCCCCACAAAAGAATATTGAACTGTCAAACGGTGAAAATTTTGCAAGAGCAAATTTAAAAGGGCTCTCCTCATGTAGCGGCTAGGTCCCAAGAAGACCCTGTTGTCAGGCAGACTCAGTCACAACCAATGCAAAACACGTAGTCAAATCTACAAAGCAAACGGACACAAAAAGCCCCACAAAAGAATATTGAACTGTCAAACGGTGAAAATTTTGCAAGAGCAAATTTAAAAGGGCTCTCCTCATGTAGCGGCTAGGTCCCAAGAAGACCCTGTTGTCAGGCAGACTCAGTCACAACCAATGCAAAACACATAGTCAAATCTACAAAGCAAAAGGACACAAAAAGCCCCACAAAAGAATATTGAGCTGTCAAACGGTGAAAATTTTGCAAGAGCAAATTTAAAAGGGCTCTCCTTATGTGGCGGCTAGGTCCCAAGAAGACCCTGTTGTCAGGCAGACTCAGTCACAACCAATGCAAAACACATAGTCAAATCTACAAAGCAAAAGGACACAAAAAGCTCCACAAAAGAATATTGAACTGTCAAACGGTGAAAATTTTGCAAGAGCAAATTTAAAAGGGCTCTCCTCATGTGGCGGCTAGGTCCCAAGAAGACCCTGTTGTCAGGCAGACTCAGTCACAACCAATGCAAAACACATAGTCAAATCTACAAAGCAAAAGGACACAAAAAGCCCCACAAAAGAATATTGAGCTGTCAAACGGTGAAAATTTTGCAAGAGCAAATTTAAAAGGGCTCTCCTCATGTGGCGGCTAGGTCCCAAGAAGACCCTGTTGTCAGGCAGACTCAGTCACAAACAATGCAAAACACATAGTCAAATCTACAAAGCAAAAGGACACAAAAAGCTCCACAAAAGAATATTGAACTGTCAAACGGTGAAAATTTTGCAAGAGCAAATTTAAAAGGGCTCTCCTCATGTGGCGGCTAGGTCCCAAGAAGACCCTGTTGTCAGGCAGACTCAGTCACAACCAATGCAAAACACGTAGTCAAATCTACAAAGCAAACGGACACAAAAAGCCCCACAAAAGAATATTGAGCTGTCAAACGATGAAAATTTTGCAAGAGCAAATTTAAAAGAGCTCTCCTCATGTAGCGGCTAGGTCCCAAGAAGACCCTGTTGTCAGGCAGACTCAGTCACAACCAATGCAAAACACATAGTCAAATCTACAAAGCAAAAGGACACAAAAAGCTCCACTAAAGAATGTTGAACTGTCAAACGGTGAAAATTTTGCAAGAGCAAATTTAAAAGAGCTCTACTCATGTGGCGGTTAGGTCCCAAGAAGACCCTGTTGTCAGGCAGACTCAGTCACAACCAATGCTTAAACACATAGTCAAATCTACAAAGCAAAAGGACGCAAAAAGCTCCACAAAAGAATATTGAAATGTCAAACGGTGAAAATTTAAAAGGGCTCTCCTCATGAAGCGGCTAGACCCCAAGAAGACCCTGTTGTCAGACAAGCTGAGCTACAACCAACGCCAAAACACCAAGTCAAATCCTCAAAAACCTCCATAAAAAAAAAACATTTCAGTTTCAAATGACGAACACAGGAAGTGGGAAACACTACTGGGTCATTAGTTAAAATTAAATTGTAATAACGAACATGCATCCAAAGATTATTTGGCAGTTAGCCTGCTGTGCGTTATGGTTATTACCATTTTATATATACTCGAAATTTTATGACTGACTTTCGAAAATTATCCCATAATAAATTCAAAAAATCTGTTCATATGTACATGCAAAAGCGAGTGTGTGGTTTAAATGGGATTTCCTCATAAATCCGTCGTCGTCGGCTACGTTCAGTAAACTCTAAATTGTTAAAGCAACCGCAACGAACAAATGAAAAACGGGAAGACATTTCAGGAACACACAGTGTACAGGAATTCAAAAAGACAGCAAGATTAAATTCTGTCTAGGAATACAAAAATGTAAATTCGAATATTTCTAGGTTGGTCAAAATCTTGTACCTTCATGACAGTGACCACTTGAGGCCATACATCGATTTGATGTGATTGTAGTGTCGTAGTTTAACATTTCGTCTAGTTTGGCCTTTGTAGAGATCCTGGTACCTTTTAGCTGTAATTGTCTATTTTTGACAGTTGTCGACTTTGCTTTAAGGATTGCCTAAAACTGTGTGCTATTATGGTAGGTAGCGAGAGCAAGCGTCCGTAACGCGGCGAGCAATATTTCTTTCATTAACGTCAAAGGGGAGATCGTGCAAAAGACCCGCGTTTCTGTCTGCATTCGCGGGAAATTAGGTAGACGCACGGTGGCGGCGAGGAGGCACCGCGACGACGATGACGATGACGACGGCGCCGACGCCTATAGCGCCTCGCTGGCATTTTGTCATGATTAAAGTATTTTCGGTGGCGAAAACGAGCTTGCTGGTTGGGTTGCGCAACCGGACCGACAAATGAAAATCCAACCAACAACGCAAACACATCTTTTGTAAACGAAAGAACATTTCAACGTGGATACAGCAGAGTTGACGTGAAAATTGCCAAACTTCAGATCATCAAAAGAACCGCGAAAATCATCGTTAAGTCCTGGGGGCATTAAGTTATTTGAACGTCAACTGTGTTTGCTTTTATCTGAAACCTGCTAAATTATTATGTTTCGCCTTTTTTTAGACGGGGATTTGAAGAGCAAATACTACCAACGGAATGTATTTTCGAGTTTTCTGTTATGATTATTTTCCTGGCTTCCAAGTACAATGTATTTTGGTCGTAACTGAATATAGCAAAATACAGTACGAAATTTACCAAAAATTATCAGTTTTTTTTAAATATTTTGTCAATTTTTTGAAAAATTTTGAAAACCGTTTCTAATAAAACGCATTAATTTGCACTACTTCATGTATATCGGGGCAAATTTCGCTACAACTCATACTTGTTTGTCACTTAGAACCTAATTAGAGTTGTATGTAACTCAATATAGCAAAATTAAGCGCAAAATTTGCCAACAATTATCAATGTTTTTGAAAAATTTTGTCAATTTTTTGAAACAATTTTGAAATTTTTTCTAAAAAAAATGTATGTAACAGTATAGCAAAATAAAGCTCGAAATTTACCAAAAAATTACAATTCTTTTGAAAAATTGTGTAGTTTTTGATAAATTTTCAAAATTCGGAATAATTTTTAAAATTGGATTTATTGTTAAACAGTTGTAGACTAGGACCGGATAAATACTTAGGTCCATTTTACAACAGATTATGGTTTCCATAATGGTAAAATGTTTCAGGATTGTTTAAGTCCAGGAATGTTCTTGGATCAAGCAGTTTTAGCTAATGAAAAATACCTAAATTTCCCAAAATTTCCTCTATTGCCCCATTTCATTAAAATTTTCTATCAAAAATGGAAATAGAGACACCACTTGTTAAGAACCTGCATTTGTACGTATGCAACAAGATATTGATATGGACACAATCACAATCGTATTATATCGCTGGTGCAGTTTTGCTCTTCCCAAACATGAAAGGAACTGTATGTTTTGATTCGTGAGTGCACTATTTATTGGTTTTCTCATCAGCAGCAAACGTATCATTTGTGTTTTTCAACAAACGTTAACCGTCGTTGAATTATGATTTATCGAGTTTCGCCTTTGATTTAAAGGGTTTACAGTCGACGATATTTTATGGTATTTAGTCTTCAGATGTAGAAAATTACATACAAATAGCTTTGTTGTAGTAAAAATAACTACTGTTTATTTAAATCAATCAATAATAACAATATATACCTACGTAAGAAGTTCTTGTAACACTTTTTGAAGCTCCAAGATCCCGTCATTATTTGATTAAAACCAATTCGTCTAATTGGACTAAAGGACCCTCATGCTCGTGACAACCGACGACCGTCCTTTTTGCTGTTTATCAGTGCCGAATATATTTTTTTTCTAGCGCCCTTAACATTTCCTTTCTTCTTTCCAACCCTCTTCCAAGTTTTTTTTCTTTTGTTCACACAAATCACTGTTTGCCTCTTCATTAACAAAACTAGCAATTTTTTTTATAGGAGGACACACTTGGAGGACATTAATAATTAAGTCCACCCTAGCAAAGGGTTTAATAAAAAAATATTATCTATTCATAATTATTGTTGTTGTTGGATTCTGGTGGTTCTGCTTTTTTTTCCTCTGGAGTTAGAAGAGTTCTAAAAGGAATTTATTGCAGCCCTTTTTGCCTCGCGTATCTTACTTATTCCGGAAGTGTGGTCGTAAAGTTTTTCATATTGATATGCCTCCGATGCGTTTACATTTTTATGGAACGCTTTATTTATATCGTTCTTCCGCTGCGAGGAGGGACGACGTAGTACATATCGATACACAATACGAGACGATACGATGCGATACGGGGCGATACGGCACGTTCTTATTTACGGGGACCTTTCGTTCGTCTCTTTTTTTGTTTTGTCGTCTTGTAAATAGCGATACGTTTCCGTAAATATGTATCGTTTACATTGTAAGGGGCTGCGCCTTCGTTCCACGTTATAATCCACGGCCGAATGGCTTTAAGAATTGAAATAAAATTCCTTTATGCATGTCATGCCATTGAATATTATTTTGTTTCTTGATTTCACTTCATGGACGACTCGTGCAATTGAAGAAGAGTACGCCACTGGATTGCCCTTAAAAGGTACCCTAACTTTATGTTTAATGGGCAATTTTAAAAAGTCATTTAATCCCATTTTTTATTTAATATTTTCTTGGGTCGGTTGGTAAAATGTAATATTACAATTTATGAGGTCTCAAGGGGCAGTGTTCATTGTGCTCGTGACAACGGGGGTGTATTGTTGAACGTCTGCATGTCGGATCTTTGGACGTCTATATGAAAGATGTGACACGTGGTTCCCTTCGTGGTGGCGCTGACTGTTACGAGCGCGTATATACCTACGAGGAATGGGGGGTCGTTGTCGTTGCGGTATTCCCTCGCGACTGATCGCAGTCCTTCCATTCCCAAGACTGCTATTCAATTGATTAAATCATTTCGATAATGCACTCCACTTCTCTTCTTCCTTTTGAAAGAACTGACTAAGAATAAGGAATGACGCATCTGAATGCTGAACGTTTAACAATGGGGTTTAGAAACTGAAAGTGTTCTGAATAGTAAATACGATCCATCCAACCATCCATCCCCCCCCCCCGACTGCCAAATGAATTCTTATTGTCGATATTTTACATTTTTCGAGGGCAATCTATGGAAACGTGTTTTCCACTCAGGATAAGAGCTTTCTAAATGTTTTTGGATACTTAATTTTTGTCCATAATTAGATGAGACGATTTCGAGTACATTTTATGGAAACCGAGAGGACAAAAAGAAGTGGAATTTAGAGTGTGTTTACGTCACTGGAATAGCTGAGAGGATTTGTTGCAGACTTGGGATTCTATCCAATTGCAGATATCTCCTGAGTTCAAACTAATCTACCGCTCGGTTTTCCGGGGAAATTAAGGAAGTCTAGTGTGCAACGTGTGTATTCCTACCATCAATCTTGTAACGACCGATTAGGTCTCGCAGTTTGTTTTGCGTCCTTTTTTCGTAAAACGAAGAACAAGTCGAGCGAACTCAATATTTGCAGGATCGAATCCACCGAAAGGAAACGGATACCAGGCTATCGATTAAATTACAGTTACAGGATAATAAGAAAATGAAGAAAAAATGATTAATTAAATAAAACATCAACAACAACAACAAGATAATTAACCAACCCTCAGGATCAACTTACGAGAGCAGAGTTGAGACTCAATTTGCAGGTCTAAAATCAAATCCCAATTTACAATACCAAACTGTAGCCATCTCAGTACATCCAAATCTTTAAAAATCTTTGGTGCTGATTATAAGATTTAGTGGTGAGGATAAACGTCTTTATTTGGAACCATTTTGGTAAAGATAAATAACAGCTTACCGTTAATTTTTCACTGTAACGAGTAAAAAATAACTATCACATCTATATTCATTCCAGCCTGTAGGACAAGAATTTTAAATATGCATAAAACAGTTTCGAAATGTTTATCTATCCCTTCTCTATGGATGAATAAATCTGTGGACAAGTGGATACTTCGTCTTGAATACGCTCAATCCAATAATCGAAGACTAATAAAACAAAACTTGAAATCTTTAATTAGCTCCGGTATCAGTGCTACTCATCTGAATGACGAGAAGGAGAAAGATGGAGAGTCGTAAATTCCGAATGAAACATGGCCATCTCTCGACTCGCTTGGTTAGAGAGCTGCAGTTTCATGGTGTTCATAAGTCATCAGTGAGTTGGTTAAAACCGATTGGATTGCCTTAATCGGAGACGAAATCTCACGTACAGCATCACTGGAACGAACATCTGCTCGAGAGGTAGGTACTCGTACGTCTCTGATTGCACCTCATCCATTCAGGTCCAATTAATACTTATCCGTCGCGGCATTTTCGAATATGTGACTTTCAATAATTTTATTGCTGTCATAAAGGTTTATGTTTGGCAGGTAATTTGTAAAAAAGAATATTACGCTAACGAATGCCGAAGAAGTAAATCCGATTGGTAGGCAGTAAAAGACCAGTTGCTGATGGATTAAAATCCCTGGGCATTTTAAAAGAGAGTAAAGCTTCTTTGAAACATTAATAAATTCAAGAAGCAGTTATCATAAAACAAGTTTATGGGGTTTAAAATAAACTGGGATAGAAATTTCGAACTAATGGATTCTAGAAACAAATACGTACATATTATGGTGTTGAGATTATTATCTTCGAGGTACGACAAGATAGATAAAGCTGTTGATGAAGGAAAATCTGTAAGAGAAATTTGATCCATTAAGAAACAGTAGCTCTTTCAAAGATTTAGGCAATGTTAGAAACAAAAACTTAAATAGAAAGGATGGATTCCAGAAACAAATACTTTTGGGATTCGAATCTGCAAGTTAAGATGCGGTAGAGATAGCTCTTGGTGGAGGAGAGGAGGAGTAACTAACTGAAAGATAAATCACTAATCAATCAGTTCTTTGAAAAACTGGGTAGCTATTTCAAGGATTTGGGGCATGTTGTAAGAATAAATTAGGATAGAAATTTGGACCTAAACAAAACATTGGAACCAGTGGATTCTAGAATCACAGACGTACGTACTTCTGCTTTTGGGATTGTATTCTTCAAGGTAAGATAAGGTAGAGATCGCTGCTGACTGAGGAGCCATCGCAAGAGGAATCACTCATCAATCAATTCTTTGAGAAACTGTATAGTTCTTTCAAGGATTTGGGGAATTTGAAGGCATAAGTTGGGATAGAAATTTAGAACTGATGGATTCTAGAGACAAAGACGTACCGTACCTACTTCTGCTTTTGGGAGGAGGAGGACGCAACTGCAAGATAAGTCATGTATGAATCAGTTCATTGAAAGGATGTGCAACACTTTCAAGGTTTCTACAAAGGAGCTCATCTTCAACTCGCTTTTTGCTCACCTATGACATACTGTTTTTTATGATAGATACGTAATGAATTATGTCGTTATACGTTTTGGCTTGGAAGACGTTGGAATCTGGCTGTGCCATTGTCGCTTTCAAGTGCATTCTTGCAGCAAACAGGACGCATTGCCCAATCTACCCATCCACCTACCCACCACGATAATAACTGCACGAATGCAGACTTAAATGCAGATTACACGGTAGATATAATGTACATACATATATATACGTATTCGTATTTGTTTACAAGGACCTCGTTTATAACAACCCCTCGCGTCTCAGTTCGCTGCTAGTCCTGTCCCATCCTTCTTTGTTGTGGCCTCTCGACCAAAATTAATTAATATCCACTCGTCCGTTCCTCAAAGAGAAAACACGACGTATTAATTTCGAGGGAAGGTCGTGCAGGGACGTCGGGGGCCGGAGCGGGAGCTCACTTTAGTTTTGATTTATGCGAACTACCCCCTCGACGAACGATTAACAACATGTTGTAGGTAGATACACGGCCGGACCATTGTTGTCTTGTCTCGTTTAAAACGGACCTACAACGGATGGACGGATACACGAAACGTTGGAATTGTGCTGAACAAGTCTTTATGCTGTTGCTGCTCCATGATATTATAAAATCTTCTATTCTTATTATTCAACAGCGTCACTCAGGTCAACGTCAACGAAAGACAGGATGATGTTTTTTATGCCTGTCTCTTCATCCCTGAAAATGTTTCTTGTTGACAGGCATTTCAAAACTGAATAAATAATTTATTAATAAATGTTCATCAAAATCTTCACCACCATAGCAACGGAATCTAGAACTCGACGTCGTAGGTGTTTTAGAGTCTCTCTTTTGCAACCTTCGTCGACGCACCCCGCCCTCGACTGAAGAGGCGTTGCGAGACCTAAAGTTATGCTCCTGATCATGCGCCATGAGATTTTTATTTTTATTTTTTCCTCTACATCCTGGAAAGTCGAAGGATGTTTTCAATATGCGCATTAATTTTTAGTCCACCCTCGTACATAACATTTCTTTGGAAGCACAGAAATGAAATATTTTGTATATTATTCGAACGCTGTGAACCGCATAAATTACGTAAAGGTCAAAAGTTCTTCAGGATGGAATTTCAGCAAAAGAAAGATAAAAGAACTTCTAATCAAACTTTGCCTTATTGAAAATTTCTTTTTGCTTGTATAGGTTACGTATTAACCTAAAAAAAGTCAAAGGATCTGTAATAATTTAACAAAAAAAAAAAAATGTTTCATCCCTCTTGAGAATAGAACCAAGTGAATAGTACGTATTAAGTACCTGTAAAAGTATCTAATTATTCCCTTAAATAATTAATTCGCAATTCCTAATAAAGTTTCAACGTAGAAGGGGATCAATAATTCCGGAAAGTTTCGTTTAATTATTGTCGTTCTAATTTATCCACGTATTACAAACTTCCTGCACTAATTTTCTCTTCCATGTTCGTATAATAATATACAAAACATTATGTGTAACTATACAGGTATGGCATATAATAAACGGTAATTTTGACTTTCCTCCTCCGCCTTTCTGTAATCGCATATTAATCTAAAATTCTCTCAACCCTCGTAATTATTTCTCCCTCGTAACATGCAACAGTTTAGAAAGTTCCGAGGCGGCGCGGCGACGAAAAAATTAGGGGATGTTAATAATTTACACGTAAATTTTAATTGAACACCACACAGGGTCGATTCGTGAACATTTGTTATAAAAACAAATACACAACAGTGAAACACAATTGTCAACTAAGAACACAAATACAGCCAAGGGTCTATCATCATGCTAAAATTCATTATTTCCTAACGAAATCATAGAGGTGTTATTAATTATAGAGAGAGCAGGAATATAAGTGGGTCTGCACCTCTCGAAGAAAGCGAAAGATATCGTTTGGCCTCTAGCTGTCTTTGTCCACTTGCTCCTGATTGGCGCTACGCGTCGCCAGAGCTTTCACTTGTGAAGAGTGGTGGAAACTCGCAGCATCAAGCTCCAATCATATGCAACTACAGAGAGAGACGCAGAGAGGCCAACTGACGTTCTTTCCTTCTCTTAGAGAGCTGCAGTTTAACTTACACAAGTTGCCATACCTTGACCCTTCTTTAGTATTACCTCTATGTTCGAAATAAAAAGAACACAGTTGGAAATGTTCTTAATTATTCCATTTTTAACTACTTGACGTTTCTGTAAATCAAATTACATTATAATTTTTTAAAAAATAACAGTAGACTCGTATTGCGCCCCTGTGGTACCTGATGACTGATGGTATAATTACCTGCGGTGACCCTCGTTTCTAAAACTTTTTTGAATTAGTTATGCTATAGTCCCTGGTATTATCTCTGTGGTATGGTATAACAGGTTGTCGGTTTGATACCATCATTAATGGCGGTGTTTATATGAAGACTTCCATTACGGTCTTTGGTCACGCAACGAAAAAAGAATTATTGGCCCATTCCACATCGAAATGTACAGACTGAATGACCTCTTGCGTTGTGGACCCATCGGGAAATGTTGAACGATAATTTCAACGTTGCCATCGATACGGACATTTCCTATGTAGATCGCCAAGGGTGTGGAAAATCAACCAGGTCAATATTAACTATTCAGGAACAGGGTGTTTTGAATCACGAAAACGTAAAATAATTTTGCAACACTGTGTAGGTAAATTTGGTGGAAATTTAATCTGTAAGTTCCATTGCACCACTCGAATAGTAATTTGGATCATTCCGTCGATTAGTTTGGAACTATTGTCCGCATATTGCGGGTAAGACGGCGAAATTAATCACTTTATGCAATCAGGCTATTAGTTAAAGTCGCCACCGCTCGGGGGTGGTTACGGAGTTTTCCTTAAGTGCTTTCAGATTTCATGGACAATTTAATATGCAATTAGTCGCTGTCACGACAAGAACAGCAGCAGCATTAATTGAGGACGATTCGTAGCAAGCTTCGGCAGAACAGTGGTTGTTGCACTCGGTTCCATTATCGTCTTCTACACTGCTAATAACCTGCCATTCGGGACCGAAACTTTCAAGAAGAAGCGACACGACGCGACGCGACATCATAACCTCAAAATTTCTACACAACTAACACTAATTGGATATCTAAGTACACTACACAGCTTCTTCATCCTCATAGGACTTATTAACCTATGTGTCTTAAAAATAAATTTTTATTTCAACCCTCTAAATGATTCAGATTCGGTTTCAAGTAAATTGATTGAAGTTTCACTTCCACTTCCTCATGTTTGGTATCGGTAACTTTTGAGGGTCTCTATCGCTGCCCTTATCCCATTTAATTGGTGTGGCGGACAAGATCCTCCCTCCGGTGACCACCCGGTCAATTTATGAAGGTTTCGGTTCTTGGAGGAGTGAGGAGAGAGGCCTCGATGAGCGTACGTGTGTATGTATGTGCGTGTATACTTTATGTTCCCATCGTTCACCCGGAAGATAATGGAACCGGATTTGAATTGCAAATCTTTGACGGTTATTTATATGTTGATTATGTGCCCACTTTGTTTCTGTCCGCTTTAAGATCGCACGCTGCGCTCTGAGGATTTTAATTTTGCGGACGACCATAAGAAAATTGCTTTGTTTTAACTGTTGCTATCACGTGTAGTTTTGTTTTATTCAGACGCCATAAATTTTTTTTTTTGCTTAAGATTGATAAGCACAATCTTCATTATTGTTGAGTGTTCAGTCCGAAGACATGCACGAGTATCCTCACTACTATGGACATTCTATGGTTAGTCCATTGACTTAAAGAAGCTTTATAAATATCGGTGTTGTTTTTCTAACTTGCAAGGATTTTTCGCAACTCCTTAAAGCCACTTAGTCACTTTAATTGGATTAAATATAAACATTTAATCAAGGAAAAGCACCAGCAGTCTTACAAGTTCCACAATCTTTTGAAATATGATCTCCTTGGTGGTAAAAGTAGGTAAATGGGCTACAAATAATAATTCAAAAAACAATTTTTTTTTGTTGTGACCACGATATTTATTATCTCCGCTGCAACCACTAAACAGCGTCCATTGTTTGCAGTTCAAGAAAGGAATCGATTTTATCCAACGACTTCTTCTTTGTTTGTATATTGATTTGGCGCAAACGATTCGAGTTGAAGATGGAATTCCATCGCGCGTTCGTATACAAATATTTGCGATATCTCGCAAGCTGAAAGCAAGCAACGTGTACTGCACACTACTCTAGGCGTTATGTGATCAATCAAGTTCACACAACATCTTGTGAGTTGTGATGTGTAGGAACATACACAGATATACACTTTAAGACATCCTCCCCTATAACACCTCATTTTTTTTTAATTGTATTTAGGCGTAGTGGTAATGCTGTTGTTTCGAAATAAACACTAAACCAAAGCCAAGAAATGTTTTTTTTGTGGAATTTCGGGTTTTCGTGTCTTTTTGGTTCAGTTCCAGGGATTATAGATTACGTATATTTGAATTAGCATTGAATAAAACTAAAACTTTATTTTTGTGAAAAGTTTTTTATGGAATTTTGGGTTTTGGTGTTTATTTCGTTAGTTATTCCAATACTCAACTGATTTTCTTAGATGAGCTAACATGTATATGCTGCGTATAGTGGTGATGGTGGTTCTGAGAAGAACCAGTTGGAGATGCGCATGCTTATATCGGCATCCGTGGTGATCGTCGGTGGGAACGATGAAAACCTCTCGGTATAAGGGTGGATACCTCTTCGGCATCAGTGGAGAAGGAAGTGCGAGTCAGAGTTAGACTAATTTATTCAATTATTTACAGCTTATCTATGCGAATATTATTTACATGGGCCTTATGGCAAATGTACGGTCAGCAGCTTACACTGGTGTGTAATTTTTCTGACCTACTTTTTAAGGATTTTCGGGTTTTGGTGTTTTATTCGTTAGTTTCTCAATACTCGACCGATTTTCTTGGATTTGTAACGTATGAGCTAACATGTATATGCTGCGTATAGTGGTGATGGTGGTTCTGAGAAGAACCAGTTGGAGATGCGCATGCTTATATCGGCATCCGTGGTGATCATCGGTGCTGAACGATGAATACCTCTCGGTATAAGGGTGGATACCTCTTCGGCATCAGTGGAGAAGGAAGTGCGAGTCAGAGTTAGACTAATTTATTCAATTATTTACAGCTTATCTATGCGAATATTATTTACATGGGCCTTATTGCAAATGTACGGTCAGCAGCTTACACTGGTGTGTAATTTTTCTGACCTACTTTTTAAGGATTTTCGGGTTTTGGTGTTTTATTCGTTAGTTTCTCAATACTCGACCGATTTTCTTGGATTTGTAACGTATGAGCTAACATGTATATGCTGCGTATAGTGGTGATGGTGGTTCTGAGAAGAACCAGTTGGAGATGCGCATGCTTATATCGGCATCCGTGGTGATCATCGGTGCTGAACGATGAATACCTCTCGGTATAAGGGTGGATACCTCTTCGGCATCAGTGGAGAAGGAAGTGCGAGTCAGAGTTAGACTAATTTATTCAATTATTTACAGCTTATCTATGCGAATATTATTTACATGGGCCTTATTGCAAATGTACGGTCAGCAGCTTACACTGGTGTGTAATTTTTCTGACCTACTTTTTAAGGATTTTCGGGTTTTGGTGTTTTATTCGTTAGTTTCTCAATACTCGACCGATTTTCTTGGATTTGTAACGTATGAGCTAACATGTATATGCTGCGTATAGTGGTGATGGTGGTTCTGAGAAGAACCAGTTGGAGATGCGCATGCTTATATCGGCATCCGTGGTGATCATCGGTGCTGAACGATGAATACCTCTCGGTATAAGGGTGGATACCTCTTCGGCATCAGTGGAGAAGGAAGTGCGAGTCAGAGTTAGACTAATTTATTCAATTATTTACAGCTTATCTATGCGAATATTATTTACATGGGCCTTATTGCAAATGTACGGTCAGCAGCTTACACTGGTGTGTAATTTTTCTGACCTACTTTTTAAGGATTTTCGGGTTTTGGTGTTTTATTCGTTAGTTTCTCAATACTCGACCGATTTTCTTGGATTTGTAACGTATGAGCTAACATGTATATGCTGCGTATAGTGGTGATGGTGGTTCTGAGAAGAACCAGTTGGAGATGCGCATGCTTATATCGGCATCCGTGGTGATCATCGGTGCTGAACGATGAATACCTCTCGGTATAAGGGTGGATACCTCTTCGGCATCAGTGGAGAAGGAAGTGCGAGTCAGAGTTAGACTAATTTATTCAATTATTTACAGCTTATCTATGCGAATATTATTTACATGGGCCTTATTGCAAATGTACGGTCAGCAGCTTACACTGGTGTGTAATTTTTCTGACCTACTTTTTAAGGATTTTCGGGTTTTGGTGTTTTATTCGTTAGTTTCTCAATACTCGACCGATTTTCTTGGATTTGTAACGTATGAGCTAACATGTATATGCTGCGTATAGTGGTGATGGTGGTTCTGAGAAGAACCAGTTGGAGATGCGCATGCTTATATCGGCATCCGTGGTGATCGTCGGTGGGAACGATGAAAACCTCTCGGTATAAGGGTGGATACCTCTTCGGCATCAGTGGAGAAGGAAGTGCGAGTCAGAGTTAGACTAATTTATTCAATTATTTACAGCTTATCTATGCGAATATTATTTACATGGGCCTTATTGCAAATGTACGGTCAGCAGCTTACACTGGTGTGTAATTTTTCTGACCTACTTTTTAAGGATTTTCGGGTTTTGGTGTTTTATTCGTTAGTTTCTCAATACTCGACCGATTTTCTTGGATTTGTAACGTATGAGCTAACATGTATATGCTGCGTATAGTGGTGATGGTGGTTCTGAGAAGAACCAGTTGGAGATGCGCATGCTTATATCGGCATCCGTGGTGATCGTCGGTGGGAACGATGAAAACCTCTCGGTATAAGGGTGGATACCTCTTCGGCATCAGTGGAGAAGGAAGTGCGAGTCAGAGTTAGACTAATTTATTCAATTATTTACAGCTTATCTATGCGAATATTATTTACATGGGCCTTATTGCAAATGTACGGTCAGCAGCTTACACTGGTGTGTAATTTTTCTGACCTACTTTTTAAGGATTTTCGGGTTTTGGTGTTTTATTCGTTAGTTTCTCAATACTCGACCGATTTTCTTGGATTTGTAACGTATGAGCTAACATGTATATGCTGCGTATAGTGGTGATGGTGGTTCTGAGAAGAACCAGTTGGAGATGCGCATGCTTATATCGGCATCCGTGGTGATCGTCGGTGGGAACGATGAAAACCTCTCGGTATAAGGGTGGATACCTCTTCGGCATCAGTGGAGAAGGAAGTGCGAGTCAGAGTTAGACTAATTTATTCAATTATTTACAGCTTATCTATGCGAATATTATTTACATGGGCCTTATTGCAAATGTACGGTCAGCAGCTTACACTGGTGTGTAATTTTTCTGACCTACTTTTTAAGGATTTTCGGGTTTTGGTGTTTTATTCGTTAGTTTCTCAATACTCGACCGATTTTCTTGGATTTGTAACGTATGAGCTAACATGTATATGCTGCGTATAGTGGTGATGGTGGTTCTGAGAAGAACCAGTTGGAGATGCGCATGCTTATATCGGCATCCGTGGTGATCATCGGTGCTGAACGATGAATACCTCTCGGTATAAGGGTGGATACCTCTTCGGCATCAGTGGAGAAGGAAGTGCGAGTCAGAGTTAGACTAATTTATTCAATTATTTACAGCTTATCTATGCGAATATTATTTACATGGGCCTTATTGCAAATGTACGGTCAGCAGCTTACACTGGTGTGTAATTTTTCTGACCTACTTTTTAAGGATTTTCGGGTTTTGGTGTTTTATTCGTTAGTTTCTCAATACTCGACCGATTTTCTTGGATTTGTAACGTATGAGCTAACATGTATATGCTGCGTATAGTGGTGATGGTGGTTCTGAGAAGAACCAGTTGGAGATGCGCATGCTTATATCGGCATCCGTGGTGATCATCGGTGCTGAACGATGAATACCTCTCGGTATAAGGGTGGATACCTCTTCGGCATCAGTGGAGAAGGAAGTGCGAGTCAGAGTTAGACTAATTTATTCAATTATTTACAGCTTATCTATGGTGATATTATATACATGGGCCTTATGGCAAATGTACGGTCAGCAGCTTACACTGGTGTATGTAATTGTTCTGATCTACTTTTTAAGGAATTTCGAGTTTTGGTGTTTATTTCGTTAGTTTTTCCCAATACTCAACTGATTTTCTTGGATTTGTAACGTATGAGCTAACATGTATATGCTGCGTATAGTGGTGATGGTGGTTCTGAGAAGAACCAGTTGGAGATGCGCATGCTTATATCGGCATCCGTGGTGATCGTCTGTGCTAACGATGAATACCTCTCGGTATAAGGGTGGATACCTCTTCGGCATCAGTGGAGAAGGAAGAGCGAGTCAGAGTTATACTAATTTATTCACTGGTGTGTGTAATTGTTCTGATACTTCAATCGGTATCAATTGAAAATTGAAAGTCCCCAAAGAGAATTTTGAGGAATTTCGGGTTTTGGTGCTATTTCGTTTCGTTTCGACATTCTTGAATTCACAAATTTATTACAAGAGCCCCAAACTTGTTTTAAAAAATTTCGTAAATCTGCAAACTGGTGGTAAACGATCACGACGTATATCATCTACTGCATTGTGTATGTAGTTAATATCTCGTCCAAAATCAGTCACGGTCAAGTAGCACAAAAGCCTTGTGTTTCCTTTTCAAGTAAAAACTCGTTGACAAACAAGGGAATTTAATGAATTGTCAGCGACGTGTGGGCCGTTTAGAGGACGCGTCAGGATCCTTTGCTACATTTATTTATTGCATATTGTTTGTCTAGACTGATCATGTACTGCTCGGGTACCGGGTAGATATTACTCTTACTAAATTGGTTCTGACGAGTAACCAACCGTTTCCGTTTCGTCTTTTTCTATTCTACTCTACCATAGATAGCACATGCAACTGAAGTCAACTAATGTAAGTAAGTAATAGATTATTATTATGGTCACAATCAGCAGTACTCGCTCTCTAACTCCATGACGCGTGCAGTTTAGCTCGTGGGTGCTGCTTTGTATTCAATTAAACGAAAGTTTACGCTCAACGAGCTGGAAAAATATTTGGAAAAAGTCTTCTTATCTCCACTGATTTATGCAACGTCTAACGAAAGGAATTTAATTTTTAATAACACTCCCCAAATTTTAAGTGGGTTGAAATTTTCCCTAATTCTAACTGGAATTAATACTAATGATTCCTAAGTATCGGCGTGTATTTGAAGTTAGCTCTAAACGAACTTTAAGGAATTTCAAAATGCTCCCAAAAATAAACGAATTCAGGGGAAATTTTGGACTTTTATTTTGCAAACCTAGTTCTAATATTGCATCGAACTTTATTTGGTTAGCAAGTGTAGGATAACAATTAAAGATGTTTCAAGTTAACCCGAGTCGAATTCCAAGAATTTCGTAATTCTTCCCGAAAACCTCTTCTTAATTTCCAAATAATTCCCGAAAATTTTTGTAACTCAGTCAAATTTCAGACTTTTATCAAGAGAACCTGGATGGAATTAACAATTGTAAGATAAAAATTAAAAACATTTAATCGTCAGTTGACTGTAAACGGATTCCAATGATTTCGAAATTTGTACGTCTCGAAAAATTTGAAATTCCGAAAAAATTATAGAATTTTCATTTGTTTAACAGTTTTAGTACAAAAATCGAACTGAATTGATTTGGATTTTGATGCAATTTTTTCCTGTGCTGCAACACACAAAGAAATTCTGGCTCAAAGTGGTCAAAGCCATGAACAAAACTGTATTGTGGGTAGGAATGTCAGATGATCCCGAAAATCATTTATTTGAACGACCGTTTGACAAACCGATAAATTTAATTACTTTGTCGGAAAACAGACCAACAAATAATGAAAGAGATAACCCATCTTGTTGCTTGTTAGTAACTTGTCAACAACAATACATCCAAAACACGATTAATGACCGTGAAATGGACGCGTTCCGCACTGTGTTACGCCAGTGAAATAATTGCTATCGTACATTTACAACATACCCAGCAATAATAAATCGAACCCACATTAGCACAAATCAGGGTTCCAGATGATCGGTATAATTAATTTCTCGCAGTCCTTTTATGAATAATAATAATTCAAATGATAGGGCCAGAGGGGCCCATATACAATTCAATTAAATAAATTCAAAAACGAATGACACATGCATCGGACGTGGACGAATAAAATTTTCACACGCCCAACCCCGTACGGAATTAATCAAAACAGTCGCGCAAAACTGTGCATTTGTTTTTATTTTCCTTTTTGACATACGATCAATGTAATGCTTTTAATGGCCCTTTGTCTTTTTTAGTTGTTGAAATTTATTATCCATTTCAGCCCTTAACTACTGTCAAACTAAACTTTTGATTATGTGGTATATCCTATGAGAGCACCCAAACAAGTGAAAAGTGCAGCACTCCAAACGCGCCCTTAAAAGAAATTCATACACTTGTCGATGTGCTTTTTCGGAAAGGTTCTTTTATGTCTCATTAAATCTCATTCTTTCTCGAATATCGAGTGACACACAGTCTATTATGGCAACCTCCCCATCCACAACCCCCTTGTTTCTCAAATAGAATAGAGTGGTAGTATTTTGTACGTTATTGCCACTCTTGGCTTTATTGTGCCATGGCGTTCGCTCGTCGTGTCGTCATCGTCAATACTGTCGTCCTCTTCCTCCTGGTTGGAGCTCATTTTCATTCGGTATCGAATTTAATTTTGTCGCTAACGCGCCATGTTTTTCTGCTGGTCGTGATTTTCAACGGACCTGTTAAGATCGTATCGAGGGACAGGGTCCATTCGTGATCGTAATCGCTTGGAAATATACCTATGTTCCAACGGGGAGGTCATAAACCACGGGAATGTCTGCTTAATGAATGCCACAAATCAGCGGTCACGTCCAAAATCGAATTAGGTGCTCTGGAGTTGTATTTCTTCTCAAATGTGGAAGTTCTTGAGCCAAAATTTTGGTAGCTGTTAAAAATCCAATTGATATGATCTTCTCTTTACAATTGGCTGAATTCAATGGTTCAAATATTCATAAAAGGTTCGAAAACCTTTTGCCACATCCAAATATCTAATGACCTCTTTGCTATTTTGGCCAATCTACTGATCTATCGAACCAGAGGTCATTCAATTAAATCCGTCCTGAATTTGTATACAGTCCAGGTTCGAAAACGTCTTGCTACATCCAAAGATCTAATGGTCTCTTGGCTTTCTGGGCCAATCTGCTGATCTATCAAACCATAGGTCAGCCAATTAGACCCTCCCTGAGTTCGTATACAGTCCAGGTTCAAAAACCTCGTGCTACATCCAAAGGTTTTATGGTCTCTTGGCTTCTTGGGCCATTCTGCTAATCTATCAAACCATAGGTCAGTCAATTAGACCCTCCCTGAGTTCTCATGCTGTCCAGGTTCGAAAACGTCTTGCGACATCCAAAGATCTTATGGTCTCTTGGCTTTCTGGGCCAATCTGCTGATTTATCAAACCATAGGTCAGTCAATTAGACCCTCCCTGAATTCTCATGCTGTCCAGGTTCAAAAACCTCTTGTTACATCCAAAGATCTTATGGTCTCTTGGCTTTCTGGGCCAGTCTGCTGATCTATCAATCCATAGGTCAGCCAATTAGACCCTCCCTGAATTCGTATACAGTCCAGGTTCGAAAACGTCTTGCTACATCCAAAGATCTTATGGTCTCTTGACTTTCTGGGCCAATCTGCTGATCTATCAAACCATAGGTCAGCCAATTAGACCCTCCCTGAGTTCGTATACAGTCCAGGTTCAAAAACCTCTTGCTACATCCAAAGGTCTTATGGTCTCTTGGCTTCTTGGGCCAATCTTCTAATCTATCAAACCATAGGTCAGTCAATTAGACCCTCCCTGAATTCTTATGCTGTCCAGGTTCGAAAACGTCTTGCTACATCCAACGATCTTATGGTCTCTTGGCTTTCTGGGCCAATCTGCTGATCTATCAAACCATAGGTCAGTCAATTAGACCCTCCCTGAATTCTCATGCTGTCCAGGTTCGAAAATGTCTTGCTACATCCAAAGATCTTATGGTCTCTTGGCTTTCTGGGCCAATCTGCTGATCTATCAAACCATAGGTCAGTCAATTAGACCCTCCCTGAATTCTTATGCTGTCCAGGTTCGAAAACGTCTTGCTACATCCAACGATCTTATGGTCTCTTGGCTTTCTGGGCCAATCTGCTGATCTATCAAACCATAGGTCAGTCAATTAGACCCTCCCTGAATTCTCATGCTGTCCAGGTTCGAAAACGTCTTGCTAAATCCAAAGATCTTAGGGTCTCTTGGCTTTCTGGGCAAATCTGCTGATCTATCAAACCATAGGCCAGTCAATTAGACCCTCCCTGAATTCTCATGCTGTCCAGGTTCGAAAACGTCTTGCGACATCCAAAGATCTTATGGTCTCTTGGCTTTCTGGGCCAATCTGCTGATCTATCAAACCATAGGTCAGTCAATTAGACTCTCCCTGAATTCTCATGCTGTCCAGGTTCGAAAACGTCTTGCTACATCCAACGATATTATGGTCTCTTGGCTTTCTGGGCCAGTCTGCTGATCTATCAATCCATAGGTCAGCCAATTAGACCCTCCCTGAATTCGTATACAGTCCAGGTTCAAAAACCTCTTGCTACATCCAAAGGTTTTATGGTCTCTTGGCTTCTTGGGCCATTCTGCTAATCTATCAAACCATAGGTCAGTCAATTAGACCCTCCCTGAATTCTCATGCTGTCCAGGTTCGAAAACGTCTTGCTACATCCAAAGATCTTATGGTCTCTTGGCTTTCTGGGCCAATCTGCTGATTTATCAAACCATAGGTCAGTCAATTAGACCCTCCCTGAATTCTCATGCTGTCCAGGTTCGAAAACGTCTTGCGACATCCAAAGATCTTATGGTCTCTTGGCTTTCTGGGCCAATCTGCTGATCTATCAAACCATAGGTCAGTCAATTAGACCCTCCCTGAATTCTCATGCTGTCCAGGTTCAAAAACCTCTTGTTACATCCAAAGATCTTATGGTCTCTTGGCTTTCTGGGCCAGTCTGCTGATCTATCAATCCATAGGTCAGCCAATTAGACCCTCCCTGAATTCGTATACAGTCCAGGTTCGAAAACGTCTTGCTACATCCAAAGATCTAATGGTTACTTGACTTTCTGGGCCAATCTGCTGATCTATCAAACCATAGGTCAGCCAATTAGACCCTCCCTGAGTTCGTATACAGTCCAGGTTCAAAAACCTCTTGCTACATCCAAAGGTCTTATGGTCTCTTGGCTTCTTGGGCCAATCTGCTAATCTATCAAACCATAGGCCAGTCAATTAGACCCTCCCTGAATTCTCATGCTGTCCAGGTTCGAAAACGTCTTGCTACATCCAAAGATATTATGATCTCTTGGCTTTTTGGACCAATCTGCTGATCTATCAAATCGGAGGTCATTCAATTAGACCCTCCCTGAATTCCCATGCTGTCCAGGCTTGAAAACCTCTTGCTAGATTCTAAGACGTTATGGTCTTTTGGTTGTCTAGGCCAATCTACTTACCTCTCTAACTTTACTACGTTTTTGGAGGTCATTTAGCTAGACTCACCCTAAAATCTTATTCGGAAAAATCTTGCTGTATCCAAAGACCTTATGGAATCTTGGTTATTAAAACCATTCTATACTTATCTCTATAATCCCAGATCATTCAAATAGACCCACTCTTAAGTCTCATAGAGTCCAGTTTGGAAATCCTTTTGCAGTATCCAAAGACCTTATGGTGTCTGGGTTTTTGAGGCCAATCTAATTGTCTCTCTAGCCTCACTATTTTTCAGGTCATTTAAATAAAGTCATATTTAGTCTTCTGGACCTACAGTAGGTATTCCCTTTGTGAGCATTGGACGTGTTTAACATGTAGCTGCATACACAAACGTAGCTAATATTTAATAATCCAGAAGGAATATTAATGTAATAATTCGAATGAAAATCGTGACCGATGAATACGGAATGATGCTCAGTTAAAGATCACGTTCTTGGTTCTTGTGCGATCCTTTTGTGGAAGCATTCGTAAATCCGATGACAAAAAGGGAACAAATCTCGTTGTCTAGCCCTTGAGGCAATGAGGAATCGTGTTTCTTTTGACGATAAATTACGTGCTAGAAAACAACGTTCGTGAAGACAACAATAACGCCAATGAGGACGTAATTTGATCCAGGCCGAGTTTCAAAGACGAGGAGGCGGGAGCTGTTTGGGCTTGTTTTTCGAAAATATAGACTACAGAGATTGAATGCTGGTGCACAATTACCTATGCCGAAACTTAAGGCAACGTTTGATGGAGGTCGTTATTACATAAATTCTGGTTTGCTATGAGTCGAGAAGATTTCGTCTTTTGGATACAATGTAACTCTTCATTCAATGGTCAAAATATCTTTCGACCCCATAACGATGACTCACCCTTGATGGTTGTCAATGTTCTTGTCTCATCTCGTGTGGAGCATCCTAGGAGACCTTTTAAGACGTTTAAATTCATTATAATTAGGTTAGTTATGGTCACGCCTCCACTGCGCCCTCTCTTCTCTTTCTTGTTGCATTTTTTTCGACAATTAAATATTCCTCCCATCAATGAAGCTTGTGGACTGAACGTATCCATTTAGTGTTGCAATTTATTTTCAGACTGTGACATCTTTATTAGCTGTTTCAATCGTTTTGCTTATAATTGTCTGTTTTAATAAATAGACAGTTCTTTTCTTTGTTTCGTACGTATACGTGAAGCGAGAAAAAGTAGAATGTGCTAAGCGTAAATTGTTCGCTAAATTGGCCGCTCGGAATGATTTTATCTTCGGTTAATTGCTGACTCGCAGCACTAAAAGCCGTCAGTTTGACGCTGTATTTACGGTGATTGCAGCCTATTTTAGTTCTGCTGAACTTGTGTCTACCCAGTCAGTCTGATCTATCTGACGGTAGTTTGCCAGTCCCACTTTTTTTTTTTTTTGTTTAATGACAACCTCCTATTTTAAAACTACTACTAGCACAAACAGTTTACTGTTGTTCTGAACATACAACTAACGCTTTGGACTTTTTCCAAAGTGTTTTAGAAAGTTACTCAGTTTTCCAATCAGTTCAAGAAAGTTACATAATGCTAGAAATACTTCAGAATCTTCCAGTATGTTTCAGAATGTATTAGAATGTCCTAAAAAGTTACTCAGTTTTGCAATACGTTCCAGAAAGTTACCTACAGAATCCTACGAGGTTCCAGAATGTTCCAGATTGTCATAGAATCTTCCAGAAATTTCTAGAATGTTTCAAGATGTTCCAGAATGATTTCCAATAAGTTTCAGATAGGTATCTAAAAGTGCAAGGCGTTTGAGAAGCTTCCAGAATGTTCCGCAATGTCCTAGAATGCTACTCAGCTTTCCAAAAAGTGTCAGGAAGTAATAGGATCCTACAGATATTTCAGAATTTTCCAGAATGTATGAGAGTGCTCCAGAAAGTTGCTCAGTTTTCCAATCAGTTTACTCACTCTTCCAATAAAGTTTAGGAAGTTTTCGAATCCTGCAAAAGCTTTAGAAAGCTTCTAAAATGTTATAAAATCTTCCAAGCAATCAAAACAAAAAAAGTATTCAGGAATGTTAGAAAATGTTTTCTATTCGTTTCTTGTTATGATTCATGAGAAGTATCTTAGAGTGAATTGCTGCATAAATATCATCACATCCATGCAGAATGGATGCGTCGCGACGTTATTTGTTTGCACACAACACTCCCACGAAATAGTTTAAAAACAAATCGCGCACATTGTTCACTTATTAGAATCAACGACCGCATGCGTATGACTCAAAAGTGAACACAAGTGAACAAACCAACAAATTTCTTGTTTGTAAATGTGTCCATAAGCGTGGATCTTGTTATGCATTTTCAAGGATAAGTACAAAGAAATTGTTATGTTAATTTTCTGTTATACGTTATTGCAAATTGTGTGTGGTAAATTTAATGGCTTTTGGTACTTCAGTTTCATAATATGCATTTATTATCAACATAAATCTATTAGAATACACAGAAAAGTACAGAAAACTATGTTTCTTCTACAGCTACAGCGGATAGAACTTCCCGTACTCCACCTATATCATTCATAAATAGTTGCGAGGCACGTATCTTTCTACCAGAAATTTCTTGAATGTTCTAGAATAATTTCCGTAAAGTTTCAGATAATTTTACAAAACTACAAATGGTTTGAGATGTTTCCAGAATGTTTAGGAATGTTCTGGAATGCTACACAGTTTTACAATAGGTTCCAGAAAGTTATAGGATCCTGCAAAAGGTCTCGAAAGCTTCCAGGAAGATTCAGGATGTCATTGTAACTTCCAGAAATTTCTAGAATGTTCCAGAATAATCTAGAACGTTACTCTCTTTTCAATAAGGTATATAAAGTTATCGGATCCAATAAAAACTATCATAGATAGTTGTGAGGCATTGATTTTAGGATTTAATACAAACTTTAAGGTCAAACGATTGTTGAACTGTAATAAAAAGGATCGAACAGCCATCGACGTTGTTGTGACTTTTAACCAGTTGCATTGGTCTTTGGTGTTATCGTTTTAAAGAACAAATGACGACAATTACAAGTCCTATTTACATATAAATGGGACAATTATGTACCTAATACCGATAGATTGTAATTAGAAAGGAAGTAAAATTATACACTTTTGTACCATTGGAGACGATTATTATTTAATAGCCTTAAGTCAGTAAATGTGTGTTAGAAGGTGTTGCGTGCTTTGTAAAATTGCTGGCTTCAGTTTTTCTTCCGTGTTTTCCCTTTACAATTTACAACAACACATTAACAGATTTATGATAATTTTCAGAGAGACATATGTAAGCGTTCCACATAAGAAAAAATTATAATAGAAAGTAAATAGTAAAGTAACGTCATTTATTAAAGTATACGAAGCCCCAAACTTGCCTATAATTTTTTTTACATTTGCTTTGTTCCAACCGGATAACTAAATATCAATAAACAGGCGGTTGTCGCCATCTATTGGTATCTCCGTCTAATCAGTAGTACAAGAACCTTGCAAAGGATAATGCAAAAAGATTTATAACACAAATAAAAGACTTTTTTGCGTTATCCTTTGCAAGGACCTGTATCAAACTGTACCTATAGACACTCCAATTGGCAGCAAATGTCTATAGATAACATAAACGGACCTTTTACCTTCAAGAAGGTTTTCATACCACAAAGATATGGTTATATATCTATGTGATACCTTCTTATAAGTAAATAAAGCCTTACGACATGACGAGATGCGACACGACGCGATGAAGAAACGGAGGAGAGACACATCCTTGCAGCGCCATTTGAAAATATAAATCAACACAATAACAGATAAGCTGTTTTAACGTTGAGTAAATTTATTATACAGGCTGGACGACGTAAATTATATTTAAGACATTTCTATCGGAGCCGTTGCCATTGAAATTCAATAATAATGATGTCTCTGATAGCTGGGTACAAGAGACACGGCCCATACTGTCGATTTTATAGGAAATCGTGGGCCGGATCGGCAAACCAAAAACACTCTCTCAACACACTCGTACAGGAACACATATCTACACAAACAATAATCTATGCAAGGGACATAAATATGGATGTATGTGTTAGATTCCGACAACAAGCGTACAGGACATGGCTACACATGTCCTTTTGTGTATAAATTTCTCGTAGTCCGACGTATTCCTAAGAAATTCTACACATAATACGTACAAACAACAATCATATGCTTTACACAAGTGGGTGATCAATTAACATCCTCGATCCTGTCACACTTTGTCTTCGTGCCACGACTCGTTTTGAAATTAACAATGGAATCCTTCAACTCATTCTCAGGAGACTGTAGAGGATGAATCTCAAGACGATTTCGTCAATGTTTGGCTTCCTGGTCTTCTTCTATTTCTTTTGGCAATATTTTGGGCACATCTTGTCACAATTTTTTCATATACCCATTAGGAACAAATGGCATTGAAACTAGTTCCATGTTACTTGGGTGCTAGAAGAGTTTTCCTCATACTCATCACAACTATCACATTCTCTTCCTTCGTGTTCATCCTCTATATTGGCTCCTCATCTTCTTCACTACTTTCTGAGAACTTAGAAGTCATCTTTCTTCTGTTAATTTCCACTGTGCAGCTCATGTCTTCATGCCATCAACAACAGAGTGATAGTTACAACATATTCAAGAACGAATCCTTCAATTCATTTCCATAAAACTACAGGGAATGAAGACCAGTACTCCATCTTCAATTCTTGGATTCCTTTTCTTCTGACTAGCAACAACTTTCCTCATGTGTTCACCTTCTGCATTGGCTCTTCTTCTTTTTCTTCTTCTTCTTCACTATTTTCTATAAACTCACTTTCCAAACATGGCTAAATTCAAATGGGTATCCATTCTTCTCGATGGTAGTCAATGGTTTAGGAAATTGGTCTCACATAAAAGAACCTCTTTACGTAATCAGATTGATAGAAAATTGATTAGTCTGATATTGGATTATCGTCTTGTAAATGTTGAATTGGTTTTTGGACTTGGTGCTTCCATCAAGGGTTGATGTTGGAAATTCTTGTCCAAAAGCTCAGACTTTGGAAGCGAATTCAGACTGAGGTGGCTGCAGTTTACGTGGTTGAAGTCTAGAGCAATTGGTAGTGCAACAAAGCGTAGAACAAAACGTTTTATCATTTCATCAATAGCGAGTAAATCAATGCATCTCCTCTACTCCTAAAAGCTCAGCCCGTAAACCGAGCGACTGTCTGAACTGCCACTAAATTTCAATTAAGTAGGCAGTTAAAGTTCAATATTAAACGTTTAACGACTGAACATAGTGCCTGAGTGGCAATCCGTAACTCCATAAAGAGTTTACTAACCCTCGCGTTGCTTCATAAAAACCCGGGAAGTAACACCACCGCACCGTCACCACCACAGCATCTTCTATCGCTGCAAGAACTTCTAGTTAATACTCCCAGCTGTTGCTGCTAATATTAAACACGCCATATCGGGGGATTTCCAAAAATTAATAACGGCTTCCGTACAGCGGAACCAACCGGAGGTCTCGGATTTAAGCCCAACTGCCTGCCTGGCTTGTTGAAAAATTGCAAAACTTTTTTCGGGCTCCCCATTGTCGCACACCGGAAATTTATTGCAGCCTTTTGTTTTGTACTGAAATACTTCCGATGTAAATTGTTTGTAATACGAGAGAAACAAACAACCAACGAGAAGCTTTTGCTAAAATCTCCTTTATATGGACTTCTGTCCTATTTATTTTGGAATTCCACAGCCAATAAACGTGATGTCATTGTTAAATCTTTATAGGTTTTGCAATTTGGACTTTGAACAAAGATACCATGCAATACCACTTCAGGATTTTCTAAACTTTCTCTGTAGCGAAACACTCGATAATTCTATCTTGGGAAATCCTGGTTTATTTTGTGGTTAAGTGGGGATGAGAAAACCCTCCTCCACACATCTTGGTACATGGGGCTTCACTAACAATCTCTTGAAAGTGAACCTGAAGTTTTCATTTACCATTCGTTCAGAGTCATTTGCAATTCCCAATATCCAAGCAAGATCTTTTAAAAATGGAATGGTCTTGTAGATGGGTTTTAAAATTTATTTCTAGTACCCTCAAAGGGATCTCTCCACACATCCATTTCAGAGTTTTCCAAACTTTCTCTGCAAAGAAACACACGGTAATTCTAGTTGGGGAAATGCTGGTCTATTTTTCAGTTAATTGAGGGAATCCCTTTTCCACATTCCCCCATATATAAGGCATTGCCAACAATTTCTTCAAAGTCAACCTGAGGTTTCATTTACCGTCATCCATTTTGAAGCTACGTCTTCGTCCAGAGTCATTTGCAATGCCCAATATGCAACCAAGATCTTGTAACGACTTTTCTAGTTTAACTTATTTATTTAACGGATATTTATTTACTACTATTTATTTAATACTTAAACACTAATAATAATTCAACAACTTATTTATAAGACAAGGAAAATGCGTATTTATATCACTCTGTATATCGTAGTTCGGTATTTATGTTACTCGTTCGGAAGCTAACTGTAAACTGCTCTCACTGACCACGTCAACAAGTATTTATACAGACAAGGAATAATCCAGAAAAATCGAGAATGACCTACTAGTATTTACTCGAGCTCCTATTGTGTTCGTTTTATTTATGGCCTTGTTTATTGTCATCAAAGCGCCGACCGACGCCGGTATTCTTTGAACTCCGCTTATCTGCTCCCGGATCTCGTCGCCGCTCTCACATACATACACGATCGTTACAATCTTTTTGGTCTGTTAGATGGGTATTAAAAATGTATTTCTAGGATGTATTTCTAGGTAGTGATACCACACATCTTTTTCAGGGTTTTTGAAACTTTCTCTTTGGGAAAACCTGGTCTATTTTATAGTAAATTAAGGAAAGCCCTTTTCCACGTACCTCCATATATGAGGCGATGCTAGCAACCTCTTGAAGGCGAACCTGAGGTTTCATTTACCATCATCCACTTTGAAGCTGCGTCTTCGTTCAGAGTCATTTACAATTCCCTATATCCAAACAAGATCATTTAGAAATCTGAGAACGTCTTAGGGTTCTAGTGATTTATTTCCAGTAAGTACTTCATTTAATTAGAGTGTTCAGGGATGATGTGGGCATTTTCTTTTTCCAAATTCCTTTTTTCTGAAAAATATGTTTTTTTTTCCTTTGTCCTTCCATGAAGTCGAGAACTTTAGTCCGAATTTGGGGTGTGTTGTAATTGGCTGACAGTGGGTTTCTCTGTGTCTTGTACAAGGGAGGTGAGCAACATGTACGCGTCTTGTTACTGAAAAGGCTGTCAGCATCAATCAAACCACGCTCAGTCGATTTGGGAAATGTCCACCGAAATGTATCCTTTCATTTGTCAATGCTGCCGCTTGACCGCCTCGCTGAAGTGGCATTATCGGTTCCGAACCGACTTCTTCTTGAAAGGAACGTGTTTGGAGAGGATTTAGAAGCGTAAAAGATGGCAAAAACTTCCCCATTTGGATTATGCACTGTCTCCTTTTTCCAGAACTTTTTACTTCGTTCCGTCTTCAGTATATTGAAAAGATATTACGAAAGCAGCGGTCATAAATTGTCACTAAAAGAAAAATCGAACTCTCAGCTTATTTTTTGGAATCCTGTAGTCTCCTCAACTGAAATAACTTAAATTCCTTATAGTTGCATAGAATACGATGTTATCCTGTTAATTAATTTTTAACTAGATGGACTTATCAAAGATTGCCGATACAACTTGCCCAATTAACTTCGTTTATTATACTGTCAATCATCGAAAGATTAATTATCATCGCTTCAGATAGTAAAAACGGGTCATTTGTATACATACCCATCATGGTATAAACACGTTAGGTACCTATACCTACCATTTAGTATTGAACGGATCTTCTTTCTGTTTCTTGTGTCTTCCAAATAAGGAATTTAAAACCTCACTGACGCCTAATAAATGACTCATTAAAATTCGAATAGTGTTTCACAAGTTGTTGTTTTTTACTTATATGGGAAATTACATTAAATACCTAATTAATTTTGCAAAAAAAAAAACAAACAGATTTCTCACACTAAGGGCGTCAAGAGAATTGTAGTAGGGGATAATAATGTGGATTCGCGTTACCGAGACCGCTCCAGCACTAGACTGCCGTGCCTTTTTATTCCCCAAACAATTGGTCTTCCCATGCAAAAAGAATATTACGATATTTCTGTTGTGTATTAATTTATTGAATGATTCTGAAAAGTATCTAATGTCGATTATTTTAGAAAGCTTTTTTTTGAGGTTATACCTACATATAAAAGCTTATTGAGCATTAGGTAAGAGCTTGTTATCGTCGATGACTTGATTCTCGTCTTTCCATTAATTTAGAGCTGCTGGTGTTGGATAAAATCAAATGGAAAATTTTAGCTCGTTATCGACGATAGAACAAAGCCATTTCCGTGGGCGTCAAACGAAGTCTAGTCTATGCGACATCCGTTCTGGTGAATAATAAAAGTAATTGACACGTCATACAGTGTTAAATTGAGAAATCAATAAATTTATTAACCTTGTTATCGACGCTTTATGGGGGACCCTTGTGGACAGTAGCCAACTGAAACGACCAAACACGAAAAATCCTGATAGCCATTTATTTCTCTTGACAATTCCAACAGCTCTATACTAACCATGTCATACTTTCTACCATGAAGTTATGGTATAAATGTATTTTAGGTAATTTAATGACAAAGTGGGTAGTAGCTACTTAAGTGATGTTCAAGAAGGTGAATTTTCTAAAATGTGGAAGTTAATAATTAAGTTAGTTACAGGTCATAAATTTTCCGGTATTCTGACCAAGTAATTTCCCAAGCTTATCCACTTGCCAACTAATTTAAAGGAGTCTTGAGTTTACCGCAACTATGTGCACAAATATACCTATGTCTAAGTTTTGCTAGGGTAACAAATCTTGATCTTCCTGTCCCATTTTATTCGCAGATTAGACTAAGAGATAACAAACTGCAAATTACTTTAAAACTTTTTTAAATAAATCTTGTCTTTATTATTATTTTACATTATTTTACTATTTTATTGAAATGTAATTCTGTCAGCACTCTTAGAAGTAAATTCTTGCTATAATCAGGTCTGACATCATCGGCTTTGGAGTTTAAAGCAGCTTTCAGTGCATTAAAATCTTAATGGAATGGTAATTGGAGAGAATTACAGACAAGAAAAACTCAAAAAGGCGCTTTTTCACTAAAGTAATCAGATAAAAAGATTAGAATCATCTAACCCTTGATGCATTATGCGACTACTTAAAATACTTAACTCAGATTCAACCTCCAGGTTTAAAAATGAAATACCATTCGCCCAGATAGGGTTCCGTACGATAAATATGTCATCTATCATGGTTTTCTAAAACCACAGTCTTCTTACATATTTTTTCAAAATTTTAAGCTCTTAAATAATTTCTTTAAAAATAATAAAAAATATATATTCAGAAACCTCACAATCAGCCCTCTCATTTGATATGTCACACGGTACTTTTCATTTTTTTTATTTGCCCCCCCTAAAAGTGACCTCTTTTTTAAAAATCTTTATTCACCATACACATCCGCGTTTGGGTCTCAAAATTTCATATGTGTACAAAATTTCAACTTAATTGGACCAATAGATTCTGAGCAAAATGACTGTGACAAACTGACAGAGAGACATAGGAGTGATTCCATAAGGATTCCTTTTATCCATTTGGACGTACGAAACCCTCAGAGGAGTAGCTTTTTGGAATACCAAATTTATTAAATTAATGGATAGATTAAGACTTTTTGAGGATCCTCATCTTTCCAAAGTCCTAGATCCATCAGTGGGATACATTTAGATAAATTCCAATGTTAGACATCTTGCCCAAAGCTCAAAATATTGCGCTTGTATCCACTTTTTGGGCTCGTGCATCTGGCACATGACCAAAGTCATCTTTGGTCGTCCCCAAACAGTTGAATCTTAAGAAGAAGTCTGCTATTTGTCCAAAATGTGAGTTATATCAAATTTGGATGCACCAGATGCAAATTCCTAATAGTTTTGGCCATTTACGCACGTCCAAAAACTACCAAGAATGACCAAATGGTCCCAGTTCAGGAATCAAACACCTTTCCATTCCCAAAAATGAATATGTATAGAAATGAGCGTGTTCCTCGATGTTTTTGTGTCCCATCCGCCACTGGAAAAAATAATGACGCTTGTTATGTTCTCATGTCTTGAATAGAGAGAGATAGACACTCGTGCATGTATGTGGTATTGCCGGAAGGATGTACCTCAATGAGAGATGAAAAGTGAGATACGTTAATGCCACATTGTTCTCAGTAACGAGTCCATTCACTACGCGCTCTTAAGGTGACTTAAATCAAGAGATTCTTTTTTCTCTCTGATGGTCTTTGATGGCGAAACGAACTAAAGAAAGCCCATCTCGAAAACAGAATGTGCAATAACTGGATGCTTCAAGTGGGTGCAAATTCTGATCAGGTTCTATTCAGTACATGGTAGGCAAAAAAATATGGCTATTTCACTGAGGACTTTGTATTGGAATTGTGTGAAAACTTGTGACTCTTGGATAAGTTGACGCAAGTTCTTAACGTCATCATATACGTATTCTCATCTACATTTTTGAAATTGTAACTCCTGCAGATGCACTATGCTTGTATGGTTATAATTCTGGATTTTACCATCATTGCTCATCACCAGGACATCTTAAATTAAGGATTAGGGGATATTCCACTACTACAAAAATTTGAATCCTTGCATTTCTTGTACAAGTTGTCGCAAGTTTTAACCCATCATCATATACGTATCCTCATCTATAAACGGAAACTCTGTAGACGCTCTTTGTTTGTACGGCTTAATTTTGAATTTTACCAAGTTGGGTCATCACCAGGCGATCTCATCAAATTAAGGGTTGGGAGACATTCCGTTTCCACCGCTACAATCATTTGAATCCTTGCATTTCTTGAACAGGTTGACCCAAGCTTTGACCATCATCATATACGTATCCTCATCTATAATATTGAAATTGAAGCTAGGGTAGATACTCTGTGTTTGTATGGTCTTGATTTTGGATTTTACCAACTTGTCTCATCACCAGGGCATCTCTTCAAATCAAGGATTGGAGATATTCCGTTTCTGCCACTACAACCATCTGAATCCTTGCATTTCTTGAACAGGTTGACCCAAGCTTTGACTATCATCATATACGTATCCTCATCTACAATATTGAAATTGAAGCTAGGGTAGATACTCTGTGTTTGTATGGTCTTGATTTTGGATTTTACCAACTTGTCTCATCACCAGGGCATCTCTTCAAATCAAGGATTGGAGATATTCCGTTTCTGCCACTACAACCATCTGAATCCTTGCATTTCTTGAACAGGTTGACCCAAGCTTTGACCATCATCATATACGTATCCTCATCTATAATATTGAAATTGAAGCTAGGGTAGATACTCTGTGTTTGTATGGTCTTGATTTTGGATTTTACCAACTTGTCTCATCACCAGGGCATCTCTTCAAATCAAGGATTGGAGATATTCCGTTTCTGCCACTACAACCATCTGAATCCTTGCATTTCTTGAACAGGTTGACCCAAGCTTTGACCATCATCATATACGTATCCTCATCTATAATATTGAAATTGAAGCTAGGGTAGATACTCTGTGTTTGTATGGTCTTGATTTTGGATTTTACCAACTTGTCTCATCACCAGGGCATCTCTTCAAATCAAGGATTGGAGATATTCCGTTTCTGCCACTACAACCATCTGAATCCTTGCATTTCTTGGACAGGTTTGACCCAAGCTTTGACCATCATCATATACGTATCCTCATCTACAATATTGAAATTGAAACTAAGGTAGATACTCTGTGTTTGTATGGTCTTGATTTTGGATGTTACCAACTTGGCTCATCACAAAGAGATCTCATCAAATTAAGGATTTTGAGATATTCTGTTTCCACCACTGTACTAATAGAATTGTATATACAGTTTTGAGATTATAAGTTGAATAAGAGTAAGGGTTCATCCTTCTCTTTTGTTACAAAAACTGCGCAAGTCCATTAATCATCTCATAAACATTCATAAATTTTATTCGCTGGGGATCGAGGACGTCGGAATGATCAGGTCGAGTCGAGTCGAGTCGAGCGTGACGCTCACGGTTAACATTCAACATCGAAGTCGACGTAGTCTGGTTGCAATCATGACGTGACTGAGCAGGCGGCGCGTGCAATATGCATGCGGTTTTTAATAAGCGCTTTCCTCCCCCATTTGTGCCCCGTTGAAATAGTATTATTAATTAGGGTCTCGCTTGTTTGCCGGCTCCAAACTCCCGTGAACCCTTCAACTGGCTGCCTGCCGGCCTCTATATCCCTTGCTCGACTAAATGGGAACTGGATATAAACAAACATTGGTGATTCGATGGTGCTTACGTAGGGAGACGGAACGTTGCGTTGTTGGTTGTTAGTAGGAAAATCGAGAGGAAAAAAATGAGGATTTTGAAATATGGTCACTGAGAGAGTGGAAATTTCTAAAGTGGTATTGAGGACGTATAAAAGATTCGATATTTATAAGCACGAATACATACAAAAAAAAATTAAATTATCGATTCTTATCAGGGCTCTCCACGGTGTCCTTGTTGTCCAAGTTAAGATGTTTCCATTTTTGCTCCGATTCGCCCACGAACGTGTCCATTCGTTTTGTATGTCTGTATACAATATATTTCTCAATTCTTTTGTGCACCGATACACATTTACGGTCCGGAATCCTGATAAAGACATTCACAAAGGATCTCCAATCCGGTATCCCACACACATACATTTATATAGTTGCTTACCTGCCGTATAAAATCCATTTCTATACAATTCGAGGAAAAAGGGGTTTTTGACAGCGCAATATTGAATCTCGCTCTTTTGTGTTGCCCATTACGAATTCTAGGCCTTGAGAGCTGTAAAAGGCAGCAAACAATTTTGTCCAATCTCTTCACGTAGGTATGTACATCTATGACCGTTCAAAGTTTCAGTTTTGAGTCTACGTCATCGAAAGTATTGAAACAAAATCTGCATAATCTTAATACTATCAAATTTTGCTCAGATACCAAAAATGGTCCAAAACTACAATTCCCAAAAATCTGACTAGGATGGAAGACCCAGTCCAAAGATTCCTACAGTAAAATATATTGGTTCTGGCTTTGATCTAATTGGTCCTAATTCTGCTTCACACGTTTTCAAAACAAATTCATTCATAAAGACTTCTTGGTTCATAAGACTCAATTTGGATTTGGTATGCACCAAATTGTTACCATTATTGCTTAGGTGCCAAGGATGATCCAAAACTACATTTCCTAAATGCTTGACTTGGATTCATTTAATTTGGAACACCCAGTCCAAAGATTCATGATGGCATCTTTTTTTTCAAAATCTGGAGGATGTGAATGTGTTTCTTCCTTAATGATGGAACACGTTTAGATGCAAGGTCATTATGGTGGTACCATTTTTAGCCAACCCATTTCTTTAAAAATACCTGAAAGCGTAGGTATGCACGTGGTAGCAAAGAGCAGTCAGCAGCAACGTAATAAGTTCACTAGAAGTCTAACGTCTGGTGTACGAATGTGAAGAGTCTATCTACCACGTCCATTCTCATCCACAAAGACCCCGCTTCGAATTAAATTTGCAAGCACCAATCTCACCGTTTCGTTTCATTAGTCTTCCTCTAAGTTAATGCATGTATGCTTATTACACTGATCTCGCTCTTTCTCTCGTCTGGCTTCTGATGTGAAACGAAAGTGTACTTGCTCGTGACGCGGACGTGAATCTGGTGGCTTGATGTAGTAGTGTAGGTATACTTCTAGACGTGAATACAAAGATAGATAGGTGGGTCGATATGTATATACGTATCTATATGTAGGTAGCTAATAGCTATGTACGTACGTACGTTTTTGGTTTTCAGTTTCGAGTTGCCAAAGGTAATTGAGTTACAAGAGCGGATTCAAGAACCTCTCTACCTGAGTATCTACGTATTAACTTAAGTTAATACGGGGATTGTTCCGAATTTCATGTCGAAACTCAACTCAATTATAGTTGATCTGGTACGATTTAAGTGCTCTCAGCTTTTGGATAGTTGGATAGGACTTACGTGCAAAACAATAAACACATGTATTAGTAGTTAAGTATCTCTCCACCTAAATAACTGGTGTTGGATTGTTTCTATCGACTTCCGAAAACGAAATTTTACTTTAGTGGTGGTAAGTAATGATTGGTCAAAATTTCAAAGTCATTGCTTCATGACAAAGATAAATGAGGATAGGAGAGTTGGTTCTTTCAAACAAAAGCTGAAACAATCTAAAAGGACATGTAAAATTCCTGTAACGTCTAAACAATTAAGGATTACAAATCCCACATTTGGAACGCGTCCTATACTACAGGCACAACGAACCATAAGCCATATCCTACAACCGGTTTCGATCTATTGGGTCTCATCAGGTAGGCGCTGGCAAACACAAACCGCACGGTTCACTTGAATACTGTTACCTGTCCTTTTAGATTGTTTTATCTACGTCTAATATGTGCCTTCAGATTCAATAGTGTAATTCAATGCCGGTAGGGGTATTAGCCCTCGGAGTAGTTGTTTCTTTTGTTTCTATTTAGTATTGTTTTACAAAAGCTGAAGTTGGGTCAGCTGAATCTCCTTGATTATCTTGGTAGTTTATTGCTTATGGTCTTACTTAAACTTTGGATTTTCTTATCAATGAAATTGTGCTGATCGTTTACAAAATTTCTTCTGACGCATTCTATTCCTGAGCCACTTAACGAGCAATCCATCTTCGAAATTAGAATAGTTTCTTATATTTCCAATGACAAGCTCAGTCTCCTCGTCTGTTCCATGAAATTCAGTTATTTCTTGGAATGTATCAGTACCTAGCTGTCTCTCCACCTAAATTAGTGGTGTTTCTGTACATGGTGCTGGGTTGGTTTTATAGACTTCCAAAAAGGAAATTTTGCTTTAGTGGTCTTCGTTGTTGATTAGCCAAAAGTCCAAAAACTCAGTGGTTCATGATACAGATAGATTAGAGTGGAAGTATTGAAACTTTTAGACAAAACCTAAAGTTGGATCAGCTGAATCTTTTTGATTACCTTCTTGCTGTTCAATTGAAACTCTGGATTTTCCTATCAATGAAATTTTAGTGATCGTTTAAGAAACTTCTTCTGACGCATTCTATCTCTTAGCCGCAGTCAATGAGCAATTCCATCGTCAAACCTGGAAGAGCTCAGTAACGTCCATCCATAAACTGATAAATCTTCCATTTCCAATGACAAGCTCAGTCTCCTCATCTGTTCCATGAAGTTCAGTTATTTCTTGGGATATATCAGTACCTAGCTGTGTCTTCACCTAAATAAGTGGAGTTTCTATAGATGGCACTGGGTTGGCTTTATAGACTTCCAGAAGGGAAATTTTGCTTTAGTGTTGATTAGCCAAAAGTTCAAAAACTCAGTGGTTCATGATACAGATAGACTAGAGTGGAAACATTGAAACTTTTAGACAAAAACTAAAATTGGATCAGTTGAATCCCGTTGAATATCTCTTTGGTCTTTAATTGAAACACTGGATTTTCGTATCAATGAAATTGTGATGAACGTTTACAAAATATCTTCTAATGCATTCCATGTATTCCTTTGTAGAAGCTGGAGAAGGAATTGCATCTTAAAAGTTAAGTATTTCTTGTTTCGATTGTGTATGCGAGTAACTGTTTTCGTTTTCCGTAAAACTCAGTTGGTGGAGCAAAATAAAAAGAAAGAAAAACTCGCGTTTTCCACAATTTCCGCGACTGCTGTTCTGCCGCAACAGGCGGTTACTGTATCCGGTGAGCGTGTTAGATTTAGTGAGGTGTGGGATTAGCTCGGTTGCAGCAATACTGCATCCCGTAGTGCCGTTTGTGCCGCAGTGGATGCCGGCACGGATAACGGCAGCGTTGTTGACCACACGATCCCGGAACCTCCGGAACGAGACCCCGGATTATGTTGTCTAAACGAACGGGGAACAGAATGGCATAGACGTAGACGTGTGTGCCAAATCGAAATTTTAAGTAAATACTCACAATTTATCTGCAGCGGGATTTACCCATATCAAAATAATGGCAACCATACACTGAAACTACTTTAAGACCATTTGTGGCTTTTAAGCACGTATCCAAAAGCTCTATTGTATCTGATTACAAATAATGTTACTGTACCGGAGATCTCCTGAAGATGTCGACTACACATGTTGACGAAATTTCGTAAAAAACACTCGTAAAACTTTTTTGTTTCTGTTCCTTGTTTAGTAAAATAGTCACCTAGGTTCACAAAATTTTGAGGATTGACTTTTTTTTTTTTTTGGTGTCACATTAACCTGAAAGTAAGTTCTAGTTTCTTATCTAATGAACACAGAAGATGTCTTTGTGTGACAGCTCGTTATTGCGCTTTTTGTTTTCTCTTTAAACCGCCCTTGTATTCAAATGAGCTCTAAATCGATGTTTACGTCATTAAGTTTGAGGAATTACGCTTTAGACGATGCGAAGCTTCTTAAAAACACAAAGACCAGACCACCGTGTTACAGATTTACTACAGGGTGGTCTATCGTGATCAAACTGCCTCTGTCTGGTATTTTTATATACCTACGTATTAATTCTATACGAAGGTGGTTCAATTTTAATCCAAATATCGTGCTATTTCTCTTAGTTTTTGAAGTATTTCAACTTCTAGATTATCTAAAATCTAAATTAATAAGCAATTTTTCTTTAAACACTCAGAATATATTTGTGTGTTCTTTAAATCTATTTTTTAAAGGACGTCCAGTTTGGCCAATATAAACTAGCATCACCCCTACACTGTCACTTATGTTCTCAATTACTTTAAGAATACTATTTTTTTGATACGAAAAGAAAAAGAATACTCAAAATTAAAAAGCAATTTCTTTTTCAAATAACTCTGGTATATTTCATGTGTTTGGTATACCTGTGTATGTAAGGACATTTTTATGTGCTGTGTTGTTGTAAAGGATAAATAAGTTGGTTAGGAGAGGTAGCTGTCTGTAGCTGTAAACAGAAGGTCGGGCTATAAACAATGATCCAAATCCCCAGGCAAGGCCGTCAAATAAAATCTCGAATTACTATCGAAGAAAATGAGGAATCCGTGCCATCTCGTCTCGACTATCACAATTTTCGATAATAAATGTTTATGTTTATTTTTCGAGAAATATATTCACCACAAAACATTTTTCTTAGCATACAACATTACATAAGGCATAAGGATTTTCGTACAGATTTGGGTCGTTTTCGGAAGGCGAAGTTCGGAATATATTGTCAGACTAAAATAGGTCGAATGTGCAGTCTAATATAGAACGTACTAAATAGCTGATACAACACCGCCAAAGTTTTCTCCAGTTTCTGATTCAGTCTAATATAGATTAAATAGCAGGTCTGTTTTGTTGATCAGTTTTGGGTCATTTTTGAAGACGAAGCCAATTATAATTTACTAAATTACTGCAGGACTGTTTTGTTAAACAATTTTGGGTCATTTTCAAAAGGCGAAGTCCAATATTAGGTAATTAGTAGACTTAACCAGGACGATTTTCTCCATCAGTTCCGGATCATTTTCAGAAGCTGAACTCTAATATAAGTTGCTGAACTGTAAAATGGCTATTTTATTCGTCAGTTTTGGGTCATATCTGAAGACGAAGTCTATTATAAGTTACTAGACTGAAGCAGGACTGTTATGTTGATCAGTTTTGGGTCATTCTTAGAAGGCGAAGTCTAGTATTAGTTGGTAGACTTAACCAGGGCTATTTTCTTCATCAGTTCCGGACCATTTTCAGAAGGCGAACTCTAAAATTAGCTACTAGACTGAACCAGGGTTATTTTCATCATTAGTTCCGGATCATTTTCAGAAGGCGAAGTCCAAAATAAGTTTCTAGATAGTCAGGGCTATTTTTATCGTCAGTTCCGGACCATTTTCAGAAGCCGAACTCTAATATAAGTTGCTGGACTGTAAAATGGCTATTTTATTCATCAGTTTTGGGTCATATCTGAAGACGAAGTCTATTATAAGTTACTAGACTGAAGCAGGACTGTTATGTTGATCAGTTTTGGGTCATTCTCAGAAGGGAAAATTCTAAAATAAGTAAGTAGAAAACCAGGGCAATTTTCATCGTCAGTTCCGGATCATTTTAAGAAGGCGAACTCTAATATAAGTTATTGGACTGTAAGAGAGATATTTTGGTCATCAGTTTCGGGTCATTTTTGAAGACGAAGCCTATTAAAGGTTACTGGGCTGAAGCAGGACTGTTTTGTTGTTCAGTTTTGGGTCATTTTCAGAAGGCGAAGTCTAATATAAATCACTGAATTGATGTACTTTTTAAAATTTGTTGAAATGTGACTAATTTAAGACTACAGTTGTATTAGACAATAATATTATGTAACATTATCTTTTGGTACTTAAAAAAAAAAAAACAGAAGCGGTTATAGCTGGAGGATGCAATTTCGTTTTTGGAACGGGTGTAACGTTTGGTGCTGAATAATGAATTTAACGAGATAATGAAGCCGAAAATCCGGGTTTGTTCGCCATTGTCGTTGCATTAAAAGTTAATAGAAGTTTACACAAAGTCCATATAAGCTTTATCATCCCAGAACAGGCTGCGGCGGGTAGCAGTTCGCGCGATGATTGAGAGGGTTTTAATTGTGCAAGGGGACGGATGAACGGATCAGGCAACGTTTGCTTTGGAACAGGAAACCGACGCCGACTGTTATCCTTTCTGTTCGATTTCACTTATCCCTGAAATCGTATAATAGCCACCTCGGATCCGGCGCGATGTGTTATAATGACGTTAACTTTTTAAAGGAGAACTAACTAACGACGGACAAACAGAATTAATCGGGGATTAAACTCATTGTTTACGACAGAAAAGGGATTTGTATCTTCCTTGGGATCTCCTGAATGACATGTAAGTCCCCAACGTTCTGTCGTCACACGTGAACACCATCTCCAGAAGAATTTCTTTGAGTAGAGCTTGTGGGAGTCTTCAACAGATGGCGCCATCCTAAATAACCGTTATTTGTTTGCAAATTATAGTTTCGGTGTTTTTTTAAACCCCTGACCGTAGTAATTAATCTTGTTTCAAATCTCGCTGGTATTAAATGCGTTTGGTTTGGCGAATCTGAGCGTAGAATTCGCGAACTTCGATAGTGAACACTTTGCCTCTGGGCAATTTGCGGCTGGACAAGTATAATTCGATTAAATTTTGATAACAACAGCTTTAAAGTTTACATTTCAGTTGGACGGATTAATAATTGCAATCCCAGCGGTGTAGCACATCGCGTATTAATTAGATTTTGTTCCCATACCTGGTAATACGTATGATGGTTATGTGTAGCCTAAACGTGATAGGCGAGCGTGCATGGTGCTCATTACACATTCAAATGTAAACCTATTCAACCGTCACATTACATTTGTTTGTAGCTCGTTATTAGTTACTCTCATTTCCCCTTTTGTTCCAATATTTTATCAATAAATCGAAATTGGGTTCGACGTCGTTACTAGATTGGTATTTTGGCCGAAGGTGTTGATCGATATCGTTTCTTTATAGAGACAGATTACTGAAGATTTATTTTTTGTTTCAGAGATCTTCAGGGGAACAACATCACCATTATTTTTGAATCCGATTTCGAAAGACTTGGGAAACTTCGAGTATTGTAAGTAATTTTTCTTTTTTTTTTTTTTTTGAGAGATCTAGGTAAAAATAATTTTCAGACAACTGACCGATAATCAAATCCATACGATTGAACGAGATGCTTTCCAGGACGTGATCAATTTAGAACGACTGTAAGTATCCATACCCACACATGTATTTTGCAAGACAATATATGTAACTATTTTCAATTAGAAATTTTTAAAATCCTCATAATGGACGACGAAACATGGTTTTCATTGTTAATTTTTTTCGTATTTTTAGCCGGCTCAATGGAAATAATCTTCGACATATTCCTGATAACTTATTTTCGGCGATGTCCAATTTATTTCGATTGTAAGTCAATAGAATTGCTTCCTCTGTCTAGTTTTTCTTTTTTTTCTGCTTAAATACTTCGAAAAGTATTCATAATGCTAATTAGTATCGGCTTATAGTTACGCAAATTGTAGAACCACTAAGGATTGTGAAGCACTTTTCTTCTAATGACTCTTCCAAAATATTTCCCATTTCCCATGCATCAGGATATGTGAAGCTCATGTAGAAAACTTTAGTGATGCTATAATAAGCGCCTATAACTTGCTAAACTTATCTGTTGATATACTACAACGCCATAAACTTAGGTACACACAGTGGCGTGTAGAGCTTCCTAAACTTATCAGCTGAGATACATCGAAGTCATAAACTTAGGCACACACAATGGCGTCTACAACTCCCTAAACTTATCAGCTGATATACTACGAAGCCATAAACTTAGGCACACACAATGGCGTCTACAACTTCCTAAACTTATCAGCTTTAGATACTACAGAGCCATAAACTTAGGCGCTTATCATGGCGTCTATAACTTCGTAAACTTATCAGCTTTAGATACTACAAAGCCATAAACAAAGACACACACAATGGCGTCTACAACTCCCTAAACTTATCAGCTGATATACTACGAAGTCATAAACTTAGGCACACACAATGGCGTCTACAACTCCCTAAACTTATCAGCTGAGATACCACAAAGTCATAAACTTAGGCGCTTATCATGGCGTCTACAACTTCCTAAACTTATCAGCTGAGATACTACAAAGCCATAAACTTAGGCACACAAAATGGTGTCTACAACTTTCTATACTTATCAGCTTTAGATACTTCAAAGCCATAAACCTAGGCACACACAATGGCGTCTAGAATTTCCTAAACTTATCAGCTGAGATACTACAAAGCCATAAACTTAGGCACACACAATGGCGTCTACAACTTCTTAAACTTATCAGCTGATATATTACGAAGCCATAAACTTAGGCACACACAATGGGGTCTACAACTCCCTAAACTTATCAGCTGAGATACTACAAAGCCATAAACTTAGGCACACACAATGGTGTCTACAACTCCCTAAACTTATCAGCTGATATACTACGAAGCCATAAACTTAGGCACATACAATGGCGTCTACAACTTTCTATACTTATCAGCTTTAGATACTTCAAAGCCATAAACATAGGCACACACAATGGCGTCTAGAATTTCCTAAACTTATCAGCTGAGATACTACAAAGCCATAAACTTAGGCACACACAATGGCGTCTACAACTTCTTAAACTTATCAGCTGAGATACTACAAAGCCATAAACTTAGGCACACACAATAGCGTCTACAACTTCCTCAACTTGTCAGCTGGGATACTACAAAGCCATATACTTAAGCGCTTTCCATACCATAGCTCTTGTGGTTCACGAAACTTATCTGCTGATAGACTAAAATGCATAAGCTTGAATGTTATAATAAAGCTGTTGAGCTTTCTCCTTTTATTGATGTTGAATTACGTGAGTCTTTACCAACTTTGTATTTTACTTTTTAGAGATTTAAGTCACAACTTACTGACAGTAATAGGTCGTAAAACACTTAGAGGCATTGCTGCTGTTAAAAATTTGTAAGTATGACTGTGGAATTTTAGGGTCGTCCAACTTACAGAAACATGTATTTTTAGACAACTCGACAATAACCATCTGACCTGCATCGATGATTCGGCTCTTAGGAGTTTCAAGGATTTGGAAATTCTGTAAGTACCCCTAGAGACACATTGTCACCCTTGAGATATTGGTTTGATTTAAGGATTTTCATGCTTTACTGTAGTATTCAAAATATATTGATCTATGTATCATCATCATCAAAAAAATGGTTGATACAAACACAAGGGTCTTCCTAGGCTTAAGTAACCCAAGGTAGCATACCATCAATCCATCCATCCATCCATCCATCCATCCATCATCCCTTTTTCCGGAGCCATGTACCTTTTCGAATCCCCTGTTTGACCTTTACAATTATTTTTTACCTAAATGAGTACAATGATGGGATTACAATCTCCATCATTAATTAATCCATGACGCTTTTGAAATAATGTTAAATTATATTAATATTATTCAAAACGACTTGTCTATTTTGTTTATTTAAACGTCACTTTATCAAGAGTCTCATTCGTGTTGTTGGTAACGCCTTCGAATAACGTTTTGTTCCGATTGTACTAACATTATAATTGATGGTGATTGTAAACACCACACCCTGTATGTGACGAATAAATTTCTCGTGAAATTATCAGCCGACAGCTAAGGATGTTTTCAGGACCTTAAACAACAACAATCTGACATGGATCGGAAAAGACATGTTCAGCAACATGTTCCGTCTTCGCACGCTGCGATTGAACGACAACTTATTCCATTGCGACTGTCAGCTGTCTTGGTTGGCCAGATATTTAAGACATTCGACGCGATTAGGCCAATATACAAGGTGCCATTCGCCCTCAAACCTCAAGGGCCAAAATATTGCCGAACTACAGGAACAGGATTTCAAATGTTCAGGTGTTTATACGTTGTGTTCTTTTACCCTCGTCGGCAATTGTCGTTTTGTTTGGCCTACGTATTTATTTATGCGTTCAGATATTCAAAGTGAATTGAAATTGAAAGCTCGTTTCTTTTAACGACGCCAAAGTCACGTGGAGGTCTGGGTTTGAAATTCGAATTCATAAATTGAAACTTTTTCTCTCAGGGTTAGTAGAAAAGGCCATTAGCGGAGAATGTATAAGCGAGCCCCTTTGCCCCCATCCCTGTAGATGCGCTGATGGCATTGTCGACTGTCGGGAAAAGGCCCTCCCCAAAGTTCCAGACCATTTGCCTGAAGGAACGACCGAACTGTAAGTGTATAAGTAATACTGATAGCGAACGGCAAAAAGGGAAAACAAATTTCCCGGAAAATGGTGGCTTTATTCAGACTTAAAAAACCCATACGTCATTCCGGTCTCTTTCGTTCATTTAACTTCACGTACAGACCGTTAACGGTTTAAAACTTGTTCCAAATACGTTTCCCGGCTTTCCAAATAGATGTTTGCTCTTCCTGTCGACGTTTTGCACCAATGTAGTCTTCTTCGTGAGCTTTTCCAAATCAATGAACCACACGAACTTTAGAAATGAGTTCTTTCTTTTCATCATTCTTTACAATAAATTTTCTAATCATCTGCATATTTACTTTTACTTTAGGAGACTTGAACAAAACGAAATAGCAGAAATCCCTCCAAAAGCTTTCGCAGCTCAAAAAAGATTAAGGAGGATGTGAGTAATGACCAAAAAATAATCAAAAACCCAACTAAATCCACTTTTCTTATTTTGTAGTGATTTAAGTAATAACAAAATATCGAAAATTGCTCCGGACGCTTTTCAAGGCTTAAAAGCCCTGACATCACTGTGAGTATAATCCATTTCCACCCCCTATGACTTCTATATCGGTTTTCACTTTATTAGGGTTCTTTATGGTAACAAAATCAAGGATCTTCCTGCAGGGATTTTTCAAGGACTGGTCTCGTTACAACTTCTGTATGTAATTTCTTAATATTTAACCCATGACCTACTCTATGCCTTTACTCTTCTTCTTCTTTTCCTTTTTAGTTTATTAAACGCCAATGAAATATCTTGTATAAGAAAGGATACGTTTCGTGACTTGCACAGCTTAAGTTTGTTGTAAGTATTTTGTCTTTGAGTTAATGGGCATCGCAAATCGAATGTCTTGTACGCCTTTCAGGTCTTTGTACGATAATAACATTCAATCGTTGGCTAATGGTACGTTCGACTCACTGAAGAGCATTCAAACATTGTAAGTAAATATCATTTTTTCTTAATAAATAATTAAACAAGTCTAGTTTTTATTGTAACAAAAGGTAATAACTTTGGTTGGTTTTAAGTTAATTTAAGCTACATCAGCACCAAGAGTTGAGAAATTATTAGATTTCTGTCTAGAACTTTTGGCAACTCTTCAAGTGCTGGATTGTCCATGCTATAAAGAATAGTTTAGGTGGGATTAAGGGAAGAAAGTCAAAATTACGACCAGACTCAGTCCTCAAAACTAATTTTCAGATATTTAGATTTCTGTCTTTAATTCAAGAATCGTTTGATAAATCTCGAAGGATTTTCGATGCCGCAAATAACAGTTTGGGAGGGATTAGGGGAAGATAGTTAAAACTAAGATCAGACTCAGTCCTCAAAACTAATTTTCAAATATTTAGACTTCTATCTTCAATTCAAAAATCACTTGACAAATCTTGAAGGACTGGATCTTCGATGCCGTAAAGAACAGGTTGGGAGGGATTAGGGAAGAAAGTCAAAATTACGACCAGACTCAGTCCTCAAAACTAATTTTCAGATATTTAGATTTCTGTCTTTAATTCATGAATCGTTTGATAAATCTCGAAGGATTTTCGATGCCGCAAATAACAGTTTGGGAGGGATTAGGGGAAAGTAGTTAAAATTAAGATCAGACTCAGTCCTCAAAACTAATTTTCAAATATTTAGACTTCTATCTTCAATTCAAAAATCATTTGACAAATCTTGAAGGACTGGATCTTCGATGCCGTAAAGAACAGGTTGGGAGGGATTAGGGAAGAAAGTCAAAATTACGACCAGACTCGGTCCTCAAAACTAATTTTCAATAAAACTAAAACTGAAGAGAATTTTTTGGAATGTACTTACGTGATAACGTTCCTCATATTTCTCTATGCTGAGAGAATGTTTCAATTGAAGATTTCTTCTTCTTCGTGTGCTTACATGAGTAGCAGATGACGATGATAGGAATATTATGCCGTTTTCAGACACTTGGCCAGAAATCCTTTCATTTGCGACTGCAATCTCCGTTGGCTTGCTGAATATTTGCACAAAAATCCCATCGAAACGTCGGGAGCCCGATGCGACACTCCCAAGAGAATGCAACGTCGCAGAATCGAAACGCTCAAGGATGAAAAGTTCAAATGTAAGGGTAAGCGCCACTGCTACGTAAATCAGTGGTTGCGGTGCTATATGCCTTCTCATTTAACCACATCTAACCAGCCAATCTCACAGATATCTCCTCTCAAACTACCCTCATAACCTACTCACACATCCCTCAGCTTTTTACGCTTATTATCGTCATAGCACGAACCTCATATATTTCTCCGATTTTATACGAAAACGTACATGATGTCCCAGAAATGTTTCATCAAAAATACATCTCCTGATTCTTCGCCAAATTCTGAAATATCCTTTTTCTCAAAATTTCTCGATCTGATGGAGCAATTAATTACCTATCAAAAAATTAAATCTGATTATAGGCTTCCAAAATATCATCCAATTTCTTTCCTATCTATTACAAAAACAATAGCCCTCATCCCTAAATGCCCTTATTTCTCCTTTTGCTTCTTCTGGGATTCTGTATTTTTTTGGACAATAGCTAAAGTCATCAAGAAATCGTTTTAGGCCAAGAGGAGTTTCGAACGAAATATGCTGGAGAATGTTTAATTGACAACGCATGTCCAAATGGTTGTAGTTGTGATGGTACCATAGTGGATTGCTCTGGTCGTGGTCTAAAAGAAATCCCAAAAGACATTCCTCTTTACACAACAGAATTGTAAGCTTGTCAGACATTTTGGGAGTGAATTTCTTACAAATAGATTTCGCTTTCAGATTGCTCCATGATAATGAACTGGGCAAAATAAAATCTGATGGATTATTTGGCAGACTACCAAATCTCATCAAACTTGACTTACGTCGCAACCAAATTATTGGGATTGAAAAGAATGCATTCGAAGGAGCCACGCAAATTGTAGAACTGTTAGTTAAATTTGCTTGCAAATTCTAGAACATCATTAAATCGTACATATTTTAGGCTTTTATCTGAGAACAAACTTTTGGAGATCCACAACAAAATGTTTTTTGGACTCCACAATCTGAAGGTTCTTTCTCTTAATAACAATCACATCACGTGCGTGATGCCTGGCTCATTTGACCATTTGACTTCCCTTCACACTTTGTACGACAAAAAATTTTTTTCTCGTGGTATCCAAGTTTAATGATTTATTTTCCCCAGGAACTTGATTCAAAATCCGTTCGCTTGTAATTGTCATTTAGCTTGGTTCTCGGAGTGGTTGAAAAACAAAGGATTAAGTGGATCTCCACCCCGATGCGCATCTCCGGCCAAAGTGAAAGATGTTTTGATAAAAGAACTTGCCCAAAATGAATTCAAATGCACAAGTAAGAGAATTGCAATGGGGGAAAGAAAGGGGATATTATTCTATTACTTACAGGTGACAACGATCAGGGATGTTTGGGAGACAATTACTGCCCTCCGATGTGTACTTGTACTGGAACGGTGGTGCGCTGTTCTCGGGCGAAATTGAGAGAAATCCCCAGGGGTATTCCTCCTGAGACGTCTGAGCTGTAAGGACGATGTTTTATTCTGTTTCTTAAAAATATTTCTGTCTTCTTGTTTGTAGTTATTTGGATGTAAACGAAATTCAAACTATTCATGCTGATAGAATTAATCATTTAAAATCCTTGACACGATTGTAAGTACTTAATAATTAGAAAATTTATGTTGATGACGTGTATTTTTGTTCTTTTAGAGATCTGAGTAATAACCAAATAGGGATTTTGGCTAACAATTCCTTCGTCAGTTTATCAAAATTATCGACTTTGATTATAAGTTATAATAAACTTCAATGTGTCCAACGAGATGCACTTACTGGACTCAAGTCATTGAGAATTCTGTAAGTTGTTGTTTGATTTCACACAAGAAATATTTGTGACGCTTTTCTTTTTCGTCTTTAGTTCTCTTCACGGAAATCAAATTTCTATGATACCTGAGGGTGCATTTGCGGATTTAAAATCGATAACTCATCTGTAAGAAAAATCACGAGAACTTATTTAATTTTTGTGCTATTTTTCATGTAATGTTTTTAGAGCTTTAGGGGCTAATCCGTTGTATTGTGATTGTTCGTTGAGGTGGTTAGCGGAATGGGTTAAAGTGGATTACGTTGAGCCGGGGATCGCAAGATGCGCTGAACCAGCAGACATGAAAGAAAAACTCATCTTGTCCACTCCCACTTCAACTTTTCAATGTAAAGGTAAGGAGTTGTTTTGATATTGAATAGAATCTCTGCGTAAGTGTTTCAAGTAGCGGTCACAAGTCGTTTCTGTCGAGATTCTTCATGCATTTCATATGGTTTCAACACAAATTAGAGTTCTAGTGACCGAGTTTGAGCCACAAGTTGTTATAGTGGTTAGCGCTCGTTACTTGAGACGATATAGCCGCCTCCGTCTTCGAAAGCTGAATAGAAAGCTTTATAGGACTTGTGGCCGCGTCTAGTCACCTGTAACTGTGACGAGTGGTTGAGACGATCAGCTACCTGTGGCTGCGACCAGTGGCTACATGTATCCTCCTGCATCCACGACTTGTAACCTCATCCTTATAACGGGTTGTTGAGACTAACAACTTGCGGCTGAGACTGGTGGTTGTGTATAACTTGTGGCTGCGGCAAGGGGCTGCATGTAACTACCTGTGTCTACGACTTGTAGCCTCATGTAGTCACTTGTGACGGGTGGTTGAGACTAACAACTAGCGGCTAAGATTAGTGGTTGTATATAACTTGTGGCTGCGGCTGGTGGCTGCATGTAACCACTTGTATCTACGACTTGTGTCCGCGTCTAGTCATATGTGATTGTGACAAGTGGTTGAGACTAGACTAGCAGTATGTGGCTGCGTCTAACAACTTGTGGCTGCGACCAGTGGCTACATGTACCGTCTTGCATCCACGACTTGTAGCCTCATCTACTCACTTATGACGGGTGGTTGAGACTACTAAAAACTTGCGGTTGTGACTGATGGTTGTGTATAACTTGTTGCTGCAACTAGTGGCTGCATGTAACAACCTGTGTCCACGACTTGTAGCCCCATGTAGTCACTTATGACGGGTGGTTGAGACTACTAAAAACTTGCGGTTGAGACTGATGGTTGTGTATAACTTGTTGTTGCAACTAGTGGCTGCATGTAACAACCTGTGTCCACGACTTGTAGCCCCATGTAGTCACTTATGACGGGTGGTTGAGACTAACAACTAGCAGCTGAGATTACTGGTTGTATATAACTTGTGGCTGCGGCTGGTGGCTGCACGTGACCACTTGTATATACGACTTGTGACAACGTCTAGTCACCCGTAACTGTGACGAGTGGTTGAGACGATCAGCAACCTGTGACTGCGACTAGTGGCTGCGCCTAACCACTTGTGGCTGCGACTGGTGGCTACATGTACTCTCTTGCATCCACGATTTGTAGCCTCATTAAGTCACTTATGACGGGCGGTTGAGACTAACAACTAGCGGCTGTGATCAGCGGTTGTATCTAACTTGTGGCTGCGGCTGGTGGCTGCATGCAACCACTTGTATCTACGACTTGTGGCCGCGTCTAGTCATGTGTGACTGTGATAAGTGGTTGAGACTAGACTAGCAACTTGTGGCTGCGGCTAGTGACTGCGCCTAACAACTTGTGGCTGCGACCAGTGGCTACATGTACTCTCTTGCATCCACGATTTGCAGCCTCATCTAGTCACTTATAACGGGTGGTTGAGACTAACAACTAGCGGCTGAGACTAGTGGTTGTGTATAACTTGTGGCTTTGACTAGTGGCTGCATATAGCCACTTTCGTCCACTACCTGCGACCTCGTCTAGTCACTTGTGACTAGTGGTTGAGTCTAGAAACTTGTGACGAGTGGTTGTATCTAGCAACTTGTGGCAGCGACTAGTGGCTGCATATAGCCACTTGCGTCTACGACTTTTGGTCGTGTCTAGTCACTTGTAACTGTAACTGGTGGCTATGACAGACAACTTGTGCCTGTGACTAGTGGCTGTGTCTAGACACTTGTATCTGCGACTAGTGACCAGGCTAGCCACATGATAACGTTGCTGGTGGCTGCATATAGCTACTTGTCAATGCTACAAGTGGCTACGTACGAGTGACCACTAATGATCGTGCCTTATAGCCATGTCTAGTAGCTTGGCAGACACAAGTCGTTGCCACCGGGCCCCCAGGTTTGGTAGCACTTGAATAAAATCCATTTTTGGTTTGGAACTTCATTTACTACATTTTTTTGTGAAAAAAAAAGTTTCTTAGACTCCCACCAAGAAAATGTTGCCTTATCTTTTCATATTTATGAATCACAAGGTGAAAATATCACGTCACATTCATACACCCTTATGATGTTCATTTAATTGAGTTCAGATCCTGTGAGGTATGAATCTTTTTGATCTCCTGAAGATTAAACGCGACGTACGAGACACCTCGTTAATAGTTCGTCCCTTTTGAAACTTGAAAACGTTTACTTCCACCAGAAAAATATACAGACAGACAGACAGACGTGTGCAATACGTTCACGATTTCTTGTATGTGTGTGTTTGTACATGGATAAGTGTATTTGCATGCACGTGAATATTCTTGAATCGTTTGCTTTTAGGGAAAGTAAGTAATGAGATTCTGGCAAAATGTAACGCTTGTTATACTTTCCCTTGCAAAAATGGTGGTAAATGCTTCCCGATGGCTGAGAGGGACTACGAATGTAACTGTGCTCCAGGTTACCATGGAAAGGATTGCGAATTCATGATCGACGCTTGCTACGGAAACCCGTGTCGTAATGGAGCGTCGTGCAAAGTTCTGGAAGAGGGAAGATTCAGGTAATGGCTTAATTAGTGCGTCAAAAAAGACAAGAAATTTTTTTTTTTTTTGTGTTAAACCGAAATATTAACAGTTTTTATGAATCATATTTCTTTTCCAGTTGCGTATGTTCTCCGGGATTCACCGGTTTACGCTGCGAGGCAAACATAGACGACTGTGCCAATCATAAGTGTCAGAATAACGCCACGTGCGTCGATCAAATCCAGGCGTACCACTGCAAATGCACAAAAGGATTTATGGGTGGGTATTATTCTAAAACGACATTTTACCCTCTTCACGTTCAAGTTTTCGTTTTACAGGCGAATACTGCGAAACAAAAATACCATTCTGCACAAAAGAGTACAACCCTTGTAAAAATGGAGCCAAATGCGTCGATCATTTCACTCATTACACGTGTGAGTGCCTTCCCGGATTCAAAGGGGACAATTGTACCATTAACATTGACGACTGTGAAAATCACATGTGCCAAGTAAGATCATACTAAAATAAAAACTTTTTTCAACTTTAACTATGTATTTCTATTCATCCATAGAACGGAGCCACTTGTGTCGATGGTATAAACGATTACCATTGTAAATGTGCCGGGGATTATACGGGTAAATTCTGCGAAGTGTCTCCCCTCGTGGCCATGATGTACCCCCAAACGTCACCCTGTCAGCACCACGAATGCGTCCATGGGGTTTGTTTCCAACCTTCTGGTTCCAACGATTACATGTGCAAGTGCGCTCCAGGATACTCAGGTACTTATTTTAAACTTTTTTTCGTAGTTTTCTTTCTATTGGTGCCTTTTTAGGTAAACGATGCGAATACCTGACGAGTTTGAGCTTCATACAAAACACGTCCTACATCGAACTGGAGCCCTTAAGAACGAAACCAGAAGCCAATGTCACAATAATTTTTGCCACCACCCAAGAAAATGGCGTCCTCATGTATGATGGCCATCAAGAACACTTAGCTGTCGAACTGTTCAATGGAAGAATTAGAATCAGTTACGACGTCGGAAATTACCCTGTTTCGACGATGTACAGCTTTGAAATGGTATCTGATGGCCAATATCACGTGGCAGAGCTGCTGGCCATCAAGAAGAACTTTACACTGCGTGTGGATCGAGGATTAGCAAGATCAATAATCAACGAAGGAACCAAAGACTTTCTACGACTCACGACTCCGATGTATCTTGGAGGGATTCCACCAGAACCAGGACAAGAAGCTTTCACCTTATGGCATCTCAGGAATTTGACGAGCTTTAATGGTAAGTCATTAATCTTTATTACTAATGAATTATGTGTCTACTACAATTTGGTTTGAAATATTTAGGTTGTATGAAAGAAGTTTGGATAAACCATAAGCAAGTGGATTTTGGAAACGCAGCTACCCAGCATAAGGTCACACCAGGTTGTACGATGATGGAGACGGAAAGAGACGAAAGCCAGCAAGAAGACGAAATGGACACGATGATCGAGGAGCCCGTCAGTCCGATCGATCCATGTGCGAAAAGTCAATGCAAACACGACAGCAAATGCGTGGCCGCCAAAAATGGGGAGTACACGTGCCGATGCAAGCAGGGTTACAAAGGGAAATATTGCGAACAAGGCGAACCAGAATGTAAGTATTATTTTTTTTTTTTTTTTGTAATCTTAGATATAATTCATAATTGCTTTTTTTTAAATTGTTTCAGCGTCAACGTGCCGAAAGGAACAGGTGAGGGAGTACTTCTCAGAACACGGTTGCAGGTCAAGGAAACCCCTCAAAATGGCCAAATGCATAGGAGGATGTGGATCGATGTGCTGCCACGCACGCAAAAGCAAACGTCGCAAAGTAAGTAATATTTTTGAGTTCCAATTAACTACATCCAACACTCCAAATCATTCTCGAAAAAAACTGGAACATTAAAAAACTTTCAATTATAAACTTCTGTCTACTAACATAATGTGTTAAGTGGTCATAATGCCAACAATGACTACCACAAGTGGCGACTAGTAGTGTCTGTCACCATCTTTTCAGCTCAGATATTAGACTCGGCCATCAGTCGCAGCCACAAGTACTTGAATCATCCACTAGTCAAATCAATTACGACAACAACTAGTTGTTGTCACCAGTGGCCCAGAGTAGAAACAGCCACGTGTTCAACTGGTCAACTGTGATGAATACTTTGGCCAATCTTCTTCTAGATCGTTTCTGACCATTCCAAATCATTCTCCACAGATTTGGAACACTCTTGATGAACCAAGTGCATTCTTGAAAATTCTAGAACATTCTAGATGTACTCTCTTGCATCCACGGTTTGTAGCCTCATCTAGTCACTTATGACGGGCGGTTGAGACTAACAACTAGCGGCTGAGATCACTGGTTGTATCTAACTTGTGGCTGCGGCTGGTGGCTGCATGTAACCACTTGTATCTACGACTTGTGGCCGCGTCTAGTCATAAGTGGTTGAGACTAGACTAGCCACATGTGGCTACGGCTAGTGGCTGCGTCTAACAACTTGTGGCTGCGACTAGTGGCTACATGTACTCTCTTCCATCCACGATTTGTAGCCCCATCTAGTCACTTATAACGGGTGGTTGAGACTAACAACTAGCGGCTGAGACTAGTGGTTGTGTATAACTTGTGGCTGTGACTAGTGGCTGCATATAGCCACTTTCGTCCACCACCTGCGGCCTCGTCTAGTCACTTGTGACGAGTGGTTGTATCTAGAAACTTGTGGCTGCGACTAGTGGCTGCATATAGCCACTTGCGTCTACGACTTTTGGTCGTGTCTAGTCACTTGTAACTGTAAGTGGTGGCTATGACAGACAACTTGTGCGTGTGACTAGTGGCTGTGTCTAGACACTTGTATCTACGACTAGTGACCAGGCTAGCCACATGATAACGTTGCTGGTGGCTGCATATAGCTACTTGTCAATGCTACAAGTGGCTACGTACGAGTGACCACTAATGATCGTCCCTTATAGCCATGTCTAGTAGCTTCGCAGACACTAGTCGTTGCCACCGGGCCCTCAGGTGTGGCAGCACTTGAATAAAATCCATTTTTGATTTAGAATTTCATTTACTACATTTTTCTCGCATTCCAAACCATTCTTGAGACACATTGAACATTCTAAAACAATCCAAACCGTCCTCAAATAGTCTGTTACATCTAAAAACATTCTGGAACAGTTTTGCAAATTCAAGAACTTTCTGTAAATGATCTTCCACCCTCTTCTAACCACCGCCACTAAACTCCCATATTATTAAGTGTAACTTTTGGACTAGCACGTCAGTAGTGGGTGGTTACGGATAAAAGTGAGGACCAGATTACCCTTTGCAGTGTTTGATTTTTGATCACATGAACATGATGATGATGATCTGTTTCAGGTTCGTTTGATTTGTAACGACGGTACCCGTTATACCAAAGACATAGACATCATACGCAAATGCGCATGTACAAAGAAATGTTACTGACTGATAAATGCCGCTAATCACAATTCAAACAACACATCAACATTGACCCTTAATGACACAAACTCAGACAATTTCAGTTCAATTTCGTCTCAACTGAGTGATCCAGAACAGCAGCCGTACAAGCTGACGTTCAAAATCAAAAATTCGACAGATCTGGACGCCATCGTCAACGACGCTGCGTCACATCACCACAAACTCGACAACGACGCTACTGACGTCACTGACGATAACGACGTGATCGTATCGAATTTCAATTCGGACGATATCGAGTCTGAAAAATTGTCTCAGATGATTTACAACAGCCAACACGAGTCGTGTATAATATCGGCCTTTTTGTATCTCATAACGATCACCATGTTCGCGTACTTGGTCATATTGTGGATAAAACAGAAGGTCCACACGCGAATGGAGGTCATGCACATGTGGTAGGGGTTTTCGATCGGCATAACTGATATAAATAATAAAATGTTTTTGGGTTTTTTAATGCTTTTGTCCGCGAACTATAGAATGCGAAAATACAACCGGAAGAATGAAAAACACTAAACAGATAATACGTTCGAATTTTTGACCATTATCAGGGTATTTTTTTATACAAACACCGACTGACGTGTAGTTTATAGCAAACAGATAAATTAATAACGGTTTTCTTTTTTATTCTAATATATTAAAAATAAATGAAATAATAAAGTACACTTCACCTTTTGATGGTCAAACATTTATCTATTTAAATTTTTTACCATTAAAAGTTAAGGTACGTTCTAATTTACCTAACACTAACGATAAGCTAAGGAAGTAGGGAAAGCCCCACTTTGGGCGCCATATTTAATATTAGTAAGCTCAGGCAAATTTCGTTGTATATCTTATCGTTTCGTAAACTATCAAATCTTCACTACACCCTAAAATTATACAGCAATATTGTCTTTTAATTACTTTGAGCCACCCTGTATACTGAAGCCAACCAAAAGTTTCTAAATGAATAAAAACGAGCCCAAATAACTTTCACGTATTATTATTGATTATAAGACGTTACTAACCGTAAGAAGAAAAATGATTTTTTGTGTAATGCCCTCGATAAAACCCACCCCCTACCATAAAAACGGTCAGTTGTCAAAGCTTTTCCTCCCCAAGCTATATTTGTTAGAATTGTGACTAGCGGCAGAGATATAAAAGTTATCAATTATACTATAGTACATAGTTTAATGTGTAAAACAACAGTACTATTACTACTACCCCTAATATTGTACGTTCAACGTCTCTATTTCGAAAACAAATTAATTTATTTAATATATGTTATTATTTTTACTTTTACAACTCTTTCTATATTTACATATTATTATATGTATAACGCACTTTTTTTTTATTGTAAATTATTTTATTGTTAAGTTATCACTGCCCCCTCTCGTCCCTATTTCTTTTTTTATTTTTGTACATACCGTATATTCATCCGTAGACCGAAGAATAAACTAATTATTATTGTATAACAAATAATAATATTATTAATAATAACAATAATAATAATGTAATATTATAGAATATATTTTCTTGGCAGCTCTAAACGAACTGAATTGTTACCAAGTATTGATTATTACTATAATTAATTTAATTATTAAATACATATGTCTTTTTTGGGGGTGCGATCTGTTTAAGCAACCAACTACAATAAATGTAATTCACCCCTAACTTCATGTCTAATCGTAAAATAGAATTCATTTCGGTGTAATACAGGGAATTCCCCTATTTTCAAGTACCAAATTTCTATAGTCAGTTTACACCTTTTTTCCCAAATTTCGAATATTCTTTTATAATTTCTTTTCTTGAATTGAAGTTTAAAAAATTACAGTAGATTCATAGTTTTAAGGTTGTACAGGAAGGAAGCACTTGGGTGCGAATTTGTTTTCAAAAAATTAAATTTTTTTGATAATTATTTTGAAAACGAGTTCGTACAAATGGTCGCTTCCTTATCTATTCACTGTGTATATTTAACTGAAGAAACAGTATTGCTCATGTGTCATATAAAACGGGATTTTTCATTTTTACTTAACTTAAGTAACGATGCCTGTAATTAAGACTTTGTGACAAAAAACTGCTTTGCGCCTAATTATTTTAATTTATAACAGATTTTGTGTATAAAATATATTGATTTCATTAGCGTTTTATTTCACGAAATTTTCCACACACGTTAAAAAAACTTTTAAAAGCTAATTTATATCGTTCGATAATAAGTAAATAAATAAACATAAGTGCGTTTGTAAGTTTAAAAAAAGATTTTTCTAATAGTTGTACTTCTGTGGCAAAGTATTTAAGACACCCTGTACATATTATATCTAGGTACTTTACATAATATAAATCATATACTGCCCTCTTCCAGTCAGAAGCTGCACTACACCTCAAACCAGCAAAGAAAGTTTCGTGTTCGAAGTTTTGGCTTCTACTGGAATGATGGCAGCACCATGTACATTTCTCAAAAGTTTTAATTATTTTATCATAAATTAATAAATTAGCACTATTTTCAGACAAATTATATTAAACATAATAGCTACAAACAATAAACAAGACATATTAGTGCTAAATAAATAATTTAAAAGATAATTTAAGTAAAATAGATAATCTATGGTTGCATGAACCGTCATGCTCGAGGGCATTAGAAAGAGAAAGGAAATGAACTGTCAAAGTCATTTTTACGGTTATCGTAGTTAATAGTGTAGTTTTTATATTTTTTTATTACAAATTCGTGACTATGTTAATAAATTTTAACGTTTCTTTGTTCACTATGTTCAATAGGACGAGTATACCTGTGACATAAGTGTGTTACCGCGAATCAAGTGATATTTTTATCGTTATGTTTATGTTTGGGATGATTCCAACTAACTTTGCTTTTATTTTGTGATCTAATAAGGAACTGATTTCAACTAAAAACTAAATCCAAAATGGGACAGACGGTCAGCGGTATTCCTGGTAAGTCTATTTTTTAACTGAACATGCATTTATTATGTTTCTTATCAGCTTTTGTCTAATTGAGGTTATGTAGGTTATATTACTTTTATTAAAACCTTCTCATTTTCTGGCAGACAGCTATTGCTATTTTATTACATAAATAACAGACATGTACTATATATTTACTTTATCTTAACATACTAAGCAACGAAATGTTTTTGTCTTACAAAATTAATTCATCAGAGGGTCGTTGATTCATTACTATTTTCTTAGTGATAAGGACTTTGTTTTGATAAATACCTAGCTTATTTGTAAAGTTTTATATACCTACCTATTAGTATTTTTATGATGTTCAAGTACCTATATGAATTCCAAAAAAGTGGGTAGGTAGGTACGTGGGTATAATAAATTAATTCTATTCTTGTCTCATGTATAAACTGTTAATACATAAGAATTACGTTATTTTGGTTTAATTCTGATAAACAGTGCTACCGGAAAATGTATTTAACATATCAATTAATTAACAGAATTCAGATTTTATTACGCCAGTTGATTAAAGATTTTATTTGTTGCAACATTTTCAATTGCTCGTGAAGATTACTTGTATATGAATATTTAATTTGCTTCGAATTAGATATACATATCTAATTTACTTAATCCTAATTACTGATAAGCTTCTTTGAGTCGTTTTTAATTTTAACGCCGCAGTTTTCTGGATTGCATACTGTCTCGTATTTCTCTTTATTTACATTTATATTCATTCCTATTGAAGTGAATGATCGTGGGTTTTTAACAAGAGATTAAGCTACTTATTAGATGTCAGTAAACATGAGTTTCTTTCTTCATCTGCCAGTCAATGATCTGAGATTTGGTTTATATCATCAATTAGGGTTGTAAACAGCAGCGAGGTAAAAATAAAGTGCTTGCTTCCGGATTCCCACGTATTTCTTATAAACATACTTGCACGTTATACCGTTACATCTATCGTGGCAGAAATTTAAACAATATCTTTATAAAAATGTTTATTTATTATGAAACGAATTTATTTAATTGAGTAAATGAACAGGTCAAAAATCTCTGTGGAGTTAATTTGGAGCTGAGATTTGTAAAGATTTCATTAAAAAAAAATTGGATGGTCAAATTTTGACCACAAGCAATAATTCTATTAAAATTTATAAGATAATGTACCATCCAATGGTATAATAAGACATATTGGCTTGACACCCACTATAATATCTCTTAATAAATGCGACGCCTATTTTTAACCCGTTAAATAATTAATTTATTCTCTAATTTCATCAAGCGATTAAACAAGTAATCGTGTTCTCCTCCTACACGCAAAGACACCCACGTATGTACACAAATTTAATATTCATTTTACACCATTTCGTTGTCATATGAATCGAGAAGGAGGCTGAGGTTGACACCACAGGTCACGACCTCTGACTTCGTCTTTTCAATTGGATAATTTAAGCAGCCATTATTGTTTGCAAGAAACCCAGTCACATTTGCTTGTTATGAGGGTCTTATTTCTTTGCTCATTTCCTGTTAATGTATGTACCTACAACTAACTAAGTAGGTACATATGCAGTAGCCCTTCTTTGTCTTCCCTCATGGTAAAAGGCTTCTTCCTTGAAGGAGTTGAAGACTTAATGAACAGTTATGCTACATACTTTCCTACATCTGCATAAAATCAGGATCTCCTTTACTATCGTATGATCACATTTACCCATATATAATTATAGATCATTTTAGAATATTATCTAAAACATTGTATGGACTTTTGGATTACTTCAGATTCATTCACAATTTTCCAAATTAATACTTTTCAAAAAATCTGGAATGCTTAAGGTCATACTCGATATAATTCCAGATCCTGTTGGACTGTTGTAGAACATTGTCTTATATTTTTGAGTATTCTGGAAATTTTAAAATCATTCTCGAACATTCTAAATCATTCTTGATAATTCCAGATCTTGTTGCAATGTTGTAGAACGTTTTCTAACATTTTCGAATATTCTGGAATATTGTAGATCGTTCTGAATAAATTTTCGAACATTCTGAAGCGTTTTAGATCATTCTCGAACATTGTCAATCGTTCTCGAATATTTTAAGTTATTGTCGAACATCCTAAATCATCCTTAATTAGTCCAGGTCCTTTTTGAATGTTGTAGAACATTGTCTAACATTTTAGAATATCCTGAAAAGTTTTTAAAACCATTCTCGAACATTGTAAATCGTTCTCGAATATTTTAAGTTATTGTCGAACATACTAAATTATCCTTGATTAGTCCAGGTCCTTTTTGAAAGGTGTAGAACATTGTCTAACATTTTCGAATATCCTGAAAAGTTTTTAAAACCATTCTCGAACATTGTAAATCGTTCTCGAATATTTTAAGTTATTGTCGAACATTCTAAATCATTTTTGATAATTCCAGATCCTGTTGGAATGTTGTAGAACATTGTCTAACATTTTTGAATATTCTGGAATGCTTTTAAGAACATTCTCGAACATTGTAGATCATTATCGAATATTTTAAGTCGTTGTCAAATATTCTAAATTATTCTGGATACATTTCGAACATTCTGAAGCGTTTTAGATAATTCTCGAACAGTCTGGAATATTTTAGAACATTCTAAAACATCGTGGGACATTTCTGCAAATTCTAAAGAAATGGGCCACTTACCCAGGGTGGCAGTAGGTGATCTTGGACGATCATTGAACTGTCCATTTGCTTTTTTTTTTTTTAAATAATACCAATAAATAACAACTTTACAGAAACATATTAGAACTTAATATGAAATGAGATTTTGAAAATAATATTCGTAGGTTTACATTTTTTACATCAGGGTAATTTTTGCTTTACTTTCCCCATTGCGCTTTTATTTTTAGATTTCTTAATTTGACATAAACTTAAAATTTACTGTTATGGTAGACACTGCGGGTATAATTTTTATTAAATCGGAAATTAATTTCCTCTTTGAAATTACCAAACGCCAGAAATAGAGGCTCGATTAATGGGTACGGCATTAAAAATTAAAAATCTAATTATTTATATACCGGATTAAAGTCATCGATTACAGACCCGCGTACGAAGGGAACTATTAAAGGGTTGCAGAAAATCTTTTGCCTTGCTTACAAAAATTAAATATTTTAATTTATATAAATCATATTTTGGACACTAGTCTCGTCTGTGGTCAAAATTTGACCATTCAAATCATTAAATTGTCACTAAATGTTTCCCCAATTCACCCCAATTTTTAAAAATGTTTTTGACCATTTATTTAAATGGTTAATAATAATTATATAAAATAGACTTAATTTATTTTTAATGAAGAGTAAGTACCAAAAGTTCCTTGTAAAGAATAATTTTCGAAAATTTATTAATTTTGTGATGGGCAAACATCGCCTACCATATGCGTGTTGCGGACGTTCACCCTAAAATGATGGGGCGATGAGGCCACCCTATAGGTACTAGCCTCCCCCATAGTTGGACCTTAGCTTCCTTCCTTCCTTCCTTCCTTTCTTTATCCGACCGCTTTCTAGCATCGGCATCTGCCTATAAACCACCCGTTCAACCCCATAAAATATTATCCATTAACGTTATTTATTCAAAGAATAATATACAGGATGATAAAAATATACCTCCAAATTTAATATATTTGTGGTACAATTATCCAAAAAAATATTATTATTAAACAAATACCTAATCGCCACTCAAGGAGTTAGAAACTTTTCTTTGCAGAATTTTGAGTTTTTATTTATTTTTCGTATGTATATATTGGACAAAGTAGTCAATCTTTGAAAATAAGAATCAAATACTTACTATCAATTTAGAATATCTAAACATTAATTTTAATTTGTTTCAATATAATTTTTATTATATTTATTATATTATCGATATTGATTATTAAGTGATTCAGACAATTACCACCCTGTAGATTAGTTTATATGGAGATACATTTAGATCATTTTATGAAAAGACCCCATTGCAAACAGTGTGCGGGTTTCCCCTTGAAATCGTCTGCTGTGGTCACCTGATGATATTCATTCGTCCCCCAGTTTTCGAGATCTCACCCCCCGATGTTGTGTAGAAAAATTTCGACCATCATCACGCTGCACTTATATCGAATGGCAGAAGCACTTTCACCTGGAAGTGCCACATTGTTGCAAACAAAAGATCAAATTTGGTCTGGGGTCTGTTTGAATTCAATAACCCGTTCAATTTTAGGTTTCATCTGTCCACAAAAGCTGTATTTTATTTTCGAGATTTCAAATTTTGAAAAAAGAAAGAGCAGAGCAAATTATTTATTCTAATTGTTAATTATGGAGCATCACAATTTTCTATAATTACGTCTTAAGTATTATTTTTATATACACGAGAATAGCGGAAACGGATTTCCGGAAACATTACTGATCAGTGAATAGAGAAATGAGGTAAAGTCGAACTTTAATATAAAGAAAACAACCGGGTGATTGACTCTGATACCACGAAAATCGTATTATTTTCAATAACAATCTGCAGTTTATTAACTAAATTTAATTTGTCCTTGTACACTTATAAAATTAACGGTGACGTTTATTTTTGTAACTCATCATCCTGTTATTTAGAGCTTTTTGATTTTATGCAAAGTGATTTTGTTGTTTTATCCAAATCTGAGCCATTATTTTTAGAATTTCGTTTTAAGAAAAACAGATCATGATGACTAATCACTGGATGCATGTGAATTGACTTCTTTTTTCTCATCTGAAGGTGGCGTTATGTTCTTTCCAAATCGTCAATGTTTTTACCCTTATCTTTTGGCCAGTTCCTTATTTGTGATGAGGTGGTTCTTGTGCTCCTTCATTCTGTTGCTGAAGTGTGGCCCTGTTTGTCCACACGTTCGTAGGATTTTGTACGTTAACATCAGATCTTTCTGATGCAGTTTTCTTGAACTCTCATAGATGGCGATAGGTTAGTGTTCCTATTTTCCATCGTGGTTTTGTGGGTTTTAGTTGATGGTGTGTTCCATTAATTTCCTTATGAACCCAATGTCCATTTCTTCACGAAGTTGTTCCAGTTCATTTATGATTTTTACTCGAAGAACTCTCACTGTTGATGACCGTTTTATGATGGGATTCTGGACTTTTTCATTGGCCTCATTTTTTCTTAAGAAATCAGGAACTCTAACCTAAGGTATCAAAAAGGAAGCCACTTCAACCCTTAGCTGTATAAACTACCCAATTGTGATGATATTTCATCTAAGTCATATCTTGCTTTTGATAAATGGGATCTTCCACCGCAGCATTCCACTCACATGGTGCTAAGTGCCATGGCACACGTTTGCCACGTGCCCCTGCGGGTAATCATTATTAGCCACCCAAATTAAGTGGGTACATAAATATGGTAGATCGACAATATGGTTCGGAAATTACAACAACGTCTACTGTGCTCATGGTAATGGTTGCTGTTGTTGATGATGATGGTAGTGGTGATGGTGGTGGGTCAGTTTCCTTTAATTTGAACCATCTACACACATGCACACGTACACATACCTCATCACATATACGTATTCGTGTGTGCCACTTAATTTATTGTAAGTTGGTAAGACGCATCTACAGGTGCCGCCATTAAGATTGTTATCGATCACCGGTTGCCATTAAAGGATTAAAGCGAAGTTTTTTTCTGCCTTTGTTCCTTGCACATGCGCGCGTAATAATAGCAATAATTATAACAAAAATAATAGGTATTGGATAATTACTGTTTAAAAATTGACGTATGCTCAGGTTACGTACGCCAGTTTTTTTATAATGGGAATTTTGGAGCTGCCCATCTCATTCTTTACCAATTACACTTGGAGTCATTTTGGAAAAGAAAGTGTTGAGGTGGTACTCATACTTGGCCTTTTTTTATGGCAGATTAAGTGGGTGAAAATAAAACTCAGTAACTTTTTCCAAACAGATAGCAAAAGGTCTATGGTCTGTTCAAAGTTTTTGACTGGAGTTCCAAAACCTAGAGCTCTCAAATTAGCTTCAAGTGACTATTGGTGACTTGAACCATACGCTTTGGAACAAGAAGCTTCAACAGGCCATACGTTAATTAAAGTACCATGAAAGGAAATTTTTACTTCTTAGCCTATAGTATCACGCACAAAATTCTACTGGATTATCAGATCTTGATGATTCTTCTACTATTCGATAGAGATCACTTCTATTATTGTCTCATAAAAATTTGAAACAAGAATTCCACCCCTAGCCTTAGTAAAATAGGGGAGAGACTGTTGATCCATTGAATTTTTACTACTTAGCCTATAGTATCACGCACAAAATTCTACTGGATTATCAGATCTGGATGATTCTTCTACTATTCGATAGAGATCACTTCTATTATTGTCTCATAAAAATTTGAAACGAGAATTCCACCCCTAGCCTTAGTAAAATAGGGGAGAGACTGTTGAACCATTGAATTTTTACCTATTAGCCGATAATATCACGCACAAAATTCTACTGGATTATCAGATCTGGATGATTCTTCTACTATTCGATAGAGATCACTTCTATTATTGTCTCATAAAAATTTGAAACAAGAATTCCACCCCTAGCCTTAGTAAAATAGGGGAGAGACTGTTGATCCATTGAATTTCTACCTGTTAGCCGATAATATCACGCACAAAATTCTACTCGATTATCAGATCTGGATGATTCTTCCACTATTCGATAGAGATCACTTCTATTATTGTCTCATAAAAATTTGAAACAAGAATTACACCCCTAGCCTTAGTAAAATAGGGGAGAGACTGTTGAACCATTGAATTTTTACCTATTAGCCGATAATATCACGCACAAAATTCTACTGGATTTTCAGATCTGGATGATTCTTCTACTATTCGATAGAGATCACTTCTATTATTGTCTCATAAAAATTTGAAACGAGAATTACACCCCTAGCCTTAGTAAAATAGGGGAGAGACTGTTGATCCATTGAATTTTTACCTATTAGCCGATAATATCACGCACAAAATTCTACTGGATTATCAGATCTGGATGATTCTTCTACTATTCGATAGAGTTTACTTCTAGTTTTGTCTCATAAAAATTTGAAACAAGAATCACACCCCTAGCCTTAGTAAAATAGGGGAGAGACTGTTGATCCATTGAATTTCTACCTGTTAGCCGATAATATCACGCACAAAATTCTACTCGATTATCAGATCTGGATGATTCTTCCACTATTCGATAGAGATCACTTCTATTATTGTCTCATAAAAATTTGAAACAAGAATTCCACCCCTAGCCTTAGTAAAATAGGGGAGAGACTGTTGAACCATTGAATTTTTACCTATTAGCCGATAATATCACGCACAAAATTCAACTGGATTATCAGATCTGGATGATTCTTTTTTTATTCGATAGAGTTTACTTCTAGTTTTGTCTCATAAAAATTTGAAACAAGAATTCCACCCCTAGCCTTAGTAAAATAGGGGAGAGACTGTTGATCCATTGAATTTTTACTTCTTAGCCTATAGTATCACGCACAAAATTCTACTGGATTATCAGATCTGGATGATTCTTCTACTATTCGATAGAGATCACTTCTATTATTGTCTCAGAAAAATTTGAAACAAGAATTCCACCCCTAGCCTTAGTAAAATAGGGGTGAGACTGTTGAACCTTTGAATTTTTACCTATTAGCCGATAATATCACGCACAAAATTCTACTGGATTATCAGATCTGGATGATTCTTTTTTTATTCGATAGAGTTTACTTCTAGTTTTGTCTCATAAAAATTTGAAACAGGAATTCCACCCTTAGGCTTAGTAAAATAGAGGAGAGACTGTTGATCCATTGAATTTTTACTTCTTAGCCTATAGTATCACGCACAAAATTCTACTGGATTATCAGATCTGGATGATTCTTCTACTATTCGATAGAGATCACTTCTATTATTGTCTCAGAAAAATTTGAAACAAGAATTCCACCCCTAGCCTTAGTAAAATAGGGGTGAGACTGTTGAACCTTTGAATTTTTACCTATAAGCCGATAATATCACGCACAAAATTCTACTGGATTATCAGATCTGGGTGATTCTTCTACTATTCGATAGACATCACTTCTATTATTGTCTCATAAAAATTTGAAACAAGAATTCCACCCCTAGCCTTAGTAAAATAGGGGAGAGACTGTTGATCCATTGAATTTTTACCTATTAGCCGATAATATCACGCACAAAATTCTACTGGATTATCAGATCTGGATGATTCTTCTACTATTCGATAGAGATCACTTCTAATATTGTCTCATAAAAATTTGAAACAATAATTCCACCCCTAGCCTTAGTAAAATAGGGGAGAGACTGTTGATCCATTGAATTTTTACCTGTTAGCCGATAATATCACGCGCAAAATTCTGCTGGATTATCAGATCTGGATGATTCTTTTTTTATTCGATAGAGTTTACTTCTAGTTTTGTCTCATAAAAATTTGAAACAGGAATTCCACCCTTAGGCTTAGTAAAATAGAGGAGAGACTGTTGATCCATTGAATTTTTACCTATTAGCCGATAATATCAAGCACAAAATTCTACTGGATTATCAGATCTGGATGATTCTTCTACTATTCGATAGAGATCACTTCTATTATTGTCTCATAAAAATTTTAAACAAGAATTACACCCCTAGCCTTAGTAAAATAGGGGAGAGACTGTTGATCCGTTGAATTTTTACCTATTAGCCGATAATATCACGCACAAAATTCTACTGGATTATCAGATCTGGATGATTCTTCTACTATTCGATAGAGATCACTTCTATTATTGTCTCATAAAAATTTGAAACAAGAATTCCACCCCTAGCCTTAGTAAAATAGGGGAGAGACTGTTGATCCATTGAATTTTTACCTATTAGCCGATAATATCACGCACAAAATTCTACTGGATTATCAGATCTGGATGATTCTTCTACTATTCGATAGAGTTTACTTCTAGTTTTGTCTCATAAAAATTTGAAACAAGAATCACACCCCTAGCCTTAGTCAAATAGGGGAGAGGCTGTTGAACCATTGAATTTTTACTTCTTAGCCTATAGTGTCACGCACAAAATTCTACTGGATTATCAGATCTGGATGATTCTTCTACTATTCGATAGAGATCACTTCTATTATTGTCTCATAAAAATGTGAAACAGGAATTCCACCCTTAGGCTTAGTAAAATAGAGGAGAGACTGTTGATCCATTGAATTTTTACTTCTTAGCCTATAGTATCACGCACAAAATTCTACTGGATTATCAGATCTGGATGATTCTTCTACTATTCGATAGAGATCACTTCTATTATTGTCTCATAAAAATTTGAAACAAGAATTCCACCCCTAGCCTTAGTAAAATAGGGGAGAGACTGATGATCCATTGAATTTTTACCTTTTAGCCGATAATATCACGCGCAAAATTCTACTGGATTATCAGATCTGGATGATTCTTTTTTTATTCGATAGAGTTTACTTCTAGTTTTGTCTCATAAAAATTTGAAACAGGAATTCCACCCTTAGGCTTAGTAAAATAGAGGAGAGACTGTTGATCCATTGAATTTTTACTTCTTAGCCTATAGTATCACGCACAAAATTCTACTGGATTATCAGATCTGGGTGATTCTTCTACTATTCGATAGACATCACTTCTATTATTGTCTCATAAAAATTTGAAACAAGAATTCCACCCCTAGCCTTAGTAAAATAGGGGAGAGACTGTTGATCCATTGAATTTTTACCTATTAGCCGATAATATCACGCACAAAATTCTACTGGATTATCAGATCTGGATGATTCTTCTACTATTCGATAGAGTTTACTTCTAGTTTTGTCTCATAAAAATTTGAAACAGGAATTCCACCCTTAGGCTTAGTAAAATAGAGGAGAGACTGTTGATCCATTGAATTTTTACTTCTTAGCCTATAGTATCACGCACAAAATTCTACTGGATTATCAGATCTGGATGATTCTTCTACTATTCGATAGAGATCACTTCTATTATTGTCTCAGAAAAATTTGAAACAAGAATTCCACCCCTAGCCTTAGTAAAATAGGGGTGAGACTGTTGAACCTTTGAATTTTTACCTATAAGCCGATAATATCACGCACAAAATTCTACTGGATTATCAGATCTGGATGATTCTTTTTTTATTCGATAGAGTTTACTTCTAGTTTTGTCTCATAAAAATTTGAAACAAGAATTCCACCCCTAGCCTTAGTAAAATAGGGGAGAGACTGTTGATCCATTGAATTTTTACCTATTAGCCGATAATATCACGCACAAAATTCTACTGGATTATCAGATCTGGATGATTCTTCTACTATTCGATAGAGATCACTTCTATTATTGTCTCATAAAAATTTGAAACAAGAATTCCACCCCTAGCCTTAGTAAAATAGGGGAGAGACTGTTGATCCATTGAATTTTTACCTGTTAGCCGATAATATCACGCGCAAAATTCTGCTGGATTATCAGATCTGGATGATTCTTTTTTTATTCGATAGAGTTTACTTCTAGTTTTGTCTCATAAAAATTTGAAACAGGAATTCCACCCTTAGGCTTAGTAAAATAGAGGAGAGACTGTTGATCCATTGAATTTTTACCTATTAGCCGATAATATCAAGCACAAAATTCTACTGGATTATCAGATCTGGATGATTCTTCTACTATTCGATAGAGATCACTTCTATTATTGTCTCATAAAAATTTGAAACAAGAATTCCACCCCTAGCCTTAGTAAAATAGGGGAGAGACTGTTGATCCATTGAATTTTTACTTCTTAGCCTATAGTATCACGCACAAAATTCTACTGGATTATCAGATCTGGGTGATTCTTCTACTATTCGATAGAGATCACTTCTATTATTGTCTCATAAAAATTTGAAACAAGAATTCCACCCCTAGCCTTAGTAAAATAGGGGAGAGACTGTTGATCCATTGAATTTTTACCTATTAGCCGATAATATCACGCACAAAATTCTACTGGATTATCAGATCTGGATGATTCTTTTTTTATTCGATAGAGTTTACTTCTAGTTTTGTCTCATAAAAATTTGAAACAGGAATTCCATCCTTAGGCTTAGTAAAATAGAGGAGAGACTGTTGATCCATTGAATTTTTACTTCTTAGCCTATAGTATCACGCACAAAATTCTACTGGGTTATCAGATTTGGTTGATTACTGACGCTCCTAAGGAAACATTGCTTCAATAGTGTATCTTAGGACTATGATAATAGTTCTTTAAAAGAATGGAAGGCATTTAAGAAATCTCTTCAAGTTTTTGACTTGAGCTTCTAAATCTGGAGTTTTCCATTTGGATTCAAACTGGAGATTCTTTATACCAAATAAAGATACCTGAAGGGGCTTTTGATGACTTGAACCATAAGCTTTGGAACAGGAAGCTTCAACGGGCCATACATTAAAACTAAAATTAAAGTACGATGAAAGGTCAGAAGGGTTTAAAAACTTCAGGAAGGTGCAGATGTACATTTCGAAATGGATCGATCACTGGCTACTAGGACTGACGCTCCTAAGGAAGCTGCTTTAAAAGTGTAACTCTGGACTATGATAACAGTTCTTCAATTTAATGGAGGAAATCTTTTTAAGTTTTCGGCAGGAGTTTCAAAAACTGGATCCTTCCAATTGGACTCAAATGAGATACTCCTTATAGTAGATGAAGATACCTGAAGGAGCTTTTGATGACTTGAACCATAAGAACTGTATACACTCTTTTGTCTTTGGAATTGAGGTTTCAATAGAGCATTTATTAAAACAACAATTAAATTTTGGCTTCAAGAATTTGTAGTTGCAACTTCAAAAATGGGTCACTGATCACTAGAAGTAACGTTCCTAAGGAATCTTAATAACAGTTCTTCAAAAGAATCCAGTGTTTTTGGAAAACCGTTCCAGTGGAATTCTTAAGAAGGATAGTCCTCAAAATTTGGGCGACAACATCCTGGGTACTTACGGTATGGAAATCGGTGGTGGTCCTTGACAACAGTTGATGTAGTTGTTATGGTCGTGTTTTTACCTTGTAATCGGTCACCCTTTTAGCAAGAATCAGATTCTGCTAATGCCCTTTAGTGTGGCCGCCAGCTGCCGGACACGTACGCGTCTGCGGCGTTATTAATACACGCACACAGGCATAATTGCACGCGTATTGTCGTCGTGTTTTGCGAATGTTTGCAAGACGTGAGTGGTGGCGAGGGCATACATAATAAACGCTGTTGCCATGTGTGTTTTATTGCGAATCTGCAGCTCCCGTTACGCGGACAATAACAACAAGAAACAACCACATCGCAGCAGCAGTAGAAGAACATGAAGAAGAAGAAGACGCCCGACTAACATATGTGTGCATACAATAAAATAAAGCGATATGCAAAATGCGAGGGTAACAACCACCCCCGTCTCGTGGAGACCAGACCAGGAGGTGGTCTGGGCAGACGTAAGAAGAGTAACCCCCGCTGCACAAAGGCGAAAAAGAAAAAGAAGTCACTTTTGTCGTCGTTTTGCTCCCGAAACGTGCACCTTATTATATTGTCGCACGCTTATAATAAATGCACCCTTTTGTGAACGGAAACCGTTTTCGATTGCGTCGCATTCATACGATAAAAGGGTACGGACAGACGACTGCGACTTCAGAAATGAAAAGGTGGAGTCACTGATACAGAGTGCAAGCAAAATCAGACCAAGCACTTCACTTATTGTTCGTTCATATCAGCTGAAAAACCACCGACACGACATATGCATGTATGTTCGTGTATTTTTTTTCATAGTTACCCCGTTACCACGACCAGACCAGACTTCGCATTGCGGGGGATGCACCAAATTCAGTGGAGGTCAGCATATGTTTCTAAAAAATCAAGACGGTGCAAAATATCAAAAATCTGTGAAGAGCGCTCATACTCATAGTTTCTCCTTATGTCACAAACGATGCCCCAGCACGAAGGGGAGGTTTATGAGACCTATTTTGCTCTCGCTGTTAATCAACAGTACGTCGATTATCTCATTCCTTATGATCAGGAATGTTCAAATATCTTTTAGTGGTGATTTTCAAATTTAGAAACCCCTCTGCACCTCCTCAAACGATGAATTTTGAAAAATGTTACTGTGTCAGTTCTGTGAGGAGTCCCTGTGAAAAAGTCTAAGAGTCAAGAAAGGTCTTATGGAATGTCAGTGGCTTTTAAGTCAGTAACCCTTGTTTTACCCCTTTAGGAGTTTTAAATTGAATAAAAATTGTATAGTAGAGGATGCAGCTGTTGGATAAGGAACCTTTGTGCAAAATCTCAATCTTTCTGACTCATTGGTTTGGATTGTGCCATCATTGAGATACGAGACCTCATCAAACTTCTCTTAGGGGTTGAATTAAAAAAAAAAATGCATTCCTTGTGCTCTTCTTCCTTGTATAGTGAACCTCTGTACTAAATGTCAAGTCTCTATAGACCCAAGGGTTGGTATAATCAGTCAGTCAGTTTCCATATCCTTTCCTGCCCTTCCTTCCATCACTTTTTATTTCTATTTACAGTATTTTCATGACACCATATTTCAAAAAAGCCTTCCAACGTTTCCATTCCATTTATCAGTTCACCATCCACGTTTTACACCCTTACAGAGCTAATCTTCATACGTGGTCATTTACCCTTTTGCAGATTGATCCACCCTGCGCCAATATTTGTTTCGATCACCATCATCATCAAAAATCCTCTTCCATTAAGTATTTTTTTTCGCTCCTTTTTACACAATTAGACAATATAGGTACCTACATAAGTACATGTGTAAAATTTGGGTGCATTAACCCTTCGTTGGTACGATTACATTAACGAATCGATTTTCGAATTTCATCTTAATGCCTTTAGTACATGGAATAGTTAATTTGAGGAAGAAGAAAGAGGATAAAGTTCTTGGTCGCCTTCCACCTGCTTCCCTTAAGCTGTTGCTCTGTGACGACAGGTGAAACAGTTACAGAACACAGATGAATAAAAGCGGGTGCAACATGTGTTCATGATACTTGCGTGTATTTTTGATCCTATACCTATTTGCTTCAATGTTAGTGATGCAGATTTTCTTAGAACAGTTAGAAAATTGTTGGACGCCTTATTTGATACTAGAGGGGGTGGAAGATTGTAATTTTGAGGTTAGAAGTCAGGTGTAAACTTATTTATTTCTTTCTGGGTTTCTTTGGTGGATATAGCAGGCATCTTCATGAATTCTCATTGAGTAACAAATGTAAATTGTAATGGCTGAAAAGCTAAAATTGATTATGAATAAAGATACTGTTGAGAAGTTCCGACAGAAACCTAATTGTGAATGTTGTAATTTTATTACAGCATCCTTTTCGTCCATTATTTGCTAAAGATGTTATCGCAGATATTAATTTTAAACAGAATTAATAAGGCATTTCCTTACGAGGCATTGCAAGCGTCAAATGATTAACATTTCGTGTTTGTCCTGTCTTCTTGTCTTTTATTTCTTTTTTTTTTTTTTTTTAATGTTGTCGATCCATTGGAACATTTATTAATGTGTCCAGCTGTCGCTAATAAATGCTTGGACTTTAGGTCTGCAGAGCAACCATGAGATGTGTGTCGTCCATTTGTTCTCAGATGTAGGCACTGAAAGGGCAGGTGAAAAAGTAACTTGTATGCCCACATTTAATAAACATTACCGCTGTGGCGAATACACTTATTATTTATTAAACTCGTACATGGGGGCAATTCAGGTTGAGAAAGAATTCCCTGTAAATATATTTCAAAAAGAAAAAAGAAATTGGCACTAGAAGTGAAATCTTAAAAAACTTAAAGCTATAAAATAACAGTGGTTTGTTTGAATTTTTAAATTATCTAATTGTAATTTCAAAAATACATTAGTTGGTAATTTCCCTGTAGATTGCAATGTATTCGTGTATATACGTATGCAAGACCTCTATGCGTCTGTATTGGTAACGCGATCCACAAATTACTGAAAATTCCATAACGCACCTAAAGAAGTTTTCACTTCAAATAATTGTAAGTCGTAATAACGTCTATTTTTTTTAAGTAAAAAAGAATAGGATATTAAATGGTCAATTTTTTTTTGAGATGGTAAATATATGTTAGACTTCTGAAAAAGAACTGTCTGGATTTGTTTAACATTTGGCATCCAGAAACCGCGTGAGAGATCAAAGACTTTTTTCTGGAGGATTTTTTAATAGATTTGAAACTATCACTTTGGTTTTCGTTTGAAGTCGTGTTGACATTGTTTGTGTTAAAAGGAATTAAAACGATGTTCTCGTTAGTTAACTCGGCCTGCAGCGGCCTGTTTACCATCATAAATTCACGTTTATTACAATCGATTTTATCGATTGCACCAGTTCAAACTGTGAAATTGTTTGGCAGCAAACAGTTATAAAAAATGCATATATTTCTGGCTCTATAATTTCAAATACACATTCCATACATTGATTTCATATCTGTGGCATGCAATATGTGCAATTAGTAATTAAATTTTAACAAACAGTTTTCTGGATTCCTGTACCTAATTTTAATTCAAGACACAAAAGCTTCTAAATCTTTAAAAATGTCTTGTATTTCTCTTCAATGTGTATGTGTACCAACGCGATAATGACATCGTTTAGTAGTTGTGTTGTTGATTCCTTTTAAATATTGGGTTCATGTTTTATTTGTTATTTTTAGATCAGATAACGAACCATAGGTTATGCGGTAGTAGGTGTGGGTTCGTGTAAATGTACACGTCCACGCCTACACCATCTAACCTACATAGTACGCTAGTATAAATATAAACAATTCCTCGTCAACCGTTCCTTAATCTCATCTAACATAAACAGTCCATGATCGCAAGATTAATTAAACACAACAATACAAGTACTAGTGATGTCATTATCGCGTTGGTACACATTCACATTGAAGACAAATACAAGATATTTCGGACGTCCAAGTGGTGTCCAGATGCTGTGCAATAAATAAAGAGTAGGTAGGTACCACGTAGATAGGGATGAACGTGAGTAAAATTACCTTGGAAGCAACAGATGATCTTGGATGATGGGACAATATGCAACAGCTGTTTCTGAAAACAACAGGGGTTTCTGGGAACCTGTACCGTTTTCTTGGCTATTCTATTCTACCTACTACACTACGTCAAGTGAATGAACCAGCCATGTACCTTTCTCACACAGTTTCGAAATTGTTATTCGAGCTTGCGTCAGGTATAACATATTTGCGTCACTGGACATTACATATGTATATATATACGAGGAGGTTTTGGTAAATATGTGGCCTACAGTACAAAAAAAAAAATTATCTTATTCAAAATAATCTCCTTTAAGACTAAGACACATTTGGCACAACGTTTATAAAGTAATTCTAAATCCTTAAAAAAAAAGAACACTCGCCCTATGCTCCTGACTCAAAAAAAAATTTATGGGCTGATTTATTTCTTGACAAGTATTTTACCATTAGGTAACTTATAGCGTAAGATTTACAGGGGGGTTCAAAAATTAAAAATAAACATTATTTACCACCCTGTATATATGTGCTGATGATCAAGGATTAACAATTTATTTATTTATATCATAAGAAAAAAGGAAATGCCTAATAATAATAATAATAAAAATTAAGTTTTCTTTTGGTACATGGAGGAAACCATAAAAAAGTGTTTATGGACGATGTTATTTTTCTTAACGTTTGTCAGCAATAATCGTTTACAACAAGTTATAAAAAAACTATACATTTAACATCTGGGTACCATCATATCTTTGGGTTTTATTGTTGCCATATACTGGAAAGTTCTGAAGTGAAATAAAGTGCGATTTAAAATTCAAAACGTGGCGTTCTGCTGGGAATTTCTTGCAAAACCAATAACACGAAATGGTCAAGCCGAGACTTCACCCATTGCAGTGCACTTTGTTGGTATTGTTTCTCAAATGGTCACTGTAGTCAACCAGATGTTGACAGTATGTTGGTACCTAACCAGAAAGGTACCAGCAGGTACCTCTTAGAAAATTTAAACGATGCAAATTCTTTGAAAAATTACTATAATTTGAAACATATATTTGATTGATGACAACGTGTATGTGTACCAACACGATAATGACATCATTAGTACTTGTATTGTTGTGTGTTTAATTAATCATGAGACCATGTAGTATTTATGTTAAGATGAGATTAAGGAACGGTTGACGATGACGTAGGTTATATGGTGTAGGCGTGGACGTGTGTATTTACACGAACCCACACCTGCTACCACATAACCTACGGTTCGTTATCTAATATAAAAATTACAAATACTACATGCACCCAATATTAAAATAAATCAACAACACAACTACTAATGATGCCATTATCACGTTGATACGCATACACATTGAAGACAAATTTATGTAGAAACTCAAAAACACCATGAACATCAAGAAAGTCGAAAAGGGGGAACCTGTTGGGCATAATTATCCAATTTGAATCAGTTTTCATTTCCTTTTCTGTTGGTCCTATTTCTAATTAAAATAATTAACTGTCCTTAATTTATTGTTCTTAATTTCCGTGGGATGTTTAATTTGTGGTGTATTTTAGACAAAAAAAAAACAAAGCACTTGGGGAGTAAATGTCTTGTATCTATTTAATATTAACTGGGGAGGAACTATCCCTTATTTGATACATTTTGTTTCACAGCATAAATTTAAGTCAACCTACATAGGCATCCCATACCATAGGTACCTACCTAATCTTCCTCCTTTATTTATAAAATCAATTCTCAGATTCCCACACAGGATAACAATGGTCCTTCATTCCACCGGCTTCGTTATGGTAGAATTTATGTTCCTCCTGCGATTTTTCAACCGAACGAAACCTCTATGATCTTTTGCAGAATAGCACGAGACTTTCTTTCTTCTTACATGATTTCAGGTGATTTCTTAGCTGCTATTGCTGCAATTTTGTTGAATAGGGGCACACGTGTATCTCGTCCTTTCTTAAGACCTTTATGTACGACCTTTAAGGAAACGCAGGCAGACAATCTAATACATAGATACAGATATAGTGTATTCATATTAGGTCCATAATATGTTTAACAAAATCGACTTTTATCGAAAAACACTAAGTTTCTCGTAATTCTTGCGATCTATTTAGCCAAAATTAGTCGCAAACAACTCTAATTGATACAATAGAGACGAATTAGTGCGGATTAGACCGCTTTCTTACGAAAAAATTTCAAAATTTCTAAAAAAATCGACCAAATACATACAAAAAAGTAGTAATTGTAACTGAATAAGGGGAGATATGGATATTAGAAAGAAGATCCTTAAAAGCGCCCGTTTTAACAATGGACATTAAAATGTTTCTTGACCTGGTTGCCATTGTCGTTACCTTAACCGTAAGTAATTGTCTTAAGACAACGGATTTCCTTATTTGTCGGAGTCGTCTGGCTTACGATTAGAACAAAGCCTCAAACACACGCACACGTCACGTACACTTAAGACTTACATAACAACTGCAAATGTATTTATTTGTATGTACATAGTATGTATATATCTGGAGTGTACGCGTGTATTAATTAGGCGCTATAATAATTTCTCAATTAATATTCCATAGTCCACTAGCTGATTAATGATTAACGACTGCGTATGCAGGAGGAAAGTTGTTAATTAGTTCCGTGAGAAAATCACGCCGATCCGTCGAGCTTTCGATAATCTTTGACCGGAACATCGACTTCTGTTCATCCGTAGAGGGATAATTTACCTCGTTGATTCGCAATGATTAATATTACCATATACAGGGTGTCGGTGCTTCGTGAGATTCAAAATCACTTGAAAACTCGTTTCTGCCCTGAAGATCATCACGAATTTTAGTAAACTTAAAATCGATCATTAAATTGCAAAAAAATTTCTAATTAATTATTTTGTTCAAATAAATTATTAATTGCGTTATTGCAACTTTATTATTATTTTTTTAATTAATGTAGGTACATCATTAATTTATTAATTAGCCACGTATTTATTCACGTGATAAATTGTACTTAAAATTAATTTTTTTTGCTCTGTAATGTTATTTTCTTTTTTTTTTTTGTTTCTTTAATTAATGGAGTTTGTAAATTATATTTTACGTGCAATTAGCCAATAAAAAGGTCATCAATTCGGTTCATTGCACAAAGGATATCTTCACGTGTGGTACAGCGGGGCGTCCATTCGCATTATTAATACTTTAATTTACAGCTAGATGGCCACTTTGTATTAATTATTACTAATTTCCTGCTTTAAATGGCCCTGAAGAAAGAACACTGATAGAAAGCGTATCAAATCTTGCACTTAACGTAGCTCGTCGTCGGCTATAAATTATATTAAAGTATTTTTTTTTATATAATACTAATTAAAAGTGAAAGAATATTTTTTTGCTGTTGACTTACTGTTAGAATAAGAATAACTAATCAAAAATTAGTCCAATTACAAAATAATTCGATAAAGATACCAATTAATACAAATCAGGATAAGGATTTGTATCCTGAAGTACAATTTTGATTACTGGATAAGGGTACCTGTACCTCGAATTGAAATTCATTAAAAAAAAGATCACCCCTTATAAGGATTAATCTTATTTTGCTCATCTGTAAAAGATTTGATCTATTAAGGATCATTTTTGGACAGTCATAAGCTCAAAAAGTAGCCTTAAATGGATCTGAGTGCAGAATTGGCCAGAAATCATCTTTTATTAGCCTAATTTTTTGACCAAGTGTAATCAGGATCTGACCAAGTATATCCTTCCTGATTTTTAAGGGAAATAAAGTTGACCAATTGTGCTGAACAATCTGTTACATGTCACAGGTCTTTCTTTTGCTTTTACATAAAGACATTAGCTCAATGGGCTCAAATGTTTTCCTGGTCTTGGTTAATAATAATTATCCTGAAGGTACTGCACCTTGACTAAACGTTATTTTCAATTAAATTAATAAAGTTTAGCTTTGTTTTGCTTATCTGTATAGGATCTGGACTTTTAAGGATCGTTTGTGGCCAGTCGTAAGCTCAAAAATTATCCTTAAGTGGAATTGAGAGCAGAATTTGCCAGAAATTATCTTTTATTAGCCCAATTTTTTGACCAAGTGTAATCAGGATCTGACCAAGTATATCCTTCCTGATTTTTAAGGGATATAAAGTTGACCAATTGTGCTGAACAATCTATTACATGTCACAGTTCTTTTTTTTTGCTTTTACATAAAGACATTAGCTCAATGGGCTCAAATGTTTTCCTGGTCTTGGTCAATAATAATTATCCTGAAGGTACTGTACCTTGACGAAACATTATTTTCAATTAAATTAATAAAGTTTAGCTTTGTTTTGCTTATCTGTATAGGATCTGGGCTTTTAAGGATCATTTGTGGCCAGTCGTAAGCTCAAAAATTATCCTTAAAAGTGGATCTGAGAGCAGAATTTGCCAAAAATTATCTTTTATGAGCCCAATTTTTTTGACTTAAGTGTAATAACTCATTTCTAAAGAAATTTGAGTAGAAAAATTATCCTGAACAGAGTACGAGACACTTCACCTTTTTTCTATGTAAAATTATTAGGCTCAAATAGCTCAAATTAATGTTGGCCTGGTTTTATTCAATAATAAATTACACTTTGACGCATTTTCGTGCAGAAATTAAATTAATAAATTTGTAATTAAACACTTTTAATTAATAAATTAATACTTGCTTACTAGGTATCTGTTACATTAATTTAACCTGTGCACAGGAAGTGCAACAGAGTTGTTTTCACGACTTATTATTTTTTTTTTTGCTTACTTACATCCGGTAGTTTAAGATATTAAATAAATTGCACGAGTGTAGATTTTATTCGAATTTTGCTGGGGTAGGCACTAACATAAATGACTGCACTTTGCATTTAATTTACAAGCAAAATTTTTTTTTTAGCAATTTAGAGGCGTCGAAGTAATCAAAATAATTAATTAATTACAAAATTCCTGTTTTGCAACCCCCTGGGGATGCTTTTAAAAAAAATTGCAAATCATAACTCAGTAGATTACCATAATCATAATATGGTGAGAAAAGCTCAGAAAATTTTTGACCTGTGGGGTAGTTTGTGATAACGATTGGTGTTTTATTGCTTTCGGAAAACCCCGCAATGGGTGATTCCCATCAACCCTCATCCTGGACAGGTAAGAAAAACCGAATGTAAACACAAATATACGCGTACTAAGATCGGTGGCAGTAAAAGCATCTGCCGATGCCGGCTGTTAAGCTGGGCACCAGGCGCGCGACCGCATCCCTATTGGTCAGTGGCTCGTGGCAACATCTGCCACCCCCCCACGAGTGCTAAAAGCTCTCCGAACAAGCTGAAAGCTCAGCTCGGCGGCGCTATTACGCCAGTTGTGTCACAGGCTCGCAGCTGAGCGCACGTACTTTCTACAACATAATCGCGAGTTGTTGCTTCGTTTCTACGAGTTTTCTTAATTACTTTATTTTTTTTGTTATGAGTTTTGTATTAAGTGCGAAATAATTCGTGACGTTTATCGGATACGTTGATGGGGTTTTCTTCCACCACTCGCAACAATTGTACCCCCGTCGTCGTTACAGTTGCTCCCCAACAGGAAACGTCCCCTAGCAAAGGCAGAATGAAGGTTCTAAAGAAAATCAAAAGACGAATGGGTTTAGGTCAGTAAAAAAAAATTATATTTGACCGTATGAGTATTTTTACAGGGTGTTTTTAATATTATAAGGTTCTTTACATGAAACCTTGTATGATAATTAGTTTTTTAATGACTAATTCAATGTTGTACGTAATTAAAATGGTGATGCAATTATTAGTAGATTGCCATACAGAAAAGTATGGTACCCTGATGAAATTATATAGTCAGAATTTGAGTTTGAATTTCCAGTTTATTTAGAGTGATAAAATTTTTCGTTCGTTTTATTTATTGTATTTAAATATGTCTATGAATTTGTTTCAACATGAAGGGGGTCCTTGTTCTAGATGTTTTTTTAACCGTTTTCTGATAATGTCTACATTTACCACACACGACTCCTAGGCAGCTGTTGAATCACTTTATTGAAATGTCTTTTTATCAACATCTGTTACACAACCACCTGAGTACATAACACATGTAAAGATACGTCTTACGATCAATTTGTCTTCAATGTGAATGTGTACCAACGCGATAACGACATCATTAGTACTTGTATTGTTGTGTTTAATTTATCTTGCGACCATAGATACTGTTTATGTTAAGATGAGATTAAGGAACGGTTGACGAGGACGTAGGTTATATGGTGTAGGCGTGGACATGTGCATTTACACGAACCCACACCTACTACCGCATAACATACGGTTTGTTATCTAATCTAAAAATAATAAATACAACATGCACTCAATATTAAAATAAATCAACGACACAACTACTAATGGTGTCGTTATCGCGTTGGTACACATACACACTGAAGACAAATACAAGACAACTTTGTCGTCATTAGTAACGTAAATTATTGTTTTGTTATTATAATTCGAAGATCCAAACGGAAATATATTCATCATCATTAAGCGCAATCATCCGTGTGGGTCAACGTTCGTCATTTGACTTTGATCGATTGAACGATAAAGCAGGTTTCAATCAATTTTTCTGTCGTTGTGTTTTGAACTATCGTCTAATCACAAAAACCACCCCCCCAACTAAAGAAATAATTACCTAACTTCTAATTAACAATTATTATTAATAAATAAAAACTTGACGCTAGTTGAGTAAATAAGATCTAACGATTTACCAAAGTTTATTAAATTTTGGTTCAAAATTCCTTCCTGTTTTATTGTCTAAACTTCAGCCCTGTTTCCTGTATGTACTCCCTGCAATAATACGTACTGTCTTCCTTGTTTAATGCGCTCCAGTGAATTGTGGAATCGATATATCCTATTCTATGTGGAATGCGCACTAGAAACAGCATAAGCTTTTAGAGAATTGGGGGGTTGAAGGACTCTCAGTGTCCTATTTTCACCACTGTTGAACAATACATAACAGCATTTTTTTTTTAACACTTCTACAAGCTGTTATTTGATTCTACTCAAATTAGCTTATGTGAGTAAAAACATTAATACCCAGTGTATCATCTATTACTTTTTTTTTGAACTGTAGGCATTTTTTTTTAAATTTATTGTTCAAAGAATTTTAAATTTTGAGAAATATGACACCTACCAACGTGTTGAATAAAATATGGTCTATGGTCAGCATTTGCCAATTTGTGTGTGTCATAATGTACCAAAAAAAGACAGTCTCTAACTGAAGATTGTATTTAAGGTGTCGAAACGTGTTTATTTGTCCTTATTACCCACCAATAACAATTAACATTATTTAACAATTATATTTGTTAGAAAACTTTATTTTATTTGAAAAATATAACACCATTTACACTAAATAAATATTTATGTTACATATCATAAAAAACAAACATTTCTGAAAAGAATGTTCCAGTAGTCACGTCGAGTGGATTAATTTTAGTGTCAACTGAAAATAGATTCTTTGAGCATCTCCTTTGATAACGTCATCTCGAGATATTATTATAATTGTTTGCTAAACCTGCAAAAATATTTGTTCTTCAAACATTAGAGAGTGCTGCAAATTATATGAATTTGCATTTTCTTGAGTTTCAGCATTTTTGGTGAAAATTAAAATAGAATACGAGGACTAAATTAAAATATTTATCTAAGTACAGTAAACCCTCTCTTTAGCGGACATCGGCGGGACCTGGCAAAATGTCCGTTGTTGGGAGGTGTCCGTAGTTAAGAGGGATAGTTAAATAATATGTATAAAATCAAAAATATTTTTATTGAAAATACAGAAGTCGGGCAAACATTATAAACAAACAAATACGTGCAATTTCAGCAAAAGTTCTTTTATTCGCAGCCATGATAATCGGACAAACTCGGAACAACTGACAACTGAACGAACGAAATATTATTTCAAGAGCAGGTACATACATAATTGAAATGATTGGGAATAAACAAAATTGTACATTGTATTAGGGGTTTATGGTTACCGATCCCCGGGTATTTCCGACGATAAACGCATTCTGTGAATCACCAGCGGCGAGCGGCCACACAAAAGGAAACGGCAAAGTTCTTAGATGATTATAAAACATCTGGTCATATCGTCGGGTCTAGTAAAGTTGTCCGTTATAACGAGGTGTTTTCACAAATACACAAATATATTTGTACCAAAACCGACTGTCCGTGTCCGTTTTTTAGAGGGTCCGTTGTCAAGAGGTTAGAAAATGTACAAAGTGAGTACTACATATTTGGGGATTTAAATTAGCTCCGTTATGTAGAGGTGTCCGCTTTTAAGAGGTGTCCGTTATCAGAGGTTTTACTGTATAATTATTTTTTTGTTTCAACACCCAGAGGTTACTTTTTTACCATTTTATTTACCAAAGTTAATTTTACACAATTATCATTTGGATTATTTTTTGGAAAAGAAAAATTGGATATCAGTTTGCAAATTTTAGTAGTTGGTATTGTAGTTTCTATCCCATAAAAGTCTGTTTTTAATGCTGTAAGGTGACGACCATAATTGTGGCTTACATGTTTGCTACTTTAGTTAACTAATTTGTTTAGCATTTATGAACAACCTTGAAAATTCCCTCTACCATAGATAGATATGGACAAAGTTGTGTTTGGATAAACAGTTTCATAATATGGTACTGTTGGCCATGTTTTTATCTACCATCGATCTTTTATTTCAACTTCAAAGTAGGATTTGTTCTCGCTTCCCAACCACAACAAAGTCAATGTCCATATTGTTTTCTTGTTCTATGGGTACCTACATATAAGGGTCCAATTTCTTTATAATCATCTCCCTGGGTGTCTTTCTGTTTGGAATAAGTATGAGAAAGACCTTTGGGCTCATTTCACATGGCTTTTTATATTTATAAAAATTATGCAAAATATTTATTTGGACGATTTTTAATACGTACCATTGATTAATATACAACCGGTCATAATTTGGATAAGGCTATGGCATTGAAAGATTGCATGCCATCTCAGTATCGACATAGTGTCAGAATATGGCTAATACCATGCATTTTAAGTTGTTTGAACAGACATTTAAAAAGTTTTAATGTAGTACTATCTCTTCCTCAAATTTACTTTCTCACAGAATGGACGGACATGTTGTGGACATTGACAAAATGAGCCATTGGATTGGTATTTTCATCATGTTTTAACAATAACTAGACAGACAAAAAAGATATGTTTCGATTTGCCTAGATAATAGGATGAAACTAGCGCCCTCTAAGTGTAACGTCAAAATACGTTTCAAATTCGTAATTTTCATACCAAAAGCCCTAAAACTACCAATTTTCACATTTATACTACGAAAACTTCCTGAATTAATCAGAAAATTCAAGATAAAATGTCTAAAACGCCCTGTATGACATTTCTGCCCTGTCATGGACCAGCGACTGTTTGGAGTTAATATACAGTAGATGTAATGTAAATTGGGTTGTAAAATAAAAAGCGAATGGAACAAACGCGAGACTAGACTGGCTTTATGAGCGAGTTCCTCACAGACCCCTGCACGGGTGCACTTCACCCCGGGCGACGTCTCCGTCCGTTACTTGATTGACTATATTTATCGGATGGCTTCTCGGATCACACTCAAGTTTAGGGATTTCCTATTCTGTATGAACCACTTTGTATATTTTTAAAATTTAATGATTTTGTCTTTATTGCTTTCTCGCATTTCTTGAATAATGACAGGTTCTCCCTAATGAATTTTAGAATTTATTTATTTTTAGACAAACAGAAATGATCATTTCAAAACAAAATATTATGTGTTCGTATTTGCTCACCTCCGAGGTTATTGCGGAGGAGCAGCGAGCTCTTGCTACACCTTCATAGCTGAAGAAGGCGCATGGGAGAGCTACCGTACCGTGGGAACCTCTTCGCGCACCGTTTTCGATGTTCTTCTTCGGCCCAGCCACATCACATCGCGTTGTCGTGTTATGTGGCCGCTATTCGTGGCCTTCTCTTGCTTTTGCTGTTGTTCTCTTCCATAATGCGAACTAAAAAGTACTATACCTACTCACTCACTCACTCACTCACTCACTCATTCGCTCATACCATAGCCATGGCTTTATCTGATGGTATATGTAACGTATAACAATGTGGCATGTAGCATTTAGTATAACGCGTCTCTCTGATTGTGCAAGAAGCGATTCGCGACCTTATTCTCGACGAACTTAAAAGCGACACACATCGGGACGCTACTATCAGAATGAAAAATATAAAAAAAAGCCATTTTTATTTCCAAAATGAAATTTGCAGCTATTTATGCAGGACAATCGAGTAGATCGTTTAGGAAAAGAATCAAATAACACTAAAGTGCCTTTACCTTAAAAAAAAGTACATAATTGTAAAAATTGTTTTTGCGTTGGAATTTCCCAAAAATAAAAATTCTTGTCTAAAATGTTGACTAGGCACTTGTTTATTGCTGGTTGTCATTGACAAATAGAGTACTATATACAAATGTATGTAAATCGTACGTCGTATAATTAGATGTACGTATGGTATGAAGCTTAATTAGCCAGAGTGGATGAGTTTCTATGGCGCCTAAGGTATAAATAGCCAGCCATAAAAGAGAGCAAATAGATTAAACAGCTGACGGTCGATTTTGCAGGCTCATTACTACGTATTACCTGCAACGTCTGATTTTAATTGATTCCAAACTTATAAATACTTAATATATTCATAAATTTACCAGGTATCTATAAAAAAAAACGATTTATGGACAATCATCACTTGCTAAAATGTAAAAAAATAATAATATGTATGTATATTTATATTAGAGACAGAAACAGGAGTAAAGAGTCGCGGCATTTTGATATTGCGGCAGTCAATTCATAAAGCAAAGACTGTACATTGATTGATCTTTAGTTGATAACCGTAAATAACAATTAATTTCTTTATAATTTATGTACTTTTTGAAACAAACGTTTAATGTTTTTTTAAATATATGTATATGTAAGTATGATAATTTTATGGTCGGTTTAGCCGATTTTAAATTGTTTATAAGACGAATTCTCGTCGAGAGTTCATCGGCCCCTTGCATTTCGAGCCAACAGATACCGAAAGCGTGCAATTCTGACGATTATATTTGTAACTACACACACAAAAACACGTAAACGAATTATCAATTGTTTAGTCAGCGGAAATTCCAATACCCAAATATGGGGATGATTAAAAAGTGATTGTCCGCAAAGGAATAGGGTGCAAAATGGAAAAATCCCTGGTTATCATGCACAGGGGGTCGTTAATAGTCTGAAGAGTCCATGGTTGAGCACGTTCCTCCACTTCTTCATATCCTGATGAATTAATCTTTGCATTCCATTAAGATTAAATGATCTAATAGAGTTTTGAACTGAATGTTTTCTCAGATTTTCATCATGCTTTCACTATAACTAGACAGATAAAAAAAATGTTTCGATTTACTTAGATAATAGGATGAAACTAACGCCCTCTAAGTGTAACGTCAAAATAGGTTTCAAATTCGTAATTTTCATACCAAAAAACCTAAAACTACCAATTTTCACATTTATACTACAAAAACTTCCTGAATTAATCAGAAAATTCAAGATAAAATGTCTACTTTGAACGCCCTGTATGACATTTCTGCCCTGTCATGGACCAGCGACTGTTTGGAGTTAATATACAGTAGATGTAATGTAAATTGGGTTGTAAAATAAAAAGCGAATGGAACAAACGCGAGACTAGACTGGCTTAGGAGCGAGTTCCCCACAGACCCCTGCACGGGTGCACTTCACCCCGGGCGACGACTCAGTCCGCTACTTGATTGGCTATATTTATCGGATGGCTTCTCGGATCACACTCAAGTTTAAGATTTCCTATTCTTTATGAACCACTGTATAAATAATACTATTATAACAAATGGGAATTGATGCTATATTGATATTGAGATATTGAGATTATACAACTAAAATCAAAATTAGTTATTACCCAATCTACCCATAACTATTACAACATTCTCAAGTTCATCTCTTGCTAATTTTTTGTTTATAGTGGGTGTGTTTGTTGGTAATTGAGACGTCAACGTTAATTGGTTTTGACCAATATCGAAAACGACTACTTACCGATACCATCGCACAGTTTGCTTTGGTTGCATGTTGTTTGCTTAAACAACAATAATAATTATGTATAACATTGCCGAATGCCTATTAGAGAGAGGAAGAAGCAATAAATAACTAACGGTCATTTTCCCACAAAACTAAAGGTCGCCAAGTTGGCAAAAATTTGATACCTATTTGATTAGAGTTTAACAACCAGCCAGTCGGTGTCACTGACTGTTTGTTATTATTGTCCATTTTTGTTTTAATAATCCATTATTTACGCGTAGACAAAATTTAATCGGCTCTTTTGTATTATGTCATCGAGCGGTTTAGTTTTTGGTATTTGTTAAGTAACCGAAACATTTTGAAGTTCAAATAACTAAAACCGCCAAGGCGAAATAAACCAAATTTTAGTACTAAACATTTTTTGTTTTGTTTAAAAAAAAAATGCATGCAATAGTAATAGGATTCGTCGTAAAGGTCATCCACGCTTTTTTGAATTAACCTTTGCTGTGTTTGCTTGTGCAATTGTACTTGATAGAATGGCAAAAAAATTAATTGGTTCTGATTGAGTGGCTGAGTTTTGAGTGTTGCACTAAAAAACAGAAAATAAAAATTTTCGAAATTTGTAAATATCCTGTTCCAATTTCGTTTGTTTTTCTCCATAAATTGAGCGCGTGTATCTCCACAAAATGACCTAATACCTACTGCTGTTGGCAAAGGCAAAAGACCAAAATATTTCGTCATGCGGAAGTGTGGAAATTCCTGTGGTTATTTTCGCGAGAATATGAAGAATGTTTGAGTGTCTTGTCTGATGATATTGTAATTCCCTTGGCTTAATCACAATTCCTAAAATTCCACGCCAGTTTAAAGTAAAACAAAAAAAGGCACTGCAAATAAAGTTGTCTATAGAAACTTTTTCGAGCTGACCACAATAATATTAGGTATTATCCTCTCACCTACTTTTTTATTCGGCAATAACAAACTTTGTAAAAAATTTTTGAAACAACTTAAGATATTTGGGATGTCACGTAATGTGTTTTGTAAACTCCATAATAGTTTATTTTGGCTTAATTTGTTAGTACCGTGCTCTTTTATGACATCAGGTCTTGTACGTGATAAATTTTGAGCCACGAGAAGTGACCAAAACGTTTTCATCCTTCACTAGCTACAATTCGGGCTTCCTCAACCAGAACAGTCCGTCAAATAAAAAAAAATTATGGCTGAATAAATATGTAAAGCACATATTTTATAATTTTTTTAGTTTTATTATCCAAAATATTTCCTGACCCATTTTGATCAATAGATGTGTCATCACAGTAAAAAATGTATTCAGGATGGCCTTTATGTCCCAAATAAAAATAACTTTAAATTTTAAATGTCCAACAATTTTCGTTTGGCATATTTTTACGTAACTATGACATAACCCATGGCGAATTATAAAAACTGTCGCAATAAGACAAATGTCTTAGCTGCTCAGATCTAGCAGAATTTCAAAATCCACTGTAGCATGCCTCGAAGAAAAACCTTTTATTCATGTCACATTTACGTTATAAAGAACTTTAATTATTTAAATTGTGTCGTCAGGAGTGCCAAGGGGATGTCTTTTTCAATTAAGGCTAATAAGCCTAATAATATTGATATAGAAAGACCCAAATCCTTGCAAGGACTTTCATTAGGTACATATATGTTTCCATATACAGTGTAAACTCCATTTAACGTCACTCGATTTAACGACAACTCTCAATAAAGCTGCAGTCGTCGGAATTATGATTCAGTTATTTTCTTCTTTGTAAAAATTTATTACAAGTGTGTGTGGATTGCATGAAGTGGACGAGTATTCAAGTAATTTAAGACTGTCGGGATGCGAGTCCCCAAAAGCAATTACAGCACCCCTTATTTTCGCAATAAATAGTCGAACACGTGGGGAGGCGAGTTCCAGACCTGAACCCAGACGCCAGCTGCTGCTGTTGCGGATCTTGAGCCTCGCGAGACAGAGCACATGGTCCTCTTTGGAACGAAACGTAGTGAATCATCATCCCCTTTAGGAATAACTCGCGTAAGCGAAGCTATTTTTGAAACCAACGAAAATAATCCCCAACGTTACTTTCGGTTGGGTAAATGCACCACAAGGCGATTTATTTTTAACCATAACAAACCGCACTCTTCACAAGTTGAATAATTACGTATCAGGATACCGTTGAAGGAACAAGGATTTTGTGATTGTTGAAGGATTCAAATTATTTATAAATAGGTTTGTGAGGATGTTTTTTTATTTTCAAAATTTTCTTTTTTAAATATCAACTCAGTATTTATTAAGTAATTTGTTTATTAAATGTAATGTTACAATGAGAAAAAAAGAGATTGTTTCGTCAAAGATTGCTGGCGATTTCTCACGTAAAAGCAGATTCCTTAGCAAGTGTTCCGTGTCTGGAACGCAATTACCTACTGTGCGTATACCATGTATTGTATGTAGTCCTTCAATTTCTTTTGTAATTGTATCTCATCTACCATTCCGTTCCACTGAAACTGACGACTCAAGTTCTGTATGGAATCCATGGGCGTAGGGCAGAGCCGGACACCACTCACCCTACAAAACTCATTGTCCACACTTGAAAAATTGATGGTATAATTTTTTTATACTCGTCATTGAAGAAGAAACATAGGTAACCGAAGTCTAAACTTTGTGCCAGATGATCAACTGGTCAGTTGCTCACCCCAGGAAAACCCCATGGATACGTCCAACGATGGTGTGTGTACGGAAGTCTTCAGAATTTCAACAGGGGTAAGAAGAAGTGAGGATGTGTCTCTGACAATAATCTTTGGACTGAAGACTAATGGGTTGAGTTAAAACCCATGGGGTTGTTTTTAAGAAGTATATAGTCTCTCGTCCAATTATTTGAGACGCATCAGTACCAATGGATTCAGATTCCGAGGAAGTGTAACATAATATCCATTCATAATAAGTAGTTAGTTATGTGTGGTGAAGTGAGCTTTTGTTCGTGGGCAAACACCACTTCTCTCAATGAAATTGAATCGCTTGCACGGATCGGAGCGCTACTGTTCCTCGTCCTCAGCAGTCCATGTCCGCCGTTTCCGGTAGCGAACATCCTCTTCGGCTTTCCAACTCGCTGGTGCGGTGCTTCCCAACTATGGCGCTAATGCCTTTCTTTGACTTGGGTGGAATTTCTGATCATTCATTTTAAAAATGTTTCACAAACACATGAGGATAGAGTTGGGGATTAGATATTAGAAGACCATCGTATTTTCTGTTCCAAAAATGGGATTCTTCTAGGATTTCAAAGTCAAGTGGCTAAAACAGAAGTCTCTCATTTGGAAACCACGTTAAATAAGGCTATTCCCATCTCCCAACCCTTTTAACCAAACCAAATTTTTTTTGTGGATATTAGAACTTCCAATTGATGAGTAGTAGCTTCATCCAGTTTGGAAAAACTGTCCAAATTGGAAGCCACTGAATCGTTTTGTTGCAAACCCTGATTGATAAACCGTCTGATGATGACGTCCACCAGCTTTAAAATATTTCGTACTTTCCCACATGATGTCGTCTTTGAACGTGGAATAACAGAAAAGCCACACCTGCCTGAGGGTGGATGAGAATGTACTTTACCTTTGCATCGAAGGGTCTCTGTTCCTATAGGTAAAAAGAGGGGACAATTGGGGGCCCTTTTCTGGCCCAAAATGGAGGCTAGTGAATGCATGTACGTAAAGCAAACACCTGTGGATAATAACAAGTTCTTACGGTTTCCACAACTACTTTCTAAATATACAGGGACTTTAAAAATTAATTTATCGAAGTCATGGTATAAAATAGTGTAGTGTAGAGATTGAGTTGAGAGATTGGGAAATGTTTTAGTGTTTGATCATCAGAAGGAAACGTCGGTGGTAGTAATCCGGCTCCCGTGACGTGTGGTCCGGATTTCATTCATTACTTGGCTGGTTTAAAACAAAATATCGGCGGTCACACTACTACACACGCATCTCTTATTGTTAATGGGCGTTTTCATTGAAGGCCGCGGAAGTGACTTCCGCCGGCGTTCAAGAACCATGAAATGAGTGACTGCTAATTTTGCTTGTCTTTCTCTCTTTTAATTCTTGAATTCGTACGTACAACCATAAAAATATTCACATCACAACACACTGCATATCAAAATTCCACCAGAAGATGCTTTGACGTTACCAAAAGGTCATGACCAATACAACACTTGCATCCTGACTCAAAACGTCATCCCATGACCAACACAACATTGGAGTCAGGTCAGGTTCTTTTTCTGATTGTGAGTAGGACAGTGGAGTGGCGTAAAATAAACCCTGTAGACCCCAATACAATTTTTGCATCCTGACGCGAAACGTCATTCCGTACCAAACCAACTGTGGAATCTAGTCTGCAATGTTGGTACTTCTTCTAAGCAGCACAGTGGTCTAAGAGACACCACCGCAGACCTCCCATGCCTTTTGGGAGCAGCCATATTAGAGACCCATGAAGCTAGACCATTATCCATGAGACAAAAAGTTTAGATGAAGGATATATGGAATGGGGGAGGTAATATGGGCTCCAGATTTGATAATGTAGGGGTACCATATGATTTATGGTTAAGCCATTAGAGTTTTTGTTTACCATTTTTGGTTTCTGATCAGTGAATTTGTCAAATATTATTTAGCTGAATACTTCTCGATTTGGTCAGATTTTGGGGGGGAAATACCATTTCTTATGTCTTATTTTGGGGAGGATGAACTTGTAAGGGTGGAATGCCAACATCGAGTGAGGTATTTTATTAGAGTAGGTAATCAAACTCATATTTTTTAATTTGGACAAAAGTTTTTTGAAAGAATACCTTTTTGCTCATCTCCTATACTCTGGAAGTTAATTCTTTGCCAAAAAGTTTTTGTTCTCCGTTCCATTTCGTGTGGTACACTCTACCAACAATTTCTGATACCATCTTACATTTATACCTGAGGTAAATTAGCGAAGGTAGCAGCGATAGAATTGGTGAGATTCGGAAGCCCATCCGGTTTCTTTTCTTTTCAGTTATACCTATTATTTGAACCAACTAAAACGTTAACCTGGCTTACAAGGACTTCCCAAAAATCTCCTACGTATCAAAACAAAAATTATTCAAAATATTTTTGGGGTTTCACGATATAAATATTCCAAATAAGTTTTCAAAATAACAGTAAGCACTAAAATCCCAATTCCAGTCTCAGTCTGTGACTGATTGTGAAGATCGAAACGAGTGTTACGTCTCTAAACGTTGTGTGGAATTTGGGCAATCTGAAACTGGTCTGACTCCTGTTTTACGTAATTTTAAATATTTTTTTGAGTAAACAAAAGTCTCTATTTTGCTTGATGTCTGTAAATAAAAGTAACAGACAGAAAAGAGTTTTCATTGTATGACAGAGGAGTCATTAAAACTACAGAACTGTAAAAATGCCATTAAAAGTCAAACAATCCCACGTCTATTTGTTTGAATATCAAAAGCAAACTTTATTACAATTAGTACTTTTGCTTACAGTAGACAATATATTTCATGTAAAACACGAAACGGTTTTTCGTTTACAGCCAATAATTTAATAATAAGTATCATTCGTATTTGTTGCCCCATATATTTTTGAATTGGGTCAACAGTGTTTGCTCAACATTTGTTAAACTTCAGAAGTATGCTTTATTTATATTTCTTGTAAAGTGGGTTTATAAACAAAGTCCAAATTTTTACAACTTGAAACAAGAAATTACCTTGTGGAACTTCTGTTTATTATTGTCTCTCTTATTTTAGGTAATCATTCGTTTACTTCCTACTTGATATTGCAAATTTTTTTAAGTTTTTTTGAATTCTACAGATCGTATTGGATCACCATATAAAACGTCACAAGATTTAATCTATTGAACATAAGTCTGCAGATCACTCATCCTCATCCTTAACAGGACATACAACTTCATTATTTGTCTAAACTCTTTTCTGGGACATAGATGGAATAATTCTGTTTTAATATGTGATTCCTTGGCCTAAAATGCACTCGTAATATTGTACTAAATGTACTTATTGTTAGCCCTGGCCCAATTTACATACTACCCATTAATTCTTCTGTTGTTAATTTCTTGACGTATTACAGTTTAGATTTTATGATCACTAAAGGAGCTCAATTACACAGGATTATGAGACGCCTGTAACAGTCTGTTTGTAAACTTTTCAGGTCGTTGATAATTTTACGAATCCCGTTAACATTCGTCATATTATGATCATAACACAAGATACAAGTGCCTTCCATCTTTAGGTATGTCTTTTGTAATGATGTAGACGCAAACACTGTTATATACGTATGAACGGGTGAGGTGTTAATTTTTTAAACACTTAAACATTTTCAGGAAACGTCCTGACGAGACCAACTTCACACAAATATTGAATCATGTTACTGTATAAGATTTGTTTTGCAAAATTACATCTTAAAATTAGTTATAAAAACGCAGAGAAAATAAGTCATTTGCAAACATCTTTTTTTGACATTTCCAGATTTGTAGTAAAGCAATTGCAAACGGTTGATGGGTTGCCTATATTCTATTGTACGTAGAAGTGAGGTTATGGTATTGAATCTTCGTCCTGATTATAGTCTAAATGCAAAATTTTGATGGGTTCAACTGGTAATAATAATTAATGTTCCTGTGAACAGATGTCTGTCTGTCTGTATATGCATATGCAAGAAAAAATAAGTTAAATATTTAGTATATAGTAAACGAATAAATACTGGTCATTAAGAACACAAACTGACCGGGACGAATTTTTAAACAAACGCCGGTAATGATTGTTATGTACACAAACTTTTCGTCAGTATTAACAGCTTTATGTGTATGCATTGTATATATGAATAATTTTTTTATGGTTTTCTCGTAACCTGTTTAACATTTTGTTTATTTTGGGTGCTTTTTTAACGATCGCGTCCCCTGAAAGCTGCGTTTTTTTTGCTATCATTTACTTCATTAGCACCGCTGTAAGTGTCTGAGGAAGCATCGACAACGTGTGACGAGAATTTAAAGTGACCAAATAACAATGACGTCCACTATGAGTGACCACTAAAGTATACGAAGATTTACGATTTAGAGAAACCATAAATTTTAAATACAAGCCCATTTTTAGAATTCACGAATAATAATTTATTTAAAATTAGTATCGACAATAATTTAGTAACAAAATCTAGTAGTGTTACCTCCAAGACCAACCCATTTTGGTGTAATTTAAAATAGAAAAAACCACATTTAAAAATTTTGAGTTATTCTGGCCAAATTATTACACCCCATTATATTTTTTCTATTTATAATTAACTGACAATTAATTGCTTATACCAAGTGCAAATGTATTACACACAAGTATGTATTAACAACAGTGTAACAAATCTCCCCTTTCGTTTAAGCCTTAGAAAAAAAAAAGACTGATATAATAAAATGTGGGGGAGTTAAGCCTCTCTCTGTGGAGCACCTATAAATACGTGCTTCGGAATCGTGTAGACATAGTAAATGGTTATGCATGTTGGTTTTATCAAAGAGATTAATAGCTACGCCATCTGTAATGCTATTACAGTCCAGGGGGTGGCTATGTCAAGTGCTCGCGTTTCCACGACCACCCCATGCAGTGACACTCACCAAACCCCCAGGAGATGCAGATTCATGCAGAAAAGTAAAAGCCTTCAGATACCCATGAACACATTCGCTATTAATGTGGTACATTTGTGAAGAGAATTTTATTTAGCAGGGGAAGTACTCAAGACCACGAATGGTATAAGCGAAATTAAAGACTGATATTTTGCGGGATAGCTTAAGATTACACTTTATAGGGGGTTTATGATCATTTATACAGAGTGATTCATAAAGAATGGGGAATCTCTTTAACTGAAGTTTTTTTATTTATTGAGAAAATATTTTTTTATACTACCAAAACTCTCAATTAATGAAAAAAATTCTGATTGTTGTCAACTATGAACGCCCTGTATCTCCGAAATCAGTTGCGTTTCTTAATTTTTTTTTGTGATGATGGACCATTTGATAACATTTCTGTCCTGTCATGGATCACCGACTGTTTGTAGCTAATATACAGTAAATGTAATGTAAATTGGGTTATAAAATAAGAAACGAATGGAACAAACGCGAGACTAGACTGGCTTTATGAGCGAGTTCCTCACAGACCCCTGCACGGGTGCATTTCACTCTGGCGACGGTTTTGTCCGCTACTTGACTTGCTATATTTTTCAGTTGGCTTCTCCGATCACATTCAAGTTTAAAATTGCCTATTCTTTATGGATCACTGTAAATTTTTAAAATTTTGAAAGTTTTCTAAGGGCTCCCAGCCTTCATCACCAAATAGTTGTTTAGTAAGGATGTTTTTCCTGAAAATTTTTATTATTGCAATAGTGTTTTTCTTTATAGTCTTTATTACCATATTTTTATAGCTATCTAATTAGGATGAGATGATTAAAATTAATTATTAAATGTAATTAGTTGAATGACTCTTGAGTCTTGCATTTTGTTATTTAATGTCGTGGTATTATTGTAATATTTGTACTGTTTTAAATTACTTATCAAAAAAAAATACGACCCGATGAACTAAATTTTTGTGAGACAAGATAGACGAATAAACAAGATAATTTTGTACAATACATAAAGAGACAATTTGGAATTGCTTTTAATTTGCATAATTTTTAACGGTCGTTGCTGTTATCTATTAATATCCGCAAAACAATAAGAAATTGTCTGTTATTAAGTACAAAATCCATTATAACGTTTTTGTGGTTTCGCAATCGCTAAAAACACAGGAAACACAGAAGATAAATGTTGCATGAACATTATAATTAAGGTTTTGTGAAATTTATACTTAATTTTTATAAAATTACGTCAGTGCATGGGAAATTGCGGTTTTTAATTTTTATTTTAATTCAACAGAACATTTAAAAAACGGACACGATTCTACATTTACACGCGCACACAGCCACTACCGTATAAGCTAATACAGAGAAAAGCCCATTGAATGGTTCTTTATCTAAAAATAACAAACATAACATGCATCCAATATTAAAATAAATAAACAATGAACCACAAACGACGTCGTGGAGAAGTTTTAAAAGAGATAAATTCATTGTGATTTAAAAATTCATAAAACATTTCTAACGTTTCGTTTCCCAGTTCATCACTTTTACAACTTACAAGACTAGTACTACCCATTTATTATCTCAAAGATTACAAAAACTGGATTGGGATTCGATTCATTAACTTCCCATTATACGGATTGTAATTATTTTCACCTTAATTCGACTAGTTTTCCTTTTGTCTATAAAAAAAAAATTCTGGGCCAATTTTCTTCTCTTTTTTTGTTCTTTTTGGTCACGCTACTATATTTTAAAGCTTGTATAACGGCAAGTAACAAATACAACAAAGCCGTTTCCTCGTAATGTACCATTTACTACGTTCAGTAACGTCCATGGTTAATGCTCGAGTGGAACAGAGACGGACGTTCGCGAGGGAAAAGGAGCAACAACAACAGTGAGAGTTGTTAATTCTTTAGCAGCATCTCAGGTATGGATTCCGGGCCGTGGGAAACAACTTTGCCGGTATATAAACTACAGTTGACGAGATTAATCAACCTTCCACAATCCCTCTTCTTCCCTCGGACCTCTTCTCTCTTCCATCGTTCCATCTTCAACACGATTTTCCGGAAGGTTTCGACTACGACCATGTTTTTCTCTTCCATTATTTTATATCCATTACTTTTCTTCCATACGAATCACACACAACATATCTGTCCATTATTCGCAGTGGCGTAACGTCGCAAAATCTCACACCCCCTCAACTTACTATCAAGTCTACGACCTCTATTACCACCCCCATTTAATATTTTTATTATTCACAGTGGCGCAACGCAAAATCTTCCACCCCCTCAACTCAATATGGAGCTTGTGACCTTTATTATCACCCCCATCATATATTTTTGTCTCTTGGACATGGGCCTAGCTTCTTGGGCTTCTCAATTTCCCACCATGGGGTGGACTTTACACCCCCCTAACTGAACATTTATAAAATTTCTCTTTCTTCTGTTTTACGAATGATAAGTCGTTCTTCTAAACTCTAAACCACCCAGTATATCACAAGATTGATAACCGTTAGTGGTCTTGGTTGTTGGTGACGGTTTAACAATCGGTCTGGCTTCCGGTAACAACCGGAAATGTAGTAGGCCAACACGTGTTTACAAGATCGAATAGAATGCATGCGTGATGTTCGTCGAACAATGATATCGCATTACTTTTGCTGGGTAACAAAGTAAAAAGTTATTATTAATTTATCCTCCTACATTTTCTACCTTTCTCCCTTTTTTCTGAGCAATAAATACACCCTCGAGAATACATATAAATAGGCTACAGTGTAACGCACTTCCGTTACTCTCATAAAGTGACCTCTTTGGATCATAAACGATTTTATTTTCGTATGTTAGTTGAAATATATATTTAGTAGGGTAGTTTTTATCACCACAATTCATTAAATGATGATCAAATATTTTTTATTTAATATTTATACTTTTGAGGTAATTTCAAAGGTAAAAATTTTCTAAATATTCTTGGCTGTTGCCAACTATTTTTGCTGGTTGAATTTCTTATAAATCCAGCCGAGAATAATGTCGTGTATTACCGGATACCTGGGGGCAAGCACCCCAACGTAGCAGTTAGGGTGACGATGTTGCAGCTGTCTCCCCATGCCATATTGCAGATATACCTACCTCTATATTACACCTGGAACGTGACCTTAAATGATAGAAAGTGCATAGGTAGATCTATATATAAAACTTACATTTCACGTATGCTATGGTGCAAATTTTATTCCAATATTACAAGAAAAAAAAACACACTAAAACTACAAACTTTTATGCCCTTCTGGTCGTTATCTTTCGAAGATCATTTATTTTCAATTTTTGTATGAAGACGTTTAATTTGTTGCAGTGTCGAGGTCCAGCTCGCACATTGGAGGGACCAACAACTTACCCCCTTTACTTTTTCACAACGTCCACGGCGAAAATATAAGAATATCGAGGGATGGGACTGTTGCTCGACGAGTTGAAAGCTTTTGTAAAGGAATCGCTTTCAGTTCGAGACCAGTCAAAGTCAACGAAAAGGTACGTACTCTATGAATTCCCATGGAGATGCTGAATCGACTTCCAGCTGATGCTCCAGTGCGCTGCAGCGATGTTTTTTTTTTTTTTAATTTCAGGTATGCATAAAATTTTTGGAAATCTCAAACAACTGGAGCGGCGTCATCCGTTTCGGTTTTACTTCAAACGATCCTAGCACTTTAAGATACGGTCTTCCTAAATACGCTTGTCCAGATCTTACCAATAAACCGGGCTACTGGGCGAAAGCCCTCGCGGAACGTTTCTGCAGTCAAAACACCGTCCTGTTTTACTACGTTACTGCTGCAGGAGACGTTCATTTCGGAATAAACGGGGAAGAGAAGGGGATTTTCTTTAGTGGAGTAGAAACCAGGGGACCCATATGGGCACTCATAGACGTTTACGGTAATTCAACTGCAATCGAATTCGTCGATATTCGTCATCAGTTGAACAACAACCGTCGCAATTTGGCTCTGAATGGGGGCGATACTACCCCTGACGAGATCGATCGTATCGTTTACCCCATGCAAGCCGTTCATATTCATCCTCGTGACAACGACGATGTTCACGTACCCTCTTTACGTTACCAACCAGCTAACCTCAATTTTGTTCCCGTTCCGTTGCATCGAACGAAGGGGCGAAATGTTAAATTTAATAGTAATCGAAGTATAGCGTCTCGGACAGATACGGAATTCTGTCAGGGGTATGTTTTTACCCCGAGACCGGTTCAGTTAGGCGAACGGATGGTCATTCAAATTTTGTCCACCGAATCCATGTTCCAAGGCTGTTTAGGTTTGGGTCTCACTTCTTGCGATCCCGCATCTCTTCAGCCCAACGACCTCCCAGACGATTCCAATTTCCTCCTGGACAGGCCAGAGTATTGGGTGATAAGCAGGGACTTCGCTAGGCATCTCAATCGCGGGGATGAAATTAGTTTTTGCATTTCGCCCAGTGGCGAGGTTCAGATCAGTAGAAACGGTGGAACCCCTTCTGTCGTTATACACGTAGACCAAACGCTTAGGTTGTGGGCCTTCTTCGATATTTACGGGTCCACGCAACGAATTCGAGTCTTGAGCTGTGTAGGGAGCACGTCTCCTGTCAGGAACAACCCCGACCGACGTATCGTCTCGCCTACGTCTTCGGAATCCATGAACAGCATCAACTGTCAGTCAGAACTCAGGCGAAATTCGGCTAGTGTTCAGCAGAACAACCCCCGGTTGTGCTGCGTGACTCCAGCCGACGTTCAAGTGCAGCCCAGTGCTAACGGTGGCGCAGTGCTTTCCGTAATCCTTCCTCCAGCTCATGCGAGTATCATAAACCAGGAGAACGCCCGGGTGGCATCTCATCATTCGCATCATTCGTCTCAAAATTCCGTTTACAGCCAGAACGGGAACAATCATTCTAGTCATCATGGAGCCAGCCAACCTAGTGGTCACGCTCATTCCAATCATCATGTGGTTGCAGCCACCACCACGGGACCTTTGTCTCCAACTCTACCCAGCATACCCGCTGTGGTTCATCCCTCTTTCAATGCAGTTGCTCCAGTACCTACCGCCACAATGCTTTCTTCGTACAGCAACACCTACATAGAGGTGAGTTCATTATTTTTTTTACATGTACCTACATGGTCACGGAGAAAGTGTGCCAAATAAATTGAAAATTCGGGGGGTTAATCGTTGCTAGGGGAGCAAAGTGATTAATAAGCGATAAGCATGCGCCGCCACTGGTTTTAGTGGTAATTAGTGTGTAATTATGTAAAATTTTATTATTTTGCAGCCAATTTCTGGAAGTACGTATTCGACTATTCCACCCCACCACCGTGGAGAACACGAGCGTCCCACAGGTGCTGGTGCGGAATGTACGATTTGTTACGAACACCCTGTAGATTCGGTGTTGTATATGTGCGGGCATATGTGTATGTGTTACGAGTGCGCGTTGCAACAGTGGCGGGGTAAAGGGGGCGGACATTGTCCCTTGTGCAGGGCCGTAATAAGGGACGTCATACGCACGTACAAGTCGTGAAAGGACCTGGGTGTTTTTTAAAAGTGCTTCCACTTCGGAGATAGCGGATTTAAAGACTGAAAAATGCGAAATAAATTAAAAGAAATTATGGGGAGTTCTCGAATCGTTATTACTACATGATTAATACTTGTTGAATAGTTATCTATTATTAGCTTCTACAGTTTTAATTTTTTTACCAAAGATCTGTTTAATAAGCTCGAAACTATGATGGAAGGAGGAAAGGGTTAAGAGAAGGACCGATAAAGCAGCATATTATACATAAACACGTAATAGTCAAATGAATGAAAGTGAAAAATAGTCAATTTTTTTTTTTTGAAGAAATCAATTTTAAACTTATTTATTTATTTATTTTATTACCCGCGAAGTTTGCTTATTAATCTTTGTAAAGAAGAGATTTATATAAGTTTATATTATATTATGCATAATAAGGATATTATTTAGTTTATCCAATTTTTTTATTATTATTATCGCTATTTCTTAATTACCCACCCAATTTTTTTGTTTGTAGAATTTAAGAGGCAATCTGTTATCATTTTAGTTAGAATGTTGGGCATTGGTTGTTGGGGGTTTCCGATAACATTCCTATTATTATATTTACGTAATACCAAAACGTCGTTGGCCAGTCAGGCGCTACCAAATTTTTAGTCATAAAAAAAGAAACCAGAAACTTTCGAAAAATTCGTTCTATTCGATGAAATTGTAGTTTACAAACGACCTATTTACCTATTTAGATAGAGTTTCTAGTCATAGGAATGAGCTGATGTTAGTAAATAAAAATACAAATATTAAATTTGCCTTTCTGTCTGTAAATAAATTGTTACATCTGGTGTAATTTTTTTTTGTTTTATTTTGATCCCATTTTTTTTCAGTCTATCCCAAGAATACAACAGTGAAAGTAGTTTGGTAAGTAGAATTAAAAAAAAAATAATCATTTCTTAGATTTTTAATTTTTATTATTTATTATTATTTTTTCAATTCACTTTTCGGGGGGGCAAATTATAAATTCAAAAAAATATCGTGTGACATATCAAACTAAAGGTCTTATTGCGAGGGTTTCGAATATATATATATATTTAATAATTTCAAAATAAATGTTATTTAGGGAAATATGTAAATGCTATTTGACCATCCCCTCTTATCTTCAACGTGTACGTATTAAATGTCAAATCAATTATTTATTCTTCAGCATTAAATTTATTTTTATTTATTACGTACGTTCCTGTATTTTAACTTAAACCACCAATAGTAACAATATTATTAGCAATAAATAAGTCAGATGTCGCCAGAAGTACCAGCCTATCAAATATCTAGGAAAAAGGGAAAGGGATCATCAGTTAAATTTACATCTGACATTGTCTTTGTCCGACAGTATAAGTAAAGTGGACGCAAGAACCGAGTCGTGTTATCGATATTAACTTTTTACGAATAATAATCGTGAGAGTTTTTACAATAAACAACTTGTTTTGTACGTATGAAACCTTGATGATACTAATGAGTTTTTAAACAGTGGATAATCAGTGACCAGAGACTTTGAAGTGACTTTATTTCGCCTTCAACATTTTCTTTCCTCAGGATTACGTCATCAACTCCTCCATTTTCTCGAAGGTAAGTCGAAGTGAGCTTCGATTAATTAATTTGATAAATGAACAATTAATTATGACCCTTATCATTAGATAAGCCATTGTTTCACACCAAAACAATCAAACTATTGTTAATTCGTCACTTCAGTATCTCTTTCACCCCCTCATGGGATATCCTCAGACATGAAAATGCGTTAATAAAATACCATGGTTCCTCTAGATTTGGTATTAGTTAATACCAATGAAATATTTGGAATTTTTTGAGCCCTTTGGGTGCCCCGTTGATCATTGTGATTAACACCAAAGATCAATAAACAATACATATTTCACTTTGTTTTTTGACGTGTATATTAAATAAAAATGGTATACACAAAGAGTATCAAAAAATAAATAAAATACAATAGTTTAACGATCACAACATCCAAACACCAAGTCCAAACTACCAAGGAATCCAACAACATCTGCCAAAAATGTATGATTATCCATCATTATACTTATTCCTGCAAGATGTGTAAAACTGGGCGATTTAAGTCGACATCGATAAGGCTTAGAACTGCCATCAGATACTAAGTATATACCAAATTCACCTGAAAATTTATTTATTACTGTTATTGAAAATTCTACCCCCCTGACCCCCCCCCCCCCGGGTCAATCTAGTAAAATATACTATAAGTACCTTTTGGATTTTCGGTAGCAGTATATGTTGCCCCTGGTGGTATTTGAAAACCTTGCGAGAAATACTTAAAGTGATGTATCAATGCTTCCATTGACGTCTGCAAAATATCGCATTTATACATACATACATATCGATACCATTACCAAATTAATTTTTGACATTAAATTTATACCTTCATTTCGTGTCTCGTTGGGGGACAAACTTTGAAATCGTCTGTTTTAATTTCTCCTGGAGGCATTTTATTTATGCATTGTTCGATGATTCTGCACGATTGTCTCATTTCTTCCATACGACATTTGTATCTTTAGAAAAATTATTTTTAAAAACGTCACTATGGAAGAGGTGCCGTCTGCTAAATTTTGGTGAAAGCCGCATCAAAATCGATCCATAAATAACCGAGTTCTTAGTTTTTTAAGTTTCATGACAAATAAAGTGTGCTTACGGGGTTAATGACATTATCTACGACTACATCCCTCTCCTACACCCACGTATTGGTAGAGCGTTATTCGACCTAATTTTTTATTGGCTGTTCAATTGGCTTACGAGAGCAATAACCAATCAGGTGCGCGTAGCGGCTTTATAAGAATCGATTTTGCGGACTGACCTTCACTCACCATCGAAACTTGGTCGAGTGCACGTCGTTGCATCTATTTTAGTCTATGTTTACGTAATTAGATCACATATTTTAGTATTTTTTCAATAAATGATTGTTAGTTTTTAGAATTAAGTTGAAATTTGATTTTTTTAAGTAAGTACAGACCTATCATGCATGTCACCGTTTATTCCAATGGGTACATCGAACTCCATTTCGTCATAAACTTCATATGGTTGTACTTTTCTGAGATCCCACTTAACTCCAGATCCCCTGAGTGGAACACCACTTAAAAAGCGAAAAGTTTTGCTTATAATTTTGTGTGCTAAACCCCAATGTAAGCATGTACCTAAAGCTATTATTTATAGCTTGTTCTGCATTTATGATACCAATATCTTTGGTGCGTAAAAGCCAAATTCGATTCTGTTCCAACAAATCGTCGACTTCGTCCAATCTTTCTGGAAATTTTTTAATGAAGTCATGTATGTCTGCCATTAGTCCAATAGGCATATCCTTTAAGAATTAAGATTAAATATTATTGTAACACGGTTACTGTTAAAGTGTGTAAAGGGGTGTAATTGTAAAACGGGGGAATAATTAATTTCAAACCTGGCTAACTCCCCCTGGTCTGAAATAATTGGCATGAAATCTAGCTCCACAGCATCTTTCAATGATTTCGAAACATTTTTCACGTTCTTCGTACAACCAAAATAAAGGGGAAAGCCCCCCTATATCTAAAATGTGGCATGTTACAGCTAAAATGTGGTTGATAATCCTAGAGATTTAGAAAAAAAAAATCAATTAAGTAAAATTATTTTGGTGCCAGTATAAAAGATGATCCGAGTTTTTGAGCAATTACAATACAAACCTGGTTATTTCACACATCATCACCCTTATAAATTTTGCTCTCCTTGGAACTTCAATTTTTAAAAGTTTTTCAATCGCCAAATAATAAGTATGTTCACAACATAAGACAGAGCAATAATCCAAGCGATCCATATATGGACCACCCTGTAAATAATTTTTATATTCCATTAGTTTTTCTGTACCCCTATGGAGTAAGCCTATATGGGGATCCATTCTGCGAACAATCTGCAAAAGTTTTCTTATTGTAAATTTTAAAAATTTAAATAAGGGTTGTTCTGATAATAACCTCCCCCTCTAATTCTACTATAAGTCTCAAAACTCCATGAGCAGCCGGATGTTGGGGTCCAAAGTTTATGACAATATTATCAATTTTTTTTTCTGGAATATCTACTTTCTCGAAGGTTTTCGGTTTGTCGTAAACAAATTCGCAACCTTTACCAGGGGGGTACATTACGGGGCCGTCGAATTGTCTAAGAAATTCGGCGTCAGGGGACCATTTTGCTGCGTTTCGTTTAATTACGTTTTTTATGAACTTTGATGTGAAATTATTATTTCTGAAGATAGTTTTCAAAATAAACATTTTGTATATTTTTTAAAAAATGATTTTCGTTGGATGACATAAATTAATAAGTTGGTGGTAAATGTCATACTAATATGTAACTATGACTAACATATCAATGCACACCCCAAACCTCTAGGCCTAAAAACTTCGAAATTTTGAACAGGGTGGCTAAGCTTTGAGAAAAGTTTTTTTTTTTTTAATGTAACCCTTAAAGGAAGTTAGATTAGGTTAGCTTACGATATTTGCAAATTTCAATGTCCAGGGGTGGGAAATGAGTCCAGAAATCGATAAATAGTTTATATAACAAATTGTCCAAATTGCTGAGACTTAAAATATTTTATGTTTCATTTTCAAATTTATTTACCCCCTTCAACTTGTCCCAAATTTTATGCAAATTCCTATAATGTAAATTTTTAAATATTTAAAATATTCCCAAAATCTAATTTGTTCAACGATTTAAGAAAATTGGTTTTGGTGTGGTAAAAAAATAAACATTTTAAATATTTTTTTTTATTGTAAAGTAAATAATTTGCAAAATTTGTAAGGTATAATATAATATGTAAACACATAAATAGATTTGCAAAAAATAATTTAATTAATGGTTAGAGAAAGTTCCCCATGGAATCGACCACAAATTCATCTTCCCATCGTAAGTTCCAGTAACAACCACAGTAGGACTACAACAAAAAATAATTTTGATTTAAAAATATCCAAAATTGAATCACAAAATGTACCGTTTTGAATTAATTTCCATTTGCATTAATTCTTCTAGTTCATTTTCGTACACATTTTCGTATTTCTCGCTGGTTATGACGTTGAATACTTCGAAACCAAAACGTCCACACCCTGCTATCATTTTATCATAATATGGAATCCAATTTACCACCGAAAGTGGCTTTTTCAGGCATATAACCCTTACTGGTATCTCCTAAATTATATGTTTGTTATCATATTTAAATCTCAAAAGGGCTAAGTTGTTTTTACTTGTTCCAAGAGATAAATTCTGATCTCCCCATCTAAACTGTTGGTCAAAAATTGGTCCTTATGATTTGGAGAAAATCTGATTGTGGTAATTTGGTCGTTATGAGACTCGCAAAATAAAACGCAGGGGTTTGAGATTGGGACAGAATCCCCAGTGGCTGCTGGGGTCAAATATTAACAGTTTCATAAAGTTAAATTATTGTTAAAAAATATTAATTATTTATATAGCTTTCGGGGAATGTGTGTAAATCTGTTTAGGATAAAGAATAAATAAACCGACGGTTAAGGGTTGAAACCATATCTATGGGAAATTGGAAATATATATTTTACCTATAATTGTTTGAGCCCCCAGTGTGGAACATTGTACCACTACGCCTCCTTCAGCTGCAACAACAAACTTTTCCGGTGTGAAATATGAAAAATGAAAACTCAAAATTCCGGGGCCAATGCTTTTAGATAGCTCAGTTTCGAGGGTTGTTTCAGATTGTTTGTTTAACAAGGGTGGTTTTATTTTATATCTGCAATAAAAATAATCACTTTTTTCTAATTCGCAAGGATCAGTTAGTTTTATGATCACTAAAATTTATTGACGCCAATAACCGACAGCGGTTTAGTAAAGGATTTTGTTTTCCTATGGGGCGACGTTTCGATGGTCAATTCGTCGTCAGGGTGTATCATTTTGGCTTTATTTAACACTTTTATTTGAACCAAAAAGTTATTGCAGAATTCTTTTGAGTGTAACTGCATTGCTCTTTGTTTAAATCAAAAAATTACAATATGCCACGATGTTTTATCTGAAGATGACCAAAATTCACAGTCGAAACGTCGCCTTTTTCTTGAAGCCCAATTTTTTTATATTCATTATTATTTTTGAATTCTAAACTAATTTTATGTGAAAGTTCTATCACTATTTCTGCTTCCTCTGAAAATTATTTACAGATAAGTGATTTGTTTCGGTGAAAATCGTGTTTAAAAATTGATTCGTTTTTATTATATTGATCCATAAAGCTTTAGTTATGGGAAAACAGATTTTCCACTCGCGTATTAAATAAAAAAATAAAAAAAATACTTTCTTTAATAGATATATGTATGTATAAACATCGGTACCTACTTTCTCTTGAGAATTAACTGATTAGTTTTACCACTAAATTTCCACATATTTATAAAACCATCGGTGCCTGAAGTGGCAAGAACCATGTCGTCATTTTTATCATTTCTGACAACCCATTGCATGTCAGTAATTGTATCATCATGACCAACCACTTTGTCGACTAACATTTCGTCTTCATCATGTTGAATATTCCATAAATATATGTCACCTGCCATAATTACAATAATAATATCATTTTTTTTTTACTTCAATTATAAAAAATAACAGCTCAAAGTTTCACAAAATGCAGCTTTTAAAATTGAGCTCTTAAGAGGTTAAAACAAAATAAAAAAATTTTAAAAATAATTCTTATCTTTTGAGGTGCTATACTAGTTACTAGATATTTTGGAAAATAGTATCACAATTTAATAATAAGAAATTATGAATATTTTTAACTTTTTCAAAAATTTTTAATGTTCTGGAACACTGGTCCAGAAAATTATTTTTTTTTAGTTTACGTTGTCAATTTCATTGCTATTTTTTTTTACAAATGCCTTTTAGTATTGGCTATTTCTGGTATAAATTTCAGTCGAATTGGTTAAGCCATTCAAAAGATAAAAATTATTTTCGAAATTTTTTAATTTTTTTTACTCTTAAACATCTTAGTACTAAAAGCTGAAATTTGGTTCAACTAAATAATAAAAAAATGGGTACCAAATTTGTCCATATTAACCAACCAGGGCCTTTTAAAAACTTTTTGGATTAGAAAAAAATAGTCCCTCTCGTCAAATTGTGTTTTAACATCATTTTATTACACTCTTCTTGTTTACTATTTTTTTGAAGTTTAAATTTCGAATAAAATGATTGGAAAATAAAAAGCAGAAATTTTATCAAAAATTAGTCAAAATAAATTTATAGAAACCTGTGTGCGTTCCAGCAGATAAAATGTAAGGCAATTTTGGATGAAAAGCTACAACTTTCACACAAGACCCAGTTTTTAATTTTTTATTTGGTATTTCTGGGAACAATTCATATCTAAAATGTAGGAAAAATTTAAAAAAAAACACCCTTAACACTGTTTTTGCAATTTTAATACCTGTCAAATGAATAAAGTGAAATAAATCCAAAATGATGACACCAATTTTGATGGGGATAATCACTGCTGACCGCAATAGTGTTACCTGTACTGCTCCAAGAGAATGCATTTACCCTAGGAGCCTTTTAGTTAAAAAAATAATAATAAAAAAACTTTTTTTAATACTGAATTATATTAAAATCAAGTTAAATGTTTATTAATTTTTCAAAAACATACCGCATTGTCCTTTTCATCCAAATTAACATTAACCGTCTGAATAATTTTTGCTTTTGCTAATATTGGTTCGTCAAATGGACAATAATTTTTGAAAATTTGCGAAGAATTATCGTCATCCAGTTCAGCTGCTAATTTTGGATAAATTCTTTTTAGAAAACTAGCCAATTTGTTAGCGTCATACTTAACATCGTAGTTTATTCTTGGTGCGTCTGTTTGGGTCTAAAGTTTCTATAATTAATATTTTAACTATTAATAAGTACATTTTACCTCTATCGATTTCTTCTCAGGTGTATTTGTCTCGGAATTTTTTTGAAGAATTTCGTCGGTTTGAGATGAATTTGCGGTCGAAATTCTATAATTAAAATGCGTTAATAAAAAATAAAAACAAGGAAATTTTGCAATACGTTTTTACTTTCCATTTGGAATCAAAACCTACACATTCGGCTTCTTTAACGCTTAACATTCTGTTATTATATACTTCAGTTTTTTGTTTTGTTTGTATTCAACATTCGTTCGATATCAAATTGACACAGCTTAATGTCATTAGGCCATTTTATATGAGACAATTATTGTTTTGTCTTTGCATTTAACAGCAAGGGAAGCAATTAATTAAATACTCGTAATTTATTGTTTTATTAATGATGTTTAATCTCTTTCTTTTTAAATATATTGTTCCCGCGTTCTGTTTTTAAATTTGAATTTCCCGGTGATGTTCCATTGAGTACTTCGGCTCTATCTTGTAGTCTATGGACCCTATTAATATTCTGTGATCTAAAAGTGACATAACCCAACTTTTTGGTTATAACCTACAATTTTTTACGCAAAAGGTGATAAGTTTTTGTGTGTTTTTAAGTGATTAATTAAGTTTTCAACCACAAAAAGCCAAAGATGGCTAATGTGCACACAGTTCAAAGAATTTCAAAGTTATTTCAACCAATTTCTGCTGTTTCAAAAAGTGCCCACTTCGAGAATAAAGACGCATTATCCAAAAGCCAGAGGGTATGTATTATATTTTGGACCTATTATTTTTGAAAACAATAACATTAAATAATATTTTAGCTTTTGGTAGAGTTAGGAATCATAAGACCTGCTAGTCAGGGTCACTTTTATTTCCTACCGTTAGGAATTAGAGTCCTAGATAAGCTAAGGGCTATTGTTGATAGGGAAATGGCTTGTATTAATGCTCAGAGGGTCACTTGTCCTTCCCTTACGAACTCTAGACTGTGGAAAAAGTCAGGTAAGTGACAAAAAACTTATTTAACAAGCAATGTTACATTCGAGTTCTTTTTTAGGACGTTTAGAAGATGAACTTTCATCTGAGTTATTTAAAGTCCGTGATAGACATGATGCCACATACGTACTTAGTCCAGTAGGTAATTTTATAATTAAATGTTACATTCTAGTTTTCATTTTTTTAATAAATCGCACACATTCATTACAGACGCATGAAGAAGCTGCTGCTGATTTGGTAGCATCAATTGCACAAATGTCTCACAAGCAATTTCCATTAAGACTGTATCAGATTACTAGTAAATTTCGAGATGAAATGAAGCCCAGGTTTGGCTTGATCAGAAGCCGAGAGTTTTTGATGAAAGATTTGTATTCTTTCGATATAAATATCGAAAAAGCAAAAGAGTCATATAAGGAAATATGCCAGAGTTATGACAGTATATTTAATCAAATCGGTATTGACTTTATAAAAGGTAAATAGAAAATGATTTTTATTCGTTTCTACGTGTTAAGTTACGTTATTTATTAATATATTATAATAATGCATGTATTTTGTGTTTAATTTTCTAGTTGTGGGCCCCAGTGGTAACATGGGAGGCTCTCTTTCACATGAATACCATTACGTGGCTCCAATTGGAGAAGACAAGCTTCTATCATGTACAAACTGTGGGCACAAGACGAATATCCAGTTATCTAGTCATGATAAGTGTACACAGTGTGGTAGCACCACTGATCTTGTTGTTTTGACTGGATTAGAGGCATGTATTATTGCATTATCTATTAATTGAGACTAATTTGCCCTTAGGACCACGTTTGATGTTTAATCTCACTTTTTTTGCAGGTCGGTCATACATTTCTCCTGGGAGACAAATATTCACGTCCACTTAAGGCTTTTTATAAATCAGATCGTGATGAAATGCTTCCCGTGCAAATGGGCAGTTATGGACTGGGATTGTCACGAATAATAGCGTCTACAGTAGAAGTTTTATCGACGGAACATGAAATACGATGGCCCAGTTCGCTTGCTCCTTTTTCTGTCGTCATTATACCACCTAAAGTATGATAATATGAAACTATGACAACCTTTTCGTGCCTTCTTGACTAAAATTCGTTCACGTTTGTTTTAGACTGGCAGCAAAGAGGAAAAAGCTAGCGGAAATTGCGTCAATTTTATTTTGTCTTCGTTGAACGAAATATCGTCGCTTCAAAACGATGTTATTGTAGATGACCGAGTAAATTTAACAGTTGGAAGAAGATTCCTTGATGCAAAAAGGATGGGTTATCCGTATGTTGTCGTAATAGGGTCGAAAATTCTTCAGAACCCTCCATTGTACGAACTTGTCGATGTTAAGAATGATTTAGTTAATTTTTTGAGTGCAGATGCTTTTGTAGACTTCTTTAGGAATAAAAATTTAGAAAGTGAACAAAGAATTGTTGTTGAACTCTAGTGTATTATTAGCAATTAATAAAATATTCGAATTATACCAAATTTTTATTTTATTTCTTTTATTCCCCAACCTTAATACGATTGTTATAATTATATGTGCGGTAAATGTATCTTTTTTATATAGTAGAAAGGAAACATTAAATTTTTATACTTTAATATGAATTTTTTTTCGTTAGATGCCTATTTGTCGATGAGAAAGCACGAGAACCGGCACCAAACGTAGAATGAATTCGAACGATGCTTCATTGGGACGACAAAAGAAGATACAATGTGGTAAGTGTTATAATTCGAATTTATTGCGATTTAATGTAGTTATTTAGATGGTCATGGTACTGCCTGTTGAAAGGAGTGTAACGGAAGGTATAGCTGCGTCTTTTTGCTTTCCTGATTGACTCATTTTAATATGAGATACCCACAAATCGCACTGTTTCTGTCTTATTAATTTTCTTTCTTGACTTTCTTCATAAAGTGGCTTATCGGTAGGAAATTCTTCTATTACATCTTCGTCCCTAAAAACAACTACATTACGTAACTTCTTTTTTTAAGTAAATATTATCTAAAAGTTACCTTACAGTAGTATATGGCGGAATATGGAACGCTCTTTTTTCGTCGATACTTGTTTTACCTCTGTAGTAAAGCATCGCGTCGAAATATTTCGAGGGCATCCCCAGAATGCCTGCCTGTATACCCATTTCGTTAAGGACCGTCTCTGGCGCAGAGAATGCTATTTCGAGGTATTTTACTAAACGGTCTTTCCTATAAACCTTATTTTTATGCGACCGTATTCATCAAATTAAACAAAAAAATAAATACGGGGTAAAATTTTTAACTCCAATCCCAAGTAATCGATAATCATGTTTAGCGATTATCAGTTCTTGCGCAAGAGGTGATCTGTGGTACAATTTTCGTTCGTCGAGACAGTATTTTCCGTCTAACACTTTGTCTTCTTCCTTACTCTTTTCTAAAGCTATTTCTAAACGTATATCCCGGTGCTGAATAATATTAAAAAGTTTTCCTCGAATTAGCCGATTGAGTTCTCGTTCTAAATTATATAAAAAATTTTTTATCAGGGTCTTGTTGAGCGTTAATGAACCACGATTTAGTTTAGTTTTGCTTATCGAATTTACCAATTAGATTTAAATATTTTCTTTGCATCCCAATCCAAATAACTCTGATTGTAACGCACAAAAGTACTTCAAAAAAATATCGCTCTTTGCCAGTTAACGATTTATTGCGCATGCTGCCCATGTGGTGAAATTCTAACATTTCTTCTGCTCCTGTCAGCATGCACGCGTATTCGCGAGCCAGTACGCAACGCAAACACGACAATTCTTCACTTAAATTTCCTAGTATCCCTTTTACCCCCAAGTGGGGTATTTTACGCTTTGCTTCCTCTCTTCTATCAATCAAAGTTTCCCAAACCTTAAATTACATTAACGCGTCTATTAAACTTAAAATTCGCTTATAGTACTTATTTACCTGAATATAATACTGAAAGTACACCATTGCAGCTCTTAGAAACGCGTCCACCGTTCGTGTATGAAAGAATCTTATAAATTTGGCCGTCAAGTCTTTCGGAGAAGCCAGAAAAATGACAACGTCCTTTATGTCTTGCAGAATGATGTAGTTTGTCGTTCCGATTTTTGCTTTTCTTTGGAAACGTCTTCTAAACCTGATCTATTTAGCTGATTAACGTAAGTTTTTTTGAATACAAATGAGCATACTTTTTCGACATTATCCAGGGTTTCCCGGAATTTGACTTCGAATGCACTTTGTACAACAACTTTTGTAGTTGTTGTACCTTGCGCGGCGCCCTTTTGATCGTCCTGATTAGCACTATACGAATAAAGTGTTTAGTAAAACTTCGAGACTTAAAGAGGAGACTTTTGAGATACGAATGGTTAATAGTTAGACATTAGAGGCGGAAATAGTATCTAGTAAAAGGGGGCAGATGATCATGTTAATACAATTTACCTAACAAAAGCCAATTCGTCTGTAACGTCATTCCAAGTCCATGTTCCACTTGCATACTGGGCACCTTCTTCGCTCATTTTTTATAATTGTTATTGATGATTAAAAATTGTACGCACGTGTAAAAGTCATAGTTTAATGACAGTTTTCATTTTAATTCGAAATTGATTTACTACTGTCATTTCTACCATAAAAATAATACGTTTAACTTTCATAAACTTTTATTAGAAAAGAATTGGTAACAAATAACATTTTTACATAAATATTACGTTATTTATTTACAATTGAAGCGGAAATAGCGCAATTATATTAGGTTCTACACTATCATATAACACTTCGGAGTACAGTTTGCAAAAAGTCGATATTCCTATCACTATAATCGACCATAATTTTGAACAATTGCAAATTGCTAAAAAATAATAAAAGACACAATCTTTAGTGATGATAAAATAATTTTTTGACAACTTTTCTTTTACCTTCGTAAGCAAACAGTTGTGAAAGTGTGGTATAAAAAAGAACGAATGTAAAGTGGAACTCTTGGACACCATTATCCCATATAACTGACGGTACAAGAAGGAAAACTCCAAAAGACGACAACGTAATAGTTTTTAATAAAATAATAGGAGAAAATTGCTTCCTTTTATAACACTTTGTTAAGAAGTACGTAAGAATAAGTGTAGATATTGAAAAGCATACGTGCTCTTTAAAAAAAGAATATCAAAAAGTAAGCACATTAAAACAACAACTTTTGGAAATAATACTCACTTATCATCACCCCAGCTAGGATTCTGTAAAATCTAAAATCACCAATGTAAAATTCATCCGTAATCTGTATGGTTGTTGGTGCAGGTGTTAAAGACCAATTAGCGTATGCTTCCATGGCTAGGATAAGAAAGGCCAATTTCCACAACCCCTTTAAAATGAAGGGGTTGTAGTATTTTATTCAAAATTAAAGTCGTTATCAAAAATTCTAACCTTAAATTTAGTGTTGTTAATTATATGTCGATATCCTTCTCTCTGAAGTAAAACTAGATCAATTATAACTAAAACTAGATCAAATTCAATGTACTTATCCGCTTCACAATAACAATTTTCCTAAAATAATACAGAAATTTGTAGAAATTGCCCAAACAAACTCGTAATTATAACATACACAAACTGTTAATTTCAAAACGTTCGAACTGTATTGTTTGTATAGCTCTTTTACGCGAAACCCACAGTTAATGCAAATGTATTTGTTACTATTTCCATTATCATTTAGTTTTTCCGTGGTATTATTTAACATCATTTTAAATTTTTAACTTATTTCACTTTTTTGAGGTTAACTATGAGGTTAACTGTCTTCTTTTTGTTTGTATTATTCGTACCATACCGCACTGAAACCATTTAGCCAGGTGCAAAATGCGCTGTGTCTAAATGAACGGTAAGTTAAAAACAAAATTAAAACAGGAAAGGGTCAATTATTAAAAATTTCTAATTTTGATAAATACAGTCCTTATTTGACCAATTTACTTTTCAAATAATTCGTATTTATACAAATAAGCATTTGCAAGTAATTAATTTCTGTAAAAAGTGACTATTTTGTAATTCTTATGAATGGCTGATTTATTTTTTTCCTGTTTCGTGGATTATATTAATAATTTGCTTATTACATTCAAAGAAAGCATTTAATTTTATGATCAGAACAAAATTTTTAATATGCTGGCAATTTCTTTCATTATTATACAGTATATATTGCAGACGATTCTACATTTACAATATTCACAATTTTCATTAATTTACCTACGTTTTCAAAATTTTTAGTATTTAAAATTCTGGATTTCATTTATTCAAAAGTAAAAAGTATATTTATTTAGTATTTGTACATTAATGCTTAAGAACTATAACATATACATATGTATAGCTTCTTTATTTTCAATTTTATTTTCAAAACATTTTTTTAAATTTGTATAAATCTTTTGGTAATGAATACTAGAAATATTCCTTTTAGATACGTTTTATTTCAACAGTTCTGTTGTGTACAACATTCATTTTAGAAGTTGTTTGCTCGTCCTTGTCCTAACGACCTTTTTTTTTATGATCGGATAAAATGGTCACGCCACATTATCTGACTTTCGAATTCTGAAATACGTGTAGACTGAAACATTCTTCTCTCTTAACAATTCTTTTAATTTTGATGTAAAAATTAACGATCTGTCGTCATTAGTTATGATTATTTTTTTGGCTATTTTAATTAGAATTAATTATTATACGTTGCAATTACTAAAAAAAAAAGTAATAATAATCTAAAGACAATGACTTTTTTCTATTAATAAGTATGTTACATTTTTAAGTTTATTTAAGTTCAGTAAGTACATAAAATATTACAATAGGGATCCATTAATTTTAATTTAAATGGAGTGGTGACTTTTTAAAGGGTGTCTTCTCGTTGATGGGAGTATTCTGTTAGCCAAAAGGGATGGGGGTACATCTAAATCCATTAAAGACACATCACAATCGCTTTGAGTCATATCAAACATGTAATCTAGATCTATATCATACTTTGGTAACTTTTCCCTTAAATAAGAGATAACATTGATCCCTAAGAGTGGTTCTCTACTCATAATAAAGCTGGACAGATATCTTGGACTTTTGGATTTTTCTGCGCAGTGCATGAGTAGGGCCCAACTCGAATAATCAGAATCGAGTACATACGTGTTATAAACCCCTTCATCTAAAATATATTAAAAATAAAAGTCTGGGTATGGAAATCGTGGTGCTTTTGCTTATATTAAAGATAAGGGGTTGAAAGTCGTGGGAAGGAAAATTTTTGGGTGGTAATCAAAATTAGATTTATAGGGAATAGTAATGTAGATTACATAGAGAATGGAATTCTCCCAAATTTGGATGTTGGGTGATCTTGGTGGTACGAAAAAACCCACAAAGAAGTTTGGACACAAATTTGGGGATGCTGATTCCCAAGGAAGATCAATAATTTAAAAAAAAAATTGGTGGCATCTAATTGGGACTTTATCTCGAATAGAAATATTGTTATTTTTCAAAGATTGTATTTAAATTTGCATTAAATAGTCTAAAATTTTTTTGAAATTAAAAAAATACGTACATGTGTCCTCTGAATGTGTCCAATGGGCTGGTTGAATTGCATCAGGGACTGTCCACGTGATATTACCAAATAAATGTTCATTGATAGGGTCATCAACAAAACTGTAAGTGAAATTCATGGTAACATGTAGAGGTAGTGATGATATCGAAAATTCAGCACGCATACAACGATATGGTAGAGCCTCTTCTGAACTTGCATAATACTGGATAATGTACCATGTTCCCAGCATCTGTAAAATAAAAAATAATCTTGGAAATTTTTAATAATAATAATAATAATAATCTTGGAAATTTTTAAAGGTAGAAATTTATTAATACTTTAAAAAAAATATTGATTATGTACCTACTTATAATATTTTGTAATTATTACAATAAATAAAAAAATATTAGGAAATTTAACAATTTAAGAAGTTTGAAAAAAGATTTTTTTTTGTGTAAGGCCCTAAATATTACTCTGAAATTGATCTTTAATATTTATATTAAAAAAATTAATTATTTGTGTATAAATTTTTGCTTTGGGTTTATTCTTCTACGTACTCATTAAAATTATAATTAGGATTACTCTAATTAATTAGTCGATGAATAATCTGCCGGAAACTACACGCTCTGACTAACAAATACTTTTGTACACTCATTGTACTAAAACTATAAAGCACAATTATAAAAAAATATTAAATAAAAGACTCATTTATATATTTATAAAAAATAAGTAGCTATTCATTTAAATATTTTTTAAGTCTCCAAAAATTGTTTATTATTTTTTCTTACCTGATTTAAATCGAAATTTCTTATTGGTTTAACTTTAGGGCATTCTGTTTTTTCTTCCACAAATTTTCCCTTTCCAAAGCAGCACGTCACAAAAATACCGAAAAAACAGACAAAGTGAATGAAGTAATTTGTCATTTCGACGTTAAGTTTTATAGACAATAAAAACCAACTTAATTGTAATCCATTTGAATTCAGACACTGGTGTTGGTGACTTCATCTATCTTGCGGAAGAACTTCTTATCGAAACAGTGGGCGAATGTGGACGTAGAATCATCAACATGTTTATGCTTACTTTAATATCTGATTGTTTAGTCTTTTGGGGGGGCCAATAAATATTTTGGTCATGCCAAATAATATTTATATCGTTTACGATGAGTCCAAATTAGAGAAAGTTGCAAAATGCAATTTTTCAATATATACAGGTTGTCCCACTAATTTTGGTTGAATTTTAAAATTTATTTTTGAAGGGGGTGTTCTATAATTTCACATAATTAGTTTTAATTGTTATAAAAAAATTTCGTCAAATAAAAAGTTTTAGGAAAAAATAATTCTTGGGACAATGTGTATATTTTTCTAATATATTATGTAGTGTTGATCGACTTACATTAGGGGAAAAATTATCACTGAGTTTTGGAATAAATGTAAAAAATTTCAACATTTTTACGTACCTACATTTCTCTGAATAAATTTTCTTTTAAAAATAAAAAATTATCCTTTTTTTTCCAAATCAAGTTTAACAAATATGTATTTCAAAAATTCACTCAACTGCTCTTAAAGTAAGAAACGCGAATACTTAGTTAATAAAAGCCATGAAGATTTTACGAACATTTCGTTTATTTATCAAAATGCTCAGAAGTGTACGCATATAAAGTGTTTATTTTTACAGCTTTTAAATAGCTTTCGTGTGCAAATTTTAAAATGTTATTTTTCACGAAAATATTCCCTGCTTGTAAACGATTTCATTTTTTTATAAAGCATTTACATTGTACAAAAAAATCTTAAAATATTGATATAAATTTAACTAACATTCTAAAATTTTCGTTACAATATGTAGTTACTGTTATTTGCAAAGATATTTTCAAAATTCATATATTTAAGTTTAAAAGCAATGATATTTCCCCCCTTTCAATCTCGTCTGTTAAACATGCTCTTTAGGATTAATAATATCAATCGATTAAGTATAAACTAATTTTAAAAGTTTCTCGTTAAAACTATGAAAAATAAAATAAAGAAAATATTTTTTAAAACTTTTATTAATAAAGAAACAGCGTAATTTTACAAACGAAACAAAAATAACGGCGTTTCAACGTAATTTTAACCTAACATCCAACGCAAAGACGTGCACCCTCCGACTGCATCGAAGGTGAATAAAATTCAGGTATGCAAGTTTCGTTATTATACAGCGGGTCGTGCATCTGATTGGCTGTACGCTGGAGGCTAGTTTAGTTACCGATCAAAAACAAGGTCAAACTGAACCTGTGCTAATCTCCTTAAGGAATGCGGAAGTAATCAATGTTAGGCGCCACATTAAAGTAGCGAACCTTAGAAAGGGGTAACTCGCTTATTTCTTCATCGATTTGTATGCGGTTTTCATTAAAATTTAGGAAATTTAAGTACGGGTACTGCTAATCAAAAATTATTTGTTTTAGTTCACAAACACTCGTTTAAAAATTGTTCTAAATAAATAAATTTACTTCTTATTTTTCATATTGTAAAAAAATATTTGAGAACATTTTCTGTTGGCTAATAATTTTTCTCTCTTAAACATTACCATCCACGTTTTTATATACTACCTTATTATCTTTCCATGGTTTTCTAGAATTAATATTCCGTTGGAGTATTATTTATTTGTCCTTGTCCTAATGGCTTTTTTATCATCAGATAAATGTATCGTGCCGGACCCGAGAGACAGCAAAACGTTCACGAATACTACATTCCTTTGTTGAATATTATTTTAAAAATTGACCAAATTTGCTTTAAATATTTTTATATTAGTTGCACACAGATCATATATTTTTACTGAGTTATATATTTTTTCTTTAATTAAAATTATTTTTACGAATAAATTAGTAGATAAATCTTCTTAGTACCAATTCGTGGTTTCTACTTATTTCATAGTTATTAAACGTAGTCCCCAGGGGGTCGATACCTCCAGGTTGATGAACGCTTTATTACGTAATTAATAAGAATTAATTGATTAATTATTAAATAGAATTAATTTTGGCTATTGATAACAATTTAATTCATTTGTTTTTTAGAACTAAGGGTAGAAATTTAACCCCTAATTTAGTGGTATTAATTCAAATCTATAAGTATATAAATATGTAATATAATATTAATTTAGTGTTAAATTATTATTTTGCTATATCAAAATCGTCGTAGTTTCGAGTATCACATCGGAAGTTTTCGTACCTTGCTTTCGTTAACGCGAGCGCTTTTCAGTATCTTCAGTAGACCACGTAAGAGCATGTCGTACGGCCGGTTGTTGTTGAGAGAAAATTCGTTTTCTTCGTGAAAATTTTTCTATTTTCTATTGACATTAATTCCAAAACTGCATTAGTGTCCACGATCTGGATAAAGCTGAAATACTTAGCGGATTATACGTTGTACCTTAGTAACATGATTCGGTAAGTTTATTTAAAAAATATTTGCATGTAGGTTTGTTTTAAATACCTGGTGAAATAATCGAAATATGCCTGAATCATTCTGTAGCTGTGTAGCTCATGCTAATTCGAAATTGGAGTTAAATTAAAAAATTTATGTAAGCGTAGCAACAAATTTTCTGTTTCACTACGTTTTATTCAAGTTAAAGAAAAACTATTCTACAAATCGCTTTAATTCATTTCTAAATCAAAATCCGTAGGGTTAAAAGTAACAATTTTTTGTAAAATTGAGGTGATAAAACAGTTTGAATCTTACGCTCTCACGACACATATGATCCACGCGCTAGGTATATAAGAACGACTAGTTGAGCTATATAGGTGGTAATACGGTGTATTTCCAAAGGCTTTACTACTGACCGGTGCGCCGAGTGGCCATAGGCGTACATTGCACGGTTAAGGAACGGGTTGGAGGAAATATGCTGAATGACGTCGTCCCATATTACCCACCCGATGCAAATCAGGTTGGCTTATCCTCTTCATCAATCATTCTTCAACAGCTTACGACTTTCAGTTACTTAACGTGTACATGGAAGTCGTAGGAAGTTGCAGTTTAATTAATGAAAAGGGGCACCTGGTTGCATGGGGTGCCTTATGCATTTTTTTTTTTGCAAAAATGCATATGACGTTCTATGCATTCTCTAACAAAAATTAAAATTGCTATATTTCTACATTGTTCCTCAATCCATAGAAATAATATGATTTCGTGCTAGGGAATAATTAATTAACGTATTAATATTCACATCAAATGGAAATTTTTTAGTTTATAACGCGTAGGAAGAGGTTTTATAAACTTCCACCAAAAACATCCGATACAGCGAAATGTCCTCTTTTCGATGGTTTTTGAAAATTTAAATTTGGAATTTAAATAAGAAAGTTAGAGCGTTTTGAATGAGTGCATGTTTATAGGAAAATCGAAAAAATTGGTAACATTGGTGTTAAGTTTTGACGCGCAGGAAGACGTTTTTCGAAGTGCCATGGAAGCATCAGATGCACCGAAATGTCCTATTTTCGACGGTTTTTGAAAATTTAAATTTGGAATTTAAATCAGAAAGTTAGAGCGTTTTGAATGAGTGCATGTTTTTAGGAAAGTCGAAAAAATTGGTGAATTTGGCGTTAAGTTTTGCCGCGTAGGAAGACGCTTTTGAAAGTTTCAGAGAAGCATCCGATGGACCGAAATCTCCTCTTTCCGATGGTTTTTGGAATTTCAAATTTAGAATTGAAATAAGAAAGTTAGAGCGATTTAAATGAGTTCATGTTTGTAGGAAAATCGAAAAAATAGGTAACTTTGGTGTTAAGTTTTGACGAGTAGGAAGACGTTGTTCGAAGTTCCACGGAAGCATCAGATGCAGCGAAATGTCGTCTTTTCGATGAATTTTGAAAATTTTAATTTGGAATTTAAATAAGAATGTTAGAGCGTTTTGAATGAGTGCATGTTTTAAGGAAAATCGAAAAAATAGGTAACTTTAGTGTTGAGTTTTGACGCGCAAGAAGACGTTTTTCGAAGTGCCATGGAAGCATCAGATGCAGCGAAATGTCGTCTTTTCGATGGTTTTTGAAAATTTTAATTTGGAATTTAAATAAGAAAGTTAGAGCGTTTTGAATGAGTGCATGTTTTTAGGAAAATCGAAAAAATAGGTGACTTTGCCGTTAGGTTTTGCCGCGCAGGAAGACGCTTTTGAAAGTTTCAGAGAAGCATCCGATGCAGCAAAATCTCCTCTTTCCGATGGTTTTTGGAATTTCAAATTTGGAGTTTAAATAATAACGTAAGAGCGTTTTGAAAGATTGCATGTTTTTAGGAAAATCGAAAAAATTTGTGACTTTGGTGTTCAATCTTGACGCGTAGGAAGATGCTTTTGAAAGTTTCAGAGAAGCATCCGATGGAGTGAAATCTCCGCTTTCCGATGGTTTTTGGAATTTCAAATTTGGAGTTTAAATAATAACGTAAGAGCGTTTTGAAAGATTGCATGTTTATAGGAAAATCGAAAAAATTGGTACCTTTGGCGTTAGGTTTTGCCGCGTAGAAAGACGCTTTTCAATATTTCAGAGAAGCTTCCGATGCAGCAAAATCTCCTCTTTCCGATGGTTTTTGGAATTTCAAATTTAGAATTTAAATAAGAAAGTTAGAGCGATTTAAATGAGTGCATGTTTTTAGGAAAATCGAAAAAATTTGTGACTTTGGTGTTCAATCTTGACGCGTAGGAAGATGCTTTTAAAAATTTCTGAGAAGCTTCCGATGCAGCAAAATCTCCTCTTTCCGATGGTTTTTGGAATTTCAAATTTAGAATTTAAATAAGAAAGTTAGAGCGATTTAAATGAGTGCATGTTTTTAGGAAAATCGAAAAAATTTGTGACTTTGGTGTTCAATCTTGACGCGTAGGAAGATGCTTTTAAAAATTTCTGAGAAGCTTCCGATGCAGCAAAATCTCCTCTTTCCGATGGTTTTTGGAATTTCAAATTTGGAGTTTAAATAATAACGTAAGAGCGTTTTGAAAGATTGCATGTTTATAGGAAAATCGAAAAAATTGGTACCTTTGGCGTTAGGTTTTGCCGCGTAGAAAGACGCTTTTCAATATTTCAGAGAAGCTTCCGATGCAGCAAAATCTCCTCTTTCCGATGGTTTTTGGAATTTCAAATTTAGAATTTAAATAAGAAAGTTAGAGCGATTTAAATGAGTGCATGTTTGTAGGAAAATCGAAAAAATTTGTGACTTTGGTGTTCAATCTTGACGCGTAGGAAGATGCTTTTAAAAATTTCTGAGAAGCTTCCGATGCAGCAAAATCTCCTCTTTCCGATGGTTTTTGGAATTTCAAATTTAGAATTTAAATAAGAAAGTTAGAGCGATTTAAATGAGTGCATGTTTGTAGGAAAATCGAAAAAATTTGTGACTTTGGTGTTCAATCTTGACGCGTAGGAAGATGCTTTTAAAAATTTCTGAGAAGCTTCCGATGCAGCAAAATCTCCTCTTTCCGATGGTTTTTGGAATTTCAAATTTGGAGTTTAAATAATAACGTAAGAGCGTTTTGAAAGATTGCATGTTTATAGGAAAATCGAAAAAATTGGTACCTTTGGCGTTAGGTTTTGCCGCGTAGAAAGACGCTTTTCAATATTTCAGAGAAGCTTCCGATGCAGCAAAATCTCCTCTTTCCGATGGTTTTTGGAATTTCAAATTTAGAATTTAAATAAGAAAGTTAGAGCGATTTAAATGAGTGCATGTTTTTAGGAAAATCGAAAAAATTTGTGACTTTGGTGTTCAATCTTGACGCGTAGGAAGATGCTTTTAAAAATTTCTGAGAAGCTTCCGATGCAGCAAAATCTCCTCTTTCCGATGGTTTTTGGAATTTCAAATTTGGAGTTTAAATAATAACGTAAGAGCGTTTTGAAAGATTGCATGTTTATAGGAAAATCGAAAAAATTGGTACCTTTGGCGTTAGGTTTTGCCGCGTAGAAAGACGCTTTTCAATATTTCAGAGAAGCTTCCGATGCAGCAAAATCTCCTCTTTCCGATGGTTTTTGGAATTTCAAATTTAGAATTTAAATAAGAAAGTTAGAGCGATTTAAATGAGTGCATGTTTGTAGGAAAATCGAAAAAATTTGTGACTTTGGTGTTCAATCTTGACGCGTAGGAAGATGCTTTTAAAAATTTCTGAGAAGCTTCCGATGCAGCAAAATCTCCTCTTTCCGATGGTTTTTGGAATTTCAAATTTGGAGTTTAAATAATAACGTAAGAGCGTTTTGAAAGATTGCATGTTTATAGGAAAATCGAAAAAATTGGTACCTTTGGCGTTAGGTTTTGCCGCGTAGAAAGACGCTTTTCAATATTTCAGAGAAGCTTCCGATGCAGCAAAATCTCCTCTTTCCGATGGTTTTTGGAATTTCAAATTTAGAATTTAAATAAGAAAGTTAGAGCGATTTAAATGAGTGCATGTTTTTAGGAAAATCGAAAAAATTTGTGACTTTGGTGTTCAATCTTGACGCGTAGGAAGATGCTTTTAAAAATTTCTGAGAAGCTTCCGATGCAGCAAAATCTCCTCTTTCCGATGGTTTTTGGAATTTCAAATTTGGAGTTTAAATAATAACGTAAGAGCGTTTTGAAAGATTGCATGTTTATAGGAAAATCGAAAAAATTGGTACCTTTGGCGTTAGGTTTTGCCGCGTAGAAAGACGCTTTTCAATATTTCAGAGAAGCTTCCGATGCAGCAAAATCTCCTCTTTCCGATGGTTTTTGGAATTTCAAATTTAGAATTTAAATAAGAAAGTTAGAGCGATTTAAATGAGTGCATGTTTTTAGGAAAATCGAAAAAATTTGTGACTTTGGTGTTCAATCTTGACGCGTAGGAAGATGCTTTTAAAAATTTAAGAGGAGCTTCCGATGCAGCAAAATCTCCTCTTTCCGACGGTTTTTGGAATTTCAAATTTAGAATTTAAATTAGAATGTTAGAGCGTTTTGAATGAGTGCATGTTTTAAGGAAAATCGAAAAAATAGGTAACTTTAGTGTTAAGTTTTGACGCGCAAGAAGACGTTTTTCGAAGTGCCATGGAAGCATCAGATGCAGCGAAATGTCGTCTTTTCGATGGTTTTTGAAAATTTTAATTTGGAATTTAAATAAGAAAGTTGGAGCGTTTTGAATGAGTGCATGTTTTTAGGAAAATCGAAAAAATAGGTGACTTTGGCGTTAGGTTTTGCCGCGCAGGAAGACGCTTTTGAAAGTTTCAGAGAAGCATCCGATGCAGCAAAATCTCCTCTTTCCGATGGTTTTTGGAATTTCAAATTTAGAATTTAAATAAGAAAGTTAGAGCGATTTAAATGAGTGCATGTTTTTAGGAAATTCGAAAAAATTTGTGACTTTGGTGTTCAATCTTGACGCTTAGGAAGATGCTTTTGAAAGTTTCAGAGAAGCATCCGATGCAGCGAAATCTCCTCTTTCGGATGGTTTTTGGAATTTCAAATTTAGGATTTAAATAAGAAAGTTAGAGCGATTTAAATGAGTGCATGTTTGTAGGAAAATCGAAAAAATAGGTAACTTTGGTGTTCAATTTTGACACGCAGGAAGACGCTTTTGATCGAGCCACAGAAGCGTTCGATGCAGCAAAGTCTCCTCTTTTCGATGGTTTTTGACAATTTTGATTTGGAATATAAATAAGAATGTTAGAGCGTTTTGAATGAGTGCATGTTTTTAGGAAAATCGAAAAAATTTCTGACTTTGGTGTTCAATCTTGACGCGTAGGAAGATGCTTTTGAAAGTTTCAGAGAAGCATCCGATGGAGTGAAATCTCCTCTTTCCGATGGTTTTTGGAATTTCAAATTTGGAGTTTAAATAATATCGTAAGAGCGTTTTGAAAGATTGCATGTTTATAGGAAAATCGAAAAAATTGGTACTTTTGGTGTTAGGTTTTGCCGCGTAGAAAGACGCTTTTCAATGTTTCAGAGAAGCTTCCGATGCAGCAAAATCTCCTCTTTCCGATGGTTTTTGGAATTTCAAATTTAGGATTTAAATAAGAAAGTTAGAGCGATTTAAATGAGTGCATGTTTGTAGGAAAATCGAAAAAATAGGTAACTTTGGTGTTCAATCTTGACGCGTAGGAAGATGCTTTTAAAAATTTAAGAGGAGCTTCCGATGCAGCAAAATCTCCTCTTTCCGATGGTTTTTGGAATTTCAAATTTAGAATTTAAATTAGAAAGTTAGAGCGTTTTGAATGAGTGCATGTTTTTAGGAAAATCGAAAAAATAGGTGACTTTGGCGTTAGGTTTTGCCGCGCAGGAAGACGCTCTTGAAAGTTTCAGAGAAGCATCCGATGCGGCGAAATCTGCTCTTTCTGATAGTTTTTGGAATTTTAAATTTGGAACATAAATAAGAATGTTAGAGCGTTTTGAATAAGTGCATGTTTTTAGGAAAATCGAAAAAATTTGTGACTTTGGTGTTCAATCTTGACGCGTAGGAAGATGCTTTTGAAAATTTCAGAGAAGCATCCGATGGAGTGAACTCTCCTCTTTCCGATGGTTTTTGGAATTTCAAATTTGGAGTTTAAATAATAACGTAAGAGCGTTTTGAAAGATTGCATGTTTATAGGAAAATCGAAAAAATTGGTACCTTTGGCGTTAGGTTTTGCCGCGTAGAAAGACGCTCTTCAATATTTCAGAGAAGTTTCCGATGCAGCAAAATCTCCTCTTTCCGATGGTTTTTGGAATTTCAAATTTAGAATTTAAATAAGAAAGTTAGAGCGATTTAAATGAGTGCATGTTTTTAGGAAAATCGAAAAAATTTGTGACTTTGGTGTTCAATCTTGACGCGTAGGAAGATGCTTTTAAAAATTTCTGAGAAGCTTCCGATGCAGCAAAATCTCCTCTTTCCGATTGTTTTTGGAATTTCAAATTTGGAGTTGAAATAATAACGTAAGAGCGTTTTGAAAGATTGCATGTTTATAGGAAAATCGAAAAAATTTGTGAATTTGGTGTTCAATCTTGACGCGTAGGAAGATGCTTTTGAAAGTTTCAGAGAAGCATCCGATGGAGTGAAATCTCCTCTTTCCGATGGTTTTTGGAATTTCAAATTTGGAGTTTAAATAATAACGTAAGAGCGTTTTGAAAGATTGCATGTTTATAGGAAAATCGAAAAAATTTGTGACTTTGGTGTTCAATCTTGACGCGTAGAAAGACGCTTTTCAATATTTCAGAGAAGCTTCCGATGCAGCAAAATCTCCTCTTTCCGATGGTTTTTGGAATTTCAAATTTAGAATTTAAATAAGAAAGTTAGAGCGATTTAAATGAGTTTATGTTTGTAGGAAAATCGAAAAAATAGGTAACTTTGGTGTTAAGTTTTGACGAGTAGGAAGACGTTGTTCGAAGTTCCATGGAAGCATCAGATGCAGCGAAATGTCGTCTTTTCGATGGTTTTTGAAAATTTTAATTTGGAATTTAAATAAGAATGTTAGAGCGTTTTGAATGAGTGCATGTTTTAAGGAAAATCGAAAAAATAGGTAACTTTAGTGTTAAGTTTTGACGCGCAAGAAGACGTTTTTCGAAGTGCCATGGAAGCATCAGATGCAGCGAAATGTCGTCTTTTCGATGGTTTTTGAAAATTTTAATTTGGAATTTAAATAAGAAAGTTAGAGCGTTTTGAATGAGTGCATGTTTTTAGGAAAATCGAAAAAATAGGTGACTTTGGCGTTAGGTTTTGCCGCGCAGGAAGACGCTTTTGAAAGTTTCAGAGAAGCGTCCGATGCAGCAAAATCTCCTCTTTCCGATGGTTTTTGGAATTTCAAATTTGGAGTTTAAATAAAAACGTAAGAGCGTTTTGAAAGATTGCATGTTTATAGGAAAATCGAAAAAATTGGTACCTTTGGCGTTAGGTTTTGCCGCGTAGAAAGACGCTTTTCAATATTTCAGAGAAGCTTCCGATGCAGCAAAATCTCCTCTTTCCGATGGTTTTTGGAATTTCAAATTTAGAATTTAAATAAGAAAGTTAGAGCGATTTAAATGAGTGCATGTTTTTAGGAAAATCGAAAAAATTTGTGACTTTGGTGTTCAATCTTGACGCTTAAGAAGATGCTTTTGAAAGTTTCAGAGAAGCATCCGATGCAGCGAAATCTCCTCTTTCCGATGGTTTTTGAAAATTTTAATTTGGAATTTAAATAAGAATTTTAGAGCGTTTTGAATGAGTGCATGTTTTAAGGAAAATCGAAAAAATAGGTAACTTTAGTGTTAAGTTTTGATGCGCAAGAAGACGTTTTTCGAAGTGCCATGGAAGCATCAGATGCAGCGAAATGTCGTCTTTTCGATGGTTTTTGAAAATTTTAATTTGGAATTTAAATAAGAAAGTTGGAGCGTTTTGAATGAGTGCATGTTTTTAGGAAAATCGAAAAAATAGGTGACTTTGGCGTTAGGTTTTGCCGCGCAGGAAGACGCTTTTGAAAGTTTCAGAGAAGCATCCGATGCAGCAAAATCTCCTCTTTCCGATGGTTTTTGGAATTTCAAATTTGGAGTTTAAATAATAACGTAAGAGCGTTTTGAAAGATTGCATGTTTATAGGAAAATCGAAAAAATTGGTACCTTTGGCGTTAGGTTTTGCCGCGTAGAAAGACGCTTTTCAATATTTCAGAGAAGCTTCCGATGCAGCAAAATCTCCTCTTTCCGATGGTTTTTGGAATTTCAAATTTAGAATTTAAATAAGAAAGTTAGAGCGATTTAAATGAGTGCATGTTTTTAGGAAAATCGAAAAAATTTGTGACTTTGGTGTTCAATCTTGACGCTTAGGAAGATGCTTTTGAAAGTTTCAGAGAAGCATCCGATGCAGCGAAATCTCCTCTTTCCGATGGTTTTTGAAAATTTTAATTTGGAATTTAAATAAGAATGTTAGAGCGTTTTGAATGAGTGCATGTTTTAAGGAAAATCGAAAAAATAGGTAACTTTAGTGTTAAGTTTTGACGCGCAAGAAGACGTTTTTCGAAGTGCCATGGAAGCATCGGATGCAGCGAAATGTCGTCTTTTCGATGGTTTTTGAAAATTTTAATTTGGAATTTAAATAAGAAAGTTAGAGCGTTTTGAATGAGTGCATGTTTTTAGGAAAATCGAAAAAATAGGTGACTTTGGCGTTAGGTTTTGCCGCGCAGGAAGACGCTTTTGAAAGTTTCAGAGAAGCATCCGATGCAGCAAAATCTCCTCTTTCCGATGGTTTTTGGAATTTCAAATTTGGAGTTTAAATAATAACGTAAGAGCGTTTTGAAAGATTGCATGTTTATAGGAAAGTCGAAAAAATTGGTACCTTTGGCGTTAGGTTTTGCCGCGTAGAAAGACGCTTTTCAATATTTCAGAGAAGCTTCCGATGCAGCAAAATCTCCTCTTTCCGATGGTTTTTGGAATTTCAAATTTAGAATTTGAATAAGAAAGTTAGAGCGATTTAAATGAGTGCATGTTTTTAGGAAAATCGAAAAAATTTGTGACTTTGGTGTTCAATCTTGACGCTTAGGAAGATGCTTTTGAAAGTTTCAGAGAAGCATCCGATGCAGCGAAATCTCCTCTTTCCGATGGTTTTTGAAAATTTTAATTTGGAATTTAAATAAGAATTTTAGAGCGTTTTGAATGAGTGCATGTTTTAAGGAAAATCGAAAAAATAGGTAACTTTAGTGTTAAGTTTTGACGCGCAAGAAGACGTTTTTCGAAGTACCATGGAAGCATCAGATGCAGCGAAATGTCGTCTTTTCGATGGTTTTTGAAAATTTTAATTTGGAATTTAAATAAGAAAGTTGGAGCGTTTTGAATGAGTGCATGTTTTTAGGAAAATCGAAAAAATAGGTGACTTTGGCGTTAGGTTTTGCCGCGCAGGAAGACGCTTTTGAAAGTTTCAGAGAAGCATCCGATGCAGCAAAATCTCCTCTTTCCGATGGTTTTTGGAATTTCAAATTTAGAATTTAAATAAGAAAGTTAGAGCGATTTAAATGAGTGCATGTTTTTAGGAAAATCGAAAAAATTTGTGACTTTGGTGTTCAATCTTGACGCTTAGGAAGATGCTTTTGAAAGTTTCAGAGAAGCATCCGATGCAGCGAAATCTCCTCTTTCCGATGGTTTTTGGAATTTCAAATTTAGAATTTAAATAAGAAAGTTAGAGCGATTTAAATGAGTGCATGTTTTTAGGAAAATCGAAAAAATTTGTGACTTTGGTGTTCAATCTTGACGATTAGGAAGATGCTTTTGAAAGTTTCAGAGAAGCATCCGATGCAGCGAAATCTCCTCTTTCCGATGGTTTTTGAAAATTTTAATTTGGAATTTAAATAAGAATTTTAGAGCGTTTTGAATGAGTGCATGTTTTAAGGAAAATCGAAAAAATAGGTAACTTTAGTGTTAAGTTTTGACGCGCAAGAAGACGTTTTTCGAAGTGCCATGGAAGCATCAGATGCAGCGAAATGTCGTCTTTTCGATGGTTTTTGAAAATTTTAATTTGGAATTTAAATAAGAAAGTTGGAGCGTTTTGAATGAGTGCATGTTTTTAGGAAAATCGAAAAAATAGGTGACTTTGGCGTTAGGTTTTGCCGCGCAGGAAGACGCTTTTGAAAGTTTCAGAGAAGCATCCGATGCAGCAAAATCTCCTCTTTCCGATGGTTTTTGGAATTTCAAATTTGGAGTTTAAATAATAACGTAAGAGCGTTTTGAAAGATTGCATGTTTATAGGAAAATCGAAAAAATTGGTACCTTTGGCGTTAGGTTTTGCCGCGTAGAAAGACGCTTTTCAATATTTCAGAGAAGCTTCCGATGCAGCAAAATCTCCTCTTTCCGATGGTTTTTGGAATTTCAAATTTAGAATTTAAATAAGAAAGTTAGAGCGATTTAAATGAGTGCATGTTTTTAGGAAAATCGAAAAAATTTGTGACTTTGGTGTTCAATCTTGACGCTTAGGAAGATGCTTTTGAAAGTTTCAGAGAAGCATCCGATGCAGCGAAATCTCCTCTTTCCGATGGTTTTTGAAAATTTTAATTTGGAATTTAAATAAGAATTTTAGAGCGTTTTGAATGAGTGCATGTTTTAAGGAAAATCGAAAAAATAGGTAACTTTAGTGTTAAGTTTTGACGCGCAAGAAGACGTTTTTCGAAGTGCTATGGAAGCATCAGATGCAGCGAAATGTCGTCTTTTCGATGGTTTTTGAAAATTTTAATTTGGAATTTAAATAAGAAAGTTAGAGCGTTTTGAATGAGTGCATGTTTTTAGGAAAATCGAAAAAATAGGTGACTTTGGCGTTAGGTTTTGCCGCGCAGGAAGACGCTTTTGAAAGTTTCAGAGTAGCATCCGATGCAGCAAAATCTCCTCTTTCCGATGGTTTTTGGAATTTCAAATTTGGAGTTTAAATAATAACGTAAGAGCGTTTTGAAAGATTGCATGTTTATAGGAAAATCGAAAAAATTGGTACCTTTGGCGTTAGGTTTTGCCGCGTAGAAAGACGCTTTTCAATATTTCAGAGAAGCTTCCGATGCAGCAAAATCTCCTCTTTCCGATGGTTTTTGGAATTTCAAATTTAGAATTTAAATAAGAAAGTTAGAGCGATTTAAATGAGTGCATGTTTTTAGGAAAATCGAAAAAATTTGTGACTTTGGTGTTCAATCTTGACGCTTAGGAAGATGCTTTTGAAAGTTTCAGAGAAGCATCCGATGCAGCGAAATCTCCTCTTTCCGATGGTTTTTGGAATTTCAAATTTAGAATTTAAATAAGAAAGTTAGAGCGATTTAAATGAGTGCATGTTTTTAGGAAAATCGAAAAAATTTGTGACTTTGGTGTTCAATCTTGACGATTAGGAAGATGCTTTTGAAAGTTTCAGAGAAGCATCCGATGCAGCGAAATCTCCTCTTTCCGATGGTTTTTGAAAATTTTAATTTGGAATTTAAATAAGAATTTTAGAGCGTTTTGAATGAGTGCATGTTTTAAGGAAAATCGAAAAAATAGGTAACTTTAGTGTTAAGTTTTGACGCGCAAGAAGACGTTTTTCGAAGTACCATGGAAGCATCAGATGCAGCGAAATGTCGTCTTTTCGATGGTTTTTGAAAATTTTAATTTGGAATTTAAATAAGAAAGTTGGAGCGTTTTGAATGAGTGCATGTTTTTAGGAAAATCGAAAAAATAGGTGACTTTGGCGTTAGGTTTTGCCGCGCAGGAAGACGCTTTTGAAAGTTTCAGAGAAGCATCCGATGCAGCAAAATCTCCTCTTTCCGATGGTTTTTGGAATTTCAAATTTAGAATTTAAATAAGAAAGTTAGAGCGATTTAAATGAGTGCATGTTTTTAGGAAAATCGAAAAAATTTGTGACTTTGGTGTTCAATCTTGACGCTTAGGAAGACGCTTTTCAATATTTCAGAGAAGCTTCCGATGCAGCAAAATCTCCTCTTTCCGATGGTTTTTGGAATTTCAAATTTAGAATTTAAATAAGAAAGTTAGAGCGATTTAAATGAGTGCATGTTTTTAGGAAAATCGAAAAAATTTGTGACTTTGGTGTTCAATCTTGACGCTTAGGAAGACGCTTTTCAATATTTCAGAGAAGCTTCCGATGCAGCAAAATCTCCTCTTTCCGATGGTTTTTGGAATTTCAAATTTAGAATTTAAATAAGAAAGTTAGAGCGATTTAAATGAGTGCATGTTTTTAGGAAAATCGAAAAAATAGGTGACTTTGGCGTTAGGTTTTGCCGCGCAGGAAGACGCTTTTGAAAGTTTCAGAGAAGCATCCGATGCAGCAAAATCTCCTCTTTCCGATGGTTTTTGGAATTTCAAATTTGGAGTTTAAATAATAACGTAAGAGCGTTTTGAAAGATTGCATGTTTATAGGAAAATCGAAAAAATTGGTACCTTTGGCGTTAGGTTTTGCCGCGTAGAAAGACGCTTTTCAATATTTCAGAGAAGCTTCCGATGCAGCAAAATCTCCTCTTTCCGATGGTTTTTGGAATTTCAAATTTAGAATTTAAATAAGAAAGTTAGAGCGATTTAAATGAGTGCATGTTTTTAGGAAAATCGAAAAAATTTGTGACTTTGGTGTTCAATCTTGACGCTTAGGAAGATGCTTTTGAAAGTTTCAGAGAAGCATCCGATGCAGCGAAATCTCCTCTTTCCGATGGTTTTTGGAATTTCAAATTTAGAATTTAAATAAGAAAGTTAGAGCGATTTAAATGAGTGCATGTTTTTAGGAAAATCGAAAAAATTTGTGACTTTGGTGTTCAATCTTGACGATTAGGAAGATGCTTTTGAAAGTTTCAGAGAAGCATCCGATGCAGCGAAATCTCCTCTTTCCGATGGTTTTTGAAAATTTTAATTTGGAATTTAAATAAGAATTTTAGAGCGTTTTGAATGAGTGCATGTTTTAAGGAAAATCGAAAAAATAGGTAACTTTAGTGTTAAGTTTTGACGCGCAAGAAGACGTTTTTCGAAGTACCATGGAAGCATCAGATGCAGCGAAATGTCGTCTTTTCGATGGTTTTTGAAAATTTTAATTTGGAATTTAAATAAGAAAGTTGGAGCGTTTTGAATGAGTGCATGTTTTTAGGAAAATCGAAAAAATAGGTGACTTTGGCGTTAGGTTTTGCCGCGCAGGAAGACGCTTTTGAAAGTTTCAGAGAAGCATCCGATGCAGCAAAATCTCCTCTTTCCGATGGTTTTTGGAATTTCAAATTTAGAATTTAAATAAGAAAGTTAGAGCGATTTAAATGAGTGCATGTTTTTAGGAAAATCGAAAAAATTTGTGACTTTGGTGTTCAATCTTGACGCTTAGGAAGACGCTTTTCAATATTTCAGAGAAGCTTCCGATGCAGCAAAATCTCCTCTTTCCGATGGTTTTTGGAATTTCAAATTTAGAATTTAAATAAGAAAGTTAGAGCGATTTAAATGAGTGCATGTTTTTAGGAAAATCGAAAAAATTTGTGACTTTGGTGTTCAATCTTGACGCTTAGGAAGATGCTTTTGAAAGTTTCAGAGAAGCATCCGATGCAGCGAAATCTCCTCTTTCCGATGGTTTTTGAAAATTTTAATTTGGAATTTAAATAAGAATTTTAGAGCGTTTTGAATGAGTGCATGTTTTAAGGAAAATCGAAAAAATAGGTAACTTTAGTGTTAAGTTTTGACGCGCAAGAAGACGTTTTTCGAAGTGCTATGGAAGCATCAGATGCAGCGAAATGTCGTCTTTTCGATGGTTTTTGAAAATTTTAATTTGGAATTTAAATAAGAAAGTTAGAGCGTTTTGAATGAGTGCATGTTTTTAGGAAAATCGAAAAAATAGGTGACTTTGGCGTTAGGTTTTGCCGCGCAGGAAGACGCTTTTGAAAGTTTCAGAGTAGCATCCGATGCAGCAAAATCTCCTCTTTCCGATGGTTTTTGGAATTTCAAATTTGGAGTTTAAATAATAACGTAAGAGCGTTTTGAAAGATTGCATGTTTATAGGAAAATCGAAAAAATTGGTACCTTTGGCGTTAGGTTTTGCCGCGTAGAAAGACGCTTTTCAATATTTCAGAGAAGCTTCCGATGCAGCAAAATCTCCTCTTTCCGATGGTTTTTGGAATTTCAAATTTAGAATTTAAATAAGAAAGTTAGAGCGATTTAAATGAGTGCATGTTTTTAGGAAAATCGAAAAAATTTGTGACTTTGGTGTTCAATCTTGACGCTTAGGAAGATGCTTTTGAAAGTTTCAGAGAAGCATCCGATGCAGCGAAATCTCCTCTTTCCGATGGTTTTTGGAATTTCAAATTTAGAATTTAAATAAGAAAGTTAGAGCGATTTAAATGAGTGCATGTTTTTAGGAAAATCGAAAAAATTTGTGACTTTGGTGTTCAATCTTGACGATTAGGAAGATGCTTTTGAAAGTTTCAGAGAAGCATCCGATGCAGCGAAATCTCCTCTTTCCGATGGTTTTTGATAATTTTAATTTGGAATTTAAATAAGAATTTTAGAGCGTTTTGAATGAGTGCATGTTTTAAGGAAAATCGAAAAAATAGGTAACTTTAGTGTTAAGTTTTGACGCGCAAGAAGACGTTTTTCGAAGTGCCATGGAAGCATCAGATGCAGCGAAATGTCGTCTTTTCGATGGTTTTTGAAAATTTTAATTTGGAATTTAAATAAGAAAGTTAGAGCGTTTTGAATGAGTGCATGTTTTTAGGAAAATCGAAAAAATAGGTGACTTTGGCGTTAGGTTTTGCCGCGCAGGAAGACGCTTTTGAAAGTTTCAGAGTAGCGTCCGATGCAGCAAAATCTCCTCTTTCCGATGGTTTTTGGAATTTCAAATTTGGAGTTTAAATAATAACGTAAGAGCGTTTTGAAAGATTGCATGTTTATAGGAAAATCGAAAAAATTGGTACCTTTGGCGTTAGGTTTTGCCGCGTAGAAAGACGCTTTTCAATATTTCAGAGAAGCTTCCGATGCAGCAAAATCTCCTCTTTCCGATGGTTTTTGGAATTTCAAATTTAGAATTTAAATAAGAAAGTTAGAGCGATTTAAATGAGTTCATGTTTGTAGGAAAATCGAAAAAATAGGTAACTTTGGTGTTAAGTTTTGACGAGTAGGAAGACGTTGTTCGAAGTTCCACGGAAGCATCAGATGCAGCGAAATCTCCTCTTTCCGATGGTTTTTGAAAATTTTAATTTGGAATTTAAATAAGAATTTTAGAGCGTTTTGAATGAGTGCATGTTTTAAGGAAAATCGAAAAAATAGGTAACTTTAGTGATAAGTTTTGACGCGCAAGAAGACGTTTTTCGAAGTGCCATGGAAGCATCAGATGCAGCGAAATGTCGTCTTTTCGATGGTTTTTGAAAATTTTAATTTGGAATTTAAATAAGAAAGTTAGAGCGTTTTGAATGAGTGCATGTTTTTAGGAAAATCGAAAAAATAGGTGACTTTGGCGTTAGGTTTTGCCGCGCAGGAAGACGCTTTTGAAAGTTTCAGAGAAGCATCCGATGCAGCAAAATCTCCTCTTTCCGATGGTTTTTGGAATTTCAAATTTGGAGTTTAAATAATAACGTAAGAGCGTTTTGAAAGATTGCATGTTTATAGGAAAATCGAAAAAATTGGTACCTTTGGCGTTAGGTTTTGCCGCGTAGAAAGACGCTTTTCAATATTTCAGAGAAGCTTCCGATGCAGCAAAATCTCCTCTTTCCGATGGTTTTTGGAATTTCAAATTTAGAATTTAAATAAGAAAGTTAGAGCGATTTAAATGAGTGCATGTTTTTAGGAAAATCGAAAAAATTTGTGACTTTGGTGTTCAATCTTGACGCTTAGGAAGATGCTTTTGAAAGTTTCAGAGAAGCATCCGATGCAGCGAAATCTCCTCTTTCCGATGGTTTTTGAAAATTTTAATTTGGAATTTAAATAAGAATTTTAGAGCGTTTTGAATGAGTGCATGTTTTAAGGAAAATCGAAAAAATAGGTAACTTTAGTGTTAAGTTTTGACGCGCAAGAAGACGTTTTTCGAAGTGCCATGGAAGCATCAGATGCAGCGAAATGTCGTCTTTTCGATGGTTTTTGAAAATTTTAATTTGGAATTTAAATAAGAAAGTTAGAGCGTTTTGAATGAGTGCATGTTTTTAGGAAAATCGAAAAAATAGGTGACTTTGGCGTTAGGTTTTGCCGCGCAGGAAGACGCTTTTGAAAGTTTCAGAGAAGCATCCGATGCAGCAAAATCTCCTCTTTCCGATGGTTTTTGGAATTTCAAATTTGGAGTTTAAATAATAACGTAAGAGCGTTTTGAAAGATTGCATGTTTATAGGAAAATCGAAAAAATTGGTACCTTTGGCGTTAGGTTTTGCCGCGTAGAAAGACGCTTTTCAATATTTCAGAGAAGCTTCCGATGCAGCAAAATCTCCTCTTTCCGATGGTTTTTGGAATTTCAAATTTAGAATTTAAATAAGAAAGTTAGAGCGATTTAAATGAGTTCATGTTTGTAGGAAAATCGAAAAAATAGGTAACTTTGGTGTTAAGTTTTGACGAGTAGGAAGACGTTGTTCGAAGTTCCACGGAAGCATCCGATGCAGCGAAATCTCCTCTTTCCGATGGTTTTTGAAAATTTTAATTTGGAATTTAAATAAGAATTTTAAAGCGTTTTGAATGAGTGCATGTTTTAAGGAAAATCGAAAAAATAGGTAACTTTAGTGTTAAGTTTTGACGCGCAAGAAGACGTTTTTCGAAGTGCCATGGAAGCATCAGATGCAGCGAAATGTCGTCTTTTCGATGGTTTTTGAAAATTTTAATTTGGAATTTAAATAAGAAAGTTAGAGCGTTTTGAATGAGTGCATGTTTTTAGGAAAATCGAAAAAATAGGTGACTTTGGCGTTAGGTTTTGCCGCGCAGGAAGACGCTTTTGAAAGTTTCAGAGAAGCATCCGATGCAGCAAAATCTCCTCTTTCCGATGGTTTTTGGAATTTCAAATTTGGAGTTTAAATAATAACGTAAGAGCGTTTTGAAAGATTGCATGTTTATAGGAAAATCGAAAAAATTGGTACCTTTGGCGTTAGGTTTTGCCGCGTAGAAAGACGCTTTTCAATATTTCAGAGAAGCTTCCGATGCAGCAAAATCTCCTCTTTCCGATGGTTTTTGGAATTTCAAATTTAGAATTTAAATAAGAAAGTTAGAGCGATTTAAATGAGTGCATGTTTTTAGGAAAATCGAAAAAATTTGTGACTTTGGTGTTCAATCTTGACGCTTAGGAAGATGCTTTTGAAAGTTTCAGAGAAGCATCCGATGCAGCGAAATCTCCTCTTTCCGATGGTTTTTGAAAATTTTAATTTGGAATTTAAATAAGAATTTTAGAGCGTTTTGAATGAGTGCATGTTTTAAGGAAAATCGAAAAAATAGGTAACTTTAGTGTTAAGTTTTGACGCGCAAGAAGACGTTTTTCGAAGTGCCATGGAAGCATCAGATGCAGCGAAATGTCGTCTTTTCGATGGTTTTTGAAAATTTTAATTTGGAATTTAAATAAGAAAGTTAGAGCGTTTTGAATGAGTGCATGTTTTTAGGAAAATCGAAAAAATAGGTGACTTTGGCGTTAGGTTTTGCCGCGCAGGAAGACGCTTTTGAAAGTTTCAGAGAAGCATCCGATGCAGCAAAATCTCCTCTTTCCGATGGTTTTTGGAATTTCAAATTTGGAGTTTAAATAATAACGTAAGAGCGTTTTGAAAGATTGCATGTTTATAGGAAAATCGAAAAAATTGGTACCTTTGGCGTTAGGTTTTGCCGCGTAGAAAGACGCTTTTCAATATTTCAGAGAAGCTTCCGATGCAGCAAAATCTCCTCTTTCCGATGGTTTTTGGAATTTCAAATTTAGAATTTAAATAAGAAAGTTAGAGCGATTTAAATGAGTTCATGTTTGTAGGAAAATCGAAAAAATAGGTAACTTTGGTGTTAAGTTTTGACGAGTAGGAAGACGTTGTTCGAAGTTCCACGGAAGCATCAGATGCAGCGAAATGTCGTCTTTTCGATGGTTTTTGAAAATTTTAATTTGGAATTTAAATAAGAATGTTAGAGCGTTTTGAATGAGTGCATGTTTTAAGGAAAATCGAAAAAATAGGTAACTTTAGTGTTAAGTTTTGACGCGCAAGAAGACGTTTTTCGAAGTGCCATGGAAGCATCAGATGCAGCGAAATGTCGTCTTTTCGATGGTTTTTGAAAATTTTAATTTGGAATTTAAATAAGAAAGTTAGAGCGTTTTGAATGAGTGCATGTTTTTAGGAAAATCGAAAAAATAGGTGACTTTGGCGTTAGGTTTTGCCGCGCAGGAAGACGCTTTTGAAAGTTTCAGAGAAGCATCCGATGCAGCAAAATCTCCTCTTTGCGATGGTTTTTGGAATTTCAAATTTGGAGTTTAAATAATAACGTAAGAGCGTTTTGAAAGATTGCATGTTTATAGGAAAATCGAAAAAATTGGTACCTTTGGCGTTAGGTTTTGCCGCGTAGAAAGACGCTTTTCAATATTTCAGAGAAGCTTCCGATGCAGCAAAATCTCCTCTTTCCGATGGTTTTTGGAATTTCAAATTTAGAATTTAAATAAGAAAGTTAGAGCGATTTAAATGAGTGCATGTTTTTAGGAAAATCGAAAAAATTTGTGACTTTGGTGTTCAATCTTGACGCTTAGGAAGATGCTTTTGAAAGTTTCAGAGAAGCATCCGATGCAGCGAAATCTCCTCTTTCCGATGGTTTTTGAAAATTTTAATTTGGAATTTAAATAAGAATTTTAAAGCGTTTTGAATGAGTGCATGTTTTAAGGAAAATCGAAAAAATAGGTAACTTTAGTGTTAAGTTTTGACGCGCAAGAAGACGTTTTTCGAAGTGCCATGGAAGCATCAGATGCAGCGAAATGTCGTCTTTTCGATGGTTTTTGAAAATTTTAATTTGGAATTTAAATAAGAAAGTTAGAGCGTTTTGAATGAGTGCATGTTTTTAGGAAAATCGAAAAAATAGGTGACTTTGGCGTTAGGTTTTGCCGCGCAGGAAGACGCTTTTGAAAGTTTCAGAGAAGCATCCGATGCAGCAAAATCTCCTCTTTGCGATGGTTTTCGGAATTTCAAATTTGGAGTTTAAATAATAACGTAAGAGCGTTTTGAAAGATTGCATGTTTATAGGAAAATCGAAAAAATTGGTACCTTTGGCGTTAGGTTTTGCCGCGTAGAAAGACGCTTTTCAATATTTCAGAGAAGCTTCCGATGCAGCAAAATCTCCTCTTTCCGATGGTTTTTGGAATTTCAAATTTAGAATTTAAATAAGAAAGTTAGAGCGATTTAAATGAGTGCATGTTTTTAGGAAAATCGAAAAAATTTGTGACTTTGGTGTTCAATCTTGACGCTTAGGAAGATGCTTTTGAAAGTTTCAGAGAAGCATCCGATGCAGCGAAATCTCCTCTTTCCGATGGTTTTTGAAAATTTTAATTTGGAATTTAAATAAGAATTTTAGAGCGTTTTGAATGAGTGCATGTTTTAAGGAAAATCGAAAAAATAGGTAACTTTAGTGTTAAGTTTTGACGCGCAAGAAGACGTTTTTCGAAGTGCCATGGAAGCATCAGATGCAGCGAAATGTCGTCTTTTCGATGGTTTTTGAAAATTTTAATTTGGAATTTAAATAAGAAAGTTGGAGCGTTTTGCATGAGTGCATGTTTTTAGGAAAATCGAAAAAATTTGTGACTTTGGTGTTCAATCTTGACGCGTAGGAAGACGCTTTTCAATGTTTCAGAGAAGCTTCCGATGCAGCGAAATCTCCTCTTTCCAATACTTTTTGGAATTCCAAATTTGGAATTTAAATAAGAAAGTTAGAGCGTTTTGAATGAGTGCATGTTTTTAGGAAAATCGAAAAAATTGGTGACTTTTGCGTTAGGTTTTGCCGCGTAGGAAGACGCTTTTGAAATTTTCGGAGAAGCATCCGATGCAGCGTAATTTTGGCGTTTAGTTAGTTGTTAACACTACTATAATATTTTCACGTAAGGGACGAAAAGATGTTTTGTTAGCATATCTAGAAATATTATTTTATACTTAATTGTAAAAAATGTTTTCTAGCTTAAAATGTAAATTGCAAATTGACAGTTTTCAGAGTTTTTAGAAATAAAGAAAAGATATGAGTCTGTAATTTAATGAGCAAAATGATTTTGATAAGCTATAATTCAACTTGAAGTTATTTATTATTATACTCTCGCATCATTTCCTAATTTTTGACATAGTTTTTCAGTTAGATATTTGTAGAAAAAATATTATAAACTGCAGCATCGGGTTTTTAAAATTAATGCATATTTTTTTTTGCAGAAACCAATTCATTGTCATTTGGGACGCTCCTACCAGCAGAGATGAGATGAACCCATGGCGGTCACTGTGAGTTTCTGATTATTTATATCAACTATTTCTTTAATTTTCTAGTAGTTGATTAAAAAATTTTTTTGGTGGGTACATCCGATAGTCAATTTATTCTAAATCCAACTTAAAATGAAAATTAGAAATTTCTTTAGTTTTTAGAAACAAAAAAAACTTAAAAGATTTATTCATCTATCTTGTTGAATTTATTTATAATTTAATGAGACTAACAATTCTTTGATTGGTTATAATTCTTCTTTAAATTATTTATTATTACACTTTCGCATCATTTCCTAATTTTTGACATAGATATTTAGTTGGATAACTGATGACCAAAAACTTAAATAGCAGCTGCCGGTTTTTTAAATTAATAGTTTTTTATTTGCAGCTCCATTTGGTGTTCCTGTCCACATTCATGGAGGATCCTCTTTGGGACGCCCCTTCCAGGACCAGGAGAGAAGAGGCGAAAACATGATGTTCATGATGGTAAGTTACTGTTATTTTAATTACATTTTTCACTCTGCATTTGATATTTACGTAAATACTTAGTGAAAGGATTGATTAACATCTTCATATTTTCTTTGAAATAATTTAAACTTTTAAGAATTTTGAGTCATCCTGCTTTATAAAATATTTTTATTTACGAAATAATAAATTTGATCACTAGAAGGCAATAATTCGATTTATAAATTCATAAAGGCAAGTGTTTGTGTAATTTAAATTTAGGAAGTATCAGGATGTCGACTTGTTGCTATTTGACGTCATATTTAAAGTATTTAAATAATGCATAAATAACATCTTTTTAATATCTATATAAATTAATATTTAACTTTTTTGCAGCCACCTTTCGATTGATTTCTACACTCACGGAGGAAATTCTTTAGGACATCCCTACTAGGACCAGGAGAGAAGAGATGAACCCATGACGTCCATGATGGTGAGTTTCTGTTATCTGCATTATATTTTCCACTCTGCATATGTCTTTATATATTTAAATGTTTATTGTTTTCTTTCAAATAATTTGAACTTTGAAGAATTTTTTAACATTTATTATTATTATCTTTTTCTGGGTTTATTCAAATGCTTTTTCAAAATTGATTGAGGTTATCTATAAATTCACAAAGGCAACTGTTTGTGGAACTCAAATATGTTCTAGGATTTCTATTTGTTGCTATTCAGCATCAAATTTAAAGTATTAAAAAATATATTTTTTAATATTTACCTATAATTAATGGTGTCATTTTTTTTTATTTACTAAAGCTTCAGCTAATCTTGGATTTTTTATTTTCAACTGACTCTTGACTTAGTTTAACAAATGTAAATTTGTATTTTAACGTATCTTGTTCAATTTACATTTCCTTTTTTTAATATATCATTAGTTATCAGTTTATCAGAACCAGTTTTCTAAACAGTTGAATTCGTTTGATGAAATTATAGTATTTTCCTATTATAATTAATTTTATTAAATTTAGGTGTCTTATTATATTCAGTTTAAAGCATATTTTTTATTGTACGTTCAGATAATTGTTTCTTAGAGATATTTTTTATACGTCTTTATAAATATTGTTCTTTCTTTTATTTGTTTGTCAATTTAACGTATATTTTTATTTTAACGTAAATTTCTTAGATTCAGTCGTCACTTTTTTTCATATTTAATCACTTTTCATATACTTAACAGACATTTGCTTTTATAAGAACTTCTTTGTGACCTTTTTATTTTTACTCTTCAATATCATTCTTGATAATGGTTTATAAAAACTTTTTTTTTTATTTTTTAAATATAATATAAATTACTGAATTTAGGTTAATTATTTGTTAAAGGAAAAGGGTTTTTATAAACGATTAAAAAGAACGGTATTAAAACTTATAGTATTAAATACTTTCTTCTTCATTTTTTGTTTGAATTATAATAATTATTGCTTTTGTTACAGGAGGTAGTCCAGGATCAGGATGGAGGAGTGTTTCGGGAGTGTTCTGGAGCGTTCGCATTCGAACTTTGAAGTCTCCATTACTCGGAATCTCGGGATTTCCGGGATACTGAGTCTTGGAAACTTCGGAATCCGAATCTCAAGTTCTCCAAGAGATTGGACTTCGAAATTTTCGGAATTCTTTCTTCAGGAAAACTTGAAATTTGGACTTTGAAGTTTTCGAGACTTAGTATCTTCCGGGTATTCCGAATTTCGAGTACTGGGGACTTCTAAGTTAGAATGTGGACCTTCCAGCTTCGTACCGCGTCGGGAGTGTTCCGGGAGTGTTCTGGAGCGTCCGACTTCGAACTTCGAAGGCTCCAATACCCGGCATCTCGGAATTTCCGGGATACCGAGTCTTGGAAACTTCGGAATTCGAATCTCTGGTTCTCCAGGATGTCGGATTCTTTGGAATCTGGCAGGCTGGAGAACCAGAGATTCAGATTTCGGAGTTTCCGGGACTCGGAATCCCGGAACTTCCAAATTCCAGGTACTGGGGGCTTCTTAGCTCGAATTTGGACTCTCCAACGTCCGGGCCTTGTCCCGGACGGTCGTCGAATAACAAAACATTTCGCACTAGACCTGGTAGGCGTGAAAAAAATTTTTTGTGCACCTTTTAGTATAAGTAAATAAAACACATTAATAAGGTTATCTCTGGTTTTATTTGTCTTCCCCTCCCTCCCTCCCTCCCTCCCTCCCTCCCACCCCTTCCCCTCGCCCCGCCCGCCCCGCCCCTACGCCCCGCTGCCCCCTAACATCCACTCTCTCCCACGCACTCCGAGGGTGAAAATGTATGGGGTAGAAAGAGGGTGTTGTGGAATTATAAGGTGTAAATGAAAGTGGGAGTGAGAGCGAGAATACGTACATCAGAGTGAGAGACCGAGGGGTTAATTTGTGAGAGAGGGGACATGAATGCACACCCCCTCTCTCACAAACACCCTCTCGCTCTCCCACTCTCGCACGCATTCTCACTCTCATTCTCACCCCCACTTTCATTCACACCTTACATCCACACACACCTCCCTCTCAACCCATACATTCTCACCCTCACTGCCATTCACACTTCATGCATACATTCGCCCTCATGTCATTCAGACACCATGCATACTTCCTCTCACGTCTTCATCCTCATTCCATTCATACATCACACGTACATTTTCATACCAGTCTCATTTATACGTCATATACACACCCTCTCTCATTCATCGTGGGTGAGAAGGAGAGTGTTGTGGAATTTTATAGGGTGTGGATGAAAGTTGGAGCGAGAGCGAGGATACGTACATTAGTGTGAGAGTCTGAGGGTGTGTTTTGTGAGAGAGGGGACATGAATTCACACCCCCTCTCTTGCAAACACCCTTTCGCTCTCCCACTCTCGCACGCATTCTCACTCTCATTTACACCCCTACTTTCATTCACACCTTACATCCACACACAGCTCCCTCTCACCCCATACATTCACACCCTCACTGCCATTCACACTTCATGCATACATTCGCCCTTATGACATTCAGACATCATGCATACTTCCTCTCACATTTTCACCCTCGTTCCATTCATACATCACACGTACATTTTCATACCAGTCTCATTTATACGTCATATACACACCCTCTCTCATTCATCATGGGTGAGAATGTATGGGGGAGAAGGAGGGTGTTGTGGAATTTTATAGGGTGTGAATGAAAGTTGGAGCGAGAGCGAGGATACGTACATTAGTGTGAGAGTCTGAGGGTGTGTTTTGTGAGAGAGGGGACATGAATTCACACCCCCTGTCTCGCAAACACCCTCTCGCTCTCCCACTCTCGCACGCATTCTCACTCTCATTTACACCCCAACTTTCATTCACACCATACATCCACACACACCTCCCTCTCATCCGATTTATTCTCACCCTTCTTTTCATTTATACATAGAGACCCTTTCAAACTCTCTCTCTTAACAGCCACACATTTTCTTTCATACTTTACGAATACATTCGCTCTCACTTTCATCCATACATCATGTATACACCCCCTTACATTCTCACTCTCGCTTTAGTCATCCTTCATCCGTTTTCATTTTCATCCTCATTCCCACTCACACTCCTTATTTTATCCATAGATTCATACTACATTTTCACCATCATGATCTTTCACAAAAATCCCTCTCAAACCAGACATTTTCACCCTCATTTTCACTTATGATTTCACACATTAAACAAGACCCCTTCACATTTACTTCCCCTTTTCGTTCATCTCACACCTTCACTCTTCACTCTTTTCTCGTATTCATTCTCACCCTCACTAATTCCCTCTTGTAACATTCACTCCCTTTTATCTCACTACATTCACTCCCATCCCCACAACTTCCCATTTTCACCCTTTCTCTCTCAATCTTTTTCTCACTTTCATTCTCATTCCTTTCATACTACATTTTCACCCCAAAAAAATCCCCCAAGCCCCAATTTGTTTACTATCACATTAATATTTATAACATCATTTGCTTAAGTCTATAAATATGTGAAAAATATTAAAATAAATACTTAAATCTTATGTATAAATATATCATAAATATTATCTTAAAATATTGTAACATTAATAAATTATTTCTTAAAAATTTCATCTTAATTAGTTATTAGTTAAAAGTGGATTTATTTATAAGTTTCTTTTTTATTATTAAATGATTTTTATATCACTATTTTATATTTTTTGAAATTATTTAGTGAAAAATAAATAGAACCTACAAAAGAAAAGGAAATCTAATTTAATTTTGCTGAAACTGCTATAAAACTATAAATGACGATGGTTATCATAAAATATTAAACATATAAATAATTAAACGAATGAATTTCATTAATAGAATAAGTTATTAGTGAATGAAATAGAAGTGAACTTGCTTGAAAAAATAAATTAAAAATAATTGATGTGACTTAAAAAGGGGTAATAGAAAAAATGTAATGCAAAGAATAAGTGAAATGCAATTAATGAGTGAGAAAGATATTTTAAATGAAGATTGAATAATATTTAAATTTGGTATTAAATTAAAATTAAAAAGTTAATATTACGAAAACATCATTATAGTTTAAAAATTAATAAAGTCAAAAGTAACATTTAATTACAACAAAAAATATGTAATAGTTGGATTAATTTTAGAATGAATAATAAAAAGGATAAATTGAAATTACCAAATAAAGTGAGAAAATTAAAATTAAAAACCAAAGTAAATTTTTTGAGAGCTACCTAAGTAAAGAGAAAACAGAAAAAGACCTTACATGTTGATGTCAACAATTAATTAGTAAATTTTAAATTAATATCACGAAATGAATATTAAAAAGACCAATAAACATAATTTATGATTGATAGGTACTAAAAATTTTTGAAAAGAATAATAGAATAAATAAATCCACTTTTTTACATACATAATGACTTACGAATTGAATTTACAAAAATTTAAATCACAGAAGCAAAATCTGGCTAATATTTTCACCCTCGATGGAACATGAAGATGGAGTTATTTATGTGAATGGGAAACTGGGGCATTCGCGAACTGTAGCTGAAACCAAAAAGAAAGTTTTTTTTTAATAAAATTAAATATAAATATATTTTGGAAGTGTTTTAATTTGTTTTATTGAAAAATTATTAAAAAAATCGTATTGAAATAATAGTTAAAAATTGTGAAGGCGCAAGGTATATTACAGCGAATATCCTTTATATTTAGTCTAATTGACTTTATTTAAATAATATTTAAAATAATTGAACTTAATAAACTTCTGAGGAGCACTTATACCCATTCAATACTATTAATTATAGTTGCAACAAATAATGACAATTCTGGTATAGATTAATAAACAATTATTACTTACATGGTGGACGCTGAGAAGCAAAACTTCTTATCAATTCTCTCATCCTCTATGGAATGAGGCATCCTGGAATTGTAGCTGAAACAAGAAAAAAAAATTAATAAAGGTCGTTTATTAACACTATTAAATGAAAAATGTGTTATAAATATATTAAATTATATTTTTTATAAATTATTAAAGAAACTATTATTACAATAATATTTAAAAATGGTGAAGGCGCCCTATATATTGCAGCGAAAATAATATCCAAAATAATTGAACTTGTGATTGAAGCTGAAACGGTTTTAATAATGTTTTTCTTTGTTGTAGTAAATTAGTAATAAAGAACTTACTTACCACTTCAAGGTTTTAGTCGCAAATTTTCAAGTTATTTCTTCACCAAGTGATTTAGTCATGTCTCCAGGAATTCCTGTGGGAAAAACAAAACAATGGAGCTTTAATGAATTATGGCAATAGCTTATTAAATTTAATTAATCGTATCTACATTTACTTGAATGAAATGAATATTAAAATAACCAACAGACATATTTTATGGCAGATACTAAGAATTTACAATTTACTAATAATAATAAAATAAAACCTTGTTCAATAAATCCACTTTATTTTTCACGTATTAAGTACATTATCACTTACATGGTGAAAGCTGGGAAGAAAACATTCTAATCAATTCTCTCATCTTCAATGGGAAACGAAGCAGGACTCCATTATGAAAAACGGAGGCTGAGGCATCCTGGAATTGTAACTGAAACAAGAAGAAATATTTTTCAATATGGTTCATTCTTGTATAATATTAAATAAAAATGTGTGTGAGAAGTTTATTGAATTATATTCTTTATGAATTAGGTACTAAAGAAAAGTTTATTACAATAATATTTAAAGAATAGTGAAGTCGCCGGTTATATTAAAGCGAAAGAAGTTTATTTGAATAATATATGTACAAAATAATTGAACACTGAGGGTGTCTTGGGATTAGAGCTGAAACGTTTTTAATAATGCATTTGTATTAATTAGTAATAATTAAATGAACTTACTTTGTAATTTTAGTCGCAAGTTTTTAAATTATCTTTTCATCAACTGATTCGGCCATGTCTCCAGGAATTCCTGTGGGAAAAACAAAACAATGGAACTTTCAATAAATTATGAAATACACTGTAAATAACAATGATTGTTATTTGTAACATTAAATATAAACACACACTTGAAGTTTATTGAATTTAATTACATTTACTTGAAGAATTTCTGAAATTAAGAAAGTTTATATTCCTGAAGAAGTAATAAAGTACCGAACCATATGTTAAGTTTGTAAATAAATTGACGAAATTACAGTGCTCTTAATAGTTACTATATTATTTTGAATATTAAACAATCAGGAAAATGATGAAGGCGTCAGGTCTATTATTTAAAAATTCTGAAGGACTGGGTTTATTATATAAAAAATGGTGAAGGCGCTGAGTTTATTATATAAATAATGGTGAAGGCGCTGAGAATATTATATAAATAATGGTGAAGGCGCTAGATGTACTATGAAAAAATGGTGAGGGCGTCGGGTATATTAGTAAAAAATGGTGAAGGCGCTGAGTGTATTATATAAATATTGGTGAAGGCGCTAGGTGTACTATGAAAAAATGGTGAATGCGCCGAGTATATAATTTAAAAAATGGTGAAGGCGCGAGAATATTATATAAATAATGGCGAAGGCGCTGAGAATATTATATAAATAATGGTGAAGGCGCTAGATGTACTATGAAAAAATGGTGAGGGCGCCGGGTATATTAGTAAAAAAAATGGTGAAGGCGCTAGGTGTACTATAAAAAATGGTGAAGGCGCCAAGTATATTATATAAAAAATGGTGAAGGCGCCCAGTATATTATTTAAAAAATGGTAAAGGCGCCAGGTTCATTATTTAAAAATGGTGAAGGCGCTAGATGTATTATGAAAAAAATGGTGAAGGCGCTGGGTGTATTTGATATAATTAGGTACCTTAACATTCAAAACTGCACCTTGTTTTAATTAATTACTGTCCAATTAATAGCCAATTGTTAATTTAATAAATAATTTATATTATGACGTATTAAAAATTAGAAATGCCTACCTTCCATCTTGGAATATTCCAGAAGAAAATTATATTTATTCCACACAGTAACTAACTATCTTTAACTTCATCAGTAAAACTTCCAATTTCAATATGTAATATGCACAAGTAGTCGTAGAAAACTTTATGGAATTTAAGGTCTATGAAGTTTTACTTACGAACAAGAAAATTTTCGTTTTCGTTAGTGCTTTAATCGTGGCATACGTACACGACGCTGACACAACACAATCACACTACGATAGTCGAAGGACAAAACGAACGACAACAAAAAAGAAATTTATATTTCTGTGTTGCCAAGTCGAACTTTTAAGATCATTAATTATTTATTTATAGGCATCAATTGACCAAACTAATTGGTAAATGATAATAAAACTGTTTAATGCACCTTTCCAATAATGCTGTATAAAATAGTTTTGAATTCATAAAACTTGAAAACTAAATTCAACAGTTTTTTGAAATTGTGTTTTTAATGTAAGGGAACTGCTATATTATAGACTGAGCTTTAAGGATAAAAATTTAGGGGAAAATGGCAATATAAGAAAAAAGTTAACCAAAATAAATAAAAATTATAGACTACTCTTAAGGTACCTACATCATTTTCGAGGCTGATTTTTGCCTCTTTAGAAAAACCTATTAAAGCCACAAGTAATTCAATTTTTTCTAAAAGTTTGATTAATAAATTCAACTAAAGAATGCAAACAACATTTGCATTCAGTTGAATGAAACTCAAAAAACAATTTGCATATATTTTATATAAAAATTTAAAATAATTATTAAGTGAAATTATTTTATTTTAACAAGCTGAAACCTGAGTGTATCAAATATAAGATAGAAACTTGCTTGTTGTTTAAAGGACGACTCAAAGGCAATGTTTCCTTAACGACTTTGCCTATTACGTACTCAGATATCTGTTGACTAAATAAAAACCGTTCGCATCCTTTAACCTCTGGATATTTTTAAGCAATAATAAAATGAACGACTGCTTAATATAAATAAGTTCAAAACTGTTAATTTTAAATTTAAGAAAAGTTATAAATCTATTAAGTTTTCAAAAATATTCTACAATTCCTATAATTTTTGTAGATTAATTATTTAGCTTTGAGAATGAATAACACTATAAATGTACTTACAGTTATATGCAAAATAACTGCATGCAGCCACGTTTTGATTATAAATTTCGGCCATCTTCAGATTCAACTGTCAATAATTTGCAAATCAAAATTACATGATATTACATATGTGTATTTATTTAACATTAACAAGTGACTGATGTTAGTTGAATTGTTCAGTATGAAGATGATCAAAAATTGACGCTCGAAACATAATGAAATGAAGTTAATATTACTTTTTTTTTATCCCCAAACAATTTGAGATAAATGAAAAATTCAAGTTGTACAGATGTAATTAGTTTTTAATTTGTGTGAAACAATTCAATGACGTTTCGCTCTAAATGAGGTTTCAACAGGGGCTTCTAAAAAACTGAACAATGATGGACGTATGATACTTGTATTTTGCATATAACTGTACTTATATTTGTTGTATTAATTATTTTCAAAGGAGTACAAATTGTATGTATTTGAAAAATAAAATCAAAAAGGAAAACCGATTGTTTAATTTACCCTAACTTTGTGCAAGCATCTAAAAGAAAAAAAGATCCATAGTATTCTATTTGAACATTTACAATCTCAAAAAATTAATAAATTTGGAATTTTCTATTTGAATTTGACGACGATAATTAATGCAATTAATGAAAAAAAATACGGGTAAACTAGAATGATGACAAAATTTTTGCTTGTAACTGTAAGTATCTACAGGGTGGTCCAACGTCGATGCTGCTATAGGGGTAGTGGGTAATTATAAGAGATACAAACAAAAAAAACTGATGGCTCATTCTCGATTTCTTCTTTTTTTTTTGAGACCAACTTACTGGTGTTTTCAAAAAATTGGTATTGTTTTTTGTTTTTCGAGATGTAAAGAAAAGTTGGAATTTTTGGGGTTTTGGTTGTTTGATGAATGAGAAAAAAAAACGACTTCTACGTTCTTTAGGCATATTTTTATACAGGACCAAATGGCGTTGAAGATTTTTTTGTTAAAAAATCATGCACCTTCAATTTGTACAGCTAACTATTATTCCCATTTCAAGAAACACTATTTTATGCTATAACTCGAAAGTGCATGTTTTATTTTTTAATTTTTATTCGACGCCTGTTTATTCTACATAAAAAAGACCCTGCAGAACATGAAACTAGTTTTTTTTTCTAAATCATCAAATAACCAAGGCATGAACATATTTCAAAAACTGGAAAATTCCAACTTTTGTTTATAACTAGAAAACAAAAGACGTAGTAATATTTTTGAAAACACCAGTAAGTTCGTCTCAAAAAAGAGATTGTGGATGCGTCATTAGTTTTTATTTTTTGTATTTCTTATAGTTACCAAATTCCTTTATAGATACACCCTCCAAATGGTACCAAAGGGATTTTTTTAATTTTACATGAACATTATTAACTAATAAATATTGTTACTTACCGTTTGCAGAAGATATGTGAAGATGGTCCTGCATAAATGGTCAAAGCAGTAAAACTGTTCCATATTTTGTAATAATTTCCAAGAGTTCAATTATTTGATGAACACAATAAAACGTAACGTTTCTCAAACGACGACCGAACGAAAACGACTTCGTGAACGACTGAACCACGACTATAGTTTATCGACTGAACTCTGATATCATAATCGAGGTCTCGCTTATCAGTAAACACGATCTGATATAAAAACAGTTTTAAAATTCATCGTGAAAGTTTACAGACATAAAACGTTGAATAATTACTATTCTCCAGCAGATGTCATTTTACAGATTTGATGTACGAGGTTTCGACTAAAAGTTTTCAGACGACAAGACAGTTATATACGAGGTGCTCTCAAAACGTATATGTGCAATAAAATTAATTGCGAAGGTTTTAAGTGAGATTTATTAAAAATTTTATGGTTATTGTATAGATACGCCTCCACCTAATCGATTTTTCTGAAAATTCAGTATGTTGTAAAGTTCGAAAGGGCGAGGGGTATGTAAATGTAAAGACACCTATCCTGAACCGTAACCTATTGCAATATATACGAAAGTGTTACGATAGTTTTTTGTATTTTTTGATATCTTCATACTGGTTTTGACGAAGTCTACAACATACTGAATTTTTAGGAAAATCGATTGGGTGGAGGCGTAGTATCTATATACATAATTACCAATTTTATAAATAAGATATCGAAGGTTTGTAGCTATTGTGTTTTGTAGTTAGGATTTAAATGTGTAAAGAGATAAAACAAATTTGAAATAGATATGCATTATAGTTAACTTTATTTGTAATATCCTTTTATAAAGTTTTATATGAACAAGAAAGCCAAACAAACTGTCTAAAATAAATCCAAATCAATAAGTGGTTTAGCAAAGGGATAATATATAAGCATTATGTCGTAAAAGCATTAAATATATTTTCCGTTCTTTTTGAATTGGATTTATTCATTTTCTTAAACGCTATTACAGTGTAAAAGACATGAGATGAATGTTAAAACTTCGAAATTTAATAGATTATGTATTCTATTGAGCACTAAATTTAGCTCATATCCTGATAACATTGCAGTACTTAAGTACTTTACATGTAGGTATGTATTGTTCAATGTACATACATTATACCAAGTACGTTACGTTACGTTAGTATTGTGTATTCGCTATTTATTTATACATTATAATAGTAGTGTAAAAAGTTATGTAATTAAAATACAAAAGACCAGCAAAATGACTTTGTAAAAATAATAATGATTAGTAATATCTCGTGGGCACATTACTTCTCATTGTCTATTTTATTCATATGTCCTCAATTATCATATTACAAGTTATTCAGCAGGATATAAATGTTTTTTTATTTTTTCTTTTATGTTAGATATATCTACTAATATATTATGTATAATATATAATATAATGATATAATATAATATGATGCATTAATTTACTTTTATAGTAACTTATGAAAATGTATTAAAACTGATCTTATGAAACAGTGTCCTTTACAAAGTCCACAATTAAAAACAACTTGGTTCAACTTCTCTTTTGCATTTTTAAATACCTATCTATCACTTATACAGCGGACCGCGAAGAATTTTAATACTGCTTTATGTACCTACCTACCAGGGTTTCAAAGAAAACTATCGCACACCGACATTTTTTTTTAACAATTTCTTCTTTTAATTCATTCATAAAAAAACTCGATATGAAACTTCCATTTCGTAGTTTTAAACTTCGACTTTATCTTTATGATTTTATGACTTCACTTGAAAGACGAAAAAACCGACTGCGAAAGTTTCCAATGGCAACCCTGTATATTCGGAACATTTGTTCACTAAGCAACTATGAACTAGGTACTAGAGAACTTACAATTAGCAAGGTATAAAAATGTGGCTGTAGCTGGCTAGAGACAGTGAAAATTAACAAAAAATCTATTTTCAATGGTCGAGAAAAACTATTTCCTTTTTTTTTTCATAAATTTCTTATCTATACTACTTACATATTTATGTTATATACGTAGGATGTTCGTCGTTTAATCCGTAGAGGAGTGAGGAAGTTTAGCAAAAACTGATATTTGTACAGAAAACATATTATTAATTAAGTACGTATAGTCTTCAATTCAAAGAATTACAACTGGAAATATTTTAATCCATAGAAATATGTTTTTAAGTGTTTTATTTAAGGAAGTTATAAAAATCGAAGTTTAAGTACACTTTTCTTTACGGAAAAAGCAAATTCGTACTTCTTTTTTATTGCTTCCAAAACAAATAAGTGTAATTTCAAATTATTACGTTCACTCGTCTTCTAATCTGTACACATAGCTTTCCCCTTTTTGTTCTGATAACGAACACCCTGTATAGCAAGGATGGCGAAAACTTTTGTAAAATATGGCACTGCTTATGCAATCACTTTTTTTTGACTAGAAATGTAAAGAATACGCGTTGGTATGATAATAATAATAATAATAATTGAAGAAGAGCCTATATAAGACTAATGACTAACGTTATTAGTAATTAATAAGTATATAATATGCTAATCAAGCTTTGTTTATATCCTATGTTACCTGTATTTATTATACGATTAGAGATCTAATTTTGTAATGAATACATGTAAATGTGAAAATCAATTAGAATTTTAAATAATTCAACAAAATTCTTCCAGACATCAGAAAAATTTCGAACATGCAACTTTTATTTCTTTTTTTTTTTGCTAGTTTTGTTTTTAGCGTTTAAAAAAAAACGAGAAATGAGACAAAAACAAAAAAGCATTTTGTAAAACATACAGCACCTCAAATTATTGTTCCATTTCGTACAAAAAAAAATCTTCTCTTCGTCTACAGTCGTTGCTGGTTATTGAGGGACAAGAAATTGTTGATGCCACATTTCAAAAAAAAAAGCTAATAAATAATTAAACACCGTGTATATTGTGTGCAATCAAGCTTGTGCTTATAAATTTAATATTGTTGTGCGAAGTGCATACATTTCAAGTTCATTATGAAACTAATTTATTATTTTGTCACACAGGAAAACATTTATTTGTTCATTACTAATGCAAAATGTTAATGTGACACAATTTGGTTGGCTTATTGTTTTCACAAAATTTAATAAAATGCAATTTGGTGGAAGTTTTGATTTCAATGTGACCCTCTGACAATGGTTATCATTACAACTATTTCACATTTGGTATAACTGATTGTTATATGTAATTAGTGACCATTCGTCACAGTCGTCATTGACTATGCATGTTCGTCAGCGATTCTTTAATTGTTTTATATTGCTAATGACACCCTTTGTCCCTACCTTCAAATAAATGAAGCCCTGGACGCACAACCCCTTGTTACCACGACAACAACCAATCATACAGTTTCATCAGGGTTGTTCTCGAAGCAGCGAAGCTTTTGTTTCGTTAACCATAAGGTAGTGATAATTTTTGAAAATAAAGAGCCAAATAAATTGCCGGCGATTAACATTTTTATCATTGGTAACTTTTCAGAATTACCGCGATGTAGGAACGGTACTTTTGTGTGTAATAAGTCGATTGTAAGTGTTTATAAAAAATATATGTGATGTCTGGAAGTAAGTGTCTAAAAACGAACAATGTCATCGTGTTAATAATAAACGTTTATTATTTTATTGACAGGTACGTTTCTTATTTATATCCATACGTAATAATAGAAAACTGATGCGTTATTTGTATATTATAAAACGGCACACGCAAACTTGCAAACAAAGGGCATAAAATTTTACAACGATAAAAAAAAAAATAAGAAAAAAATTATATCGATAATTGCTACAAGCGCATGTTACATTTTTGTGTAGTAACAAACGTATAAATATTAATAAAACGGCTGCCGCTGATGCTTTAGCTGCGCATGCGTGTGACAAACGATAAGCATACTTAACGCGTTCTTATGGCAACGGCGTATGTTTTTAATTTTTTGTAACCGGCGCGATCCGCTGCTTCTGCATCCGCGGATAGCGCTCTCCTACTACTGCATTTTTTTATTTTGTCCTCGGATCGTCTGTACACGTCGTAGTAGGCTACTTTACTTTTTTACTTTTGCCTCTTAATAAATTCACTTATTACATTGAGAAAATGGTTAAGTACACAAATAATTGCAAAACATACCCTGTATTTCTAGAATCACTTCTCTGCTCTAATAAAATGATTATTATCCGCTCATGCACAATATTATTAATTTTAATGATTAATCGTAGTTAATAGTTATTTATTTTACTTAATTAGTAGTAGTAGTAGTAGTAGTAATAAGTACTTGAAAGATGACTAGACTAGATAATTCGGGAAGCTGTTACTGCTCACCCGGAGCAAGTGTACGATTACCTATTTGTTTACGCCCTTTTAAGTAAAAAATAGCTAACTATTACTTTTATTGTCCAGATAAAACCACGAAAAACCGTGAGAAAAAATTTATTCAATCAGTTTTTCTCATAAACTATCGTAATGAAATTGGAAACAAAGGAGCCATTCTTGTTATTTCTTAGTAGTTTCATAATTAAACCTTTGGCGGTTTCCTGTGGTTATGTCCAGACAATTTAAATACCGCTTTTTTACAATATTAGAACAGCAATCAATACCGCTCAGGAGAAACTAAGAAGCAAAAGAGCAGCGTTGAGTATAATTTTGAATTTATAATCCGTCAACCGAGCGAGTACCTGTGAGACCCCTGTAGCCTACTTATAAGCACCTCATGGCGCTCCAAGGTACCGCGCCATCCTTTTTGAGAACCACATATTGTTTGTTGTCCTACCTTGATTTTTGCGGTGTTTTAGTTCTGGAAATTTTGTTAGAAAGCAACCAATATGTTCAATTCCAGCGCCAGAAGGAATGTATTAAGCAAGCCTGGAATGCACTAGCCTAAGATTCCTATCGTTTTAAAAAAATATATACTTAATATGTATATGAACATGTATGTACGTGTGTAAGTGTGTACGAGTCCTACAAAAGAATAAAAGCAAAATAATAGATGAAAAAATAATTATAAATATAACGTGTCGATCTATCTGCCTGCATCCTCATCGTTATCAGTCGCTGTTAATATTGCACAACAAAATTATCAAATGCTAAAAAGTATCCAACAGTATCAAGATTTTTAATAAATAGTTATAATAATAATAATTTGTATTACTTAATAAATAGCATATCTTAAAGTTTAATTATTCTAATTTTATTAACTAACCGTTACTTAAGATTTGGATAGGTTCCGTTTCATACGTAGATACCTTTTCTGTCTAATAGCGAGACTTCACAAGTAGAGAAGTTTTTGATTTTCTTCTTTGTTACTAACATTAATACGACCCATAAGTCCACCACGTATGAGGAAGAACAAAAATCTTTATCCAAGGGTAAGAAACTTTTGTTAAATTAATTACTGTGAACGATGTTTTTTTTTTTTGTATTACCCATGAAACGGAATGTCCAGTTTTTTTTTCTATAAATTTAACGTACGAGATAATTTGACTAGAGTGGCCCAGCCAAGTAGTAACCTTAATTAATTATCTACTATCCGGCCCAGACAGTGTAAATGTCTTCGAAGCATTTACTATTTTTTTTTATCTTAACTTTTCAACAACTATTTGGCAAAATGACAACTTGTTTGTTACCAATTTTTTTTCAAAATAATGTACTTACTCAATATAAATAATTAATATTAACTTATGTATAAGATAAAATTCATTATAGAACACTCTCACTACCCCCCTCATGTCCGTAGTTTAACTCTTCTCCTCCCACTCGACAACGAATGCGTAGTTAGTCGAAGGGAGGGGTAGTTTTGTTTCTTTTACTTTTTTGTTTAGGGGGAGTTGAGCGTATCGACGTGCCGTACCTCACGACCACTTCTCCCACTCTACAACTATCGAAGGTACCTAAGTAAGTAAGTACAGTATGTATGTATGTATAATAATTATTACATTATTATGGATCTCTACTTTTCTATAAATGTACAGGTTATTTAAGTAGTATATTAATTGGTACTTTTGTAAGGATTATGTTATTATACTTATATGATGTAGAAATGTTATATATATATATAATGTATATATACTAATTTGTATATAAGTATGAAAGTATGTATAAATACACTGTGGCTCCTTTAAGGTTGCGGCCGGCGCTGTTGCACGATCTACATCGGATATTTAGCACGTTTTTTTTGTATGTACAACATAGCCGCAATATGGACTCGAGCCATTTCGCATACTGCGCACTTGTGGTGCGCGTTTGCACACGCGCACGAGCGTGTCTAGAGTGACTAGAGGTAAAGGAACATTGCCTCATCCAGCTTTGGCATCTGTATAGGGACGGGTAAAGCATACAGCATGTTCAAACATGTCAGTTACGAAGTGAATGAAATACTGTCTACTCCCTCAATAGGTTGTGGCAATTTCTGTCTTAAGAAACTTTCAAGCAACAATATTTTCGTATAAATGCCAAAATCCTTATTGAAGTCTATGCAATCGTTGGTATGGATCTTGCGTTTACAATTTAAATTTAAACAGAAATATTTTCATTATCATATCTTCACCTTCTCCACAAAATAATGTAAATTAACATAGTCTCTAGTACTACATTATTTGTAAAATTGTTTACTTTTTTTCTCTATTTATCATTATTTAATTAAGTCAATTTACTTTATATACAATGAAAAGCAAAAATTAAATAGCAACTTCAATTAAGAAATATTTAGGAAGTATTTAATATGAGGTAGTTATAGCGGCCAGTGGAGTGGTGTACCTGGGCCAGAAAAATGACTAAAAGAACACACAAAAAAATAAAACGACGTTCTCATTAATTATCACAAGTTAAACCTTTTTCATTTTTAATTGTTATGAAGTGTCTAATATTGTTTAATGTTTTAAAATAACGATCGCAAAATAAAATTGCTTAAAGGTCTTATTTACTTATAGTTTCGGAGTCAGTACCTTATTCTGAGGATTACCTAAGTAAAAATAAGAGTCCGATTTCTTTGTTCGAACACACTGTATAGCTTTACCATTTTATCGTTATTTTTTGACATTGTCCTGTTAGAAGATTAATTATATCTGTTTACAGTTTAACACACAATACATATAGAGTATAATAAGATTAAATCTGAAAATAGTAATACGCCTCATGTACGAGAAGACGAAACGGCCTGTACAATCAAACACTGAATTGTTATTAATCACAGCCCATTTGGAATTTCTCAACTAAACAGGGGACAATGTGTGCAGTTTTAAGTTTGGAAGGATCTAGGCATGTTCCAAAACGTTCAATAATTCCTTTTCACTTTTTTGTTTTCTTGGTTTTTGTTTATTTTATTTTTTTTTTTAAGTTGTTGTTAATCCATCCTTCGCCTTCTTCGTCGGGGTATTCTGCTTGCTTTATCGTTTTTGTTTCGATAATAAATCATTAATAATAATAATTGTAACAATATGTAAATACTTAAAATTCATCTTCAAGTTTTGTTAGTATACTATTGGCTGGTGATGTGCGACGACGGCGTAGGTTTCCTCCAAATGAAAAGCCCAAGGTTAGTAGGGCCTATTGGCGTCCTTGGGCCTCTTCAGTTGGACTTTCAATCTCTTCATCCCTATTTGGAAACCGTTCATCGCTTGTATTGCTGCCTGAGCACTAGCAGGATTATCGAATGACACGAATCCTGAACAAGAAATACTTTCTGAGCAGCAGCAATGGATATTAACCAAAAAACTTCACGACAATTCAATAAATTGTGTACAGGGAACAAAAAAAATGTACTTTGATATATCTTTTCTAAAAATGTTATTTTTATGAATTTGAAAACTTTCTACATGAGACGGCGAAGAGGTATACATTTACTTTTCACGTAAATGAAATTCTGTTGTTAAGTTTGTGAAGTTTTCAATGACTTACGAAAGTTACGTTTTCATTTCTTTAAATTGAAATTGATGAGAGCTTCTTCGAGAATTGACGATAACGACGCAATTCTGTGAAGGAAAAGATGAGAGGAAAATATTTCGCGAAAATTATGAAGTGTAGCTTTTTTCTTTGTTGCAAGGAATTTTAATTGGTACAACCCACGGAATACATTCTATTTTCAATTGATACTTTGCAGAAAGGATATCTGAGTTGATTTTAATGAAAAAAAGTAGTCTGATAAATATTTATGATGTATGCATAAAGCATCGAAGTTGCTGTTTGTGTACGTGACGCAATAAAATCTATTAAATTTTATCTGATAAGTAGTTTTTCATTAACAAAACATTGTTTGGTAACTATTAAAAAATTACCTCTTTTTTTGTGTCTCAGAATCGGCAAACTGTAACTACTACGACTGAAAGTACGGTAGAACGTCAATTTTGTTTAAATTGTTCCGTTTTCTTATTAGACTCTAAATATAAATAAAATTGAAACTTACCAAAACACTTGCTTTGATTTGTGGCGCGATCAATGAACACTTTAGAGCTAATGACGTTTCCAAATGGAAGGAACATCTGCATTAGTTCAGCGTCGCCGAATTCTTGAGGTAAGTGATAGATAAATAAGTTGCAGCCTTCTGGCCCGGATATGGAGCACCCTATTAATCGAAACCGTTACAAAAAAATATTCGGCGATAAAAATTAAAAGTTTTTTGACACTAATTTTGAATTTATTATACGTTTAATTTTGTTTGATGTCAATGCGATGAAATGCGTAACTTCAGCTTTTTGAAAATAAATATCATATAATCTGGGGCGGTCAAAGCATGGACCAAAATTAATCAGCCACACTCTGAGCCACTGGTGACGATAATTAGTAGCAGCCACAAGTCGTTGGTGAAGTTTTTCAACACAAAGTGAGAGTTCGAGTAGTCGCGATTGAGCCACAAGCTGCATGAGCCGTCAGAGCTCGCTACTTATGGCAATGTACAGACTTCTGAGCACATTAGAAAAGTTTATGCGATTTGTGGCCACACCTGGCCACTTATAAATGCAATTATGTCTAGCCACTTGTTATGTTACTTGTGACTGCAACTAATGGTGATAATGGCCATGGCTAAGTTGCTGGTGGCTGATACTGGTCGTATGAAAAAGACAAAGAGTTTGACCACCTCTGATATACAAGTAGGTGACTGCACTTTCTATGCATCTTTTTAATAGGTTGTATGGTCGCATTGACTGAGTATTGATTTTATTACATCCGAAAGGTAATTAAGAAAATTAGTTAATTTCTATGATTTAAAAAAATTCTAATGCTACAGTCTAACTTGGGCACATCGAAGTACAACAGAGAACAGCTCGACTGTAGCTAACGCTAACATTCAGTGCATCTCACATCGAACATAAAAATACTTTACAAATAAAAAAATGATAATAAAAACCACCGATGCAACATCATATTAAAATACATAGAACGATGGTTGAAAAAGGCCCATTGCTTCATCATACATGTAAAACAAATGAATTTAATATAACAACTATGTATGTTGAGCTTTCGCCTCTTTGAAACTCCTTTCTTCGAACTTTCATCGGTGAAAATCATTGCATATATGTATATAAAAGACAAAAAACAACACATAGACAATAAAAAAAGAAACAAAGAGATAGTGACCTTTTGATATGCCTTACCTTCCCTTTGTGTGGGTACAACTGCAGACATTGGTTGAGGTATAGCTTGTGGGATCTGGCCGTATACCGCAGGATAAGCTGCCGACAAATTTAAACAAATCACACCAAATACCAAATCCATCAAAGCATTCAACATGCTTTGAAGACTTTTTTACTTGAGTTAAAAACAAAACGATTCCGTAAGACTTAAATTTTTTTTATATCTAACATTAATTTAAAAAAATTTTAAAAGTACGGTCACATGTGAAAAAAGGATGCGGTAACGGGAACCGAATGCTGTTGAACTGTACCGAAGTAAGGCGAAAATTTACTACTTCATCGCTCAGATAACGATAATGTATTTCCGTCTCAGTTCGGTGTAGTTCGACGCAGTTTGACTTCCATCACTCACTAATCAGTTAATTTATTATTTCGTACAGATTAAAAAAAAAAATCCAAATTTGCCTTACGAAAATTAATTTTGTTTCAAGTTTCTTTATAAATTCGCGACGCATTTAGTATAGTAAAGACACTTAAACAAACAGAGAAATGAACAGACAGCATGTCAGATGAAAGGTATGCAAAATATGACGTATAAACATTTATAATAAGGCCACAACAGTCACATGTATAGAACATATTTATAGCTTATGAACGTTTACATAAGCACTAAAGCCTTAGCTTCTAGCAAAGGGTAAAAGGGGTAAACAGATTCAGAGGATTGCGTGTCGACTATCAGGTCAAAACGTTCAAACTAGTTTAGTACAATTTTATTTGCAATTACCATGTTATTTATTTTTTATTATTGTTAATACCAATACTTTTCTAATGTATTATAATTTTAATTTTTTTTATCCCCTACGGTGGTCGTTTTGACTGATAATAATTTCCAAAATGTAAATAGAAGCGATATCGAGAAATTGCTGGTTCTTGTATAGAAGAGACTGTTTTTAAATATTTAATTTTCCATTTTCAATTTTTGATGGTACGAACAAACAATTTTGTACGATCTCATCTGTTGACACATCCTGTTTACCCCATTTTAACAACATGCAAACAGCAAATACACAGTGGGGGTTGATGTTATGCGACAACACAAAGGAGTAAAAATTGCTAAACTGAGTGCTAGCGTACGAAACGGAACACTTACCCACTCCCGGATAGGGCTGTATCCCAGGATACGCTGCATGCTGGAGGGCCGCCTCCCCATTCGGAAGCCCTTGCGCTGGAATGGAGAGATGAAGGGCATCTATATTTCAGTAAATTTCGTTGATGTAAAAATCTGATCAGAAGATACTTAATTAAAGAGACTGCTGTAAGTTTTTACTAGACATTTTGGTACAGTGAGGCAAGTTCACATAAAATAATTTTGAAGAACTTCCACAACTGAGAAACTACAGTTGAAATCATAAAATGCAGATGGATCTTACGATTGTATCAAAAAATGGACTTTAGGAACGAATTTATCATGAAATGTATCTCTTAGAAATGATTGTGTCGATGGGTGGATCTCACGAACAAATATACCAAACAATGTTCGTAAGGATGAATGGATTGGGTAGTGGATCGATGAATCGATCTTAAGAATTAATGAATTTAATGAATTACAATACCAAGAAAAGGATTATAGGAACGAATGTATCACGAAATGAATCCATAAATCGATTTTACGAAGGAATGTATCAAGAGTTATGTCGATGAATGGATCTAACGAATGAATTTAAGAAAAATTGTGGATCAATGTAAGCTTAAGCATGATTGTATCAAACAACAGATCGACGAATCAATCTTATGAATGAATTTATCATAAATTGGATCAAACGAAAGAACGACAAATGTATCCATTGTACATGTTTAATCACAGAAGCAGTCAAATGGAACAGTAGCAAATTATAATGCAGAAGAAGGATTTACCACTCCATTAGTGCCGGAAGCTACAAAATTTTCAAAGAATAGCTAAGTGATTTGAAGGGTTAGTCGAGGAGCTTGTGTAATTAAATAATTCTGTATCACTGAAGTACCTACATAACTACGTTCATTACAGTGACAGTGTGAATTGTTAATCTTAATTTATCTTGAAAATTGAACGAATCATACGATCAATTTCCATTACTTATCTACAAAATTCAGAGTTTATTCACCGCAAATAGGAGCGAATAAGTTAATTTCATTATTTACATTAGGAAATGAACAAAATTTCTATAGACGACTGTACCTACTTCGTCTCATTATTCGATCTTACAGCAGCCTGTAGTATCAATGGATACCAAAAATAAAAACAAAAATAAGACTTACGGGGTGGATAAGTTTGGGGGATGCCATTCGTATAAACGGCTTCGGTGCCCGCAGGCTGCCCGTTCGGCGTTTGGGCAGCCATGTTAAACGTGGGCATTGTGGGGGAAGGCAAACTGGGAATAGCGCCATTTACTGGTTGTCCTGAGCCCGTCCCTGCAACAAATACAAAGAACTGATTGTTTGGAAAAAGAATTAATGTAGACTTCAAAGTGTTCATTTTCAATTTCAATTCTCATGGCTTTGTTTAGCTAACAAAATAAACAGTAATTATTAATCTTTTCGGGGTAAACATAGAAATAACGTGAAAATATTCGTTTGATCTGTATCAAATCCTGTAACTTTTTGACTGGTCGAAAAACTGCGCGACTCTCGTCTCTCTTGGCAACTAATATCCTGTTTCTGAATGTAATTGCAACTAACAGGATTCCCTTTGTCCCATACCGTTCCGTGTTTGCCATCGAATGAACACCGTTTCACTGGCTTGTTTGTGCACAAACAGACTGGGGCTAATACATACATGTATGCATCAACAGAATAGTTTCAGGTCTTGGTTTGAGCAATGTTTGTGCGTTTCATGGGGGTATATTTAGACCTCTTGGTAACCACGATTATGATAACGATAATTATTGCTGTCATCCAACTAATAAGAGAAACTCTTAACAAATTTAGATCTATGAGGATTTACTTGAATAACAGAACAGAAAACATTAGAAAAACAAAAAAGAAATTGAGCTGGTGTTGTCTTTCTTCGGGTGTTGAGGCCGTCGTCGGTTGGAATTGATTCCTGACGTTTCGCTAGCACGAGTGACGAGCTTCTTCTGAGGTACTTCCATCTTCGTTGTTGGTCGAAACGTCAGGAAGCAATTCCAACCGACGACGGCCTCAACACCCGAAGAAAGACAACACCAGCTCATCAACTGGCCGCGAAAGCCTTAATCAATTTGTAAAAAAAGAAATTGTTACCGAAAATTCTGATGAAGATTAAAAATGGAGCACGATGGCGCCTATTGATCGACAAATATTTTATTGACATATAATTTAATAAACAGGAAATGTGACATTACATGTGTTGATGACAATATGAAAGTGCATGTCGTTAAAGTAAATGATCCTTGCATCGGTTTTATGACCGTTTAGGTGCATTTCGTTTAATAAAAGTCGCGAGTAAGACAACGTCGTCCACGGGATTATAGTCAATTCGTTTATCTCATGCCGCAGAGTCATAAAGCTGTCAACCGCTGCAAAGGGAGACAAATACGAGCATGAGACTGCTACGTATTATATCTTGGTTCTTAGTAGAATTATTATATATACGTATGTATGTATAGATACATGTCCGGAAACTTTTAGAGTAATTCTAGCAATTTACCCCCGGTAATAAAGTGCAACCAAGACTGATGACGTTTTTCGTCTTTTCTTCCCCTGCTGTTGGGATTAAACTAAGACAGTTAATAACAATTTTTGAACGCGCATAACTTAGGAGTTCGTTAGGAAAATTGTTCATTAAAAGTTACTATCCAATGTAACCCTTACGATGCAAAGGTGGGTTATAAATTTTTATCCACCCCTTCTTTTTTTTTAATGAACGAGAAATTTCCCTTGTTACGGGTTATAAAAGTATACGAAGCTTTTTGTAATTAAACAAAAACATCTGGCTTGTATCGTGGCTACACTCATTTGAAAAAAAAAAAACTAATTCTATGAAAATTATGGTGAAAGCACAATTCTTAAACTTCAAAATCGTATATTTGTTTTCCAATAAAATAATATGAAAAACATTTAAAAACAGCATTTTGTAATATTAACAATAAATTCTGTACTTATCTTGTATATTGTATATTTTGTTGATTCATTTTTGAAACAGAATTGAGTTAAACTTAATGAAAGAAGTGGTATATTGATATCAACATCGAAAAATATGTTTATTACGAGAATAAAATCCAATAACTGGAATTTGAAATAAAATGCTTTGTCTCGAAAGAGGCAGGACGTTTTAATTTCTGTAACTACTAATAAAAAACAGGAAATTTTGTTTGCGATTTTTGTTATTAAAATATTTCAATGCGACAAATTGAAAACGGCCCAGTAGGACCGAAATAATTTTTAATTCCGCATCATTTTCAACGCTTTAATTAATTGAAATCGTTATTGCCTTTTAATATCTCTGCCGCAGGCAATTACATGACTCGAACATTTTGTATTAAATAAAATACCAGAAATACGGCGCTCGCCTACTATGTTTGAACACGAATTAGTACGCTGCTTGTAGCCATCAGCCGTATGAAGAGTTAACAGAAACTACATGTGTATAGTAAAAATGGATTAACAATCATCGAGTACACACAGATAGCACAAGAGATAAAAAGTAATTAAAAAAATTCCCACTGAAAGATAGCTGATTTTAAATGCTATGTACACACACATTTATGACGAGACTTCTCGGAAAATAATTTTCTTTGATGCCTTAAAATATCGTCTGTAAATATGGCACATCGTTCAAAATATTCTATAAAATTGTTCATATTGACGTTGTCTCATAGATACTGTGCAGTCGATGACCACGACTAGTGGCAGCCACAAGTCGATGTCTTTATATGGTCTCAACGCAAACAGAGAGTTAAAGTGGTCGTATAAGAGCCATAAGCTGCGAGACTGGCCAGCGTTCGATACTTGTGATCATAGATAGTAGCCAGTTTACGCCAAACCACCTGCAGTGGCTAGGCGTGGAGCGCCAGTGCCAGTTGCAAGTGGCAGAACATGACCACAAGTCGAATCATTTTCGAGAAAACAAGAAAATCACGAAAGTGAAACGCAGTTAAGATGTGTATTATTGGAAAACTTTGGTTTTTTGGGCTTACCTGATGTGGGTGGAACAACTGAGTTGGCCATACCGTTGAGGGTGGCGTGTGGTATTTGAGTGGCCAAAGCCGCCATAGGATTAATGTAAGTTCCCTGGGCAGTCGCTGCCGCCATTAAAGCTGCTTGTTGCTGAAACATAAAATCAAAACGACTTAATTATTTAATTTTTACACCTAAACGCTACAAAGTCCATATTTCTATGCGTCCACTACGCTGAGTTTACATAATCCGGATTTGTGACTTTTCTCTCTCAGGAAAGTTGCTTTTTAACTGTCAAAAATTATCTCTTCTTTTCTTATAATTAGAAAATTAATGAAAGAAAGACCAGGTGCAATTAACTGAAAAGGAAATAAGACTCTTGGCTGTTTTGCAATCATTCTAGTAATCGTTTCAATTTTTTTCTCTTTCTCTGTTTCGAACAAGAGGGCGTCCAATCAACCAAAAGTTAATTTATTTAATTTTTCGAATCGATCGCGATGTTCACGTGATGATGGCTTGATTACTTGCTCGAAAGCTTCTGTTTCTGCCTGAACGCACCCATTTTCAAAGGGAACGGCGGAAAAACGTTCTAACTGTCGAAAAAGTCGAACCAATCTACATAATTGCAAAAGTTAGAGAAGACGAACGAAGGAACGACTCAACGGCCAGATGAATAAAGCAAGAAGAAAGAGGCTGTGGAGGAGGTGACGATGTTAGAGGAGGGAAAGGAGCAGATCTTGGCCTGGCCTCCTTAAAATCTGATCCGATGATTAAAAGTTCCCTTAATTGATATTATTAATTTGCAAATTGGCGCTATTGATGATAAATTTAGACTTAATCATTTCGCTACCATTTCTGTTTGTCAGAATGAAAACTGTAAAATTCAATTTACCTGTGCGTAAGCTCCGTAAGCTCCAAACTGGTTAAACACGAACGGATTCAGAAGACTCATGTTGCCGGCCATTTGCTGCATTCGTCTTAGTTGTCTTTCTTTTTCAGTATCTGCAAACTTAACTACTAAGCTGGAAGAGGCTCCCTGAAAAAAAAGAACATACAAAAGATAAGCAAACAAATTTTTTGAATTTGTATAGTATTAATTCCTTTATTTAAATGTATTTCAACAGTTTCTGTCTCAGTAACAGTTTTGTGCAGTCAAAGATTTAACCGTGACTGTTTTTATCTTACACCCTACTTTTATATTCTAAAGTGGTTTTTATCTCGTGCTCCCCCGCGTCGTATTGCATGCAATTGTTGTGAATTCGAAGAATTTCATCGTCTACGGACTTTCAATATTTTTCTTGTCATTCGAACGCGTTCAAAACATCACAACGAAGGATTCCATTCGGTTCTTTTTATCTTTTCTTCGCACCGCTGCCCCCGACAAATCTATTAGCGATCGTTAAACCCAAACCGAATGCTATCTAATTCGACGTTTCTTACTCCTTCTTTACTTTACCCATTCTTTTTCATCCGATCACCAATGTCGATCAAACGCCCTTCTATTATTAGACAACTTAGAAAATTCTCTTCTCGCCCAGGGGCTCTAGTAATAAAGGGGAGGATGAAGTCGGTTTAGCTAATAAATACCACGATAACGCTTCTCATGATCACGACATCCCTTTCGATGTCTCGCAACCGGTAAGTTTATACTACTCACACCTGATGAATTTATTTTTCGCGAAATATCCGTTCATAGTTTTGGACAAATGTTAAATTGAAACAAATTTTTTACAATCTATTGTCATATAAATAATACAATCTGCGATTTTATAAATAATGCACCTTTTCGAAATAAACTTGAGTAGGTCATAAACTAGAGAATCCAAGAAGTGAGTATAAAGATGATGGCGAAGAGCCCAGTTTATGTGCATGTTTATTTAAGCAGGAAACGTTTTAGTAGGCGAGGACGAGTTTTATTGCATGCGCCCTTAGAGGGTCTCCTGCCGCTGCTGCCAGAACAAAGAAGGCGAGGAAAGGAAATACATTTTAATTTCCGCACAAATTCCGGCCACATATTCTGGACACGCTCCAGGATTTCTTGCAGCACGTGGTGGTTGTAGCGGAGGCACGGGCCGTGATCGTGCAACCGGGGTATGACTGGGGGCGGTGGGGGCAGCGTGTGGCGAGCCAGCGGGCGGAAGGGCGGACGGGCTGTACGCTTCGCAAGCAGGTTAACAAAAAGCTCACCTCCTCAACAGGTGGTCACTTACTAAATCATGCCGAACGTAATGTGCACTCAATTGCGCCGAAATGAAATGCGTTTTGGCAAATGTGCGGACATTTGTAAACTTGTGCTCGAACGATTATGTCGATTGAATACGTACACTAAGAGGAGATGGTACGGGAGTTTTCCCATGGGATCATATCAAAATGAAGATATGATACATCAAGGAGGAATTTTTGTAAAAATCTTTCATACGAAAAGTTCCTCACCCACCCCAAAAATGTAACCACCAAAAAAAAAAAGCAAACTGTTGCATTCAATACCAAAATATATAAACTATATTAAATTTGCCTTTTGTATGATCTATTTGGGTTATAAATAAATGAGGAGGCAGTAATGTGGTTGTCAAATTCACCAGTGCATTCTTCATACCTAGATATAAATATCCCACAATATTTCCCGAAATTATAACTACAAACTAATTTTGAAGGGATGCCAACAGTTATTTAGTTGTAGACATACACCCCCATATCACCAGACTTTTAACCCATCAGAAGCTCGCGATATGGCCTTGGTTGGTGGTCGCCATAAGTTTAGAACAATTTATTCGATCGGTTATCCTAAAAGTTAACATATTTGGGGAAAGAGAAGTTGTGGTGATTATTGGAATTTTGAAATTTAAAATCAGAACTTAGTTTCCAAATTGAAGTTGCGGCTTTTCAAATTTGATAGACCAAAAGAGCAGCAATAGCAATAAGGGCATTTATTTGGCCCTAGCAGGAATCAGTTTTTGGAATAGATTCTAAATAAAAAAACAAAAGTACTGTTATGGACCATAGAGTATTTTCATCACGCACCCTAAGTGGCTTATCACTAGAAAGCTCATCTAACAAAAAAGAATGAAATGAGTCAGTTTTGGTTTTGAAGTCTCGTTTTGACCGAACTGTTTATTGCATTTAGTCAAAGAAGTTCGCCCTTTAATTAGTCATAATTAAAAGTTTACGTTGAGTAGCTTAATACCAAGAGCTTAGACGGGGACTTTTAACAGAGACGGTGTCATTATCAACTGCGTCAATTCAAAAATGTACTAATTACCGACGTTCATAAGGACGAGAACGAGGATGTTCAGCTAATTAAATATTTACGCGTTTTAGTTGTTTTAACGTGAATTTACCTTTGAGAGGCAGAATGCTTGACGAAGGAACGTTTTGCTCGTGACCTGTTGCGCTCACCAACTCAAAACTTCGTCAATTTTTCACAGGGAACGTATGTGTGTTGAAATACGTATTTACTTCACTAGAAGGGGTGGCTCTGATTCTGATTTAAATTGAGTAAAAGGGGTGAATGTAAATTGTCCCCCAAAATAACAAAAAAAATTCGTGAAGTAGGTAAAAATTTGGATTTGAGGAGAAAAGCTATGAGGATAATAGGCTACCTTTAAATTAGAGGAATTGTTGGAGGACGCAGGGGTTGCAAAATGTTTTCCTGACTACGCAAATCACTTGATGTGAAAATTCGGTCCGTTTGGTCCCGAAAGAGGAGGGATGGCGTCCGGATTTGAATGAATCCACATGGATCCGCCACTGATGGTGATAAAAGGAGACGAAATACCGCATATTGGCTTCTGAGCCCTCTTTGTTCTACCCTAAACAATATTAAACAAGTTCAGTGTGTGGGATCGACGTGAACGTTTTAAAATGTTACGCCTGAGCTGACAAGTGCCATTACGGAAGCTCTTTGTGAACACATTGACGCCTGCTGGAAACGCAACGGGGAAAAAATTCAAGCGCTTTCATTATTAGACGCGAAAACGACAAACGGGCGGAAAAAATCAGTACCCGGCATTATTACACGCAAATACTCACACGGAGGAAATACGAATGTGTGTGTGTGTGTGTGTGTGTGTTATACTGATGTATATGTGTATTTGTATATAGAACAAAGTACCGGCGGCATCAGGGTGGCTTGCGAGCGTAAATAGTGGTTCTTTTCGCATGTAATTGCGGCTTTCATTTTCACCCTGCAGGTAACAATAAAGAAATTTAAATTAAAATGTTATCTGCAGTCGTCTAGCAAGCGTTACATGTTACATTGTGGTATTCAGCCGGAGCTCGGAATACAATTCGCCGAGAGCCAGTCGCCGTTTTCGAAAACAAAGTCACCTCGTTTCAGCTAATACAAAACAACAAAACGCCAAACAATAAAAAAAGAAAATAAAAAATAAAACAAGAATCGAAACCCGCCAGGGGGTTTCGAACGTGTATATGCTTTTTGAACGCGTCGCCAACTTCTAAAGGAACGCTTGACAATGGCGATTTTTAATCAGAACTGTTATTAGTCGGATGTGGGTGTCGGGGTGAATCTACGCGTATATCGGCGAAAAGGGGTGGTTAAAAGAGAAATAGGGAATATATGGAATTGAAGTCGGTTTGATTATTTACCAAATTTGATTTAACTACAAGCGTGCAGTGGCTTCAGACATGGAACGGTATTGAGGGTGAGACTAGGGCGACAGTAGAGGTGATGTTAAGAGTGGTGGTGGCACCTGATCTCTGTATTTCATCCACTAACAACATTAGTAAGACTACATTTAGGGTAAACATTTAACCTAACCTAACTTTAGAAGTGAAGGTAGTGCCAAGGAAAAGGTAGTTCCTGAGATGGAGTGAGGTAAGAATAGTGTTAGGATGAAAATAGTGTTGGGATGAAAATAGTGTTGGTGGAAAGGTGATATGGGTAGAAAGGGTTGTGTTGGGAGGGTGGGTGTAGTTACGGGCGTCAAGATTGTGTTGGAGGTGAGGATGGAGTGGCTACAGAGATGGAATGGTATCGAGGGTGAGACCAAGGTGAGGTAGTGTGGTATGGCGATGGCGGTAGAGGTGATGCTGGCGGTAATGGTGGCACCTGATCTATCTATTTCACTCACTTACAACCATTAAGTAAAATAAGGTTAGGTTAAGGTAAATTGAACCCTAGCGGCATTGAAATTCATAATTGGTTTGTAAAAATCACTTTAATACGAAGGACAAATCTATTAATTAGTTATTCGATGATTATTAAAGTAATTTAGTAAGAAATCTACACAAAATCGTAAATGAGAAATAAGGTGAAATAAATAGAAATATAGAAGGAACGAAGGGCTGTAGATATACAAAGAGAGGTACAGACGGAAAATACAGGTCGTGAAAGAGCTTTCGCTTTTATGCTACGCCGGCGTAGCGCCGCACCGCGCCGCGCCGTCAATATCGGCGCCAAACAATGCGGTGCTAAGTTAGAACTAACGACGTTTTCTGTTATTAATAAGAACGCTTTAAACGCTCGGCAGTTTATTTAACATCTATGATTAAATATTTAGACACCGTCCTGATGCTTACGTGTGTCTGGCAGTATACCTTTATAGTACTTACACGTACACGAAGCCCAAACATATACACAAGTGTGCAAATACGTGTTTCGCATACATCCCCGTTTTAGAACGACTTGCGGAGTGTAGAGTGACGTGAGGGAATAATTACGAGCCGAAGGGGTTGTCGGCAGTTCTACCTGTCAACATAGTCAAAGCGGCGGCTGTAATATTTTAAATATATTACGGAGGGTTTCCGTGCTAGTGTTAAACAAGCAAAACGACGACGAGACGCCTTGCGACACGACCAACTTTAGACAATGCTTTTGGCCACAAGACCTTTTCGACAATGTTATCATCAACATTAGTTCTAACAAAGAAGCAATTTTGGCTGGTGTACAAGGTCACAACAGGCTTTGCGCCCACCCTTACTTTTCTTTTTTTGAAGGATGAAATCACATTTACTGGTGGTGGTTTGTAACACCATATTGCTATACTGTCATGGATCCATAGTAAAAAATTAACAGATCCTTAATGTTGCATATGCAATAGTTCCACAAATTCCCATATCTTACATTTTTATCGAATGATGTTTTAGTTAGGGCCAGTAGAGTCAGGACTTGCTAGTAGAGATATGGGCTTGTTGAGTTATTGGCCTGTAGAAGTCGGTGCATGTAGAGCTTAGGACTTGTGGAGCTATGGTCTTGTAAAGCTAAAAACTTGGAAAGATAGGGGCTTGCAGAACTTGGGGATGGTTGGGGATTGTAGAGGCGGGGATTTGTAGAATTAAGAACTTGTCGAGTTAAGATATGTAGAGCTAGGAGATTGTACAGCTACGAGCTTGGAGATGCTTGGGGATTGTAAAGCTAGGTATTTGTATAGAGCAAGTAGCTTGTATAGTTAGGGGCTTGTAAATCTAATGGCTTAAAGAGATAGGAACCTGTAGAGCCTGGGGCTTGTAGAGCTACGGGATCACAGAGCTTGGAATGCTTGGGGACTGTAAAGCTAGGGGCTTGTGGAAATAGGGACTTGTCGATCTTACACTCCTAGAGCTTGCGGCTTGTATAGCTAGGGGCATATAGAGGTAGAGGCTTGTAGAAGTGGAACATAAAGATATAGGAGCTTGTAGAGCCAGGAGCTTGTAGAGCTACGGGGCTACAGAGCTTGGGGATGCCTGGGGATTGTTAAGCTAGTAAATTGTCGATCTAAGAGTTGTAGAGCTCTACGGCTTAAAGAGATAGGAACTTGTAGAGCTTGGGGATTGTTCACATATGGGCTTGTAGATTTAGGAGTGTGCCGAGCTGAGGATTGTAGAGCTAGGAGCTTGTTGAGTTAAGATCTTGTAGAACTACGTGTTTGTAGAGCTCGGGGATGCTTGGGGTATGTAGAGCTAAGGATCTGTCGAAGTAGGACTCTCGTGCTGAGACTTGTAGAGTTAGGAGCTTATAGAGCCACGGGCTTATAGAGCTTGGGGATTGTAAACCTAAGGAGTTGCAGAATTAGGGAATTATCGATCTAACACTTGTATAGCTAGAGGCTTGTAAAGGTCTAGGAGATTGTAGAGCCAGGGGCTTGTACAGTTAGGGTCCTGTGGAAGTACTGACTTGCCGAGCTGAGGCTTTGCAGAGATTGGAGCTTGTACAGTAGGGGTTTCTAGAGCAATTGGATTGTAGATCTAATGACTTGGCTCTGCATATCATCTGATAACTTTGAGTAAAACGATGTGTGGTCACCTACCACACGTACTTGGCGAATTATCTCCTTTCTACAATAGCTATTTTACTTTGAATTTAGTGCTTAATTAATTATTTTGTTCGTCTCTATTCTGAAATAACTTTTTCCTTTTGAAAGAATTCTTGTAGTTTTATTTTGCGAGGAAAGTCAGGCGTTTAAAAGGAAAAACGAAAAAGGTGAAAAGCGAGGCAGCGAAGAAAGGCCACTAGTACGTACTAAACTTTTTAATAACACCACATTCAATTAAATTGATTACAATGTTAGAAACGCTACTTTGGTTTGATTGTAACATTAGCAAATTAGTTTTCGCAAAAAGTACTTAAGAATTACAATTTAAAGATCACAAATAGAACTAACAGAACATACTTAGGTCAATGCATTCAATAAACAAAAATTCATTTGAAAATTTAATTCTTCCGCGCAGTTATGTATACAGGGTGTTCCCAAAATTCTGGAGATTAAGGTAAAGGTCAAATTCAGGGCCATAATTTAAAATTCCCTTTCTAACAAAGCAGTTTTTGGAGAGATTTTTGTTGAATCAGGATGAAGTATTTAGGGGCGGGAATTAAAATCGGACACCCTGTGTATCAAAGTCAAAGATGACATAAAATTTTTGAAATTTTTATCGGCTTATTTAATGTAATATTTATGTTCAAAAAAATAAATATTCACCCTAACAATTATTCATAAGCAAAAACAGTTGGATTCGTTTTTAATCGGTTATTGAATTATTTTGGAACAAACACAATCGTCGATTTGCAGCTTTTTTTCTGCGGTCGTTATTAACGGCCATTGTGATGGTCTACGATATTATTCTTTTTCGTTGTTCAAAATCACGCAGTGAATACATGCAACAGGGAGGACACAAACGGTCAACGATCAAAAAAAACAACGACCTTTTCATTTAAAAATGAAACTTGACTGAAACGGATAAAACAACCTGCTGCTGGGGCATCATCCAGTTACGCCCATCCAATCAAACAAAAAGGAAAAATAGAATGAACATCAGGTCAAACAATACCCGTTTTTAAATAAATAATTGAACGCAAACAAATGTGGTCTCTCATTCAGCGACATTGTTTGGATTCTTTCTCCGACTGTTAAATATTGGAAACAAAACTTTTTCGATTACATTGTGAACTATATTCAATTTACATATACAGAATTTTCGCGAAATAATCCCTCTGTTTGCATTTAACGTTTATTCAATAATAATTAAATAATAAATTGTAAAACAACATTTTTTTGTTATTAGTCTGAATTGTTTTCGATTCCCAATACACCATTAATTTACTTAATTCCATGAATATAGTAAATCGAAGAATTGATAAAAGGGCAGGAATTCGTACGTTAAGTCAGAATTAGTTTGTTTCTGTTATTTGTACTCGTCAAAGTCCTTAACTCATTTATCGGATTTTGCAAAACTTCACGTATTTTTTTTTTGTAAGCGGTGTTCTAATTGGAAGTTGTCAAGTGTTATCACCCACCTCGTCGCCAAATCAATTAACGAAGTCCGGTGTACGCGACATGGTGTGGTGGTGCACTTAAAGACCCGAGATCTGCAACAGACGTTCAACAACTACTACGTTTCAATAATGACAAACACCTCCCTACCTAGTAAATATATATAAACCTGACCCTACGTCTACATATACATACATGTACGTATAGTATTGAACTCCAAAACCAAAATAATGGACGAAAAGTTACCTACATTAGCATCGTACCTTATGGATGCGAAATAGGGCCATTTTCACATAAAAACTAAGGAGGAAAATTTTCTGTCTAAAAAGTTAGCTCCACACCGATTGCACTGGTCGATTCACCAGTATCACCTACTTTAGCATCATACCTCAGGAATGCAAAGTAGTGCTATTTCCTAATAAAATTCATAACGGTCGATTTTTTACACAAAATTGCACTAATTTAAAGTATGATAATGGAGAGAATGTATATATAAAGAGCTAGCGCCATAGTGATTGCAAGTAGGGTAAGGTAGCCGGTTCTAAAACAAGGAGGGGGAGGAAGGTCGGTACCCTAACCTAACCCGTCGGTAAAGACCTTTCTCCCCCGTCCTTGTTTCAGAACCGGCTACCTTCTCACAGTATCATACCTTGCAGTGCTGGAAGCATTCCATAGAAAATACGAAAACGACGAATAGGAAGATCTGAGGGGATGTCAGTAATCGGAAATTTAGAGGATTAGATATACATCACAAAATTGTATAATAAGGGACTGTCCCATGAGCCATGACCCATAACAATTTGGCACAACAACCTATTGGTCCCTAGTATAAGTGGTATAAAGGCTAACGAAACTGTAGACGACCAAAAGTTACCCTATTGGACCAGGAGCCACAGTAGACTTCAGGGTGAAGATGAGAACTACTCAAAAACTGGGAAAGGCAACTAGGATGCAAATCAGCCAAGCCTTCATCTTTTACAGGGAGTGTAAAGATTGGAAAGAACAACCTAACGGAAATAGAAACCCAGAAGGTATCCTCAATGGTCTAATGGGAAACTACATCCACAATTCCACAGAAACAAACTAAGAGTTACAGTTATTCTCCCTCTTCTTTTTGGAAGTGGAAGACATTGTCAGCCCACTCATTCATAGGATTCCTCTTTCTTTGAAAAACCAACACAAAGTTATATGGAAGATAGATGACTTAGTAGAGGGATGTCAAATAAGTTCTTCGAACCCCATATTCATGGATTATCCTTTGGCATGCCCCATCTTTTCCACGGACTGTAAAGATTTGAAAGATCAACTTTTCAGCTTCGACAAGAAACAATTTAAAATTCAGGAGGGCATCCTCAACGGTCATCTACAATTTCACAGAAACAAACTAAGAATAATAGTTACTCTCCCTCTTCTTCTTTCTGAAATTGGAAGACATTATCACTCCATACGTTCAGAAGGTTCCTATTCTTTAAAAAAATCAATATGGAGTTAAATGGAGGATAGGTGTTTTGTTGACCTAACTTTTCTAAACACCTGCTCATATCCTTAGTACAATTTTTTCATCCTCAGCGTTATCTTAATTCCCATGCAGTAACATATGTCGAACTTTTCGTCTCTCCAGGTGCTTTTGCTAATGCATCTTTACCACTGATCTTCAATCCTTGATTGATTAATGACACCAATGCATTTTTTGGTATACTTCGTTTAAAGGTATTCATTTCGAATTTAATTTGACTTTGTGGTTGGTTAAGTGGTTGTAAAGGCCATCGCTCCATTTTAAAGAAAGGCTTCAAGAAAATTCTCACACCTGTCATCTGTTTCCGGTTCAACTCCAAAATATATGTACCTTTACAATAACAACAAGAACAATAACGACAGCAATAACAACTAAACACATCACGCTTGTTTCAGTTTCGAACAGAACAGAACGTTCATGTTGTAAATCAGAATAAAGCAATTATCGCAGGCTGTGAACGTTTTAGAGTTTCGAAAACGAACGATTACATTATGGGATGGCGACGTTGTTGTACATGCTGCATTGTAACAACGAACGGTGTCATTTGCAGAATGACGAGGAGTAAGGAGTTGTAGCAGTTAGTAAATATAAGGAGGAGGAGGTGGAGGAAAACGATCTGCTGCTTCACGTGCCTCTGTCTGTCTGTCTGTTTGTATGCGTGTAGGAGCGACGGAAATGTGGATACGTAACGCATACCATGGGTGGAATATTTCTGCATACGAGTTGAGTGACTACTACACCTTTCCTTGGAATCTCGGAGACTGCAATCTTCCTCTTGGAGACTAAAATCTTCAAGATTACAGTCTTGCGTAGTGCGAAAAGCAAGATTCCTTGTGACTCGTAGAGGCTGTCTTGGGTTTGTAGATCCAAATTTCAATGTCCGTTTAGATTGGACACCAAGAGATACGATAAGAGTGCTGTATCCTTAGTCGTTGTTTAAGCCAAGCTTGTTTATTACCTTTGAATTTATTGCTTGAAAATAAAGTGTTATTTTCGAAGGTTTTAAACTTGTGGCACGGTGAAGGTCGTTAATTTCAGTTAGATGGGTGCAGGTACATTTTGAGTTTCCTTAAATTAAGAGTTATTGTGGAAATTCAGAAGAAGACGGGCAAAAACCGGTCTAAGTTTTAATTTGTATTTTCCTGACCGAGTTTATGTGTTATAGCTGTTATTTATTACGGCGTTTTATTGAAGAACATAAGCCGTATAAAAGTTCGAGAACAAGTGCGATTCATTTTCATTTGGTAGTCCGCGTTAAGGCCTTCTTTTAACCGAAACTTTGGCTACCATCGGCCCCGAAAGGAGCAAACTCGAATTACACAGAAAAACCTGCGTTCGATTACTACAGGACAGAATAAAGATATCTACCCACTCATTAAACTTTCGAGAGCACTAATAAATTTTCCCCCAAAATACCAGCCATAAATAAATTAGATACATCACACAGAAAGTTCGACCCTGAATTCCCTTCTTTTGTTTCTTCGAGGAAAATAATCTTCAGTAAATTCTTGGACTACAAAATTTACCAAACAAATCTTCTTCCAAAATGTGGGGGAACTTTAGCTAACTTAAGTCCTTGCGTGTGTATGCGTATGTAGTATTAATTTAAATAAATAATCTCAATCATCTTAAATGTCTAACGCATCGTGGAGTTTACTCAATGTGAAGCCCTTGGAAATAATTCAACGAAACAGATCTGAAATTCAGATTTCTGCCACATTAGTTTTACGTCGCAGGCACCTTCTTCTTGTTCTTGAACGCAACCACTTAACACGCCTCAACATTTTAATTTCAAGCCCATCACGAGTGCATTGTGAGTTAATTGTTTTTGTATAGGTTGCCACCCCCATCCCCCGGCTCGCACCCCGTTGTCGTCTACTATAAAGCAATTTCAAGGAGGTGACGGTGGTGGTTTCGCATTTAACCGTGGCAGGAGGGATTTGAGCAGGCGGTGATGGGGAACGAGCGGCGACAGAGGGGGTGGTTCCCGAACCACATTCAGTTTCAAACTACGTTCGCGCCAGATCTCCTCCTTCCGCGCCTCTACCTACACAACACTGATATAATTAAATTTTCCCGTTATACAGAAAACGTGTTGACAAGCTATGTAAACACGGGCGCCTTAATCCCAGACAGCTATAGCATACGGGGATGTTACGGGCGGGGGGAGCGGACTACAAGGGAAACGGGTGGAGAAGCCGTTTCAAGAATCAACCCCGCGAGAATTGGTTTTAATCGATTCTAGTTTCATTAATACAGATGTAGCTTCAATTACTTGCCATGCGACCGTCCCTTACCGATACATCCCTTCAACACATGGTGGGTAGATTTTTGGGCGAAGTCCTAGAAGTCTTATCGAAACGTGTGACAAGATAGAGATCCTATAAGGGTTTCTGTTTTTTGTTTTATTCGGACATATGGAAGCCTGAAAGGCATTAGTTTATGAGGAGCTTTTTAGCAGAGAGCTTTTAAGATTCTGATGTTCAATTTCCCGAACCAAAAGGTTTAAAGTATATTATAAAAGCGGTCGGATAATTTATCGTAAAAACAATAAAGTTGAAAAGAACGCAATAGTACGTATGATGTAGTAAGGGCTTTGAAGACGGAAGTTAGCAGCGTAAATGGTGGTAGTAGCGAGAATGAGCACAAGGGGTAGTTTAGAGAAAGGGTCTCTCTTTTCTCTCGTGTCTCTCTGGTACACGCACTGCTGCGTTTTCACATAATACACCATCCGGTTAAACCGTGGGATGGGGCTTTTAGTACTATTTAGCACTCGCCTTGTTCCTGCTTACTAACATTATTTGAGCATTAAATGTTGAAAGTGCAGAAACGGGAAATTTTGCTTTCCGCACTAGAGACGGCACTTCAGCTTGAAATGACGCTGCTCCAACTAAAGCACTCTGTTTCTCTTTCGTACGCATGTTTATTATGAATAAATAAAAACGATGCTCCAGTTTGAGGTATTTCTATGATTCTTTTTCTACCATAAAGAACTAACTTAGTCACTTAATGAATTTGACTCATATTTGTATCAAAAACACACTCGTCTCATCAGTAGGAACTGACCAAAAATTAAGGTTGAAGGAGGTAACCGAAGAAGAGTAGTCATCCACATGAGCGGTACCATAATGACCTTACCAACAGCCCCAGTGCTCCGCCAATCAAGTGCTCAAAATCCATTGATGATCCTTGGCTCTCCAGCTGATGGGATAATTTCTGAGCATAACTTTTGAACATCTTATATCGGGGTGTTTTTTAGTCTATGGAGTAAAATTCAAACACACCGAGCAATGAAATCGTTAGAATAAAAGGCAAAACTCAAAGACACGTCTATGAGACGATCCACAAGTAGTTCTTGGAGAGGAGGGTTAATTTTCCCTTAAAATCTGGATATGATGTTACTTGAAATAGTATTCGGTAAATTTTTCACAGCGATGCCCTTGAGGGATGGGAATTCCTTTCATGAACCCAAACTTAACGAGTAACAAAAGCTAATCTGACTTTTTCATTTGTGTACAGATCCAGAAACAAAAAAAGGAAGGATAGCGTGTTGATTTCCATCACAAAAAGTTCATCAAAGTGTTTCAGAAACTTCCATTAACAGGAAAAACAATTTCGACTTGTGGCTCCCAAGATTATCCCCAAAAAACGAAACAAACAATTAAACACATAACTTCTACTTCTAGTCGTAATAAAACCTACCCTGAATAAGCTAAGACTATTATACTAAATTGCCTGTACGTATGTATAAACACCATTTCTTTCATTTCGACGAAGTAAAATTTTCTTTTCCTGTGCCATTTTCTCTGGATTTAGCGTGTCGTCTTTCCTTTTTCTTTCGTTTTACGAAAAACCTGTTAGATTTCCGCCGACAATCCCTTTTACGGATAAGCAGTAGGATTCGTCCTAGACGGCAGGCGTGCGGGAATATTAGAAGTCGTTGAGCGAAATGCAATTTTCAGGGCAGGAAGGAAGAACGGAAGTAAGTGGATAGGTAGGTACTGGTGGTGGTGGTGGCTTTGGTGGATGTACGCGGCCTATGTTACCGACTTCGCCTACTACATCAGGCAAGATCAAAAGTCTCTAAACGAAGTTAAACATTCGGCATCTGGAGCTTTTAGAGCAATTTATTTACACGGATACAACCAAGTATTTTATTACCGCAGATTCGAAAGCATTGATCTACCGTTCGCTCTCAGCAGAAAACGAAATCATCACTTAGCGAACGTACGTACGTCGTTGATTGCTTGGTGGAAGAAACGACCAACTCGGAGCTTTCGCTGTCGTCGTGGCGTGGCGCGCGGCAAAAGGTTTTCAAAGACCGGATCTATTTATGTATGCAAATTAAATTCCCCTTATTCACAAAGGGGACTCCGGAAACCTTCAAGTGGTTATTTGTCGATGTATTGCAGTTTGACGTGTTGACACACAAATCCAGTGGATTCCCTTTATTACGAATGTTACGAACGTAATCAATTAATTAACTACTAGACGCGAAAAAATTAAACCAAAAAGGGATTGATGGTAGCTGGTAGTAAAATTCATCAATATTCATTTTCCGTGTGTTCAATTTGAAAATACATAAAATTAAATGCAGCAATAAAATTTGGACATACGTATATCAACTGGGGCAGACAATAAAACTATAGCCTCGGAATCTTGTCCAACTGAGGAAATGCCGGTATACCAACTGAGGCAGCTTCTACCGGAGTTTCGTGCACCTGAGCAGACGTTATAATTTAAATGAGTTATAATTTAAATTTACTGGTATTGTATGGTCACTTCATACGTCTGCCTCAGTTGGTGGTGGTTTAATGAGGGCCGAGTCAGTTGGTACAATTTCTGAAATTTTAGATTACACTTGTAATTACAAAAATATAAAGTTGAATTAAGTGTATATACCCTATTGCCTCAGTTGGTGTTTTTCCATGAGGGCCGCCTCAGTTGGTATATTCCATGAAATTTTGGAGTACACATTTGTGATTAGCATAATATATCGTTTAATTAAGAAAATGTATCATATTGCCTCAGTTGGTGGTGTTCTAACGAGGGCCGCCTCAGTTGGTACATTCTTTGAAAATTGAGACCGGACTTTTGGGATTATAGAAATATAAAGTTTATTGAAGTATGTTGTATTGTCCCAGTTGGTGAATTTTCATGAAGGCCGCTTCAGTTGGTATAAGTGTTGGATTACAGTTTTGTGATTATAAAAATAGATAGTTTAATTACGTATATGTATAAAATTGCTTCAGTTTTGGGATTATAGAAATATAGAGTTAATGAAGTATGTAATATCGTCTCAGTTGGTGACTTTTTCATGAGGGCCGCCTCTCTTGCTATATTCCTTGAAATTTTGGATTGCACGTTTGTGATTATAATAATATCAAGTTTAATTAAGAATACGTATCGTATTGCCTCAGTTGGTGGCTTTTTCATAAAGACCGCCTCAGTTAGTACATTCCTTGAAAATTGTGACCGAACTTTTGGGATTATAGAAACATAAAGTTTAATGACGTATATATATATATTATGTCGTCTCAGTTGATGGATTTCTCATGAGGGCCGCCTCAGTTGGTATATTCCTTTCAATTTTGGAATATAAAAATATAAAGTATAATTAAGTACATATATGTGTTGTATGTCAAATACGTAATGAACTGAGATGAGTGCATTTGTCTTTTTTTGTTGGTAATGGAACAAAATTCACCGCAAACAGTTGGGGGTTGTTTTATTCGGAACAGATTTTAAGCGTATTTTTTCCGACATGATGGACATGGGTATTTAAAACACATATAGATGTAGAAACACACACACTCACACACATTCTCCCACAGAGGGACACGAAATCTGCATATTTGTTCATTTGCTAATGTGTAATCCTATCGCAACTGATGAATTGGATTGACTGAAGTCAGTGTAGCGTTGGTGATGAATTCGTCGAAATTTTATCAAATAAACGCTGGAATTCAAACAAGGTTCACGCGTTGGTACTTGTTCGAATTACGTCCGGAAAATATTGGCATTTCTCGCGGGAGACCGTGAAAGTAATCAACAATTTAAATCGCGACGTAATACGATTTCTGGCGAATTATCTGAATTTCTCTATCTAACCGTTAAAATCTGTACCATGTTTCCGAATAAACTGAGACGACGCGACGCCGCGCGTCTTCGTACCACGACAACTTCCAGTCGCCTCTTCCACCAGAGAACATCGTAAACTTTTCCAACTGGAAAAATCAGAACGACGAGATATCGAATTCTTTTTTTGTCCAATGAACACCAACCTTTCCCTAAAGGAAAATCCAATGATGCGAAAATATATTCTATTTCAAATTACACTAAAGTTTCCCTTCTTTTTCTTATTCCCACTACCGAGATGAATTACCTATCGTATGTGAAAAGAGTATGCCACATACAAATACAAAGTTAAGAGGGTGCAAAAGTGGGCACTGCCTATCCTACAGAACTAATTGCCAACTCTAAAAAAATAGGCAGTGTACTCTTTTCATGTTTGTCATCTACGCCAATCTATGTTTGTCTGTACCGACCATAGAACCACAGAAATGTGGGTGTAATACAACAAAAAACAAAATAGATTGCATTCTTATTACATTTTTAATATGAGTGAATTTATTTAAGTCGTTAGCAGACGCCCATGACGCCACCTTTTAACCCGATTTTTACGGCTGCACCTTCCCAATTACTAAATGGATTTTCCAGGGTCGCTGCGAAAGTATGGCGTTCGATTCCGCACTAATAGATACATCATAAGCACTAGTTGACGGCGCTTATATATCACTAGAGTACCACATACTGGGGGGATGGTTTTTCACATCCCCTTCCTCGCCTTCCCCTTTTTCACTGCGCTCCACTCCACTCCTCAGGTCTTGGTCATCGTTCGACCCCTTATGAGTTGTCCGCTATCGATTGTTTTTCAAATAACTGTCGGAAAACTAATTTAGAAAAGTGCACCAACCGGTGGCGTAGGTACACAAAAAAAACTGGAGGAAATCAATGACATTTCTACCCCTTCGTGGAACATGATGTAACGTGTTAGTAAACAAGGAATTTCTAATAATAAACGCGGATATTGTTACGAGTATATCAATGAGAATCGGTCACGATACTTCGAGGGTGAACAATCAGAAGAATTGTTAAAGTGTTAAGGGTTAAAAATAAATATTTTCATTTGACTTTATGACCATATCCGATTGTGAAATAAGTGAGTACGTAGTGAGGAATGAGCTTTTCAGGGAGATATACTTATAAAAGTGGTAGGTACACAATATAACCCTTTACGACTGTAGATCAGTGTCTTTATGACCTTTTGAAGTCGTTTCTCGTTGCCCTTACCATAAAATGATCATATTCACGAGCAGGGGTGTGTGTTACCATTCTTTCGTTTAATATGAAGCTTGGTCGAGCTTTTACTGAGAACGCTATGAGGAACTTTAATGACTGAGTACACACGATCTGCATACAATTCGGCCGTGTGCATCGGCAGTATGCATCCAAGTCGATTTTGCACGAGTGCTTCATTTGCAACCTGTAGGTCGATCATTTACATAAAGTAACAGCCGTAGGGCACTTACCGCTTACTTACCAAACCCGCTGACGGCTTACTTTACCTGAAGGGAACGACGGAACCGCACGGGAAACGTATAGCTTTATTACAGCTTGCTTTGTGTGTTCATATCATGAGAAAACCGTGCATAAACGAAATTCTGTATTTGTATAAGTACGTGTGGATTATACAGAGTGTTCAGTCTATTAAACATTAAAAAATTACTGTGGATTTCTGCTAAGAAAATAGTCTTCTAACAAATCGCAAATCAATGACAATTAAAGGCACAGGTCTTCTTGGAAAAGAGGAACCTAAAATTCATTTGAGTGCGAGCCTGTAAATCCAGAGAATAACAAATTCTACTCATGAGAACCTGTGTCAAAGTTTCGCCTCACATACGAAGCAACTTTGTTGAGGATTTGTCGTCTATGTTTGGGTGGGTCTTATAATGAGTTACTTATAATACTGTTATTCTATTAGATGTTCCACCCTGTATCCTGTCGTAAATACACCTTAGATTATAAGGAAGACGTTTCTCTACTATTATTTCAATTGCCTGATGTTGCCTGTTGAATATTAATCAATTCCATTTTGTGCAAGATGCAAATGGTCCGAAAATATTTTCAGTGGAGCCCTCTGGATAGGTAGGTAAGTGTATCCACCAAACATATTATGCATATGTTATATAATCGCAAACGTATGCACATATACATGTTTGTGAGAGAACTGGCTACTATTTTCATGAATTATTTCGGAAAATCGTTCAGACAAATTGAGTCTGCAGATATTTGTTTGGGTTATCCTTCTAGGAATAATGTGATCATTAGAAATGTTCGTCCTTTAGATAGATGTCCACTTATTATTACGTACGACACACTTAAAAGAAAAAAGTTTGGATAAGGTTGGAAAGTTGTCTGGTAAAATATTGAAAAGAGATCGTTTCGGGAGTCATTGAGCCAACCGATTAAGTTTAATAATGTAGTTGACGGATGCGGCATACGAAAGTAAGTGGGGAAGTCCCTGGACGCTATTACCTGCCTTTACATTTTTATGTCGATTAAAGGGAGAGAGAGCCGTAAACATTCTGCGGTTACGGACCGAATGACTGGAAATGTTTTTGGAACATTTTCCTTTTCCCTGTTCGTTCACTTCGGTACAGTAATTAGGCATTTAAAAGGCCGTTTGTCCGAGAACAACTGGATCTCTCCCCGCCAAGTACAAATGTCCCCGAACCGCTTAATTGCTCCCCATACAACGACCGAATATCCAGCAACGTGAAGCAAGAGGATACGGATTATTAATTCGTATGGATACCGATTGCAGAGCTTTTGGTCGGTCGAGTCTCTCTACCCTTCAACCGAAACATTAATTATTTCGCCATAAAACGATAAATCATTCACTGTCTCATAAAAGGCACTCGGGGATCCGATAAAACGCCGTTTTGTAACTTGACTGCACTAGAAATTCAACTATAAAATATTCCGTTTGTCGCGGTGGACCGCAAGCGATAGAAATGGATTTCGAAACTGACGGTTAACTTTCATCTGCTGTATGTTTCAGTTTGTCAAAATAAAACGACAAAAATTGCACTGAAACGCGTTACGGTCGTTTCGTATTCCATTTTGATGTAAATATAATATGATACTGCAAACTTTATACCGGTCATCAAAGAGAATCGGAAACCAGTTACATTTAATGATTAACGTCGTTCAAACAGGAGCTCCAAAAACCAACGAATATAATACGTTCCTATATTATCCAAAGGGATCATTTAGTTGAAACAGAGATTTGTTTGAATTTGATATTAAACTGAATTCAAATGAAATTTCTCGAATGCAAAACAGGCTATCGATCAGCATTGTACCTTAAATAGGACACAATTTTATGTTTAACTTCACATACTGGAAAAGGACATAATTATCTGTACTTAAAATAGGATAAATTTCTCTTAATTAAATGCACGTGTTGTAAAAAGATAAGCATTAGTAGTTAGTCTTGGCCGATTCTGTACCTTAAAGAGGACAATGTTTTAAATTTATGACAAGCATCAGTAGTTAGTCTTGGCCGATTCTGTACCTTAAAGAGGACAATGTTTTAAATTTATGATAAGCATTAGTAGTTAGTCTTGGCCGATTCTGTACCTTAAAAAGGACAATGATTTAAATTAAAGATAAGCATAAGTAGTTATTTTTTGCCGATTTTAGAACACAATTTTCAAAAAGCTTCAGAATGTTCTCAAATACTCCAGATTGTTCGAGAATGATCTGAAATATTTCACGAACGCTTTCGAATATTTGAGATAACAAATACATTTGGGTTGTTTATTAGAAGCACATTCATAAACGGTAAAATATAACATTTTAGAGCGCTTTCAATTTGAGTTTACGGTTTTGATGAATTTTTCTTTTTATGTCGCATATGGAAGGTTCTAAGCGACAAAACGTTATATATTGACGTGAATAAATGAACGAACAATGCAACGGAGAGAACGAACCGTTTATAAAGCCACATAGGCGACGAAACGTTTGAAAGCTCCGACCGCCGTCGCGACGGTGACGCCCCGTTATTGTCAAGTACTCGCACCTTGTACTGAAGCTTTTGTTTTTGTTGTATTGTGCATGAATTAAGAGAACAATGAGGTCGCACTTTAGTTCAGTTCGGTTCACTTCAGTTGAAAAAAGCTGCCAAATCGGAAAATTTCCTAATTTTGGGCCTTATTGTTTCTCTTTTACCACCAGATTTTTCGAGAATATATTGAAATGTTCAACAATGGAATGTTCGACAATGATCTAGAATCTGAGAAAATATGGAACAATCGAGAATTATCTAGAATAATTTTTACTTCAAACATTGTAAACTAATACAATTGCTTCTGATTAAATAATTTCATGTTTGATACACATGCGGTAGTTGTTATCCCAAAATTTATTATCTGAGCGGGGGAATATTCAAGATTATACCATAAAAGTGGCTTAAGAAAGAAAGTATTTTGTCGTAAAAGTTGGTCAGCGTCCCGATTGCAATTATAAGAGCGATGGGGAAAAGAACGGAGAAGATCAGAGAGTATTAGGCCCGTAAAGTCCTTAACGTTCATTCGTCATTAAAGAAGATTTTTTTATGGTGGTACGTTTTCATTATTCTACTTGGGTTATATACGTAAGTGGAGACGAAACAAACTGCTGTAAAACAAAAGAAACATTTTTATTTGCGTCGTTAAGGGACCTGTAAAAACTCCATCAAAGTAGGCACTAAAAGCCATGTAAAAAACACCACGGATACAAATAAGCCCATCAAGACTTGGCTATTTAAAATTCGCCAACAACCGATTATTGCCCAAACTTCAACTTTCAGAATTGCTATATAAAAACCAAAACGTCACTTTGATTTTGTGCTTTTGATTTTTATAACCCAGTCGTAAATTTTTTGAAACCAGGTTGAAATTTAATGATCCATTTCAGTTCTACAAATTATGAGACAAAGCTCAAATTCGGAAGATTTTTTGAAGGACATTAACATATTCTGATGCTTTACACATTAAACTTATGACTACGTGGAGAGTCCATATCCATCCTTCTCTTTAAATTGTGTTATTTTATACCTTCGTGCCACAAAATTGATTCAAATATTATGAACAAAGAAATGAATCAACAAAAATGTCTTGGTGTTAACCGTTAAAATCAACAATAAATAAAAAAAACTCACCGGCATAGTTTGACTTCCGTGTAAGCTGTTAATTGCCGCTTGTGCTTCTTGATGCGAACTGAATTTCACAAAAGCACAACCTGAAACAACAAGAAATGGCTCTGAAATAAAAATTTGGCAAAAGTCAGAGAGAAGAGGGTTTTGTATAATAAATATGCTTTTACTGTGTTAGAGCATAGAATTCTTATGGGTTTGCCTGTAACGTATAAGTAGAGGACTGCTTTCTGTTTTTTTTTTTTAAATTTCTGGTTCAATACTTTCGGAGGTAATGAAGGAGGAATGATTTGGTTCCTTATATAGTGTGAAGGTTGTGTTGTGTTTTTAGTTTGAATTTGATGGTTCCACTGTGAAAAAATTGATGACTTGAAAGGCATAGTGTGTCCATTCATCAGTCTAGCATTTAGCCCATTTACAATTAAAAACTGAACCAGCTGGGTATGTAAATGAAAACCGGAATTGGTTCAGGATTGACTCGGTAGCCGTCAGTATCTTTCGATCCGCCTGTCGCTAGTGCCTTATTTGCATCTTGAAATGGACGACGCATAGTTCGAAGGGAAATGAAGGGATGGAGGGTAGGATGTAGCATCGGCAACGGGACCGAAGCAGAAGATTCGGAAAAGCGACAATTAAGGCTACTCCGGACCGCTTTAATCCAACTTTTATTTGGAATTTACAAGTAATTGGAAGTAAATTCTGTTCACGAGCCCGAGTTCAAACAAGGGCGTTGCCTGTGAACGCAAAAGAAGAGAAAATGGGTCTTTTGAGAGGAAAGATGTCAATTATATGTTCATTCTCTCGCTGGCTTAAACTGCTTTGAGAAAGCACAAAAGACATTCCGAAAAACAATGGAATTACCAGAACGTGACTTTATTAAAAGAAAAAGAATCTAAAAGAAAAAACAAAATAGAATAAGAACTACGAATTCATATTTTGTACAAATATGAATAAAAATATTGTGTCTTCTATTGATTTTATTTTATAATTTTTTTCTATTATTTGGTTCCTATCTCTTACAGCAATTTAGGCCATTCTCGAAAAATTCTAAATCACTCTCAACAGATATGCAACATTCTAAATCCTTCTAGAACAATCCTCAAAACTCCAGATCATTCTCTGTCATGTGGTGAATCATTCTTGAAAAATTTGCAACATTGTGAATGATTCCTTAAAAGTCATAAATATTTTAGATCATTTTTCAGAAATATGGAGCATTTTAGAAAACTCTGAAAAACTAAAAATCGTTGGGTTAGAATAAATTATTCTCGAAGAAGAATATTGAATGATAAAAATAAAGGCAATCCTAAATTATTAGTTAAAATATGCGAAACTAGTCCAACATCAAATAGTTGCAACTTAAAGATGTGTATTTTTTGCAAGTAAAAGAGGGAGGACGTTGAACGATGTAAAATTGCATTGTACCTACCCTTAATTCGTTTCAAAAGAAGATGAACCCGTACCAGATTATTACTGAAATATGAACTCCGCTGTGTGTTTCACGAGACGAGAATTTTTCAAATTTGTACTTCAAAGGGATGGCACTCATTTGAACTCGATATTAAATTCACGCTTAAAACTCCCTTGTGTCTACCTAATCACCATAGAATCAATTTTGGAGAGATGTGCAGATTGTGCAATAAAAATGCGAATTTTAAATTTGTTTTGCTTCACTCACGAAAATTACAGTTTCAGAAGAGTGCGACAATGTGAGCTATAGACCCAATAGTACTTATGTAGGGCAAACAGGAACAAGCTTCGCAGTAGGAGTAAAAATAATAAAAAAGCCATAATATTTTTGTTACTACACAGGACACAGGGAGTCTTAATGCTAGTTTATAAAAATTATTATTTAAACAATTACCGTGCAATAAATCCTGATTTGAGATCTATGGACGTAAAACCCATTGCAAATATTTATTACGTGCATTATCTAGATGACCCTTGCCTCAACACAAATTCCCTCACTGCATTTAGTATAATTAATTTTCGCGACAGCAGATTTCCCAGTCTACACATTTGTCTAACTGATTTAAACGAGGTGAAATCATCGTTTTAATGTTTCTATGTGTCTGACTCGTGACTCGTGTCCCCCATAACGGCGTTCGCGTTTAAAATATTCCCTCGAATAAAACTGTCCGCGTTCCAACCGCTAACATTTCCTTTTGCTACATAAAACACATCATTAAAACTTGAATTTTTATTACAGCAGAATTTTATGACTATACGTGCATTACGACTAAAACAATGAGGAGGCAAAACTTTTTAACAAATTACAGTCATTGGTAATAATATCGATTCGAATCACTCCAGTTTAAGAATATTCTTAAATATTCCACTTGGATCGTGAATGATCCAGAACTTTTCGAGAATGATTTGCAATGTTTGAGAAAGATCCAGAATATTCCAAAAAATATTCAATAATGTTCTGGCATATTTCACTATGATCTTAAATTTTCAAGAATGATCAGGATAAGGATTTAAATATATCCAGAATATATCAAGAATACTGGAAAATGTTTTCAGGGACATTTCAGTAGGATCTGAAATATTAAGGAACAATTTAGAATGTTTCAGATTTGTGGACAATTATGAGGAATATTGAATATTTAAAAATTGTTGAAAATGTTTCAGGATACTCCAGAACGATCTAAACCTTCCAAGAATGACCTAGAATACTCAGATATTCCAAAAATGAATTGAAAAGATCGAGAATCATTCAGAACATTCAAATAATCATCTAAATAATTGTAAGGATGGACTCTAAAACTTTTGCTGCACCAAACAGCCCACTTTCCCGTCTTGGTCATTAAATATTCCTGATTGTATTCATGCTGGAAGGATTTTTTTTTGAATCTCAACGTTCGCTGGTTGCAGTTTATTTTTGAAGTAAGAAATCATGAATAGGAACAGGTCAAATCGAAACGAATTTAAAGTTCGTCGTAAAAAGCAAGCTTTAATAGGCGATAAGTTAAAAAAGGGCAAACTATTCCAGTGCAAATAGGGTTAAAGTTAACTTAACGAGTGACGGTGTCGCTTCTTATCAACCGTTCAAAGTTAAACTCGAGTTCCGAAGAAAATTTCTAATTAAAGTTTTAAGAATCTTGAGGCGATACTTTGTGTGGTGATGAAGGAAAAAAGTAAAAAAAAAAAATAAAAAAAATAAAAAAATATAAACGGGTAGGTACGGCCAGGTTAGTAGCAGAAAATTTCAAAGGAAACGCTTATTAACTTGTTTATGGACTAATTAAATCCTGACTCGGATATTTCTATGCCGACGGTGGTTTTATAGTGAAGGTGGAAGGCCGTAGGTATTAAGTGCAGTAGACAGTCTTCGTTACCTTCAAATGAACTTAATTAAAACAAATTTAATTGCCATGAATAACCACCCCCGGCGATTAACTGTTTTGAACACAACTATAATAACACTGCCATCTGATGCATCTTCCTTTTTCCATGTGTCTATAATGTAGTCCAAAACAGGATGAAAATAAATTTACAGATACAATAATTCCATGGGAGCGGGGACCCTTATAAGAGTTGCGTCGACAAAATCTTGAAGCTGAATATCTAGACCAGACTATAAACGAAGTTATATTCGATTTTTGTTATAATTAAGGTCATTAAAACGAACGGTATATTAAGAACCTTATCTCCCGCCGTGTTCCCGTTTTAATTTCAATTACTTAAAGGGAGTTGAAACAAACCAAACATAAGAGGAAGCAAGGGACGAACAAATGCACAGGGTCGGCTTGACAAGCACTGTGCTCTTCGTGCAATTAATTTACACCGATTAGTCATTGCTCAAGTCCAATGTCTCGCCTGTTGTCGAGACTATAAAGAAAAAAGGAAACCGGGGACACAGGAGGAACGAGAAAGAAAGACAATCGAAAGATAAAGTGCGCAATTTTAACCCTAATGGACTGTGTCGAATGATTAATGCACTTATCAAAACGGAAAACGAAGACCATTGTGAAAAATCAAAAGACAACTTCAAAAAGACCTGGTGCAACAAAAAATCAGTTAGATAAGTTGTAAAATTAATACCTATAACACAAGATTTTCCTTTCAAAAGCAAACTATATATACAGGGTGTCACTTAATGAGAGGTCGTAATTCGCTTTCCTTTGTCCAAATTCATATGTGTTTCAAAGTACAGAATTATGGTCCATCATTAAGTAACACCATGTATATTGAATGATATTATCTATGGTGAGTCCAATTTGGGAAGGCGCCGTTACAAATATGACCAAGAAACAGATAGACAGAACATATTCAATAACGAGTAGGTGCGGACCTCGCCTTCCGAAACTGCCCCGCAACTGCTAACAGGGACCTTATTGGACTTACCTTTGCTAGCGCCGTCAGGTCCCCTTAAGATGGTGCACTCTTCTATTGTTCCGTAGGGTGCGAAAATTTGTCGGACATCTTCTTCGGTCTGTTGCTTGCTCAGCATGCCCACAAACAGCTTTCGGTCTGCGCTTGCAAAACAACAAAAGGATTATTAGTTTTTTCGCGTCGACATCCGAATATCACGCGACAAAGTACAAACATTCAAACAGTTCTAACGCAGGTGCAGTATCACAGTTCCGATTATAGGCAGTAATACAGTAATGCGGTAAACTAAGTAGCATGCATAAAAGTTTGGCTGCACACAACGGTCATGGAGAATCGCATTAAACTTTAGTTCGTATCAACTCTAACGGTTTAAATGATAGAGCAACAAATACGCAGGTCATTTAATTAACAACAATAGACGACCATTATTATTCGCCCTCAACCTACTTCACACATAACCTAAAACTCTGAAGAATATTAATATGTATTCCGTAATTAATACAGTAGAACCTCAATAGTCATATTTAGATTTTTAGAAAAATTTGAAAGTGAACCAGAATATTCAGGATATTTGAGAATGTTTTAGAACATTCCAGGATTATTTAAAATTTTGAAGAACCACCTAGAACGTTCCAGATGTATTGGGAATAATTTGGAATATCCCAGAATGGTCTAGAATGATCGAGAATATTTCAAAATGTTTTATAATTCATTTCGGAACACTTCAGGATTATCCGATATTTCAAAGAATGGTCTCGAATGTTTCAGGGGGTAACAATAATGATTTGGAATGTTGGAGAGTGATCTAGAATATTCCAGTTTCTTCTAGAATAATTTAAAATGTTTGGGAATGACCTGAAACGTGTTAGATTTTTCGAGGATAACCTGGACTGTTCCAGAATGATTTGAAATAATACAAGTTACCCGGAAATGATCTGGAATGCTTCTAGTACTTCGATAATGATTAAAAGTGTAAAATGATCCAGATTGTCCGAGAATTGTCTAAAATATTCCCAAAGAATCCGAGAATGATCAGAAAAGACACATTTTGTACAAGAACGTTCTGGGATAGTCCAGGAGTTTTCGAGAATAATTTGCAATATTCTGAGAACTTTGAGAATGAGTTGGAGTATCTATGAACGATTTAGAATGTTTTAGATCATTTCAAGATGATTAATAGAATGATTTGGAATGTTCGAGAATGATCAAGAACGTTCCAGAATCTTCGATAATGATTTAGCAAATGATCAGAAATGGCCCAGATTGTCTGATATCCATTACAAAGTTTTAGTTAAATTAACTTAAAAGTTCCATAATTCAAACTTTAAAATTCAACTTATCGAAGTTCTACTGTACAATCCAAAAAAAATTTCAAGAAATGTAATATTGATTTTGGTATTGCGATAAGTTAAATAATAACATCCTTTTTTTAATACAAGGATAATAATGGATGTCTGCAGTAACGTAGCGAACTACGTATATAAAAATACCGATTTTGACAGCTACAAGAAAGACTAACGAAGTCCTTGTAGGTACATCCTTGTTTTCTGCCTTGTTAAAGCATTTTAATGATGTATCGTCAGGACTAAAAGAAGTTAAAATTTAGTCTCTACCATAAAGGGACATACTGAAGATATTACATTTTATAAATAAAAGTAAACGAACCATGTATCTATGATACAAAAATCGTTATTATTATAACATGGTACCTTGTTATGATTTTCTCCAAAAATTACATGAAAGTAGAATTTTTTTTATTTCATATTAGGCACATAATCTAATTATCGTAAGTCTATTTTTGAATTCAGATTTTAAGGGCAGGAATAAAAAAGACAGTGTGTGCTTAAAACCACACAATCGAAGTGAAAACTTCTTTTTTATCAGAGTCTAATCCACTGTGTGCAAAATTCGATTAAAGAAGTTTTCACTTTCAGAAACATCGTCAATTAATTTGCAAATGGTGCATATTTTTGCTGTTTGCATTTCTATAAACCCAAGTCAAAAGCATTCTAGATCTATTCAGATTGTACAATTAAAGCGGTTGTCTACGAAGGAGTGAGGATATAACATTAATTGGAATGCGTTTGTCGTATTTATGTTGCAGCGAAACTTTTAAGCCTTTTTGTGTTCGACGACGGAAAACTAATTAATTAATTAAAAAAAATTTGGAGCATTTTCGAAAAATACTTAGGACATATACAGGATATACAACGATAACACTTTTTCTTGTAAATTTTACACCCTGGATATGTAGCTACAGAATTTTCAGTAGAACTAAATAATTTTTTATGCAGAATGGTCGTCAAAATGGACCACCCTAATAAGGGCATATTTAACATTATACTACTACTTATATTAGATAACAGGAAAAAGACCTTAATGTCTTTTAAAGATAGATGATAATCCCTTGGTTGGTGTATTTCGTTTCTGAGCTTGTTTGTCGTTAGTTTGACTTGTTCAAAGCGGCCGCTGCCACAGAAGAACTTTGGAGACCGTAATTGAATCGAAATCGTCTTCGAAATCACCGACGGGTTCATAATGGAAGGACAAAATGAACTAAGGGATCTATACCACCACTCTGTGACCTCTGCCTCGGTTTCGGGATCTTTCGAAAATCAAGTCTGCCCTTACTCTGAAATTGTCACGTTCAAACTTTACCAATCTCCGCAAGTCGTCATGTATACACACGTTTGTAGGTATATTTACTTGTTTAACACGTTTATAGTTGTCGAAGAAGTTAGAGAAACCTATACGAGAGATATTTTACGAAACTTAAATTTATTTCATATAGGTATGTCAAACTGTTGAATTTCTTGAAATGTACATACATGGGACAAACAGGAAGATATTTCGAAAAAAGAATCGAAGAACATCGACTTAAGTAACGTTCCAAGTTCAGTAGAAAATTTTAAGACCGTCCACTTTTTAAAATAGAATTTCACAAATTAATTTCCATAAGAACGATTAAATATTTTTAAATTTTTAATTACTATCTACTTAAAGTTTCATTGAACTGTTCGTGAAATTTGTTGTTACGTAAACCATTTAAATATTTAAAAAAAATGTCACTTTTATAATTATGAGTGCGACAGGATAAAATATGTAATTAAAGGACTTGTCACTTTCAAGCATTTTATTATGAAAGCATCGAAGCAGAAAATCTTTGCATAACGACGTTATCGTCTGTTGAAGGCACACAAAGAAAATTAGAGTCACGTCATTGGAAATTATTTAGAAAGTTTCACGTTGCGTTGTCCAAAATCTAAAAAACTTTTTTTTCAAACTTTATCCTTACTTCATTACGTCTTTAACAAAGTAAACTGTCTAAGCTGAAAGTCCCTGTATCTTTCGGGGACCTGCCTTGCCAGTTTTTCCTTAATTTTCCTTTTAACGTCCTCCAGTCGAGTCAAATTAAGCAGACAGAACAGGGTGTTTGTCGGTTATGCTTCGCAAAAGAGGATAGGCATACCTGTGCTTCCCCCTTTGCTTGCCTGACTGACACCTTGACAGCCTATCTCCCGTATCAGGAAAAAAGTACTTGCAAAAATTATGAGACCCTTCGTAAATAATTTGTCAGACCCATAACAGAATTGTCAGATATATTTTTTGAAAAGATGACAAGATGGAACTCCTCAAGAAGAAAAAAAAAAGAACAAAAAATTGAACTAATAGATATAGTCCAAATATTTTATGATCGTATTCAAGAAATGCCCAAAAAAATTTTCTAAAGTTGTTTATCCATACGAATAATTTGAGAAAAAACATCATTTTATCTAAAGGTGTTAACTGATAGTTATTTGTCAAAAATAATTTATGTCTATGGGTTACGTAACAGTAGACCAATAGGAAGTCTAGAAAGTTTCAGAAATAACAGGAATGATTTGGAATGTTCGTTAATAAGTCAGAGAGTTCATGATGTAGATTATTTAAGAACTATCAGCTACATTCCCAAGAATGGCCCAAAATGTTCCAGATTCTCCTAGAATAACTTGCAAACCTTAAAAATAATTCAAAATGTTAGAGAATGTTTTAGAGCATTTCAAAATCGTTCTAGAACGATTTAAATGTTCGAGTATGATCTTAAATGATCCAGACTGCTCGAGAATGTCAGGAACATTCCCAATTTTTTGAGAATAGTGTGAAATGTTCTAGAATGACCAAGAAAGTTCTAGACTTCTCAATGAATGATTTGAAATGCCTGAGAATGACCAGAAATGATCCAGATTGTTCGAAAGTTATCTGGAATGTTCGAAAATGATATTTTAGATTTTTCTGAAATGATTGGCAGTGTTCAAGAATGAACTCACGTGCTCCAGATTGTTCGATAATGTTTTGAAATGTTCCCAGTTTTTCGACTATTATTTTGGAGTGTTCTAAAATAATTAGAAATATTTGAAATGATTTGGAATATTCGAAAATGACCCGGAATGATCCAGACTCTGAATCTTTCGAGAATTATTAAAGATGTTGAAAAATGATTCCAGATACAGACTTTTCGAGAATAATATCTGGAATATTCCCAGTATTTTGAGACTGATTTGGAACGATAGGAACCCCAAGCTATCGACTCAATTGGATTTTCCTCATCAACTCACCCCTTTCGCCCCAGGAAAAATCGTTTATAAGCGCGTGAGCAAATGGGAAAGAGATTAACAGAGAAGAGACTTGTTATTTCATTTTTTCTGTGGTTACACATATTCATGTATTGATTTGGATTAACTTAACCTCTTTTGTATAACTATATATATATAAATATATGTATATTTTGTCGGAGTTTTGTATTTCTATCGTCGATATCTTACCGATAGATATCGGTCCCCTGGGGCCATTATCACAAACAACGAATGGGGTGCATGAATCCATTGTTGTTTCGAAGAGGCTTTTGCGTTTTGTTTTGACATGACGATAAACTTTTTTGGGACCATTACGTCACTAGGGGGGAATGTTCATTCTCCCAAACGATTACTTTGATCTTTCATTTAACCGAATGAGAGCGATTAGAAAAAACAAAACGGACGCGTTTCGATACGCCACAGTACTTTTTCAATTAGTGCCTAGAAGAATGGATCGGAAATAGCTTGTGGTCAGGTCTTCGTTTCCAAACCACCCTTAACCTAGTTTTCCAATCCGCCCCTGTCTCCCACTCTTCCATTTTACATTTATATATACAACAGCAATTTAAAATTTTCACTTCGCAATGTAAGCTATGTCGTATAGAAGGGTCAAAGGAAAGTTTTCTCGTGGATTTAATTTTTAATTAATCTTCTATTTTCGAACCGGATCGTTTTCCGTTTCATCACGAAAATTCACTTTCCAATAAAAAGAGAAGAAAAAAAGCAGGGGAATTCAATACGATCAAAATTCTTTAAATTACTTTGGACAAGAACAATCCAAGAGCAGACAGACGTGATCTTGGTGAAACCCTCGAGGCTTTGGATAAGTATAGTGAAGGTTAAAAGTTATCAGTTTTTGAAGGTATTTTTTATGTAAAATGGACTACCACTTGTGGTGGTCTTTCTGGGTAGTTTTCTAAAGAAGGAAATCATTCCATGGGTCTCTGGTAACCTCGAGGCAACTTTTGTTTAAGCGGAAACCACGGCGATGTGTCGTACATAGAAACGCACTATACATCGAGGTACACAACGTCTAGACAAACACCGAATGGATCACCCCCATTTTATTATAAATAAATTAGTAACTTTAAATTCAAAAATTTTTGACATTTTTTGGCTGTAGTCTCTGGACCTGCATAAAAATAGCAGGATAAGTCTTCAAATCTCCAAAAAAAATTTGGCAATGTTAGATTTTAATGACTAACTAAAATAAAAGTTCAATACATTGAAATTTGTTTAATATCATACTAAAATTGTTTGATAAACGTTGGAGAGATGTTCTCTTTCTGGTTACTAATTTATTTGTCCCCAAAATTATGGTTCCAAAAAAATTTGTACAATATGTTCTGCTGTCATAGTAAATCAGTGACTATTTTTATAAATAAGGACACTGGTCACAAAATATATTTGGTAATTTGGTGGCCCAAAAGATGGATAGAGGATTATTTTTCCAATTTAATTTTTTGTTTTGGATTTTGAAAATAATGTATATTATTTAGGATATGTCGATGCAAATTTGATAGTAAGTTCAGGCAGTACATATTGCAATTATTGTTTTAAGGGTTGTTAGTGAACATGGGAGGATCCACATGATGGAGTACGTGGTAGCCAAGCACGGTATGGCTCTAGCTTACGACCACCATATTGATGTAATTGTAATAATATTGAACAATGTACTACTATGGTAATGGTAACAATAATTAATAATAATAATAATAATAAGGCCAACCTTACGTTGCATACGTATCACGACACTGTTACATTGGCAATACAACAAAAATAATAGGATATTGTACAATATATATATTTATGCACCTTTACACTCATAAAAATAACATCATTATATTAAATTACTAATGATATTCATTAAAAATTCATTGACGTTGCTATATATGACGATGACCAAAATCGACAGTCGAAACGTTGCTTAATTACTCATTAGCAATCGTTGGTTATCGACAAAATTAGCCTTTATTGATCTTAATTAATTTGAAGCAACAGGGAAAAATGTCATAAGCCTCCCATCGAGCTATTTCATATATTTTGTGTAATAAGGCAGGTCGTACACTTATGATATAGCAAACGTGGAACATGCAGCATGTGACGTGAGGTTAATAAATGTAGGTACCAAATGCTTCAAGGGCTACTGAACGTCAATGAACAGAAAATTTTGATAAAGTTGTTATTCTAAGACATCCACAAAATGTTTCACGAGATACATGTTGCACATGGCGTGCATTATGTGCATCTGGCACGCGTTGGTACACTTCTATTGGCTTTTTTGGTATATAATATGCGCGGAATTTACGTTACGTTGCATGTTGTATGCTGCATGTTTAGTGTACGAGCAGCCTTAGATTTAGATACTTAGTTGGCAAAGGTGCGTTTCGAAATTTCGGTTTTCCAGGGATCTCCTCAGAGTTGACGCATCAAAAAGCCCATAAAAAATTTTTAAAACTAAAAAATCGATCAAAAAACCAAAGAGTGACAAAGTAACATGTTATTTTTTAGAGTGTAACAGTAGCAGAATGTCGTGCGGCCCCTTACTTGACCGTGCGGTCTGGCTCGAATTCAAAATCGAACTCTCTCCTTTCTTTTCTCTCTCTCGTCAAATTCTACTTCCAGCAGGAGCGTCTGTAGCATTGGAGCGCCATAGCGAGCTCTGCAACCAGATAACAGAACTAGCAGGCGTCCGCCACGGCAACCGCTCTTTTGTTTTCTTATTTTTTTTTTTTAATTTATTTTAACCTCATTTAAATATTTTTATCTTTGCTATTATTATTATATACTACCAGTTGTTTTTGTTCTTCACCTATTCCCATTTAAGATCCCCAACGCAATGGCAAAAAAATACCAAAATTCTCACAACGCTAAATCAAATTTCGTCATTTATTTAAAATGTTGTAAATCATCATATGTACTTACTACAACAAATATGTTTGTGTTTCTTATTGTGTTCTCAGAAAATTCAATTTGATTCCAAAAAACATTTAAGCAAATATGTTTTAAATGTTGATTTACTCGAGACTCGACTTGAAAGTTTCCATTAAAAATGAAAGATACATTATTCTATCCAGACACATTTCAATACATTTCAATTTTCTTATAGACATTCTTTCATGAGCAAAAAAATCTTTCTGTAATTGTCACTCGATTTTCGTAAATTCTTAATATGTTTATTCACGTTATTCTCATTGCCTCCACGTTCTTTTCATTCTTATTTTTAACGATTATCCTTAATCATCCTGACTAAAAGTCTATGACTTTTAAGAAGTACGTTGTTTTTGTAGAGACAGATGATACCTGCTGAACAAATGGATTGAAAATAAAAAATATTTTTAAACCGAAAAGAAAATTAAGAAATAACTTTTTTGTGAAACTTGATTGGATCGTCTACTATCGAAGGTGTACTATATATGTATTTATGATAATCTAACCTAACTTTTTGTCTACTAAAAGGAGTTTTGGTGTAATTAATCACAGATAAATAAGAAATTTAATTGAGTAAACGCAGATAGTTTTGTAAAGTTAGGAAGTTGATCATTAACTTTATGTACTGAGTTAGTAACTAAACTATAGATACACTCATGTAACGAAACATTGGCTGTGAATCTCTGAACAATTGATCATAGAACTATGCACGGTTACAAAAGGAAACTTTGTAACTTCATCCAAGTTGGCAAGATTTTCAATAAGGGAGTGTCACCTTCTACGCCTTGTTTCCACCTTTACCTGTTTGTTCCCTTCTACTTAACAAATACCAATCTCTTAGGTCTCAACCCTTTTGTCTCGCAAAGAATTAAAATATTGTAAGCACAAAAGTTTATGTACGTCTATCGACCTATTTATCGCTGAAACAACATCTTCTTTAAGACAAGCAACAATAAATATTGTCTCAGTTGTATTTTTGGATATATTTTTAATGACGTTTCGATTTAAAAGCGAATCTCACTAAAAATTTGATCCATTTCGATCAGTAAATTGAAAATATATAGTAGCATTTATAAAGAAGTCGATTCGAATTCAAAATAAAAAGTACGAACGAAACGGTTGGAATTGGAAGTGAAAACTCTTTTGAATTTTGATTTCTATTGGTAACGAAAGAAAAAAGGCTTCAAAGCTAACTCATGCCACCCCTGGAAAGCATTCGAAAGGGAATGTAAAGAAACACAAGACGTTAAAAATCCACTAAATTAGTATTCCCACGGGGTTCTGTCTGGATCAAGCCAATATGATTTCGAACTTTTTTCGTTTGAATTCTACTAGACCGTTTTGTTATTTCTTGGGAAACGTTTGCGGCTTTTTGAACAGTAAAATTATTTCGGCAACGGTGTGACTCAAAGAAAATAAATTTTTATGATCTAGCCTTTCAAGGTCGCAAATTTATTTCATATTTATTTATATAACAAATTAAAACTTAAAAAAAAAATAACTACCACAACGAATTATTCGTAAACTTGAGGTTTATGTTAAAACGTTCTCGCAATCTGATAGTGTTGATTTTATTCAAGTAATTATACAATAAACATCCTCCCTTACACTTAATAAAGCTAATAGGGGTAATTAATTAGTCTTTAAAGTTCACTCTCATTGTGTGTGTATGTCTTGTAATTGGTTATTTTGTTAATCAAAATAAAAATTAGTATGCAAGTTCATTAAAAATTAGAAAAAAATAATAATTTGTCTCAAAAAATACGTAGAAGTCGAATACAGAAATTAATGAGAAAAGTTTTTTTTTTTAATCTTGTTTTTTAATTATTCAGTTGGTCAATTATTATTTATGGTAGAAATTGTCGTCTTTTTGTGGGACATGAAAACCATTTAGGTTGAAAGTGAAAAAACAAGCAAAGAGCAAGTCGTGTCGTTGTTAGGACGATGTCTAAAGGGCGTTAAACGTTTGACGGTTAAAAAAGTCCAGGTTTAATTTAACAAGCGAAAAATCGAGCTTTGTCACAGGCTGACGAGAAAGCTGGGCACATCAGAAGCTAAAGCATTTTCAATTAATTTTACTGAATAGGCCCTGGTCTGTGGGAACTTACGGGCGCTTAAAAAGAAATTATTTTGCGTTTATGTTCATATTGGAGACAGAGCACGCCGTGGGACACAATTTCTGGATTATATTCTAATCTACTTCTGGAAGCCATTAAAATGAACACGAAATAAGGACCTTTGAGCCTGTTAAGCTCTCTTCATTTAGTTCTCCGCGTTTCCACGGCCCTGTTCGCGTGGAGGAAAGCAATTTCCTTCGAGAACCCAACAACGCACGCTTCGCATATCAAAAAAAAAAAGCGAACAAGCCTTAAAAAAAAGAAATTAATAAGTACGTCTGATGTCTACAGAACAAACTAATGACAATTTTATTCTGTTTGAGGCAAACTTACTTAATATTTTATATAATGCTACGCAGTAGTGCTTTCATTGTTCTTATGATTTTTAGTTTTTAATTAAAATGATTTACAACATATTATTTGTTTTTAAATTGAATTACATTTGTTATGACTAAAATTATAAAACAAACCATTGCGTTGAGGTATATATAAGTAAGTATAGTATATACATCTTTACATTTTCATAAACCCTACTAAATAGAAAAAATTTGGTTAATCATAATCATTTCCAAAGTATGACGCCAAATTTCGTTTCTATAAAGTAACTACGTATGTATATAATATCAAATCATATTATACTTGTAATCTTAAGCTATTGATCTTACCTCCGCGGTTTTCACTATCCGCTGGTTTGACTTGGATGGGGCGGTTCATCTAAAACAAAAAAAAAAAACCATAATTAAAAAAACATACCTAATAAAAATCAAAAATATTTTGGAAGAATCATTCCAAATCTTTAACTAACAATGAAAACAACAAATAACCTGTTTTACGTCCTCTCTGCTACCTCTTGCTCCTGTTTTTGCGTCTAAGCGTCTTACCAATCCTTCATGTCTCTGAAGATACCTTACAATGATACTGATTTTCATTACGTAAATAAAAAAACTGTCACATACGATACCCTCCTGACATACATTATACCTAAAGAAGCAAAAAATTAATTGCTAGATAGAAAATTTGGTAAACATGTTGACCCCTACTTTTATATGTACATCGGCACCTCATTGAGATTGTTATTTAATTGTAAATCCAAGGGGTTCATTGGAAGAGCGTCAGATCCCAAGACCATTGATGATTTCGCCTAAGGGAGTTTTCAAATTGTCATTTTTGGTTTAAAGGAAAGCTCAAGAGTTAATTAAAAAATTTGATGAACATGTTGACCTTACCGAGCTCCTCATAGGTATCCTGTTCAGTTGGAAAATGAAAGTTTAACTAAATTAAGATATTGAGTATTTGGATAATCAAGGGAAGGGAATGATTACTTCAAATGGTCGTTGAGGTCTCTTCATTATGGAGCATCGGGTTGTCCAGTGCATTATAGTTTTGAATTTTGGATTAAAGGAAACTTGAAATAATTGGAATTTCAACAGAATAAGTTTTCGTACGTAATGATGACCGAGTGGACTAGGTGGGTAGTGTTTGGTTTAAATCAATGCAAATACCGACCAGTGGGTATCTACCATCAGTACCATTGAAAATGGAGAAGAGACGAGCAACCGAATGATAATTACTGGATAGAAGCTGTGGGTGGGTATACACGATCGTTGGAGATGTTTAGAAATCCTCTGTAAACGGTTCGGAGGAATTCGGAGCATTTAAGGGTAATCGAATTGGAACCAATTGCACGTGAATCTCCAATAATGAGCCTTTATGTCGCCGTGTCGCTTCTGTCATCCGTAGCTTTGCCTGGGCAACTGTATCTATGGCGATAACCGATAACATTCTACATCTAATGGACAGCTTGCTGGTCATGTGCCTTGCTTTAATTTCCTGTCATCAAGGTAAATTAGAAATACGCGCGTTCTCACGAAACCGACTTTGTTGCTATTGTCATCGAACGTTGAGTGTTCTGTGAAGATAGCAGCTAATAATGGAACCGCAACATACGGACACTACATTATACCAGAATCATAGAGGTAATTCACGTGTAGGAGACAAGTCATTTTTTGAAACCCTCAGCTCTATCGAAACTGGTACCTATATCGAAAGTTACGTCAACAAAATCTCGAAGGTGGAAATACAAGAAAACTGGTTCACAAATTTTTCATTTCCATTATATGAATTGTTTTTCGTTGATGATTTTGCTAAAACATTCCCTATGCAGCCTGTCATCGTAGTAACCCAAGACAGGTGGAAAGCGAGATTTCTGTATCACACATTTTATTTCACCGAAGTTTTCCTGCCAATCAGTCACGTATCAATTGCAGCGCAAGTACATTTTGAAGGGTGAAAGATTTATTTTTACCAAATACTGAACTTTACGATTTCTTCGACAGCTGAAATGGAAGCTGCAACTCATTTTTCATCCCTAGTACCGATCGATGTTATGTTTACTTTTTACTTGTTCCTTATAAAAGAATTTCAAATTAGATAGAGCTTTTATCAAGCTCAAAATACCAAAATATACCTAATATGCAAAGGAATTCATGGCTATGGTGGCAGAAAATTTTAAAGTTACCAATTTGTGGATGGATTTTTCATAATTGAGCAAATGTTTTAGTGGCTCTCAAACTCTTTTAGTGGAAACGAGTACCATAAGGCTAAAAAGGTTCACGAAGTTTTTGGAGTACATACAACATTCAAACAACAAAGTAAACTATATTTTTCTACACAATTACAGACAAAAAAATCTTATACTATTGTAATCACAATAACAATAACATTAATAGAAACATAACGGGTGACAATAAACGACACAACGACACAACCATCATGCGTAGGTAGTTCTCCACTTAGAATGTAATCACAATAAACTTACTAAACCAAAGACGCAATTGTTTGAAATAGTTTTGATTCCTTTCGCGTCTTGTACCATATATAATAATGTTGAGAAGTTTTTTCTTTTATTTATTTATTTTTATTTTTTTGATGTGTTCGACAAACCACTATCAGCAGCGTGCTGAATAATAAGGACTAAAGTCACCGTGTGCACGCGTAACAGCACGTTCCGTCAGTGAGAGTGAACCTCACGCACTTGGCCCCGTAGTCGTGTGGTGCCGACACTGATCACAGTTGGCTGGGGCGGCTCGCGTCCCGACGCCAGCGACGCGAGCGTAGTAACAACCAATCGTAGGCGTCGCTAGCACGCACTCTACTTCGTGTGCGTTTGTGACTGAATTTCAGTTCCATCCAAGCGAGAGTCCGTCTAATCGATAGGCAGCCGGCCATGTAGCCAGGCCGATGGAAATCTTTTTTCGAAAATTTTCACAGACGTTTCGTATACGTAATCATTTTCCGTCAGTGGAAACGGTAATTGTGCAGGTTTTTGAAAGAAAATACTCTTATCAACATCCTAGAGATGTTCTCTTAGTACTATAATTCTATATGATACACGACAGCTAAGTATTGTTGTAGTCAATGTTTTTAGAAGGGAATGAAGTGACTGTCAAGTTTGTCCGGTTAGGTTAGGTTAGGTTAGCGTGGTTATGTACCATTCAAAGAGTAAAATTAGTTTACTTTACTGACCATACTGATAAACAAGAAAGAAACACGATGACTAAATATTGTTAAAGTCGATATCGAATGGAGTGTGGTAGCTGTCAAGTTTGTTAGGTTTTTAGGTTAGGTTACTCAGTTACTATTCATAGAGTAAAATTAGTTTAATTTAGGTTTTAGAAAAATTTCATCCATCCAGAAATTTTCAATAATTAGAAACGTGACTTATTGAAAGACAAAATCCTTGCCAATATGTAGAAGACATCCTCTTGATAGTACAATATGTTTTCTGATACACGATGGATGAATATTGTTAAAGCCAATGCTTTTAGAACGGAGTGTAGTAGATATCAAGTTTACTAGATTAAGTTAGGTTAGGTCAGGTTGAGCTACTCAAGTACTATTCAAACAGAAAAATAAGTTTACTTGAATGAATGTACTTGGAGAATGAAATCTCTTTCGTAAAATTCCATCAAAATTTTCTTTCATCCAACCCAATATGGTTACTATTCTTATTATAATATTTTATGCAGACGGTAATATATCGGCAATATTTTTAAAATGGACTACGAAAAAATTATCCTAGTGAAATAACAACATATATTTGGTGTTTAAAAAAAGTCACCGTTTCGTTTTGTCCATCTGTCCATGTCTGACATCATCACATCCCCGGAGTTCTACAGTTTTTAACCTATGTAAATAAATTTTAAACGTAGATAGTTCAGACAGGGATCTCGTTTAGTTGAAGCAAAAAACTATGACGAATTGGGGATGAATTTTTTTGAGATATCGTTAGAAAGCTCCCAGAAAATCAAGTCATATTTAAGCTGTGTTTCTAAAAAAATTACAACTTAATTAAACATCAATTCCTGATGACATACTGTGTAAGGATTTTATTAGGTACTCCAAGCCAGTAGGTAGGTACATATTATTTAATGTCAGTTTTGTTTGTCATTAGATTGTGTAACGGGGTTAGTTTAAAAGTTGTTTTCTTTTATGGCATATCGCAGGGTGCACACGACGAGAACGGGGCTAATAACGAAAGTTCAGGGCCAGAAGGACGACGAAGATTTTGTTACGAATAAAGCTACAAAATTAAAAATGTTACGGCTGCCCCAGATGCTACCGCTCATTAAGAGAACTCGTTGGTTCTCCCCGAACAGAAAAATTAAAAATTCGGAGGGAACGATTGATTTTTTTCTTACATCCCAGGGATGCAAACAAACATACGTATACTATAAAAAACTGACGTGAAATTGAATTAAATTAAACAGAGAACTCATGAAGGTCAACAAAACAGAAGCAGATCCTCTTCTGTGAGATGTTCATTTGCCTTCTTTACTACTCAAGAAAATATTCCCAATGATAAAGCAAACAAAATGAATTGATATCTGACATTAAGTTCATCTGTGAATTCACTGACGTGAGCGAATTGTTAAAGTTGTATATCTCGGATTTCCTTTTCCTCAAAAAATAAAATGACTGCTTATTTGAGAGAGTGTCGGATATTCGTTAAAACGAGATGGCTTCGAGAAAGGTAAGAAAGGAAACATAAATTCAAGTTCAAGTATTTTATTTTGATTAGATATCCGTGTCATTAACCATATAGAGGTTCGGTATTGTTCCCGTAAGGAAAATCATAAGGATTCATTCCGATAGAGAATTGTTTGCTCATTGATTTGACGTTAAGCGGATTCTGTCGATTTCCAGCTCGGATGGTTTCTCTTTCTAATCGAACTAGTCGTCCTGTTTCAGATCCTTTCGATTCTATTCGACATTTTCTCTTCGGAAAACTGTCAATAAATTTCTTGTTGTTTTAAAGACTTCAACCAACCGAAAACTAATACATGAAATACAATAATGCTAGTAGTTTAGGGGAAAGAACAAGTTTCAAGATCCTTTTTAAAGTCTTTGAAATGTCCTGAAGCAATAAGATAAAACATTATCTTCAAAAGGGGCAGGTCTCATTGCAGATTTCCTCATTTTTCTTAAAATCATGAATCAGTCAAAACCACTAAAGTCCATAGTCCATCACCTATCCTGAATTCCCCCGTCCTCCTCAGTGTCATAGAACCGGCGAATCTATACTACTGTCCATTTTTTGGAAAACATTCGTCCCTATCTCATAATCATGAATCTGATGATTTTCGATTTCGTTTTTAATTAATATTTTCCATTAAAAAAAATTAGTTAGCCAATTTTAACCACCAGTGGCCATTAGGTGGTGGTGGTGGGTGAGAAAATTTTATTTGGTGGAAAAAGCAAGCAATTGGTAGTAAAGCTTTGTGCTTTGTTGGAAGATCGTGCAGACGTAATTACGTCATCTATCTATAGTTGGGGAATTAATTTGGTCGCCTCGCGATGCGACATTGGATGTGCGGTATTGTCATAGCAGCAGCAGCCACAACCGGGAGCCGAGTGGTTGTTAGCAGAGTTGGTAGGTTGAGGGTTGAGGGAGAGAGAGTGTGGTAGCAGCAGCCAATGTACGAGTAGGTATATCTATAGTTCGCGGGGCTTCGTCAGCAAGCGCTGTCAAAGCGTTTTCAATAAAATACGGTGCAATATATTTGCATTAAGCGGCAGGCGTTACAATAAATAATGAGAAGTAATTCCGTGAAATATCGCCCATAATCTGGCCCATATATTCCGGCGCTCTCAATAAAACAAAGCAGCCAGAGGAGTAAGTCGATCGTTGAGTAATGTTCAGGTTGAGGGTTTACTGCGTAATTCATATTTGAGGGACGAAGAAATGGATCGGTCCGGAGGATTGGCTTATCTTTCGCCAGCAGCCACCGGCCTGCGACCCGGTGAAAAATAACCGCTCTAACAGAGCCATCAACCTCGTCTGGAGAATTCTGAGGGATTTTCACAATTTCGATGATATGTCATGTTGACTGCTTAACATGAACCTTTCTCATTAATGTTACCTTATCGTTTCTACTTAGTTAAACTGTCTCCTTAATTAACTAACTCTCACACATTTTCGTTATTTTCCTTCTACCACCAAAATGTAAGACATTTAATTTAACTTTTAGTCTGCAATTTCAATTTCATCTATTAAAAAATAAAAAAACTTTAGGAACAACGATAATAAAAGAAGCAATTGAAGGGGTAAAAAGTCTTTTTTCTTATTATTATTATATTGGGAATAATCATAATACCAACATTTTCCCTAAAAGGGCTTCTATAGAGTAATTTTCTTTTCTTTTCGAGAATGCACCATGAAGATCCTTTCGTTTATATATATAATAGTTTACAAAATCCTGTTTATAATTGAAGCCTTAAAAATGTTGATGGTAGTTAATATTTGTCATTATGATCACAAGTACGATTTGGATTTGGTAAACTGCTTACTGTATATTATAAAAGCATCAAATTCGTAATACGGTCGGTCGGTTGATAGGGAATGTGTTCGTGATCTGAGTCTGAATCGTGTAAAAGACACGCGGGATAATTGGTTTAATTTGGAGTTCAGGGCGCGTCATAGCCCGTATTAAATTCATACGGGGAGATAAAGCTAAACTTTGTTGTTGTAATTGTCGAAATAGTTCTGACTCGTCGCGGAACCGACCGAATCTTTAAGACCATCATATCATATTGTTTAGTTAGGGGGAGGACGACGAAGGGAAAGACGGGCGAACGGTCGCCCGTGACCGGGACTTTTCCTATTGCCTTCGCCCGCGTCCATATTTTTTACCTTTATTGCAGTCGTGTGTGTACCTTGGGGCTCGTGCAAGGGAAATAAATTTAGGACGCTCGGAGAAATTAAACCGGTACGTGCCGGACTTCCCCGGCACGCAGTCGTTCCTGTTTGAATAGCCACACGTACGGAAAGGACTGCACACTACGTGACGTCATCTAAAAACTACATAACGTTTCTTCTTCCACCAATGCCATCTTCCCAAAGATTGATGTTACATGTGATGTATCTCTCTTCTGGTTGATTACTGACACTTGAACATCAAACTACTACTCGAAACCTTTTTCTTTTTCATCCCCTATCGTAAATAAGAAGGCTTCTATGATGTTTATTTACAACTAACTCCCTCTGGGGATGGTTTTACGTAATTAATGTAGTAAATAACAAAATGAAAATGTTGGCAATATGTTCAATGCAGTACCTGCAATGAAATTGTTTTGCAGAAAATTTTAGGACATTATTGGCGACATCTGTGCACTGAAATTACACCGGCTGTTACCCTCTTGTTGAGCAATAATAGATCGACAATCTACGCTATTACATAAAATATATCTACGTATTTAAAATATCTAAAATTATATAGAAGTCGTCAATTTGACATCCAATCTTAGCTAATTGACTTCCAGATTATAAAAAATAATTAAATCCACACTAATGACGGGATAATTAAGTTGTTCGAGTAGAATGTAGATCGGTAGGTAAAAGAAATTTAAAAAAAAAAAATGAGATTGACGAAAATGCTGATTTCGTACCGTACGTGGGAGAAGAAATATAAGAAGAAGAGAAAAATTAAAAGGAGAAGGAATTATTGTGACTTCCCAGAAGTTGTTTTCAAGTAATTAAGATTTAATTTTTTTTTAATTAGAAGAACTCAAGTTTCGAACGTTTTTTCTCAAACACTCATTAAAGTTGACGACAATAATAACAAGAGGACGTAAACAAATCAAATTTTACTTTAATCATCTGAACTTTTGCGGGAAGAAAATACCGAAGTGAAACAAATTGTTAAACTTATTTTGTTTTATAATAACTTTTTAATTGATTACTTAAAAGGCTTAGCGGTGAGTTATTCAACGATGTAATGGTTCGCGAAGCTTACAAAATACCCCCAAATTTATTAACGCCTCATAAAAGTAGACGTCATTGCAAAAACTTGAGCAAACAAGAGACGAAGTTTGGTATAAAATATTTTATAAGTAGAAATACCTGGAAATATTAATTTTATTTTCGATTTTAAAAGGGAAACTTAGTTATTAAAATTTCATATATTTTTTGTTGGTCTGAGGATCAGGGACAGCTTCCATTTTGCATATTTTCCCACAGAAACAATATATGTATATTTTGGAAAGTGGGTATAATGGAGGGAGGAAAATGTTGTGTGGCAGACAAACAAAAAGAAATTGAGGACCCAACGCGCTCCCTGCTGTCCGTTCCTCATCCCCTCGTTCGCCACCCCGTTTCCGAGTTTCGTACAGAAGGGTATTTAGCTCAGTTTCCTAAAGATATTTGTTTTGATCGATAGGGCCCGCCTCTGCCGGGCAAATATTTAAAGAATTTAATGAGATTTTCAATGTAACGTCGGAGACTAAGAATGTTCGTCGGCTAATAAAACACTTTATTATATTTCTCTCCCAATAGAGATGGCTGCTAAAATTGAATCAACTGGAAAAAAGAAGGCAAGGCAAGTAAGCACAGCATGAGAATTGGAAGGGTTAGAGAGCTTCTCTTGGCTTGTTTCATCTTTCAGAAGAATTAAAATTAGAGCATGGCAATTAGTTTTTTTCGGTTATAAAAGCAACCCTTAAACGAAAAGCGTTTATGTTGATCTCACGAAATTCGAGCCAATATTATTTCTTAAACTCTTCATGAAATTCATTTTAAAATACAACCCTTTAGACGATACAAAATTACGGTTTGTAACGGGTTAGGCGTTGGCAAAAAGTTAATGTTGTTTCAAAGAGTTCCCTCATCACTTTCCACTTTAGCTTCGTTTTGGTCACGACGAATTCGTTTGCTTTTCTCGAAATTATAACCAACGCCACCACAGCGTATACTAATTACTAATTTCTTCCAGAAAGTATAGGCCTAAACAAAACGTCTCATTAGCGATTTACTAACGATTATTATTTTAAAGCATTTCAATTAATTTATAACGAATTTTATGCTAAAATATTTTGTTATTGTTTATTAATAACTATAGTCGCAAATTTAAAAAATTAAGACATAAATAATCATATGCAATCATGGTCTTTGACAATACAAAATAGAAAAATAGACGATACTACGTGATTTTTTTTAAATTGTTTTATTTTACGACCAATTGTTGATGAAAATTAGAAAAATAGCAAAATATACAGTGGTTTTGAGTCAGAAACCCCAACTATTTTATTACCATAAAATTTATTCAAGATTACTTATGTCTCACATATTGTTTTTATAATCAAAATAATAAACAAACAAATTGCAAGAAACCTAATAATAAATGTTGATTTTTCGTTTAGCTATATTTCACAATATAATTAACAATAAAAAGAAAAAATTTTGCTTCACGACTTCTCGGTTCAATTCCATGTATTTTTTTTATACTGTTCGACGAAATGAACAAATAATAAAAATATTATTAATATTGAAAAATGGATTCAGCTTAAAAGGAGTAGGATTAAAGAATTTAACTATTTAATTACTAATCTGCATTAAAAAAACAAATCATGATTATATTTATTACTTACTTCGGTTAGGGTAGGAAATGGTGCTTCATAAAGGCTACGAAATCCCGTTGACGATACTACTCGAGAAAGCAACTTTTTGGTTTAATTTCTTTTTAAATCGCTTCATTTTTTCACGTTAGTTATTTAAAAAATTGTGAAACGTTCAGACATCATTATAAAAATTTTATGGAAATTATTCAAAAAATATGTTTGTTTTTTCTTGATCGATAATTCTTCTAGCTATAAAAACTCGAAAAAGTAACTCTATGGTAATTTTTTTCCGTATGTTAGTTTTTCTTATGTGAATATTATTGCAAGTGCATGTGACAAAAAAATTTATTGAGGATTAGTCTTAAATATTTGCCTTTTTCTAAGTTACAAAACCAATCGAAACCTTCAAGTTTCAATAATTTTAGTATTTTTTATCATAAATTGGAACAATTAAAAAAAATACTATGGGGATTCGTCCAATTCTCATTCTATATAACTATCTAGACGAAAATATACGTTCAACAAAGTAGACAAGCTCCGAAAAGAGGGATCAAAGGACACAAATACTTATTTTTCGCCATAAGCGGAGAATTCAGACGTAAATAATTAATTTTAGTAAATTAAGGGCATATTAAAGAAAATAATATTATAAGAAGATTATTCCTACTAAATGAGCATTGATATGTTCATTAACGTTTATGAAAATGTTTTGTTTCATTTATTTTCTAGTTTTGAAAGACGATGGGGAGGTGTTGAATAAAGGATAATATTCAACTTTATTGCTCCTTAAAAAGTTGGAGTTACGAGAAAGTGCCTGCTGTGTAGACGAAATGTACTGCGGAAAAGTAAGGTAGAAATAATAAAAAAGTAAAATTCGAGATGATTCGTGTAGGGTACTGTTCGAGAGTCATATTTATCCTCCGAACTTGGTACTTAACTTATTACTTTATACAATTGAGTTGAGGTAAGCTTTTCTCTCTTGATTTAACAGCAACTTCGGAATTTCTTCAGCGCTACTTCGACGGTCTACCCCTTGCAGTCTATGAAGTTCCAGAAAAACGTGACCGATCGTAGTTCCCGAGGGACCGCTGTGAGATTTCCCCCGATAAAACCTTTCCTTTTCTTTAAAAGTTTTGTAATTCTCTTCCTCAATATCATTCATCAAAGAACTGCCCACGAGAACATCCAATTTCCATCATAACTTCCGTGATCAACCAGATGTAAACAATGTTCTCCACTTCACTTAACAAGAAAACGATTACAACTCTACATTAAACATCCACCTATACAACTATTTCTCATTTTCAATAATTTAACCACTTTCCATTCGAGTGATTTCAACAATTTTTTGAACGGTTGTTAGCTACAACACCAAGCGTTCTCCTCATCCTTCAATTCTTTGTAGTATGTATGTTCTGAAGAAAATAGAATCAACAAAATCATAAAAATCCAAAATGTTCTTCATTGAAAAACAAAGATAGACTGAGACATCTACAAAACATCTACAGATAGTGTCTAAAGAATTTCTGTTTGATGTTTAGAGTTCGAGGTTCCTCTTGTGCTCAAAACAAATTCCCATTTGAATTTTGTGTCAATTTCATTCGTGACTTCGACGAAATTGCACTTTTTGCGATAATCAAGGGAAGTAAGCGACTCGTGCGCATACAAAACAACCCGGGAACATTCATCCCCCTTGCTTGAAATTCCCCACAAGAAGGTCTATTGCTTTAGTACACAACTTGTAGTCTGTATGCAAATCTATCTGCCATTCTTGTATACAAATGTGCACCTTCCAACTCCAAACGTTCTCTGCGGATGAGTAAACTGAGACTGAACGACTCAACGAAACGAAAGTTACGAGTTCGACTTTCGGTTTTTACTTTTCCGTATTTTTCAAATTATTACCCCATTGTTCCACCCCATGTTAAACACAAACAAAGAAAAATTCAGTATCAGAAGATACAGTAAAGGTAATACTAAAATATTGATATTTTTTATTTAAAATGTTCATAAAACATGAAGACTGTTGTGAATATTTTATCACTATACTATTTTTTAATATTTTCATCAATAATTAATACCCTGTATAAGTCAAGTTATTTTTGGTTAGTTTTTCGATTTGTTTAGTAATTCTGTAAATTTAATTTTATAAGGTATCGATTACTCGTTACTAAAAATAGTAAAAAAAAAAATGGAAAGACGGAGGAGTGGAATGAAACGTAATACTGTAGTAAGCCACCCTCTCAACCCTGTAAATATTAATTTAGAATGTAGTAGATGGCAAAAAGGTTCCAGATTTGCTCGAAACCGAAATGAAATTACATCCCTAATCATCATCACCACGAACATCAGCAGCACCAGCATACGTCGTGTGATCAAAGGATCTGCCGTTTTTAAACCCCCAACGTCGGTTGGATGGCGGGAGGGAGAGACGGGGGGTGGTAACGGACTACTACGTTCCATTTAATTTCGCTTGAAATAATCAGGCCGGAAATCTGGCAGACGAAACAGGCCGTATTATTCCAATTTTTTCACACATCCACGAGCTTAAAAGTCGTAAACCTCTTTTCGGCAATGCGCTACAAGTCATTCAGTGCGAGAGGGTTTTATATGAGATATTTTCAGGCAAACATTACTGGGAAAAACGAGAGGTTCCATTAGTAATTTAATGGAAAATTCTCATGTGTAACTAATTTCCAACTGTGAGCTCTAAATATCCGCAATTTTTTTAAATATGAATACTTTCTACCATACACAAGACGCTTCTGATGCATTCAAATTGAACAAAAAATAAACCAAGAAAAAATAAATAGAGATTTACTACTATTTGGAGCAGGAAACGCTGGACAAATGTAGAAAACATCAAACAATGAACTTATGCCAAACCACCGTAGATGGTGTTCACCTGCTATCTGTGGCAGTTTATAAATCCTACTGATTCGGTATGGTCAGCATTCTCTCTTGGCGCGCTGATGAGAACTTACAAATATGAACTCACATTCCTCCTAGCTGCCATTCTACACTTCAAACAACCCTTAATTATTAATAAGTTAATCGAATAGACGATTTTGCTTATTATATCAAACACTTGAAGTGTTCCTATTTGCTCAGTGAGTCCATTATGTCCCAGAATTCTTACTTTCATTAGGGCACAAAGAATGTAAATTATTAATTGTTTCCAACCCCAGTACATAGTTACTAATGGAACATTTGGATTTTATGTTTCCATGAAAGTATTTAATAATCCATTAGCTTAACTGAAATGGACTCGTAAACTTCATGATTATTGATTTCCATTGTAGCTATATTCACCCAGGTGAGGTGTTCAATACAAAGTGTCGAACTTGTGTAAGGACCGTCACAGCAAAATCAAACGCGGTGTTAAACTGAAGATGAAACGAGTCGTAAGATTTTGATGTACCTGGAAATTGTCTATTCAGTTTAATAACATCGTTAGGGGTGGCTAATTTAATGAGCTACTGGCAACGTATTCTTCTTCATTCTGTTTGTGTAGATAAAATTAGTTTCTGTCAGTCAGTTTGTTTGTCATGGGTAATCTTCGAAATAGTTAAACTGAATTCGATGAAACTTCATAGAGGTGTAGAGGAGGTTGTTAGAGGTTATATAGGGCAATTTCTTTTGGTATTAACTCTGTGATGCAAGTCCATTTTATGTGTTTTCCAAATGTACTCCAATTTTTGTATCTGTCTGATTAAAAGTGCCTTTTCAGTTTCGCTTGCGGTTGCTTGTCAAATAAAAAAGTGGATTGTGGTAAGCCAGATACTTATCAGTACCTCCTCATAGATATTCTGTTAGGGTATGAAGTTCACAACATATTATGGAATATCCTTTGTGTAGATTGAGTTAGTGCTAAATGAAACATGAATGATTGCTCACGCATAAATATTGAAGGCAATGCAGTTAAGCTATGCGGCTCTGATGTCAACGACCGTTTGTATCATCAGACGCTTTAAGAATTGCGGACAGTCTACTAGTTAACGCGAATAATTGAACGAGCGAAACCTGTGAAGCGTCACTACCTGTGTGAAACGCTCCCCAAACGCCCTAGTAGTTCCAGATTAATTCGTTGCAATTAATACAACGTTCCCCAAGCGAAAATTACTTAGCAGTGCTGCAAACGGACACACCATCGACTTTGAGTATTACAATTCGTTCTGGCAGAACACTGGCAGATAATAAAAAAATATCTTTGTGTTTTTTTGGATTTTATGACAGCAGTAATATGTTGTTTGGAACACGTATGCATAATAAGGGATGAAATGATCCTCGTGCAGGCTCTCAACAACCTTACCAAGACCGACCTAGTGTTCAGTTGCATACAGCGTTGACTAGATAAAAAAATAAAATCACTACACCCTCGTCTCTTCTCTGAAGCCACCCCATTCCCAGAGTTTTCCTAACCTATTTACCATTCCCATCATCATTGGGTGCATTAAAGTGATGGAATTGAATCAGCCCCTTTACCACGAGGTGTTTTGATTAAGTTTAAATTTTTACACATCGTATTTTGGCTCGAATGAAGTTTCATAGATGTCGCCCACTCCGCGAGCTGGAGCGACGCTCCGACGTAGTCGTCGCTCTTATATTGCCCCTAATAGCGGCCGGATCTTTAGACGAATCCTGACAACCGTTTCCTGGGGAACCATTTAATGAGAACACCCGGCAATCGACAGAGAAGGCACATCCTTTACACTGCACACCAAAAAACAACGCAGAAACAAGACAGAACTCGAAGATGGAACACTAAATTAAAAACAGATATCTCAAAAACAAATAGTGAACAAAATCTCGTTCTAATGATATCCCATGACAAACTATCATCCCCTAAACACTACAACCATTAAGATTAAGTTTAGGATTGTAAAATGAGAAGTTGGGCCACGGTGGTGTAACTACTTTCTCCCAGTTCGTTCCTGTAATTGAATTTTGAATCGTTTGGATACAGGTGAAGCAAGGAGAGAAAAAGAAATGGCGAGTCAGATATTGGTTTTGGTAAATTATCTAAGTATTTTGATCAGCATTTGAAAAGGAAGGAAATAAAGTATTTCGGCTTGAGAACGGAATCATTTGTAAATCCCCCTGAGTCCGCGTATGTTGAAAACGATGGGAATAAAAATCTTGATCCTATTCGATTCGCTCGTCCTGGTATTCAGGACTAGCTTTGAGCTTGAATTGAAATCTGATCGGATATCGATTACGACGGCGCGTCGAATTGTAACTTTCGTAGATTTTATCTACTTAATCTCGCTGGACAAAATATAACTAAGGCAAATAGAAATGTCCACTAATACCATAAAATATAAAATGTAATATCTATGATACGTTTCCTCACTGTGGGAAGATATTAAAGGATTATTCAATAAGAACTTCTTTTAAGTGCAAAAATTTTGTGATCCAATTTGAGTTTAGTAATAAACAGTATTATTTGTTTTAAGTAAAATCTTGCTTGCATAAAGGATGGGAAATCTTTGTGGGGTGATCTCAAGAGTAAAGTTTCTAAGGAGATTATCAGAAATTTAGATGAACTAAGCATCTGGACATCTCTTCAAAAACTGTACCCTTGAGAAAACCCTAAAAGAATGCAACGTGGTAGGGCATTTAATGGAGAAGTGACATGTTCATGCAAGATGCTACCACTTCACTCACTGTGATGGAGCGTATTCGAGAGCTGCAAAAAAGAGGAAATCTAAACTGGTCTCCAGAAGCCCAAATCTAACACCATTGGACCTTTTCTTGTGGTGTTACCTGAAGAGTAAATTTTTTGAGGGGATGTCCAGAAATTTAGATGAATTAAACTTTTGGACATCTCTTCAAAAACTGTACTCTTGAGATAACCCCACGAGAATCCCGGATACCCTGTACCAAAAATTCCTCAATTAATGAGAAATTTCGAAATATTTGAACGCCCTGAATGTCCGAAACCAGCGACAATGAATTCTAGATGGAAAAGAAGACACAAAGAGGAATGGTAACATGAAACAATGTTTTTCGATGTGTGAACAAGAATAATGTAGTTAGTCGTGTGATATGTTCGCAACGATGTTGTCAGATAAACATGCAAAATTATCACGTATTTGACAGGGACATTCAGAAAACGTAAGAGTGACACATATGTCAACGCCATAAGGAAAAGGATGTCCATTCTCGATTCTGGGTAATAAAGGGTGGAATTTTACGAGTATGAGACAATGTCAGATCCATAGACACCTGAAGATCTCCAGGAAAATTTGAATTTATATATTCCATTCTACCGAAGAGCCTGGTCGATGTCATGCGGAATCTTTTTCGGATGTCCTCCATCAGGCTCGTAAAAATTCCCCGGTCGGAATGGTTTTGCAGCGACGCGAAATATTTTTATGTAATGTGACAAGTTTTATTATTTGCCCTCGTGCGCCTCGCTGCCGGAGAGATCTTCGACTCGTTCGTACACATGTCGACATTATTTGCAACGGGGGGGTCGAACATGTACCTGACAGCTGTCGTATCGCCGAATGTTCGAAATGCCTCCATTTTCCGTTCGTGCCAATGTGTACGCGTCTAAAAAAGCCACCCCCTGGCGATCGCCACCACCGATAACACATCCAGTCGAATCGATAACGGATCGCCGACGACGACGACGACGGATACGCGACGTGCTTGCTTTTGATGGTCATCATACACCACCATCATTCGACACGTCTCTTCATATACATACATATTTATGTACGTGTCAACGAAAAAGGACCAAAACTTTCATCAACACCATTTACCACTTCTTATTCCTAAAAAATTTTTATTGATAGGTAAATCCGTGGAGGGAGCAAACAGGACAATCCAGAAAGACATTTGTTATCTATTAATCTCATTGGCCTTGTTAGATGCTCGGTGTATACTTTTAGTACCTGCATTGGTCGATAGGAGGTTTAACTACATTGTGTAAGTTGGAGAGTTTCCGCGCAATGTATAAGCATTTTGCAGCCGTATAAATTTTATAGGAGACGTATGAGACGCGCCTTCATAAAACTAAAGGCGAAAACCTTTAAATAAAAAAGGTATAAACAAGTCATGAAATTATATTTTGCGAGGTGGAAGGTGATTCGCGCACCTTTAAACAACTCTTAAGTTCTCCTTAAGCTGTCGTCTAACGGACATAAAATCCTACAATCGCAAACAACAATTAACGATTAAACAGGAAAAAGGAACAACAAGATAAGAAAGCATTTCAAGCGATTTTTACTAAACCAATATTTTTAGTTTTATAGTTATGACCAACCGATATAAAGCAGATTGCACCAAAGATAATTATTTCGTTTATGGTCATTCTAAAACTCAATGGACCAACAGATTTTAACTTTAAAACACATTCTACAATAAATGTATAGATATCTTTGATGTTCCTATACTCTTACGGAGAATCATCTTCCTGTCTGCCCTACGTATACACTAAACGTTCAGCTTGATTACTAATTAACATTTCGATTATTTCCTTTAAAAGTGTAAATACGTGATTGCTGATAAATTTTAAATTGGTGTTCAAAAAGCGACGCGACCTCAAACTCTGCTTTCACGTAGTTGGCTGTGTTACAACCCATTTCCACGAAAACACCACCTTAAATAATTCACACGGAATGTGGTGGTAGGTACACCCTCTCGCTACGTCGACGAGCAACCTAAACAAACTTTTGGCTAAGGATTGACTGTCACACTTATCAAATCATCTCCCGTCTTCCTTCTGTGACCTATTTTACCAAAAACGAAAGATACAAAATCTATGAATAAGGAATCACGGCAGATTCAATTTACTTTGACTTTTTTTTTGACAAGCAGCCGCAAGCGAAATTGTGCAGCAACTTTTTCTTTCTTATTTTTAAAAAATGTACGAAGGTACGTAAGTCGAAATAATATTATACCAAATGGTAAATTTATGGTAAAACGGTAAAGGCAATTGAATTGAACCCAACCTGACCTAACAAAATTGACCATTATAACCTCTGACAATCTCCTGTACATCTCTATGGAGTTTTACAGAATTCAGATTAACTATTAGCCATGAGAAACAGACGTTAATTTTATCAAAACAAACTAATTTAAAAGTGAGGATGAAGAAGAATATGTTGCCAGTAGCTCATTAAATTAGCCACCCCTAACGATGTTATTAAACTGAATAGACAACTTCCAGGTACATCAAAATCTTACGACTCGTTTCGTCTTCAGTTTAACACCGCGTTTGATTTTGCTGTGACGGGGTCCTTATACAAGTTCGACACATTGTATTGAACACCTCACCTGGGTGAATATAGCTACAAGGGAAATCAATAATCATGAAGTTTACGAGTCCATTTCAGTTAAGCTAATGGATTATTAAATACTTTCATGGAAACATAAAAGCCAAATGTTCCATTAGTAATTATGTACTGGGGTTGGAAACAATTAATCATTTACATTCTTTGTGCCCTAATGAAAGTAAGAATTCTGGGACATAATGGACTCACTGAGCAAATAGGAACACTTCAAGTGTTTGATATAATAAGCAAAATCGTCTATTCGATTAACTTATTAATAATAATAAGGGTTGTTTGAAGTGTGGAATGGCAGCTGGGAGGAATGTGAGTTCAAATTCGTAGAGAGAATGCTGACCATATCGAACCAGTAGGATTTATAAACTACCACAGACGGCAGGTGAACACTATCTATGGAGGTTTGGCAGAAGTTTGTCGTTTGATGTACCATGACCATTTTGCTACAAATTCTTGAAGTAATTTCATATGTAATAAAAATTTTGAGTAATTGAAAATAGATTAAGTGAGGGAGATAAAGAGTTTTAAGTGAGTATCTATGGTACAGAATTTGAAAAAGCATTCGTTCTAAATTACAAACTTCGTAATCCGTGAAATTCATTGCTCTCTATCAAATAATACAGTTTCAGTGCGAGCATTGGAAACTAAATAAACTTGCTCGCTCTTAAGAATCATCCGAAAAGGTAAGTGCATTGCATATATTTCGAATATGGTAGTTATATAATATTCCGTTTACATACTTTGGGGTAAGTGTGTATTTTCTATGAACGTTCAACTAAGCGAATACGGTTCTAAAACGTTCGCTGTCAATGCGCCATCCCATAGAGCATCTGAGTCGTTTGAGGAATTAATCTTTTTGGTTTCCGATGTTACGTACATCTATATATCTCGGAGCGTCTCTTTGGATGGCGTGAAACCAACGAAATTGAATCAGGTTACGTTAATATCGCGTGATAGGCGGACTTAAAATTAGATTCCCTTCCATGGCATTAAAATCCGTTGTCAAAGAGAACACATCGGAACCCAAGTTATATGTGTATCAATTTTGCCCACTTCGAGCTAGAACATCGGTCGGTGTCATCAACTGCTCTATAGAGCACAACTAGTCACTTTGTAATTTTTAATTATTCATTTTGGCTCAAAGGAAAAAATGGCAAATAAAATTAATTTTGCTGAAAGGGGTGCAATGAGGCACACATGGATTGACACCACCAAGAGGACCAAATCCTCCACCTCACTCGTTGAAGTTCTAGCTTACTCAAAAGTCCTAAAGCTTTACTATTTAGAACCAAAAGCTTTGCTGTTTTTTTTGATGAATATTTGGTAATTCAATTTTTAAAAGATTTTGAGTTCAGATGCCTGATTTTAGTGATTTATCTGCTCATAAAGTGCTCAAAGTTTGGTGATATTCTGAAGCATGAGTTTATGTGGATCGCGTTAAGTGTATGTTCGAAGATTAGATGCTGATACGAAAGCTTTATTGATCTCGCGTCGAATTGATAAAGCCGTTAAACCAAAACATTAATTGTGTTTACTGAGATACATTATTAATTAATAATAAAGGGTCAGATTACACAAAGTACGAGCCCAAGTGAATGATGCGAGTTTAACTTCGGCTACGAGCCGAAAGTAAACTACTATCGTAAAGCCGAAGATGAGACAGTCCATAACAAGCCAAAATTCAATTTGCGGTCGCCTTTAACATTAAACTTTACTTACATTTAATGTATTAGCTAATATTAGATCGTCGAGGACTTTCGTCACCATGTCCGAACATTAAACGACTTACCTGAAACAAAAGAAAAAATAATTAATAACAATATCCTTCATTTTATTTTGTAAAATTAACGTTTAAAGAGCAATAATTTTAATATGATGAAAATGTAGCTCAATGTTTTTAGAATACCAGTACTAACTCAATACGACTGCGCAGTTGTTTTGGTTTTACTGTTCATTCTGAAAACGTTATGACGTGTTGGTAGTTCAGAAATGAATTTATTGATTTCGTCGATATTTGGTTAATATTCACATATGTTCAACTAGTTATAATAATTTATTTGATCATCAAAGAACTGTAAAACACACGCTGAACGTTTGTTAATACGTAATAATGTGAATACGCTCGTCAGTAAAGCGTTCATATTTAAAACGACTAATGAACTATTTCAAACCGTTTCTTTGAAACTGGCTCTACTTGTGCTGGTACAAAGCTAATTAAAATGAAATGAACAAATTTTATGCGGAGTTTCGATATTATTTTTGTAGTTTTAAATTGGCTATGTGTATAGCAAACGGTAACATTCGGTGTATGTTTGCCTTGAAAATTGCATTCCCAACCGAATACATCCAGAATTCGATCCATCAATCAACACAAAATCATATTATGGCAATATTTAAAGTTGGTTCCGCCCTGATGGTCCCTATATGAAGCGACGCTACCATCAGAATTTGATTTACGTGGTATTAATGTTGTACATTCTGATGACTGATGTGTAATTTTTTGATTAGAAACCATCTCACTATCAGGGACCCCGATGGATTATATTTATCATACATTACATTCTGCTTTAGAAGCATTTATTACTGGTAAAATACGATACAACTAGTTGAACCCGTCCAAATTTAGATGGTGGTCTTTTGCAGTTAAGATATTTTAATGAAGACGACCACTTCACACCGTTACCTCACACTAGAATTTTTTTTTCTTTTATTTGATCGTTCTTACCATAGGGTTTTTATTATTAATGTTACCAACACATTTTTCTTGTGTTATTTAAAGATCAAGTTTACGATGCCATTCATTTTTTATGTTTAAATTAGGGTTCGTGTGTAACAGCAATTATAAAATAAATGTGTATATTCGCAGCTTTCTCAACTTTTACAAATGATTTCGTTTGACTTGATTAGGTACACGTAAGTATTTGCAATTTTATTACACAGGTAATGGAAATCCAATAAGTAAGTTTGTTGCCGTTAAAGTATCATGTCCGATAATCCACACGCCACCAGTAAATCAAGTCTCAGGCGGTTTGGAAATAGTTTTTAAAAGCAACAGGCAAAGATCGTGTTGTGCACTTTTCCATCGTCGTCGTATCGCGAGCTCGGAGCAGGCGAACGAGTGAGCACAACCAGAGAGCGTCGCGACGACGACGCCAACAACGCTGTGGAGGAAACGACGACGTGCAACTGGTGGTCGCGAACACTACACCACCAGGGCAAAGGAAGCAGGTGGAGCACACAAAATTTCACATGCAACAGCGTAATTGGCAGGTGTCCAGGCGAAACTGAAACTTTACATCAAGAAGTCTGATGAGGAACTCCAGCACGCAAATGCTCGTGTCTTTATTAAGCTCCTTCAGGATTACGTAGAATGTACAGTAGCTGCAGGAGCATTACTGGACCTTGAGTAGAAATCAATTTCCAATTGTCCATTGTGGATGCTCATCATCCTCCACCTTTTTTTCCCCCACGTACTAGTGCATCTAATTTTATATTGATTCACAATTTATGTTTGTCTGTTGTACTAAGTAAAGTAAAAGGAATAGCAAAAATAATCACAGTTTAGAAGAAATCCAAGAATAGTTACTATATAGATAATTGTCAGAAACGAGTGCTGAAAAAAAATCATTTATATCAATTCAAAAAAAAAAGGGAAAGAGTCAACAGGATTGTTTGAGAATCATTTGTTACAATTTGCTGATTCAATCCAATACATTGAAGCTGGAATGACAGAAATTGTGATAAATTGATGACCCTGAAAAGATTTGTTCCGTAAAAGAGGCATCAATTGGAACAATCTGGACATTCTTGAGAATCTAACACAAAAGGAAAAGTACAACATTTTCATCTTTACGACTGTAAGTGATTAATGTTGATGACTGCGTCAAAAATAATTTGGCTTGTCAGTTTTTGGATCAAATACCTGAAACTATTTGAAACCCAATGGGTGCAAAAAATCTTGAAGAAAGTAAACATAAAAGAAGTTTTTTATAAGCCATATAAATCGTTGTATTCATCTATTTTTGTCTGTTTATTCGGATTGAAAAATGATTCTACTATTTGTTACTACAAAATAAATAAATGAGAGAAATGTCAACAAAGAATAACGAATAAAGGTGTGACGTTAGTCGTGCTGTCATTCCATATTGTACCATATTTTGTACAGTAGGATTTTCCCATACAACTGCTAAGTTTCAAACAACCCAAAATATAATAGTTTTAGTAAAGACATTGTGTGGAGATGGCAATTATTCAAAAATCTCCAAATTATTTTGTAGATTGTAGGTGGCTAATTAAACCCAAAATTTTGGTGCTTTTATTTTTCCAAACTACCTCAAGCTGCTTCTCAATGAAACATTTTTCGTTACAAAAGAATCGATAATATTTAAAGTTACAAGTAATTAGTTACAATAATTAGCTACCTTCTAACAAATTTTAATGATAATTGAGTTCAATAAAACTGATTGAAGTAAAGGCGCCAGAATACCAAAAGTGTAAAGGGCGGTTAATTAATTAATCTTTTGTCATAAAAGAGTTTGATGAAGAGTCATGGCCGAATTTATCGGGATTCAGTTGCTCCCGGTCTTTTCCTTTGACAACTTAACAAGTTCTGCACTTGTAAGGAGTCCTAGCCCATTTTCGTCGAAATCAAGACGACCGAGACGCGGTGGTGTGCGGAAAAAATATCGACGAAAGAGCAGTTCGTGAAAATGAAAACGAAAGACGATACAGCAGCAACAGCATGAAAGAAACCCGATGAGGAGCTCAGAAAGTAATTAAAGATTATTGCTTTCTGAAGCGTAAGATTTGTTCGTTTGTCGGCGGGGGTATTTGAGGGCAGGGGGTGACGACGACGAAGACGGAGGGCCAAGGGAGAACGGGTCTGGGCGCTACAGTTTTTTTCACCAAAAGAATCAACTGAAAGAAATTATTTTTAATTCTGCGAACGTTAGATGGCGTAAACCCATGAAGATGAAATTTTAATGAGCCGGCTTCTTTTTCTCAAAGTTATGAGATGTTTGTCGAAAATAAAAGCGAAATTTTTACTTTCAAATAAAAACTTTTACAGGCACTCAAAGAATTGAATCGAAATCTTCATTATGGAATCGTCAGTGCAAAGACTTTTTTTTACAAATATGTCTTAGAAATGAAATTTAAAGAATAAAAGAACCTCCTGAGAATGGCTTCTGGTATATTTTAAAGAATACTATCACAGTGACAAAATTTTTGTTTGAATTAAATATAGTAGTTGGACTCGTGGGCCTTTTCTTGCAAATTTAGCCAAAACATAAGCCACAGCTCATAACTGTTTCATGACTTTATCACTTATGTATTACCAGGCTCGCCTGCAAAACGATCCCTGGAGCTTACCAATGGTTTCACCTGTTGAATGATGACGACGCCCCGGCTCCTCCATATACCTATGCTCCAACGTAAAACCGGAGAGCACGAGAGAATATTCGTACATTTTAAGGAAGGAACTGCAGAAAGAGCTGAATCCTGAAAGTTATCCAAAGAAACACTTGTTGTCCGATGATACTGTAGGGTCAAATATGAATAGATAATAGCATAAATGATTTGATTATGCAAATGAAACACTACTGAAGCATTGTAATTATCAGTAAAAAAGTGTCCCTGATGGTCTCCTATAGTTTCTCAAATAACTACAAGAGACCATCACTGTATTTATTTGGATTTAACTGAATGTTAATGAAGCACCAAGTTCAAAAGAAAGATGGGAGGAAATTAGAGGAACTAGAAGAAATGATGCAACGTTCAACTAAAAAATTACCCGGTTTTGACTTTTTACTGTTCAGGTATTAATGATAATTTCAGATTTAAAAAGACAACATGTGTTTGTTGATAAACAAGACCGCGCGTTTAGCAGTATAGTAAAGAGGCCGTAATTACGGTTAAATGCCGCCATCTAGTTTCCATTCGACTGCCGTATTTTACAATCAGGTCGACAAAGTCTCATTCAATTTGACCCATTTAAAGTATGTATTTAGATTATTTTGTCGTAGCATTTGGTACAATAAAGTCCATTAGTGAACACGGTCCGCTGAAAGCACACTATTAGTTGAAGTATACTGGCGGTAATGCAGTTAGAGCATCCGAGAGCTCGTTGGGCCCTTTTTGTCGTAACTTCGTTACCGTGTCTCTATGGTTCGGTACTAACGTCACTGCCCGCAGTTAACTCCATGTCATTCGGTTACCGTTTCTTCCTTTGCTCTGATAACTCAACATATATACCTACATAGAACCAGGTAATACACTGTTACATACTTATCCAACACTTTATACGATATTAAGTACCTGAAAGTGGAATATCCTCAAGGGAAACTTTAAAGAAAGATTTATTTTATCATTAAAAAATATTGGAGGCAACGGCGGGCTTAGCCAAGAAAGAAAATGGGTCAGAAAAATATAGAGCAAACGAAAAGGTATATGAAATGAAATGGAAAAGAAATTTGGAGTTAAGGTCAATGCGATCAAAATTGGAATCTACGTATAACATAGGGAATTATTCTCATAAATTATGTAGCATTATTGGAAGCCCTAAGAGGGATCTTGAGAAGGTCATATCCAAATGCGAAGATGTCCATCAGTCCCTATGTTCAAGAGCGTCTGTAGATCCTGCATGTTACACGATGTAAACACGTATTGGATTGTCCTCTATTTTGAGTTGGTTCGATGCCCCCAGAAATCGAAAACAGGAGCAAAATCTTCGACGTGGGAGGTTTAATTTCTAATGCTGAAAGTGGAAAGCGCAGTGTGAGGCGGTGAAAGGGGGTCGGTGGCGGTGGTGGTGTTAAGAACATTGTAGGTTCGTGACGTTTCTGATTAATTAATTAGTACAAGTGTCGTTTAATCTGTCATTTGCATGTGCCTGTGAAAAGGGCCAACTACAGCTAATAGTAACGGCTGGAATTACAACGAACCTTTATCAAACGACGGGGGTCCTCTACCGCATTGACTACAAATGGCGCAGACAATAATCTGTTTCGAAGGTTGACGATTGTCCTTCTCGATGATCAGATCTAACTGAATGGAATCCTTTTATGTCAAGGGATCGATAGTGGAACTCCACTGTAGCAAAAGCTATCGAAGGGAAGTTAGCCAGTTATGCATATATATGCATACATCAAATCGAACCAGGAAAGGTGAAGGATCAAATATTGAAAGGATTAACATAAGATGTACTACCCAATTGGAATGATTGAGAGACAGCATGTTAAGTTAATGGTGAGCTGTAGAACACGACGATTATCCTTTTAATGGATATGACTGAAACGTCATCACGCTAACGCAATTCGTGAGGTAAAGTTACGTGCCAGCAATATCCTTCTGACAAGGTCACGCAGGGTTCAATTCTTTACGATAATTCCGAGCTCTTGATATCTGTTGGGAAGTTTTATTGGGGACTCTGGTATGTAAACGTTGCGTCGAAATAGACGGAATAGTAAGCATCGAAGCTGGCTGTTGGCGGTGTTAAAGAAGCAATTTCCATAAACTTCCTTTCGTCCTCCGCTCCAAGCGAAAGGATAAACATACAGAAGTCGTAGTTAACTTCGACGAATCCAGTCGAGGCCTTCGTCTATTTACCGGATTCTCAAATAAGTTTCGAGAGGGAGAAAGCGTTGGAGACGAAGAAAGTGGAAGAGAGGTGATCGGTGGAGGATGAGGAGGAGGATGAGGAGGAGGAGGGGAAGGGTGAACCAGGAGGGTTAGATGCCTGCTGGAACTGGTGACGACGGGCTGTATATAGGGTAGGATGTTATTAAGAAAGGCAAAGTTGGCGTTGCGCGCGGAGCAGTTCAGCTCAAATTTCGCTGAAGATGAATATGCTCAGGTAAAATGAGAAAAACAATTGAAGCAATTAATCCAAGAAAAACTAATCAGGCAAGATAAATTGCCGGGAGGAACCGGAGTCAGAAATTACTTTATAGTCGTGATAAAACTGAGAGCTATTTTTACTCCAACTCTCTAATTCGGCTACAGGTTATGTACCTACTACCTGCTGCCAGTGGCGAATCGAGAAACTAAATTAATGAGTGTCTGTAAAGAAAACAAGTTTCCCGCTTTTGTTTTTGTTCCCTTTCCAAGTGAAAGTGAGAAAATTATGTTCCAATTTAACACAATCCTCAATCCTCCAGCAAAGCTTATTTACCACTCCACTTACCATTCAATTTTTTGTACGAAACCAGTTCTAATACATCCCCCTCTCTCACTTATTTTAAGCAATACATTAATTAATCACCTATTAGAAAAGGAAAAATCATTATCGATGTTGACCAAAAATTATGGAAGCAAGTTTTGGGTCAACCGCTGTTTCATGACATAAGGTCAAAAGTGATGGAAGCATAACTAAAAAACTTTGCAAAACCGGGCTCTAACAGCCAATTAGGCATCGGTTGCCAGATTAGGGACCACGTATGATATTTGCCATAACATGGATCTGTGTGTGTAGGAACAGAAATGTGTATGTGTGTCACAGCTGTCGGTAACTAAGGTAACTACACGGACATCAGCTAACACACATTGGTCGTACATCTATCATTGTAGGAGACAGACACCTCTCTGATAATAACACCATCCGTTCCACCTGATACTTTACACAGCATATAGTCGTTGTCTCTGCACTACCACAAGGACCTGAATAAGTTCCTTATTTCCGGCAAGAAATGAAATAGAAAAATGAAATGTTTGTAGATAAATTTAGCAATCTGAAAAACATGAGGATGTTAAGGTCTCGGGAACAACACGAAGGATTCATCTTTTGTCTATTGTAATGAAGCTGAGATAAAAATTCCCACTTCTTGTATGGGCAGCAAAACTATGAATGGAATGAATAACGAATTGCTTTACGCTAGTTAGGTACTCCCCTAGGTGCAGGTTTAAATCACATCGAATTCGAAAGCCCGAGGCAATAATACGATCACAAAAGCGCGCCGAAGTTGCACAAAGGCCTCCCTACCCCTCCATTCCCATCTTCCATAAAACCATTCTCGCGCATCTGAACGTCCTGGCATCTCCTCGTCGGCATCCCTTTACCATCCAACGAAGCAACCAACTTACCAACCAATTCTAAACTGCTCCCATACATCGGCAAATCGTGTAAAACGACGATGGCGCTTTATACGTGCTAGGAACGTCGAATACCAGTTATGTGGAGTAGAAACCAGGAAACTCGAGAGGAGTTTAAATACTTGTCGATGTCGTAGTCGTATGGGGGCTCTTTCACCCAAACGAACGTCTGCAAATGTCGTTTTACTCATCCACTTGCGTCCTTCAAGTTCAATACGTCCGATCGATATATTTTCACCCTCATTGTGTCAAAGTAAAAGGTTATTACGTAAAATCACTGCAGGTTTCTTTGATAAAAAAACGAAAAATTTTACGCTAAGATGACTATCGACGCTATATAGATTTAGTTTGTGGAATACCATCTGGTTTTGTGTGGTACGAGATGAAAATGTATTTTCCACAGGGAAAACAATATTCTATTGTTGTGCCTGTCGGGTACGGACAGTGCGTCTATCCGCTGATGGTTTTAGACCAATTCGGGGAAGTCATTGTTCGCGCTTAGACTCCGTGACTGATTAAATTTGAGAAAATAGTGAAACGATTCCAACAAAAGTGAACCCGCCTTTGATTAAAATAAAGCCCCTTAATGCGTGACTGACCCAAACGAAACAGTGAATGACGAGGGAGTTACACAAATTATTTATTTTACAAAATACACACGCACTCGCGCGCACTATATTTACTTACAAATGCTACCACCCTAATGACGATATCACCAAAATTACCCATATTGAATTAGGACCTTATGTACATTCTATAGGACGCATACCATATTATTCCTGAAGTAAATACAACCTTTTGTCCAGTTCTGAAAGAGTTTTTCCTTGTTTTCGTCTGAAACCCCCTTACATCGTTTGTGTCAAGCAAAATTTTCCAAAAAGAAGGTACATGTGTGTGAACACAAACCTTCTTCAATAATCATCCACTGCCTCCATTTCCTGTTAAAATAGTAGATAGCATTTGGTCCGCCAATACTTGTTGGTGGTGTAACAAAGAGTTCATTAAAATTTGATCCTCTCAGACCCTTTAAAGGGTTTTTGTAGGAAAACCTCTGCTTGGGTGGGTGAGGGCAGTACAAAAATTCTTCTGAGCGTTTTGGTAACTTTGTCGATGGCACCCGGAGTTCTATGGGACATTGCGTTAAAGTATTTAGTTATAAGTTGATTGCTGCGTTGTCACTCAGTACGTACAGGCTAATAAGTTAGCAACAGTGTACGTAGGTATTGGGCGCTCGACGTAGAAGCTACTGGTAGTGCTCGCTGCCGTAGCTGCTCCTGCTGCTTTCCAATTTGCGTCCATCAATCGGGACCAATCTCGGCGAGTGGATTACCGGGAAATGAAATTTACATAGGGTGACTGGGGTTAGGGGAACGAGGCGTCGTGCATGCGCAATTCACGTCACTCACCAATATCGTCGTAGTCGTCGTGTAGGTGTTTTTACGTTTTTCATGCACCGTCAAGAAAAACAAACGACCATTGTCAGGTATATTTTGTGTCCTGAAGAATGACAACATACCATGTGAAGTAGGTAACTATTGAAGGATAAAAAAGAGGGAGCGATAGAAAAGAATCCTTTCGAGTGTATTTGGAAAATTCGTATGACAAAGGAATTTTTTATGTAGGTCAACCGAGAAAGGTATACTTAGGCTTTTGAATGTCTGCTGAAGACGTTTTAGTACATATAATATTCATAAATTGGTATTTCATTTTTGTACTAATGATAGACATACGTAGCTCTTAAAAAAAAATATGTCAAACAGTTTCTTCTTCGACCAACTGCTGTATCTTTTATTTATATAAGATACGAAACTTTACTTGGTCATATTTTAATATGCATAATGAATCATGCAATGAAATAAAATAGAAACAGGACAGGCAGATATGTAGCTTTTTAGCTACTTAACCAGAAAAAAAAAGAGAATGTAATAAAGAAATACATCTAACATTCAAATTCACAAAATTTATCCCCCCTTACACAATTCTTGTCTATCTTGTGTAAATATTAATACAGTTTGAGTAACATCAAAAAGCATTTCTAAAAGCAGATACAGATTTCGGAAACCATTAGATACTAGAACAACGCTTTGCTTATTATAATCTCGACAAAACTTTATTCAAAACACTTAACTGGGGCAGATAATTAAATTAGCAAGTTTGGCGATCCGTATAATTGATCAGATCTAACAGATTAATTATTTATGTATGTTCAGCAAATGTGGTTTTGCTGTAACTCAATGAAGGGTGATGCTGCTAGACAAAGTGGATGATCTATGAAATATTGGCTTTCTAAAAACCTTCATGGAATTAATGGTATAAAAGTGAAGCTGCATGTTTGTTCACAAGTTTGAATCGGTAATAGGAACTGTAAAGAACCAAAGATGGAACAATGTTGTTGGAAATCCAGACAGTCGCTGGCAAACGAAAACAACCATTCCAACCCTCGAACATTGAGTATTTGAAATTTGAAGACAAAAGCTTTTGAAGATTTTTGAAGACAACATTTGTCTTAAGAATGTACAACGTCTAAGGGGTAATTTTCAACATTGATGCAGCCATGATAGTCGAGGGAGGATTCGATTCGGCGGTGGGATAAATATATTCGAGCTGCGGGCCGACCGGCGATTTCTTGTAGCTTAATTTAAATGCTATCATGCATATTTAGGCGAGTTGCCGAACGGGCTCATGTATATTCAGTGAATGAATCTCACTTTCATCGGGATCCAAATCCACTCTCTCTCACTTCGCCTTCGGCAAGCGTACATATTACATATACAGAGATAGAGATTGAAGGAGGGAGGGTGGCGACAGCTACAGTTCGACCCTTTCTCCTGCAACACACGAAAACTTCACGCAGCCCCTACGCATTCATCATATAGGGTAACCGCAACCCGACGACAGAAGACGAATATTTAACAGTGTAATCATCGCCACCAGCGCAGAATTAAATGGACTTTATCGTACGTACTAAGCAAATTAAAAATCTATTTTTAGTTTCCAAAGATCGTAAAATCGATTTTTAATCTACTTCGAGTCATGTAGATTCTAATTTTACTTTTAAACGTCTTTGGATGCCGGAAAAGTACAATACTACAGCATATTTTGTTTCCTTCTTTGAACAAATAAAAAGGAAAATAGTATCCAGGTCGATCTTGTTCGTGAAATCTATTTAGCCGGCACCCGCTCTAGGTACAATCTTTCCAAACTGAAGCCTTGTTAAGTAGACCGTTAAGTGCTTTGTCCCACGGATAGCATACTAATTATCTCGTGACAGTAAAAAGTACGGCCGACTCCCTTCTCATAATAAAAACAGCCCTCCAGAATAAAGAACTCTCTAATTTCTACTCATCTCTTATATATACTCACGGGCTCTCGGCAAGTATCATTAAAGGGAAACTCGTTTACTATCTATGTATACATGTACACATTAAGCTATTGTCTCTTACAGAAAACGTAAACTGAAGAGAGATGTATTAATTTCCTGAAACGGTTTCCTCCTGTTTCCAATTTATTACAATCGAAATACAATTTTGACGACAAGAAAGTATTTAAATGTACATTTCATACCATTTGTTACAAAGGTTGAATTTTAGAATACTGACCAACAAATTAACCAATGAAAGTATGAAATCCTGGTTGAAGACGATATTTTTGATAACAACCCTCTTACTTTTTTGTGCTGTATAAAATCCGTGTACGATGTAAGAGATTGCTGACTTTCTCGACGGTTCTTAACGAGATATAATGTCTTCTAAGCACAGCAAGTCGCGGTTCCGTATTAAAGCGGTCCTTGTTGAAACAAGGTTTTCAAGTACCAACCTACAACCGACTTTTTCATCTAGGCCCTGGGGCTTCATGCAAAACTAAATCAATATTAAAAGGCGGGAGAGCGAGAGTTAGCGTTCAAAATTGAATCAACTGTCATAAAACGGGGACGATGCAAATGAAATCGTCGATTTTCGGAAGAGAGGGAATTTTAATTGGACGAACCATGGAACTATAATGGGAGACTAATTGTATTTTTTATGCAGTCAGCTCAGTCACTCTCCTCACTTTCGACATCAATCACCAGAAACCATTAGGAAAAGACTAATAAGAAATTTTTATTGAAATGGCAGATAATATGTGAATTCCTAAAAGCATAAACGATAGTAGTAGTAGTTGATACTTAATTAAAACATTTCTTGAAACACCATAATGTGTCAGAAACCAAATTTCAACAAAATGAAGAGTGGTTAATTAACTATTTATATAAGAAGCTCATATTTCTAATGATTTGCATCATACGATGAAGTGTCTCATTTATATGAATCTAAAGCTACGAAAGAACAGATCTATAAGTGGAAGCAGCATATTTTACCGATGTATGTACATGTAAGGAATAAGTATGGAAACACTCGGAATATTCGTAGAATTTCTGAATATATTTCGACAATATTATCTTTACATCTACTTTCTACCGTGGCAGAATTTCTAAAAAGATTATGAAATTCTATCAAAGGAAAAGAGGAACCTGCTTATGCCCGACTACGAATAGGTCTCTTGCATAACAATGGGGTCGTTTTCCATCTCTCGCTACAATGACTGACCGCTATGTAAGCTGGAGGTGTATTTTATTGAACTAAATCTCGTCGTTACTATAAAACCAATCTTCTAACGGTAAGACGCCAGACAAACTGCTTATCTAAACCTCTTTTGAAACGCCTCCCTCAGAGGACTTTGTAAAACCACAAATACTAAATTTCTAAGAGGGCAAAATAGCCACAGCTACTCTTATGTTGCGAAGTTATAGAAAATTTGTCTTTCTGGTTTCTTCAATAACACAAGATTTCAGCATTTCTGATGATGATGATGATGATGATGATGAAGAGGAGAACGTTGCAAGAGTCTGTTTTAATTAAGTATGTCGATATTTACAGGCACGATGAGCACTTTTACAAAATCACGAAGAACTCGTGCCTCTGATTCTCAACAATTGTCTCCGTTACAGACAAATTAATACTCTAAAGAAAATTCTCCCATTTTGTAAGTTTGAGAAACGCAACGCGCCGACGACGGAGAGTCGCCTTTATTTTAATAGGAACTTTCCAGCGAGTTTCCTCTCTCGAGCCGAGGAATCCGAACAAAAACACAACCTGAGAAGAGCAGTGTGGCATTGTGAATTGAATATGAGAAGAAAGTACCGACAAACTAAGTTGTCGTAATTCTGCGCCATGTAACCAGAGTATTTAACAATTAGTCCATAAATTTATGCCCAGAGGAACGCAACAGTGTGTTCGTTTCTCACCAGGTGTCGTTTTCCGACGAGCGGATTTTCAGGGTCAATATTGCTTCCCTCAAACACAAAGAGGATCTCAACCTAATTGATGGTTACGTAAACCAATGGCGGCTTTGTGAAACCCAAACAAAACGAGACAAAGAAAATGGCTATCACCTTTGTAAAGAATATTACGTACTTTCTTATTTATATGTTGAACTCAAACAGGAAAATACAAATTGACTAGTCCATTATTTAACATTCTCAAAACACACGCAAATAACACCGCCTTGTCAATATGTTACATCTCCTGACAACCTTGTCTTGCTATCATTAAGTGACCAATCGATAACTATTTTTGTTGGTTATTCATACAGATATCTATTAAAGCTATGAAGTATGAAACTCGAAATAGGTTTCGAAATTTGAATTCTACCATTTAACTGCAGGGGTATTAGTCTAAAAATCTTGATCCTATTGACGATCTGCTAGAAAATGCCTTTAACGCAATTGTTTTCTATGGAGCCCACAAATTCCCTTAGAAAAAGACTTTACGTGTGTTAGAAATGCTATTTTAAGGGAATCTGTCTACTCCCCTCGGCTAAGAATTCAGTAAATATTTATTAGGATGTCCCATTGTATTATATTAGCGTTATTGTCGTCGTTACCTATAGGTAAATTATAATCGATATTTAATTAGACATATCCCATAATGTGGTCTTACTTAGGCACCATAGACGATGACATTCGTTGTGATTAAAGTCGCACGCCGCTAGTAAGCAGTTCCATTTACACACTGGCCGGTTTGGGCTCAAACTCTTCTCCCATAAACCGCTCCACTTTTATGGCTTTTCGTAACAAGTCATCGTGTGACAATAATACAAAGTATAACATCATACAATAAACAGACACCGTATCAAATACAGTTCATTGTTATACTCAAATTGCACAAAAGTTGTATCATTTCATGTACAAATTAAAAACAGAAAAGATTACCTTTGTAATAATTTAAATCCGAAATCGGTAATGGTGTATTATATGATCACAGTCAATGATGTCAAAAGTGATGAGCACAGTAATTAACAAAGTATATGTTAACGTTTTTGTATCCCGTAATTCTATCCTTTGTATTGAATTAACAATGTTTGCGCAAATACAGCAGCTACAATTTAATTAACATTAAAAACGGATTGATGAAACCAAATGCATTTTCGTTTCTTTTTGCCAGTTTGTTATGTGTTAGTAGCAGCTTTTCGCGCATTTAATTAGATAATAAAATTGTATGAAATCTGCTAAATATAACAACACTAGTTCAGCTTGTGCTCTGCGAGACTTAATAATGTACCTAGTGTTCAAAATAAAATGGAATGTTTTTTAGCGTAATATGAAGATAAAAGCATGTCTTCAACTTGGAGATCGAAAGATCGTGAAGCTGGTGTAGCAGAGGGTGTCTCAGGACCCTTGGAGACGATCCGTCACTGTTGTAGTATAAGCATTTCGAGCAAAGAAAAAGAAGTAGCAAAATTAACTCACTTTTTATTCAAGTGTAGGCGCACGAACGAGAAAGAAGAAAAAGAATACGGAATGGAATAAAGAGTCGAAGCTAAGCGAACCTGAGCGTTGTCTATTACCGTCCTAATGAAGATTGGTGACGAGCCCGGGAAGTCAAAAGCGAGGGAGATAACATCAAAAAGTTTGAGTGAGTTTCTATGTTGTTTTTAATGAAATTCACAGCGTTGTTTTATTTAAATGTGACAGGAGTGATCGGATCAGCCGAAATTTTTGTGACAATGTTAGGACGGGCCTACAAACAGTGAAACTAATTTTTAATTTAATTTCCCTACTTCTGACGCTGCTGATTCCACCACTTCTACTTTTACGATCAGTTCAATTTAAAGCCTCCATTTCAACGTGTGCCAGAACTGAACCTAACAAAATAAGGGTTAGTTACAGTTTCGTGAGTATCATTTTTCGTTTTGGTCTTTTAATTACGTTCCTAAACTTAAATTGTTACAAGGTAATCCATTGAAAATGCAGGTACATATAGAATAATCCAGTGACGCCTATAACGCGACTAAAAATTTAGAAATTTGTGACTAAATGAACTACACACAGCAATTATAAAGCCTAGAATAAAGACTAGATGCCTTATACAGGGTGATTAAAAATATGTTTACATAATAATAAGTCACATAAATTAATTCACGGTCACAAAAAGAGGGTTCCAGAAACGGCATACTTATACTACTCACGAAAAAATTTAAACAATTTTACAGATTAACTAACTACAATTATATTGATGTTTTTATCGTCGAAATGTCAAAAAGGAAAGTTTTGTAAACCATATAATTATTTCCTGAAACATTTCTAATCTTTGTAGAGCCTTATTAAACATTAGTATACTGTTTACGTCGACATATGGTACAAAAGAGCCCTTGATGAGTTAGTTAAAACATAAAAGGAAAAAATCGGTCTAATTAGAATTTTAATAACTGTTTCGAGTGATGTTATTCGAACTTATTAATGGCATTACGGGTTATATAGAAGCTGGAGAATAAACGTAACAAACTTATTCTTATTTAGCGAAGCGTCAAGTTTAGAGAGAGTGTAGCTGGTAGTTCGCGGTTTAAGAGTTTTATGAAGTACCTACGTGTAAACGAAAAGAAAGAAATAAAATCCTTTGAAAATTGGAGCGCAGCTAAAAGAGTTTTCCCGGTTATTGGTTTCGTTGTTCGCGGATGCTTGTTTACGCCGTATTAGCCAATTTAGTTCAATAAGAGCTCCAAATATCGCATTTTCGCCACCTTCTCCCCGTTGCCGGGAGCGTTATCAATCATTTGAAGTGCACCACTCTTATATAGATCTACGAACGTACCTACCGCGAACTAAAACCTATTAGATAATTCACCACGTTCGGATACATCAATCTTCGCATTACCAAAGTTTATTCCCTGTGTAAAATGCCACCAGCCGTTTCAGACACCTTTTGTTACTTGTATCGAACTTTTAAAAGCTGCACTCAATCAAACGTCTTTCTTCTTACTTTATTTATTGTTATCGTTATTGTTTTTAATACATACACGTAAATAAAGAGGATGGAAAAGTTATCGAACTGACATTTTTGAATTAAATGGTGCACACCACACAAAGGATTATCCTTCAGAAGAGGAAGAAAGTTGCAATAAAGTCTACGATGGACAAACTAGAAGATCCTTTAGACAACGTGTAACAGAACATGAAGAAAAGTTATCAGATTGATTGTTTTCTGTTAATTCTACTCATATACGAGTGTCGAAAAAATAATGTTGATGTCACTAATGAGACGAATATCCGCATGGATTGTCCATTGAGTATCGAATGAGTAAAATATATTTAATGAAAACTTTTGTGGTTTCCATTTGAAGTAAATGCAGTCGATGCAATATTGAACATTTGAAATGAAATACACAATGAAAAGAGGTATTAATTTGGAAACGTTACATGTATGGATAACATGTAGCAAATAGACGTGCATATGTATGCATTTGGTGGAAATAGCATATCAATAAACCCAACTCTTCTCCCCATTCTCCCCGTTTGTGCACCCCCGACGGCATTTTTATGTAAAATTTCATGTCCTGTCTCCCTTGTATCATAAAGTGAAATATGCGCCGCTTAATTGTTCTGACAGACACTGAAATGAAACTATTAAACGACGAATATCAAATTAAATAACTTTCCCCCATTTCCATTGAAACAGAACTAATAATGTTACCACTTTGATGTGCTTATGCAGCTAAATATTTCAACGTATTTACAATACTTGCACACTAATTAAAACTCTGCAACGCTAAAAAAAAGGAAGATTATGAAGAATCCCGTTCTACCCCTGATAATATTTCACTTAAAATATATCCCATAGAAACAAACAAATTTTATTTTTAATTTATAGAGAAAATGGAATGTTATTTATTGTCCTATTTATAATCGTTTTCTAATTAATTTCAAAAAGAAACGAAGTGTGCAAAGCACTTCAGGGTTGTGTTACGGAGCATGAATAAAATTACAAAGTTGCAGGAAGCGGAGTGGTTTTAGAGAGCACGCGATATTTGAGTAAAGTTGGTCTTAACGCAAATGAATACGCATTAAATCTCCTCAGTGCGATTTTCTACTGGAGTTTTCCTAATGAATTAGTTATGCCACACCGTTTTTAAAAGCTCCAGCAAACCAGGGCACCTGTTGAGTTGGAAGCGAATTCACTTAACCACAGTCGCAAACAACCTTTTAATTCTCTACTTCAAAATTGCTTCAAAAAATTTTCAAAGTGAAATCCTTTTACAGTATAAAACAACGTGGTCAGAAAGTTTTTTTTTATGGAAGGGTTCATATTCCGATTACCAAATTAAAAATAAAGTCAAAAAGAAAAAGCTGAAATAAATAATTATTCAATATCTTTTCCTTTTACATCATCAATTATCTTGACTCAATTCCCTCATATAATGAACCATTCAACCACTTAGTGTTAATTAATACGAATTACATTGTATATTTTTATTAATAACCGTGCTCCTCCTCATCCTTGTTTTGGAATCGGTAATCTTACCCTACTTGTTACTTACAATAGTTTAAGTGCAATCAGCAGTGATTTTGCCAAAAAAGTTCCATTTTACGTTTTGCGTAAAAATAATAAATTGGAGCCAAGTTTTCGGTGCAGAAACTTAATTTCAGCTTAAGTTTCGGCATAAAAAGAAAATTTTAACTTTAGTTTTGTTATAAAAATGAGTTTTAGGTTTCGACAATAATAAAAATCTGTTAAATAAGTTCCAGCTTGTTTCGACCTAATTTTTCGGTTTAAAAGTTAAGTTTTATTAGTACAAAAAAAGTTTCAGCGTTTAGCTTAAACTTAAAACTCAGTTTCATCTCAAAGGGCACAAATTTAAGTTATAGATAAGTTTTTGAGAGAATATCTAAAAGGAATTCTTGAATATTGCTACTATGTTCCAGTATGTTCTTCAGGACAAGCAATTTGTTCAAGATGAACCTAATGTTTGATATCAAATAAATAGGTTATAAAAGAACTAACCAAGCGATGCAAAAGACGACGCGACGGCGTTTTATTACTTGTACCTACGTAGTCCATACATTGACGGTTGTTTCAAATTATATTTGTATGCATACATGTGTAACATTCATATCTGATAAGTTTCCTCTTTGTGCGCGAGTCGAGCTGGGAACCAGTGGCTGATTTGCTTTCGAGGTTTATTAAATCGAACGCCATGGTAACAGAATCACTTGCTGTGTAATATAAGGAAAGTTCCTTGATGTGGCGTAACGGTGTGTTTCCACTAGAACTGTTCCATTTGCGATATTGCTTTTATTGCAATATTTTGATATCAACCTACCTACATTTTTACCTGACTTATCTCTTACAAAATGTAACAAACAACCCTCATCTCTCAATTATCTATCTTTTTTTATTAACTGGTTATCAAACAATCTCTTAGGCCCTAAAGTTTAATAATATTTTTTACTGTATCATATTTAGCTTCATATAATTTACTTCTGTCAATTTGGGTTTCATCTTCTCACAATTGAGCACCTGACCCGGAACTCGAGCTCGTTATGACATAAAATGAAGTTTCAAATTAAGTTTCAGCATCAAAGTGGAAAAAAATTGGGCTGAAGTTTCGGAACAAATTTTACGTTTCATCTTAAACATAACTGTAGCCTGTTTTACCAGAAAAATTAGTTTCAACTTCAATTTCGGCATCAAAGTTGATAAAGTTTTGGGCTTAAGTTTCAGCACAAAAATCAATTTTTACCTTAAGTGTAGGCATAGAAATTGAATCTTAGTTTTTTATCAAGAAAATGAGCTTTCAAGTTTCGGCAAAAAATAAGAAAACGTTTGGGGTCAAGTCTCGAAACAAAACATTAAATTTGCCCTTTAGTTTTAGCATAGCAAGTGAGTCTTAGCTTCTTTTACCATAGAAATAAGTTTCAACTTCAGTTTCGGCATTAAAATTAAGTCACACCTTTAGTTTAGACATCTCAGCTCAATTTTCTATAAAAAAGATTCAAGTTAAGTTGCAGCATAGAAATAGAAAAAGTTTGGGCTAATGTTTCGGCACAAAAATGATGTCTCACTTTATGTTCTGGAAAAAAATAAGTCTTAGCTTGTTGTGCTACAAAAATAAGCTTCAAAATAGGATTTAGAATCAAAACGAAAAGTTTAGGTTCAAGTTTCAGCATAAAAATTAAGTTTTGGCATAATTGTGTTTTTATTGCTTTAAAGCGATGAATATTTTAAGCTTGTGACTTTCTTTAAAAATACTCGAAATGTATTATAAATAACTGAAAAATAAGCACACCGTTATTATACTTCAGTTTTGCATCTAATTTTTCGTTTGTTTTGACACATCCCGAAAACAAACTGGACAAACGAAAGTAAAAAAAAATCGCAAAAGCTCCAGCAGTTCTATTTACATTTGTATTGATTGGTTGGATACTTGGTGAAAGTCTAACATATTGGTTATACCAAGTTCTATTTACTTTTGCATATTTAATGAGTTAGAATACTAGATTAGGAAATATTGGGTTTTGGTGAAGTGGGTCTTCGCATTTAACTGAATTATTAAATTTGGTCATTCAGCCCCCTTAAGAAATACGATCAATAATATCTACTGAAAAATTCAGGAACATCGAAAAAGTTTTTTCCGTAATACACACTGATGACTACAAGACCTTTTAGGGACAGAAAAACTGTTTGATACATTAAAATATACAAAACACTAATTAGTAAGTAATAATTTCAACCCTCATTAAAACTGTGAGGTGCCAGAAGAAGGATAGCCGCGTCTCATAAGCGGAGTCGACCTCTGAATGATTTATTCCAGCCACTTGTGACCAATAACAGGTTATTGACAAACTTATGCACCACTAAAGTTGAGTTGTTGATTGGGGAGAGTACATATAGGGACCTTATCACCACTTTTACTTTGATTACTTACGAAATATATTCAAGAAGTATGAATGATTTATTCTATGGGGTATAAGTAGATAAGTTGTATCAGCATAATGAAAGCATGCAGCTTGGCCTCGATGTTTCGTCTCGTTTTATATACCAACACATTTTACGGGGTTATAAAACAGTGTGAAAGGGATGATGTAACAAAAGCAGCACCATCGGGGCCAAGTTAAAATACAGTGATGTGTTCCCGAGCGAACACACTTTTACGTTTGTCATAAACGGCACACCGTAAAATTCTGGATTTTTTTTTCGCAAAATTGACATTTATAGCCAAACACGTGTGCATATGCATACACGTTCTTTGCATGATTTTATTTTACATCATATCCCACGTGATTATGTCATGACGTTACTTAAGTTCAGGTTTAAATTTACTTTAGTAATTATTTACTTCTACCTATCAGGTTCTATGATCGTAAATACTCTTTTTCTTAATTAAGTTTGAGCAGCATCTACGAGTACCTAATTTTTTAAATTAACAAACAGTAGGAAACATATTTGCTTTTGACAGGGATTAATTGAAGTTTATGTAACAGAAGGGTGGTTATATAGAATTTATACGAAACCAAAATGGACACAATAGTCGAATAGATAACGATCGTAATTTTGAATGTCATTTTTTTAAAAGCGTTTCCCTAATATACTGAATAATACATTTATTAGATGTAACTCAATGTCCACATAATGTCATAAATGATGGTAGCAAATGGATTGGTAAGAAAATGAGCATAATGGAACTAAAAGCATGGTGAAATTTGGTTGAAATAAAATGGATGAAAAAACGCACATTAATAAATCCTACTACTGCTTTTATGTTGCAATGTAAATTATACACGAAAAAAGAACAAAAAAAATTTGCATGCCAACATAATTTTAGTAATTTAAACAGATATTAATTGAGATGTTCTTGATGGAATTCTTAGAATTTCCAATTATCCAAAAATAAACTTTTTTTTATCTACACACGTACGGAATACTGCGGCTTTCGTTGTAAATCTGATCTTCTCATCTAAGGGATGTAATATTCATCAAATTTTAATATGAAAATTCTTTCTAAACCCCGTCTGGGGGATACATTCAGGTAATATTTTCAATCTCGATCAACTTTCGAACCGCGCATACCACCGCTGCCCAACATAAAATACCTCCAGGCAACAGATCGGCAGAAACCGCAGCTTTTTAAAGAAGAATTTGGTATGTAACAAGCGTTCGTGGGTGGAAGGGGGGGATATTTCAGTTCCCTCATCCCTGCGGAGACGTCTGACGGACAGTCGAATCGGCACACACCGTCCGCTATCAAACCGCCCCTGCGGACATCACGTTCCGTTATTTACAGATGTATTTTCGCATGAATGGCGTTCAATTTGCATTAAAGTTGGTGCGCAAACACGAAGAGGATCTAACGGCGCTGATGGACCGAGTTTGATTGGGCTTAATTAGTTGTTCTCGGTGTTTACAAGATAACTACCCCTCGGCAGCAGTCCAGAGACAGAGGGATGATTCTCTGGACGTGCGGTCGCCCGTTTCGACCCGCCTTAAGTTGCGGAAAACTGGACATTCCGACAGGGTTTTGTGTTTCCGTCCCTTCGCTCAAACATCCAAGACCCGCGCAAATCGGATGGTCCTACCTACCAATTAAACCCACTGATTCCATCCCTCCTATGTATATAAATTAGAGACAATTTGAATTCATGTTTACTAATGATACCAATGAACTACCCCTACTTTATGGGTATTAATAAGCGTCACTAAAATTTTACCAAAATAGTAAAAATGAACAACTACATCTAGCTCTGGGAAACAGAGCAGATGAATACCCTAATCAAAACAATTTGAGAGTCAAAATTAACCTAACCCTATTTTAAAAATTATGTAGTGGTAAAAACGATGCTGATCCAAAAAGAATTTGGAGGGATGCTTTAAAAAAAAGTAAAAGGTATGAAAGAAATAAGGGTGCAGAAACAATGGAGTCGCTTTGTAAGAGTCAGGCGAAGCAGGTATCCCGTAAATTCTGCATAACGTCCGTTAATAAAAAGGGAAAACTCATTCGGGGTGCTATAATTTCAGGTTAGTGCTTCGGGAGCGGCAGTGGCTTAATATAAATTGACTGGTACACATGTTGCTATTAGTTAAGGACTGGGGCTCTTATCAGGACACGGCGAGACGACGAGCTACGCGCTGTTGCCACCCAGTCCGCTCCCTAATCCCGACGTCGTCGTTGGCAAACGACAGCGTGGATTTGCCCGAATTCCCGGACATAAAATTCTACGGGACGAGCAACGAACAGGCTGACGGCTGCAGGTTCAACGGGGAAAAATTTAATGATTACCCTCAGACTAAATTGAATGCGCACTAAACGACACTAATCGCTGTTTATTGAGAGAATATCAAATATTGCATTCTCAAAATGTTACTAACAAGGAACTGTAGATATCAATTTGCACAAATCCAAAGACCCTTTAACTTAAAATCCAAATCATCAAGCCATAATTCCTTTTCCTGACTCTGACGTACGTCTCTAACTAGTTCTTCAGGTGACTTAACCTAACTTTTTAACGTTCATAGCGTTACGATAGGAAGTGGTCATTCTTAATTATGTTAAATTATCTCACGAATGTCTGCTGACGTTTTCGTAATATCTATTTAAGATTTAGTTGTACATTTAACTCTTACTTGAACTATAGACGATTAAATCAGTAAATATTATAAACGCATCAAAAACAGCTCCCGCACGTTAAATTCATCAGCTCCATTCAAATGCTGCGCTCTCCGCTATCTCTACCGCCTACTAACTACCGCACCGCGTGCAAATCAGGTCAATTGGATACGGTAATGACATCCATTCTGGCTCTCAGGGTTAATTCAGGACGCACTCGCGTTCGCTTCCATGTTAATTTCCTGTTTCTTCTGCGGGCACAACAGATGTAAGCGACAGGAATATTGTACGGGAACGAGGAAGGGCCTGACGGGAAATACGCATCACTACACACCTACACTATCTCACACATAACGCAAATACACGAAAACATCCCAGTAGTATAGATTCGCCGGTTCTGCGACACAAAGGAGGAGGAGGGAAGTCTTTTACCTCATGCAGGTTTAAACTTGTTCAATTTCTGTATGAGTCAATGCCCATAAGTGAACTTTATTTTTATTTACTGAAGTGAGGGTGGTTCAAAAGTACTGTTTTCGCTCACAATAACAAGAAAAAGCGTTTTAAGGTTCTTTATTAAGAATTTAGTCCACAATCATTTGTACGTTAGATGTGGTTACTTATTATACTTTACCCTTCCATGATTTCATCATCGCTAGCCTCATGCACGTACCAGGGATGGACTTGAAGTATTTTCAAAGCTTTTGGTTTTATTTGAAACAGGGAAACTTTGTGGCTTTCCGATAAGCAAGTCTAACCCTGGATACGATGGCCCACAGTTCTCTGCTTCCCAAAGGGCTAGTCCAACCCTGCATATGTATCGCAGAATCCTCGACGATAGTAGATGAGTTAGAATCGTGCAATCATTTTTCCTTCTTATCCTCCACATAATGTGCGTCTGGTGGGGTAAAATCCTACTTCGGTCCTACGCCTGATAGGGCCTTCTGTCTTCATAATACGCGGTGACAGTTTGTTTATTCTGTTGTTCGAACGCGCCTATGTGCTTTCAGAATTTCGAGTGGACATAGCAAGTGGACGTGGACTTAAATAAACATGTATTATTGTATATGAACGTTGTACATGTATATATAGGCATTTTTATTTAGGTATATAGACGGGATACGTTCGCTATTATCCCGAGAGAGAAGGAGTAAGGGCTTAGTGCAGCAGAGGGAGGGAGAGTCGATTCGATTACCTGGTGTTTGTTGGGAGCATTTGGCACGCACGACCTCTCCTCTCACATTGGGGATTTGCACCCGTAAAAAGCAACAGGATGTGAAGGGACGAGGGAATCGCGCGATGGGAATAAACAACGTTGTAAATTGTAAAACAAAATTTTAAACTTACCACTCGCTCTAGATATGTGATTTTTATTTGATACGTGAGCAGTCAGATGTGTAAAGAATAACCAAAGTAAATAGAGATGAATCAAGGTGGTTTAAATTCAATAATAAACTAATTTTTATCTTGAAAAGCAGCTTTTCAGTAGAAATTTCCTCCCCTTTGGGCACGTTTCTTCCAATGAACCATCGCATGTATTTTTAGGATCTTAAGCAGTAGTAGGTAACACTCGTCCTACGTCCGATATTTCTGAGCACGTAACTGAAGAATATTGTTGCCCAGTCGCCGGTTGCATTCGTGGTAGAAAATACCCAGCGCCTGGCGGACTCGTTCGTCGTAACGTTGCGGCAAAATAATATTTAGATGGTTTTAACGCTAGGGATTTGCTAAAGAAAATTATTGACAGTAAATTAAAAAAGTGTTGATAGTAGGCGCGCCCTTTTTATGAATGTAGATTTCAAAAGAGAAACAATTTTATAAACTATAGAATTATTTGTATCACATCGTTATGAAATAGGGACGTTAAGTTCCACGTTGAACTTTTCAGAAGCCACTCGTGGGTCGTGAATAAATTTCCATTTCGTTATTTGTTCGTCGTGGAAAGACACAATTTCGCCGGCAATGTTTGTACTCACATTTTTCTACAATGACCAAAAAATGTCCTTGTTCTTTTCCATATCTTTGTTGAATCAGTGTTCCTTCCTCCTCATCCTTTCTACTTCCCTACTTACACACCTATGTAACGTAATATGCAATGTTTCAAGCCAACCGTACTCTGCTGCTGATTGGCAGTTATCCTGCGAGAGAAACTTTTTCGTCGGATGCATCTCGGGGAAACAATCGGAGAAAACAACCGAAAAGGCTAAACGAGCAAACTTGTTCGACGTCTCTGCCGTCGTCGACATGACATAGGCACCCCCGACGACAGCGCCGTCATAGTCGGTGGTGGTGGTGGTAGTGGTAGTAGAGGGTTGCCGTTCCCCAGTTCGTTGTGAACGGAAACTCCTCGAGCGGGTCTCGTTATAAAGAACAAACAAGGCCGTTATAATTTTGCTGACGTGTGTACCCAAGGATCGATCCACATCATATTCACAGGCTATTTGCCCTCCCTTAATAAATACTTTCCCGTTACGTTGCTAGCAGGCAAGTCCAAGTGTGTTTACAGGACAATTCAGCTAACAACAGCATTAAGTTCCGGAGGATACTTCGTCCTCCGCACTCTGCCCCAAAAACTGTCCATAAACTTTCGAAATAACGTTCGCCGCAGCGACAGGTACATAAAATCAATTGTCAGACTAATACAACAACGAAAGAACGCTGACGATCCATTAAGTGCATGATGAAGGGGTTAAAAATTGAAAACTTGATTTTGTGCTTTTATTTTATTTTTGCAAAATATTTAAAAACACTTAAAATCCAATCTCGATTTCGTGACTGTATATCGTACATTACGTCTGTCAAACCATATCCGGTAAAATAAGATACTGCACGTCGTCATCAAAGTTTATGTTAAGATAATCAAAGTGATACATAACTTTTGAACTTAATGCATATATCGTGTGTACATGTTCTCTTGTCATATATATTCGTTTGGATGTATGTATGTGCTGATTTTATTTCACACCTTGAAGATGTGCGAGTGATGGGGGAGCATATTTTACAGTGAAAACTTTCCTGAAGGAACACACACATACGGGTATATACACACCGACAGATAAAGGTGGTGGTGGTAGTGAAATGGATTTGGATCGAATTTCTCGAAGAACAGACTCGGATGCGCCTGAGGAGTTATTGAAATAGACTTCTTTAAGCTTCTAACGACCGAAACTTTTTTGCTTTGTTCCCTTAACTCTCGAGCGAAATTTTCTACCGAATAGCTGCAGTTAAAGGCGGCAGGGACGGACAGTGGCGACTCGTTACAGTAAAAAATTGTTTTCAGTTAAATGTGTTGAAGATTTCGTCCATTGTTCCATCATGAGCTTTTTCATCTCCTATATCAGTAATTTGTTCTATGTCTTCAATTTCAGTATTTGTTCTAACCCTACTTTAACTTCCCCTAGTTTATTTTGATTTTTGGGTAAACGTAAGGAATTTCGTTTATGAAGCGCTCCCTGCGTTGGGTCGCCACTGAGTGTAAGTGTGAGTGTGTGACGGCGTGGCAGATCTTGAAAGTTTTTATCTCGAGTGAATGCAAGGGTGAACTTCTTTTCAAATCTGTCAGTCAATTAGAATCCGATAAGTACACGGAAATCGAAGGATCCTACCGGCGAGCGGCGGCGAAGAATAAGAAGAAGAAGAGTAAGGGAGTGAACAGATAAAAACTGAAGTTGGCGTCGTAATTTCAAAGAAGAGCTCCATCGAGTTCTAGTAGACTAGGACGACGTAAAAAAATGGCTAAAAGCTCCTTTATTACGACTTCTGGTCATTCCTGCTGTTTGTATTGTGCCTTCTTGGTTCCATTCAAGTAAATTAAATTGGAAACTTTTTTCAGCCATCAACGGGGTTACTTTGTATGGTATTAGATAAAGAAAACAATGGAACATTTTTTTTTGTTGTTCATTTTTGTAAGGGAATTTTAAAAAAACGCAGATACAGACTGAGTTCATCTCTAATCAACCCCTTCATGTTGTGAGATTGTATAAAAAATTTTATCTCGTCACACAGAAATATTGTTTCTATCGACATAGAAACGACGTTTCTCATTCGATAATAACAACCAATTTTCTGGTTTTATTTCGTATATAATAACAGAGAGCTTTCGACTGTTATCTTGCGTTTATTTCGAGTTTGGTTTCTGGCAGGCACTCAATCCGGATAACGCAGCTCTTTCACTCGCTCAGTGAGACAGAGACAGGAGCACTTGGCGGTTTTACGGTTTCGGAACGTGGCGTCGTCATAAAATTCTATTGACAATTCCGGAAGGACCGACGGATTAGGAAAGGTTGCTGGAAGCGCGAGGTGAATGGAAACTGCCTTGTTACGGCTTCGCAGCTCGACGTCGTGACTTAGAAGTGCGTACTAAAGGAAAATTCGAAATTCCGTAGGGAGAGAATATAAATAATGACCCGACATGTTCCGCTAAGAAAATCAAAAATGTCTGTCTGTCCTTTTACACCTGAAAAATTATAGACTCGCTTTCGACGTGCAATTTAATTTCTACTCGATATCGAAACCTGAGAGGAGTTTCGTGTTTCACGCCACCTTCAGTACGATATGCGTTGTAGTTTATTTTTAAACGCGGATTTATTGCAATGATCATTCCAAAAAGTTATAAAAATTGATTCCAAAAATGATAACGTCTTATGGTCATTATTTTTTCGAAATCGTGACGTCTGGACCTTCGGGTAGGATAATTTTTGGGTACTATATGTGACGTCAAAAGTTGGACAGCAAAAATTTTTTATCCGGAAACCCTCTTGCCTTACCACTACTTTCGTTGTTATTTCTGCAGCTACGTTTGGTTTCCAAAAAATGTCCCACAAAATGTGAAATTGATTACAGCATTTTTTTTGGATCGTAAATTATTCGAGGACAGTTTTCATTGTAGAATGTAGGACGGTTAAGTAGCAGTTGTCACCGAACGAATAGGTGAGTGGAGGATTCAATTTGTTTGCCGCGTCGCGACGCCAACGGCCTGAGTGCGATTCATTAGGTGAAAATTCGCTATTCACTCGGGCTTATCTAAATTCAAGGGCTATCACATTTTACGCCGGCGGAGCTGTCGTTTCGACGCTTCTTCTCTACATTCCGTCTTTCTCTTTCCCATTACCAACCCTTCAGACAAACCACCCCATCCATCGAAAATGTTCGCAGTTTCGCGACAGTTTTTTGATTTGGTTGTTTATTAAAAAAGCAGCACAAGTATGAGTAGGATGACAGAAGTTTTCAGAAAATGCTCCAGAGCGTTTCAGAATGATCCTAATTTTTCTATAAAATATTTGACAATGAGCTAGAATCCACCAATTCAATACAGACTATTCCACAACATTTCCAGATGTACCTAAAGGTAACTCCCTATACTGCATTTTATGTTTTTTTCTTTTTTAATTTACATTCTTTTACCTATCAAAATATTTTTCCCAAAACATAAACAAACGTCAGACATTGTTAAAGATACTATCAAAATCTAGTGTTTGGTTACTTTGCATTTTGTGATAAAAAAAACTCGATGGAGGAAAACATTTTTAATTAGGTCGAAATAAAATTTAATTATAAATTGCTTTAAGCATCTGGTCCCAAGAAAATTGTATCGGTTTTTGCTGAACTAATTATTCTTGCTAAGAGCGGGCCGTTTGAATTTATTGTACACACAATACGGATAGGCAAGCAAGAACACAGAAGAAGAAGAAGAAGAAGAAAACATATTAAGGAAAGAAGCACGAAGTAGCACATAAATTCACTTTCGGTTTGTTAAAATTAATACAAATTAGTACTGGCTGTTACAAAGAATATTGTACAACGTTCTTCGCCTCCAAATAACCTTATAGTAGTGTTATGTTTCATTTAGCATAAGCTCTGCAAATCCTTTTACACCTCGGATTGTTATTTATAACCCTATCGCACGCGAAACGGAAATTGGTTTAAACGTTTAAATGTGCTGGGCCAACAGCAAACTTGAGAAGATTTTCTGTAGGTACTTATTGTTAGCAACATCAGTAGTATAGCTACCGGGATTCTGTAACACGATTCAGCACACATTATTCAAGGTGACGCCTTTTTTATGGCACAATGATTCGTTGATTTTGAAATTTTTGGTGACTGATTGGCTAATTTCTGCCTCGATGTAGTTAATTTTATACTTAATTTTTTGATATGAATCTTTATCACACGTAATATTATCAAGAAATGTTCATAAATTCGTTCGGAAAACCGGGATGAGCTTTTCATTGCTACATATGGAATTAAATGAATAGCACACACTGAGGATAATTACCTTCTTTCGCACTTGGAAAAGCTTGGAAATGTAAAAGACTAAAATGCGACAAACAAGTAGCATGGCAACGAGTAAAAAGGAAAGGAATATTCACATAAAGGCGATAAAGGGAAATGCAGGAAAGGAGCTTTTTCAACGTCAGTCATCTCAAAAGTTTCAAACGGAGGGTGCTTTTGAATAATTAAAGGAGGAACTACATGATAACTTCTACATTGTGTAGGTATCTACCAAGATGAAAATCAAAGGACTTTAACAAAGCTGTTGCACAATTTTCATAGATTACGTATGTTACAACTGTCTTGAAAAATTGTTTTTATACAGTCAATCAACAACCTTCGCTAGCATCAACGGTAATTTTCTCTTAACTAAAAAACTCCTTATTCATATACGTTAATATCCTAAAAGTTTATTGTCAACATTCAAAAGTTGAAAGGTCAGAAGCAACATTTGTAAAACTTTGACATTTAATATTGAAGAAAAGATAAAAGGGTCAGACGCAAATCTTTCGAGTGGATGAATGAATCCTTTTGTAACGGTAGAAGCATTCTATTTTAAAGAGGTGCATTTCCTTTCACTTTTATGAAAAGGAAGAGACGGGGTCGCTAAAAGGAAATAACATTTCCTGTTTCTAATTAAATCGTCTCTCGTCTATGGCTTTATGAACGAAGTGTAGTATCCTTTTGATATCAGACACTCTTTTCACATTTACGAAAATTCAATAACTCTTGCCGCCTCTGGTCACATCAGAGCTCTGTAGCATCAGTGATGCCTATTGAAGCGGATGATATAATGCGGCCCTGAGGGAAATGACACAACGACGCCTAACGTCGCGTCGCGTTGATCTTACATAGGCACCTACCCTACCTATCTACTTTCCTCTCTCAATCTATCGCGAAATTATACAAATGGAGCAAGATACCCGATCCAAAGAATGCAAGATAAGAAATTCGATTCATCTTTCGTATTTTATGGAAACGGTTCGTTTCTGAGTTGAGTCCGTTCACTTACTGAAAGAGTAGTTGGAATGCTACAATGATTCGGGTCAACCTACCTTGTCCAATGCGACTCCTAAAAGGTTCATTGAAGTGGACAATTTTGCAACAAGTCACCTGTAACATCCACTTCATTCTTTTGTAGAGCGACGAATATCCTTTGTACTGCGACCACTGTCGTGAGGAACTTTTATGGATTTTTGTAGTAAATGATGACAAAAGAATTCGATGGAAAAAATATACATTTCAAGCTTTATGCATCCAGAGTCTCATACCAATCTCTTGCTCAAAAATTAAGAATTGCAATCAAAAAGAAATTATTGAACAAATCTCATGTAGGACATCTTGTGATAAATTCTGGTGTAAAACATAATTATATCCAAATTACTAAGATTTCAAACGCTTATGGTACTTTAAGTAATACATTGTCTGTGTATCAACAATAAAATCCACAAATGTGACGTAACGAAAGCTCCACGCTCTCTCATCCCGGAAACCACAACAAAAGAAAATCCTGTTCGATTCTAGAAACAATTGGTTTCCAATATCGAATGATGGGCTGCAAGAGTCAGCTGCAGCAACGATACCGCTCACATTTTCTTCTCTATCGGAGAAAATGTGGGCGTAAGAACGACGCAGTGTGCTCCACAAATAATGAAATTTAATATTGGATAATCCTCTCTTAGCAAGTAAGTACCTAACATCTCGCATTTCATTGAGCAAAAACGGACAAAGGAAACAAATATATATGTAAGTATGTGTAATGCATTCAGGAATAAAAAGAAGTTTACTGAATTCCAATTCGAACTTTGAAACTATTGAAGACGAACAACTACGGTACGTTACTTCTGATACTATTGATACAAAAATTATAGAAGACATGTTTGTCCAAACAAAATACAAGGAAAAAGGAACTCGAACTCACACTGACCCTGTTTCAACGTTGTTATGATCTTTCATACTCGAAAAGAGTGACTTCATTGCCATATAAATAGTAACCAGCATCTTCTGGGTGTCAGGTATATGGTAAGATACACGATAGATACAATATTTACCAAGAAAAATATTGCAAAGGTGAAATATAGAGGCACAGAAGAATTCATAAGGCGGTAACATCTTATTGATGTAAAAATATTCTCAAAAAGTGTCCCAATTATTGAGTAGATAAAGGGGTTCTAAAGCACCGAACTTTTTCCTTCTACACATGCGCAGGCTGGTAACGTGAGCTGTTCAAGAGCACCAGTGAAGGACTTGTTTTAGAATCCCTCTAGGTATTCTACTCACATCACGCAATGTACATCAATAACTTTACCTACATTTTGGCTCCCCATTGGCGTAGCATTAGGGGTTTTAGTAAGGTCATTATGTTACCGCTTATGTACATGACTTCGTTGTTCCACCAGCACCGTTTTGCTTCTTGTACCTTCTTCACCCTTAATTTATTATCAATCCCGATTAGACGTGACTACCACCGTCTTAATAAGGCAATAACATTTTCGTAATGATATAAATTATAGTACAAGACATTTAAGACATTATGATAAAGATGATTAAGTTTTATTTGTCCATTTTCATTTGAAATGTCCTCGTTTTGTTTAGTGAGGAAGCTTTCCACGGAAGCACTTAAATATTTGTAAGTTTTCAGTTTGGTGCGGTTAAAATTTAATAGTCGGTGACGACGTGGCGGCGTCGCGTCGACGTCGGTCGTGTCGGGCGTTTACAATTTTATTTCGCGAGAATTTTCCGGTTAAGCTTCTCTTCTAGAACTTTTATTTAATTAAGAGCGGACGGGCTTATGTTCTTAGTTGTACGTAAAAGAAGCTTCTGTTTGTAATTAAGAAACTATAAAGTAGACCTCCAATGAACCTACTACTTCATCTTCTTCTTCGTCTTCTCTCTAGTTGCACTCATTGCGCTAATTCACCGTTCGCTTGATGCTCTCTGACGGCGCGTCTCTGTACCGTGTGCGGCTTCTTTTAGGACGTCGCGTCGCGGCGCCGCCTCCACATCATGAACTCCAACAACTTACTTATAATAAGTTTCCCGTTAACTTACACTTACTTTAGCTACATTGGAGCGGTTTTCGAAAACGAGTTTTTGTTTTTCAGTTTTCTAATTAAAATGTAATGGCTTTATCCAGTTTTAAAACGTTACAACTATCCTATACAGAAACGCTATACTAAAAACTTACCACACGAAAACCACAAACGAGTCGTTTTATCAAAGGATTACTCATAAACTTACCTGAAAACAAAAAAATTTTGTTAGCAAAGAAGTCAGCAAGTACACGTTTATTTTTTGTACATAACCTTATCTAAACCACCCTCTACCTTAACCTAAGTTTTACCTTTATAAATCAGAAGGTGAACTACGATCATATTTCTTTTTGGACAACTTTTTAATGGAACCTATAACTGGTTATACATCTAAATATGATGGATCAATCTAATTCACATCTGTGTATGTTAAAGATGATATTTAAATCTATACAGAGTCGTATTTATTCTATTTTATTTTTGAACGCCCATGATAGTCAACTGGTGCTGTTGTCCATTGTTGCGGGTGTTAAAACAAACTTCGGATTTACTACGTTCACTACTTTCAATTAAATTAAACCCGAATTTCCGTTTTCTACGTGAAATAAAATTGCTCGATTTGAACTTTTCACGGTTCCATTCAGGCTACGATGAAATAATATAATCGAATTAGTTCTGACGCCGTTCCCTGTGTCTTCTCATAAACCTGGTCAATTAAGGAAGACAGAGAAGATAACAGAGATAAAGAGAAAGTGAAAAGGATAGAGGGAGTGAGGAATAATGTAACCAGCCACCTTGCTTTTCCTATGTTTAAAGCTTGAAGCCGGTGAGGTGTTCCAGTTTATTCTAAACAGGCAATTATAAAAAGCAATTTGCACTTGGCGTAAACAATAATTATCCTTTCTAGGTATGAGATCTAGCTTAAGGCAGTTTGCTAATTTTTTAAGGAGAAATGTCCTCATTCAAGTTTACAGAACCGGCAAAAGGATAACACCAAATGAAAAAATTAACACAGTAATAAAAACTTAAGAGTGAAGACTCTGAAATAATAAAACCCTTTTTACAAAGATGAATACAAAAAATTTGTCCTTTTAATACTTTCAAATTTAATTGATGACTGTTTGCGTTCTTTCCCAAATTAATTTCAGCTATTTTTTGCTTAATATTTTGCTAACTAATTCCTCAATTGTCGTAAGTATCAAAAAAGAATTGGGGTCATTAAAGAGGGTCATGTTCCAATTCTGTGGAGCTTCAATGATACACATACGTATTAGGTTGGTTTGTAGGTACATATATTTCCGTATATCATGCCATTTGGTAAGAAATAAACGGAAATGGGTTCTGGTCTCCTGTGTGTGCGTTCCGCCCTCTCGTTTGAAACGCACGCAGTAAAATTGTCAGGAAAACTGTCAAAACCCAAAGCAATAACAACAGCTACGCCCTTTTGCTTTTTCTTTTTCGCAGTTTTCACGAGTTTATATAAGAACATTATGCCCTTTTCTGCCGTCACTTTCATACATAAAACCTCTTACAATCCCAAGTAATTTCTAATAATGTAGACGAGAGGGGTTGCAAAGGAGGCCTGTCAGGAACAGGGTTTTGAAAAGAAAACTGACAGCCCTCTGAGAAAGAGGAGGTAAAGTTCAAAATTAAGAACGCAAATGGAAGCGCCCTCCCGCCATGCCGCCTTTCTGATCCTTTCACCTGCTTACCTTTTTTCTTCGGAAAAATACAGGGAACGAATCACTCGAAAACAAATCGTAATTCAGTTTACAAAAGGGGGAGACGAGGACAAAACTTTTGGTGAAAATTATTCGATAAAAAATATTCTTCTATAATTTTTTGTCATAACTACTGACGTCTATGGAGTCTTAATGTTCCACTTTTTCCCATTTTCCAACTTTAATCATTCGGCTTTAGTACCACCATGAGCCGATCATTGTTTATGTGTATATAATGAGGATATATTTGTATTGTGCATTACACGCAATAACTTTAACAGATTTCTTCCAACCCTTCGACAATATTTGCCTGTTGTCCTTAAGACCAAATATTTAATCTTAAACAACTTGCGTAAACTGAACTCGCCTTCCTTTGAACTTTGCTGTAAAAAAGATTAAATTTACCTCGATATCATTTTACCACTCTCCTGAAATGCATCAATTTAATATCGCCATGCGGAATTGTTAACGTCAAGATGATTTATGATTTTCATCCGTCACAACAGGTAATTAGCTACAATAAACGACCCAGAAAAAGAGTGGAACAGGGAGGAGAAAACCTACTCAGAAGTTTTCGGATTTCATTTCATTAAAGTTTATTCTTTTCTTGATGTTCTCTCGCAAAATCTAATTAACTAATAACGTCGATAAAATACAATAATTGCAAAGTCTATGACACAATGGAGTTTTAACTGATTAATTTGAAATCTGCAGGTATCGATGAAACAATCTATTGATTGATCTCATTAATATCTAAACGTGAAGGAACTTTTCTAGAAGAAACACCTATCGATTTCCTCAATGCGTCAATGAGAGAAACCTGTAATAAGTTTCGCAAATACGAGTGTCACTGGGAGCTTTCGGAAAGAGCTCTGAGAAATCCATGCAAACAACAAACCAATTTAAAGCAGGTCTGAAGTTGATCGTCACTGGATTATTGAGAAAATCTCCTTCTATTGGAATCCTTACCCCGATGATCATTGTAAAGAAATAGAACTCAGCTGGTTATACCCCCCAGTCATGCTACACAGGTGACCGTTTCATTAAACGACTTGATGCTGAAGTGCAGAATTTTTAACAGGACTTTATCCTTTTACTGCAAATACTGCAGCAGTACAAGTAACAAAGTTAAAGGATAACGGAAACGGGTGGTCCAGATCATTAATTGTATTGTGTAAGTATAGTACAAGAGGGAATTGGACATTTTTATCGCCCAATGATCTTACTAATTGCTTCATCCTAAATCTGGCTAACGAATTTATGATTAGTGATTGTTTTTTTGGAGAAAATCTGCAACCACCTTCATTATGATAAAAAGAAATAGAAGAGGACTCATTAACAATTAACTGAAATGCTGAAGAATGGTACAGAACGTTTCAGATTTTTTAAAAATGATTTGGAATGCTGGGGGATGTTCCAGAATGTTTCAAGAAGTAGAAACAAGGGAACAATTCAGGTGGTGAGTTAATCAGCCGTTTGGGAGTAATCAAAATTTCCATAAGCATCGCGCGACACCAGCGACGTCATACGTCGACGCAACGCGTCGTTAAAACCGGCTTTGACGTCGTTGAACGGCGGCGGTAGTGGCGCAAGAGCGTTAACACAAATTAGTTCCACAACAATATGCTGGATGAGTAGATCATAAATATGCAGTCGATGCTGGCCATCCAAGTGTAAAATAGAGACTGATTGGGATTACCATAAGGTAATTTATTCAATAACCGATTCTGAGTCGTACCACGCAATCACATGTGTCGTCAAGTGTCACTCTGATCTACTGCGACCTGTTTCACTCACAAAAGGTGACTTCGATTATGAGCGTATATAAGAAGGAATGGAGGTTTAGGGAGTGTACAGACTCCCCCGTAGCATACAGAAAAGGAAATATGAAGAATTGGAAGGATTTTTGAGTATATTTGGGTTATTTTTTTAATCAATGCTTTGCTCTTCAGCTTCTATTGATCTTCAAAACTGACAACGTTCGTGTATAATTTGACAATTAGTAATTGACTGACTGACTCGGTGGCTGAGTCAAACTTCATTCATTTTATAAATTGAAAAAAAAAGCTTTATTTGCATTTTGGATGCTTCTTTTATGAGTTTCAATTAGAACAGAGAAGGAACGGAAAACTCAAGGTAATAAAGTTGAACATTCTATTTGCATAATATTCAATCTCAACTGGTTTGAAATATTTCGTCGAAAAAAAGACGTGACTGGTAGAATTTGAAAGGGGTGCGCCAGCAAAAAACGTTTCCAATTTTAAATTTAATAAGCACAGTACAACCCCTATAATATCTATAATGCTATGACCCCCTAGATTGCATATGTTCCAATTATAAGGTCTAATCTCGACTATCAGACTATAAAATGAGACAGAACTCAAAATTTTTAATTCAATCTTAACAACAATTATTTAATCATTCGTATTTAAGTGGAAGATTGCTAATCTAATATACGAAACATATACACCAGAAAAAGAGGAAACAAGGGAATTAAATTACAATTTGAATAAATAAAACATTATCTGTCAGTCCTTTCACGATTTCTAGCACAAGTTGGTGTGAAATTAATTTCCACCAGGTTACCATTACCAGGAATTTACGAAACAAACGTGGCATAAGCAGAAATAAAAATTGAAAATGCGGTTAAGGGCTGCGACAGACGTCAAAGTTGTTCTCAAATAAAGTCTATCCATTTATCTCGACCCCAATTTATTTATTATTCAATAGATTTTTGTAAAAGTTAGAAAATAAACATCGTCACGTCAAATTTCCTCGAAATTTCTCTGGAGAATAAATAATCAGGGGTTGTTTGTAAACTTTAAAGGGTAATTATCTACCGTCAATAGCGATTATATTATATAAACACAACGCATTCAATAGTGGATGCACGTCCTGCTTCTTGATTCCCATTTACTAGACCTAAGACGTTACGTTTACCGCCGCAGACAGCAAGAGTGCGCCATCTGTGATACTGACTAAGAACATTAATTATTCTAAGACGTTAGACATCAAAAAATCGTTTACATAAATTTTTGATAGTTAATAAAGTACTAATTATACCGATTGTGTAAGTACGTGTTTTTTTTTTTTTTTGCAGAAAAATATTTAAAATCGTTGCAGTCGTCACGAACATGGATTCGTATTTCGATTTGATATTTGCTATTTATATTCTGCATTCAATTTGTTTGCATTCGTGAAATCCGCATTTGATTTTACTTCAATCTGCCAGTCGAGACACGACTCGTTTCAAAAACTGGAATTGAACCAAACAGCCTGGAGAAAAACTGCCAGCCAATGTGTACATTTGGAAATACCCACAGATACATAGGCAGAGTCGAAATATTTAAGTAAATCATCCGATTTCATTGAGATCCACAGCATGGAATCGTGTGCGCCTGTCGGTCAAAACAAATCGGTTACGTTTTAGAAACTTCGGCTGCTTTGGCTGTTTTTTTTTCTTCTCATGTCCATGTCCGAACCGAACCGAATTATATCGTCGGTCATAGTCAGTGTAATTCACAACGGACCGTGGATGAAGATTAACCGAGCACATTTAAAATTTAAACAACATATTCGCGTATTTTTGGGCAAATATTTGTCGGCCTCTTGGCAACAAATGAGAAAGAACCGACCGATGATGTATGTGCTTGCGGTGGCCATGCATCAACCGAAGGGTCTCTAACTATTTTTGCTTTCGCCAAACAACCCTCTGTATACGTTCGTGTATGTTTTTTTTAGCTGCTGATAAATCAACCCGGATTTTCGAGCCAGCAGAAGATGAGCGCGAGTATAAGGGCGAAACGAAACTTGCAATGTAATAATGTATGTCAGTTGGCATCCCTGCTCTGTATAGAGAATTGAAAATGCAAAATTCGACGAAGCTAATGCAATAACCCGAACAATTTCTCATCCCTTATTGCCACTAGATAAAATTACAGAACAGATGTCATAGCGCTTTCCAGAACGAATGCTGATTTCGGCACTTTATTCATTCCTAATTTATTGCTTTCATAAAACATAGATAAACTCACTACCCCACCCTATCGTTCAACGAAAGAACTTGCCAAAGTCAGAAATATATCGCCTGCGGGAGATACTACGTATCAAATGAGGATGTCGTGACAGCAAAATGGATAAAACCTCAACCCTTCTGCCCCTACTTTGATACTTTAACTAATTTAGTTAAGGTAAAAATAATAAAAATTAAATGGCGGTTTTATTGTCGCGACCATGTTCGCGTTAGTGTAGACCGAGCCTTATAGCAACCCCTTTCGTATTAGATACATCAGAACGACACAACGTGTGGCGGTGGAAAGGCGCAAGGGATGAGGAGGCACGATGGCGAACAAATTGTTAGCTGTTGTTACGTCTCAGCACATATATCTGCCCTATTACCTCTGTTTGTCGGCGTATTTCATTGCTGCTACTGTTGAAACTCCCAGTTCTTACGGTTCCGAGGCGACTAACTTCGAATGATGAACGGTTCTCTCCCCTTCGATTTTGATTCATCGTGATTGCCTATAGAATTGAGGATCGTCGTAACGAAACGGGGGACTGCAGTGATAAAAATGTGTTCGTTCCAAATAAAAAAAAGGAAACGCTGACGTAACAGGAACTCAGAAAGATTTCACTCATCACGTTTGATCTAAATTTTATAAGAAGTCAAGAATCTTTAAGCCATTAACGAAATTTATTTCGTCCTCATTTTTGGCATGTGATTTTAATGATTTTATAAATAGATGAGGCATTTTAGTTAACAATTCTCCTGGCACAAGGTGTATGCATATTATATGAGGAATCCCGGAGGATGGAACATTTCTGGAGAAATGCGTAAGTGAATGAAAATTGACTTTTTATAAATTCAAGAGAAAGTTAATGTTTGGAGTAGAGAAACAACATGAGAAAAGTGAGGGATTACGATCCAAGTTAACGCAGCCGAAGAAGAAGAAGAGCAAGGTGTCAGTCCTAATCCAAGACAAAATCTCAGGCAGCACGCACTTTCTCTTTCCCCTCTGGCCTCGCATTGCGTTAAGCGCTTATAAATAATAAAGAAGCCCGTCACGTAGGATATCTGGGTTAGAATAACTTAAGGCAAGGCTCCCGGTTTTCCCCCTAATGCCTCTGTGTTCCTTCTTCGCATTTTTGCCCAGCCATTTGTCTTGGGCGTCTCTCGGGCCATTGCGTTTCAATCAATTCTGTTTGCGTCCTCGAGGAGAATGTACATAGCGGCAATCTGCTCGCTGGATATTGCTCCTAATGCTACCATTACTATCGCCACGTCTTCGTTGGACACTTTGTTTTAATTACTGTTAATGAGTTTGTTATCTAATTGTAAGTAAAACCACTCTAGATATGCTCAATGCATCACCAAAGTCCAATCGATACTTCCTAGGCAAAAAGTTGATTTGGGGAAGAAATGTTGAGGAATTCGGAAAGACTGAAAATGAGTTAGAGACATCAGAAAAAAAAGAATATTTGGATAAAAATGTGACAAAAAAAGTACTAAATATAGTAGATCGTGGATGTAGAAGAAGAAGAGCATAACTGGAAGATAAGTAAATCCAAATAATTTACTTGTCATAAGAAACCTAACCTAACATTTTCTTATTTTTATTAATTGATTCGTTATTGAGGATTATGTACATGTTGGGGTGTCTTTAATGTCCCATTCTGTTTACTAGAGTACTTGTGTGATGAGCTGAGTGGAAATTAGTTAGTTTCAGTCAATCCAGAACAAAATCTACGTTTCGAGGGCATCCTCAGTCGTGGTATCGTAATACATATCACAAAGAAACTTGGCGAGTTTCTAGCGGTTTTGCTCGAGGCACGTTTTTGTGGCGTGACAACAACTTCCTAATACAGTTTGCTTTCAAAATCTGCACCCCAGTAGAGTAGCTCATCTGTTCATTTACTCCCTGCAGCATCCACGGTCCGTCATCGACCATGAGAAGGAGGACGGCGACGCGATGATGGCGACAACGACGACATGGAGTTTAGACGAAGGAACGGGTTGAAAGAGCAAAGTGCATCATTAGTCTCTGTCTTGTTAGGACCGTCTCATTTCCTCGCACGTATTATTATGACACTGATTAACGTCGCCTCGTAGGTGGCCATGGCGACGAAAACAACCACGATCCACCTAATATCCTATTACACCCTTTCAAATAATAAAAACTCTGCTCGTCTTACTAAGAAAACAAAATTTATCTCTGTTAGATATTAGCTAATACTTAAGTTCTCATTAACAAATTGAAATTAACGACATAGAAATTGCATTAGGATTCAGTAGAAATTGGGAGACATTACTCCAACCTAACTTTACGTTTTTAGAAGAAATTCTGAGAATCCTCTTTAAGGGTACGTAGTTTTAAGACTGACAGCCCCTTTCGACCCTCAATGTATGACATTTAATACATTGTAGCTAAATGAAGTATTTATTTAGGTCAAGAAATATATCTAATATAGAAAATTGCAGATCAGAGGATCTAAAATGTTATAGCAACAAAAAGATTTCCTCTTAGTGTGTTTACTTTTTTTCTAGATGTTTGCGAAAGAACGATGTAAAATTGGATTACAGTGCATTAAATTTAACAGCCTCTTTTCGAAAAAAGATGAATGACGATACTTTGGAGACGCGGAGTGTCAACATTCAAAAACTCGTAAAACAAAGGTTTGATCCTCTTCAGTTGAGTTCTTTTGTGATATAAAAGCTTCGGCGTTTTGCGATGCCGCTGAAGAAATCACGGCTCAGAGGCTTTTCTTTTTTCGCTTCATTTCATATTCAAATGGCGGGCTTTAGCCGGCATTTACGCACTTGTTGTACACGTAAGACAGCCGTCCGCAAGCCATACAAAACAGCCCTTTCGGTTTTCGGCTCACAATCCATCCTTCCCTCTTCTATTTTCCTCCTTTTCTCCCTTTCTCTTTCTCTCTTTGAATATGCATGTCACCATTTTCACGAAATGACGCCGTCGCCACTTCCGCTCTCTGAGAAAGAGGACCATTTGTCTTTGTTTATGGTCGGCCTGTGGCTTTGCCATTTAAGACGGGACTTTATGGCCAGGATGGAATTGAGACCTATTGCCAACATCATTCCGTCCACACTTGAGCAATGGATGACATTCACAGATTAATTTCCGTTTGAGACACCAGAAAGATGGTAGTGGTTCAACCTTTGACCTTTAGTATTGTCCTTTTTCTCTCTTTTTTGGAAAACTGAACAGCTCACATCCATGGATTTGTCATCTCCAGAAGGTTTTCAGGCCTTTTTTATTGAAGCTTTTGAGTTTTAACATATGCTCCATTGAACTAATAGAAGACACTCAGTCTACATTTTTTTTAACTGTTGAGACTTTTTTGTGAGAGACTTGATAATTTTTGAAAAATATCTCGATTGAACATTTGGAAGTGATTGTAATTACTACTGATATGATGGATGAGCAACACGTGTAATGTATGTTTGTGACGATGAATTTTAATCGTCCGCTTTTTAATTAACTGTTAGTTCATTAGGATTATTGTAATGTAGTCTCGTATAAATGGACTTTTACAAATTGGACACGTGATTGGCAACGGTGGTGTTTTCGAACGTGTCATACAGGAACGCAATCAACTCTCTAATCAACATTTCCGTTGGATTCTTTTCCGAAATTTTTTGCATTACTGTCTGCGCCAATTTAAAACAGAATTGCTGTAAACTTCATTTTCTACTTAAATGACAGGTTTCCTGGTTTTTCGTGGAGTCACACACACATATTTCGAACAAAAAAATTAGAAACCCAATCATGTTTTTATGAGGTCCTTACTAACTTGCTAAAGTGTTGCAGTCATTCATCATGAGGGATCATTACAATAATTGTAATTAACAGACGGTTGATTAAAAAACCTGGCATTTAATATTCATGGCATGGAGCTAACACGTGTTGCTCCTTCAACTGGGTCTGGTGAAGCGTTTAACTCAAACCCCACCTTCTGCTGCGAGTGCATGCAGCAAGTATACGCAGTTGCATAGACTGCATCGACTACTGTCTGCTCTTCCTCTACGTTAACACGTTTCCTCGGGGAAATCAACAGCCGTATACAAACAAAATAACAATAATAAAAGTAATAATGAAGCTACGAATTTCAACCCTCCGCGTTGTTGTTTTAATTTGTACCTACACTAGGCAATTATGTATTTGTTTCACAAAGTTTCCTTAAATCCATTTCAAATATATTTTTTAAAGAGAGAGAAAACTATGTAAATTTTCCGTTATAAAAAAAAAAATTGTTCGGGGAAAATTTCGTTGAAATTATTCATCCGTTTTATTAACTCATTGAAAATGAACGCGATTGTCGAGTTGAAACGTGATGGTTTGAACTGTTGCGTAAAACTCGATGTTTTACATATGTACACATTACGAGTGTATGCACCAGATACATTGTGTGTTTGTAGGGGTAACACGAACAACAATTTTTCACCGTATCAAATCCGATAACGGAAAAATCGTCAATTCCAGCGTCATTTGAGGGTCTATTCCACTTATAGAAAGGACGCAATCAACGAATCCCATCGACAACAACGTTATTTACTATTTCATTATAGAAATTGGTGACCATACGTGTGTATACAATTCGATATTCATATCTGTGAGATTTCATCCATATTTTTTTCTATTCCCTAATCGATTAAAAATCGCAAAATTAATGAAAAAAAGTCACTACAAACTATAAAGATCACTAGAGTGAAATCATGCAAAAAGATCCACCACATGTTATTTATTTTTCAAAATAGCACCCCTACAATTCTGAAATAAGGGCTAAAAGCTTTTAAGATACTGTAAATTTATATACACCCACCCTATACTCTAACTTTTCCCAACCCTTGTATTCTTTGACTCTTAAACCCCCAAACATGTAAAATCATCAATTAGATTTACATTCAGTTCTACTAATTAAATTCTACATCCTTTTAATTGGTTAAGTTAATTTTAATTTATTCTGTACTTATTCAGTTGTTTGTCACACAGCAACAAAATGAGACCTGCTCGAGCAACGTCTCACTCTAGCATTCGTTGCTTGTTTACCTGAATACAATAAAATTATTAATTACAACCTACTTGTCTTAATTGCCAGGATATCCATTTCAATTTCATATAAGTCTACGCCAAACACAACACTATTGAACAATTATAAAAAGTTAATAAAATCTCGCGAAAACCCGACGTAAAACATCACTTATTAGCGTACGAACTCGCGAAGACTAATGAGCTACGATAACTCTGTCGTTTACGTCATCGCAGCTCGGGCCAGTCCGAAGCCATCATCGGCACAAAAACATAGCTAACTATGTCGAAATTTGTTTGTCATTAGATGACTTTGATCGTTCTGATGAGATAAACAAAATAAAAAGGTGCGTTCAGAAATAATGAATACATTAAAGAAATGCTAAATCAATGAGACACTTCAAGAAGGTTCTCCAATGTTTCAGAATGTTCCAAAATGTTCAAAAAAGTTATAAATGATCCGAGAAGATTACAAAATGTCGGGAAATGTTATAAAATCTTCCTGAATTTTCGGGAATGATTCTAAATATTCGAGAATGATCTTCTACGTTCCTAACGAACATTGTGAAATGTTCTAAATTATTATACAATTTTCCAAAATGTTCCAAAAAGTTATAGAATTCTCTGAATGTTTGTTCCTGAATGTTTCTAAATATTCGAGAATGGCCTAAAACGTCCTTTTACACTGACGAATATTCTAGATAAAAATGTTCCTAAAACGTATAGAACTCTCGGAATGACTGGAGAATGCTCTACAATATTGGAGAATGCTCCAGAATCATTCAGAATTCTCCAGAATGCCTCTGGTTGTTCTAAAATGTTTCTACAGGTTCTTCAACGTTCCTGGATAACGACAAACATTGTAGAATGTTTCACATATGACCTACAATGTTTGGAAATGCTTCGAGTTGTTTTAGAATATCATTCAACTTTCCAAAATGTTCTAAAAAGTCATGGAAGTCTCTAAATAATTGGTAAGGTTCTAGAGTACTGGAAAATGTTATAGAATCTTTCAGAATTTTCCAGAATGTATATTCTAGAATGTTTCATAAAGGATCTATAAACAAACATTGAGGGATGTTCCACATATGACCTGGAATGTTCGGAAATGCTTCAGGATGTTCTAGAACCATCCAAATAAAATTCAACATTTTTAAAATGAGTAGATATCTTGAACAAGACGACTTGCAATTCTTTGAACATTTACTAATAACGCTGATTATATTAAAATAACGGATTCGATTGAACAAAAAATTCTTTAGAATGAAGAAAAACTCCTTTCTAGCCCTCCCAGCCCAATCCCTTCTCGCTCACAAATCTCCGAAGCTAAAGCAAACAAGCGGGAATTAAATTTCTGATGAACCAGGCAAAATAATTTTGAATTGCTTTTCGGCAACCTTATCCCTGTTTTAAAACGAAATTTAAGACGTTCCACGTCAACTGATACCCGTAATATTTGAAATTAGAACTAACGCAACCGTTGGGAAGCTGCGTTTATTAGCTCCTGGCTTTTCATTAAAATTGCCCGCTACGAATTCAAGTGCCATAGAAACGAATAAAAATAACAATTCACCTTCGAACAACAGTCTACTCGGATTTATCTGGAACTTAATCATTTCCGAAGTATTATAACTGCAAAAATCTGAAGATAATTTGAATACCGCCAAAGGCACATTATTTATCTCAAAATTACTTATTCCTGTTAAACCCCCAATGTATTTTGTGTCGTTTTAAAATTGTGGCGTATGAAATTCTATTTTTGATGAACAGACGCGTCTCAAAGTACAGTTCGGTTTTCTTTAACGTTAATTACCAACCTTTTGCTGAATTGTTGGCAGATCAAAGCATTGCTCTTCTAAATAGGTGGGCACAAAGTAAAATGCTTCCATTGTGATGATGATTCTGTGTTCACTTACCTAAAACAAAAAAAAATCCATAAGGTATTTAATAAAATATAGAAAAAATCGTGTTTCAGGAATTAAACCTGCATCTATCACCTTAGAGGTCGTAACGCCACCTCTAGGATTTTTTTAGTATTTAAAACCCCGAGGAACTTTAAGGGTAATTTTCTCGAAATTGACTTGATATTGTGTCCCTTTGCTCTCAAATTTTAATACCTTAAAGGTGTTCTATCACCACACAAAATCTTTTCCCAAACAGGGTCAACTTTCAAGGGTAAATTTGGAGGGCTGCACTTTTTCACCTGTTGGTGCTCTTCCAAACTTTTCAGTAGCTTTAGATTTCTAACTTCCAGATTTTGTCGACGCATTTTTCAAAATGAGTAAAGTCCTGGAGAGTTCACATCTATATGTATATACGCCCATGAAGTCGAAAGATAGAAATAAAAGCTTCCATTCCTATTAATTAAAAGGTGGTTGTGGTTATTCAGAATATAAAACTGGTTTTTTTCAATTTCAAGATAATTAACGCGCCCCAACCATTTATCCATTTAAACCCTCTAAACGTGAATTTGAATTGTTTAAGTTTTCATGGCATTAAGAGAGATAGGGTAAAACGTTATCCACACCGGAGTCGAAGGCTTCGACTCCGATGACGGCGAAGTTTTCTTTATTTAAGAAATCAAAAGAAAATAAGGTTCGATCAGTTGGGTGAATGAAACAGGGCCGGGATCAGACCCCATTTCCATGTAAATTAGATGCAGCAAAGAGAGAGGAGAGGCCCGGGCCCGCAGACTGACACCGCGCACAAAGTGTAAAGTATATAGAAAATATTCATTTTTCGCCAACTATCCCATGCAGATGTTTACTTTATACTGACGAGTCGGCTATGAAAATGCCGGAAAATCACGAAAGCAAAAGTTTGCGAGCAAAATATAAACAAAGAGTATGAAAACCAAACTCACAGACTTCAGAACGAAAACAACCATCAGAGACTGTTTAATCCAGGAAAATTAGGTACAGGTCACAGATTTTAATATTCATACTCTGGATACAATAATCAGTTTCTAACAATCACCCATTGCCACTCAAACACCTCTTAAAATCATTATCTTCAAAAGACTGCAATATCTCATTTAGAGATGACGGTCTATATCTTAAAACTGACAACTGAGATTGAACTGCCAGAAACTTCAGCCTTTTTTCCAAAAACTACAATCTCGGAGACTGCAGTCTCCTCTAGAGACTCAAAGTACACTCTCAATCCGAGATTCCTAGGAAGCGCATTCAGGATTTTGAAGAAAGGGGTTGGAGGATTCTGCTGAGAAATACTATCATCCATTCTTTGTTTGTTTGCTGTTAAATGATACTATTAAATCTGCTCCAGAAGTGAGCAAAAGTTGATGCCTTGAAAGCTGAAAGGTTTCCACGTTGAGGTAGTTGCTTTAAAAAGAAAAAAGAGTAAAAGAATATCCACTGAAATGAAAAATATACTCTTGCGCTTTACAACGGCAGTCTTTCCGCTTGTTTGCAACACCCTTCCGTGTTATAAGGGTGAATAAAATGCCGTTTTTTCAAAAGATAAAAGTACCGTCGTCGTAAAGCTTCAGCACCTATGTACTACGGATCGAGTCGAGTCGAGTCGATTTCGCTCGGTAAAACACGAATGCCTTTTTTCTCCTCCCGAACATTGCATGTTGATTAAGTTTGTCGCGTGGAAAAATAAAGGCCGCAGAGTTCACCCCTTTCCATCTCATTTTTGTACCTGGAACGAGTCACGTTGGGCGCTTCATAGTAGATATGAAACTAAGGACCAAGGGCCCCTCTGTCTTTCTTTTTCTATCCGTCTCTAACATTCTCTAACTGTCTTGCACTCTCCTTCTATGGCCACATTATGCGGTCGCCAAGGTAACCGGCGGGAAATTCTGAAAGTGTCAACACAGAACTTCGCCGATTCGTTCTTCTTAGAAATCCTTTTGCCCCAATTGCCAAATGAACCGTGGGCTAAAGGCAAAACTAGCCTCTCACAAACCGAGTGCAACGGCCATTCGGATAATCTGCAGACGTTATTTGTGGACGACAAACAAACAAGTCAAAAGCTGACCGAACTGTACCTGCATTTGCATTTCCAAAACACCACTCGACCACAACATTAGGATTATACAGTGATTCGTCCGAAAAATTTAAGACTGCCATCCTTACGGAGCTGAACCAAGCTCAAAGAGCAGGGGTTGTTCAGTATTGATGAAGTTACATGCACAAGCAGTGATGAATTGCTGGCATAACAATCCTTACTGGACTCAAAAGATGAACCAGAAGTCGCAGGGTGCAAGATCTGGACCTTGTGGATGGAGTCCTGGAGTTCTCGGACGAATTACTGTTCATTCATGAAAATATTTTAATAACTGTCATCCTTACAGTGCTGACACAAGCACATAGTTCAAAGACCAGGAGTTCTTGCAGTAGGAATGTTTTGATGAAGAGATAGATGAGTGGTGAATTTATGACCTGTCAATCCTTGCTTGGGTCAACGGATAAACCAGGAATCGCAGGGTGCAAGATCTGGACCGTGTAGAGAGTGTGAACGAAAACATGGACATATTATACATTTATACAAATATTTGCTTCACTGGGGTAATGTTTGTGTAAAAGCATAAGCTAATTATGACAACCCGTGCCTCCAGAAAACACCCTTTGACTTTACGATAAAGCTTCTTAGGTCTAATTATATATGAATTGACGAGTCATCTTTCTTAACAAGGAACTGTTTGAAATCAATCCATTCACTTATATATACAATAACAACTGCGAAAGAGGGTGAAATTCCTCCCCATTCGTAATTTTTACGATGTTCACAACCATTAATTATAGGGAGAGCCTGTTGAACGTCGCGTTTCATTCGAACACATCAATAACTCCGCTAACAGGTTTCGTTATTATACGACGTTCGGCCTTGCGAAAAACCGATGTCAAGCTTGTTAGCAAAAATTACAGAAACGAACAAACTTTTACCCCGTCGACATCGCTTGTTATACTAACTAGGTAACATTTTGCAGTTTTCACAAACTGACAACAGTTCAACCAATTTGTATATATAATTTGTTGTATTTTATCGATAATTGCAGTCGATGGCTTCTCTCTCAAAAAAAAATTCAGTTATCTATTGTTCCCCAAAAAACAAGCTCTTAGAACTTTCAGGACAGTTTTAAATTATTTTAAAGTTCTTCTTCTACTAGTACTACTAACTCCAATTTTCGTCTTGTAAGCTTATAATTACGACAAAAATTAATTAAACCCTGAGATTTACTTAAGGATAAAGGAATCACTTTATAACACATTAGTTGTCACCCGTAACAACTCAAAATCGGTTGTAATTTCTCTTTAAAGAGTTGACTTAATTGCTTTACGTCGAAAGTAGTTTACACGAAACAATACAAAAGACACAGACTCTTCATCACCATAAAGATTCAATCTGAAGAGAAGAGAAACTTATTTCAATTAGAATAAGCGCTAGAAGCGTTAGTCGAGATGAGATGCGTCGCGACGCGGCAAGGCCTACTACAAATTCGGCAGAACAAAATGGAATTTTGGGATAAAACCCTCCGCTTACTAAGAGGAGAACAAAACTTTCACCAGTCAAATCGAATCAGTCGGCTGAAACCGAAGGTTGTACTTTAAACCTGTTAGAACTTTCGCTGTGCCCTTTTAAAGTTTGCATAACTTGGGGTTTCAGTCATTACCATAGCTGCAATTAACGGACGAGGGCTGAATACTGACTATATAGTCAGGCCCATCAAAGGCAAGCGGCGCAATTAAAAGGGGAACTAACGGCACGCAGAGGGAAAAATCTCTCTAAAATAGTGATGAGAACAAGCGAATCGCATTTACATAAATGGAACCCATTTCTGTGTCGATCAACTTTAACTTTTCACTTTCAAAACAATCACTTGAGTTTTATTACTCCCTGCTTCCTACCCTTTCATTATCCACGTAAAAAAATGTTGAGACCAAGGAAATGGCGATATGTGTCAAACGATTTGCTGCTCATAATTAGGAGCATCCTCAATGAAAGCTTCACTATATCGATGATCATTGATGATGCTTACGATAGACATTGAAACATTAGGCAATAAACCACTACAAAACAACACATTACAAACACTTGTAACTTTTCCTGTTCGATGTGCCCCTACAAAGCTCTTCTTCAAGTACATAACTCCAAAAATATGTTTTGGATCACTAGATTGATCACTAAACCCCTCTTGGTTAAGGTTGGTCATGTATGAACCCAAGAAGTATTGATCTAGGTCTTCCTTTACCAAGATCCAAGTGTTCCTCTTGCCTTGAATATGACTCCAAGCACTTCATATATCTAAGGGTGTCCTACCATCCTATCATAATTAACTTTTCAGCATTCTTGTACCCCCTTGTTTTCCTCCTTCTTTTCTATTCATGGTATTTTCATTTTCAACACACTACACCAGTAGGGTAAGATAACCGATTCTAGCACAAAAAAGGGAGGAGTAAGCTCATTGACCGCTAGTGGTTGAGCAAATTATATGATGTATTTGGTCATAGGTAGATGTATATCTACTTCCAACTCCTTCTTTTCCACCACGTCCACTATCCACGTAGAGAACCATGCTTCAAATATGGTATTTGTAAATACTGACCGTATTCAATTTAATGACCGTTACCTGATAATTTCAATTAAGCATAAAAGAAGTTTTACTTCTAGTAGACGGTGCACTTCAAAATATTTGTTGCTTCTCAGCGATTAAATTGAGTTTCGGGAACAACACGTTGAGTTTAACAAACGAGTAATGAAACTTCCCCGGATTCCCCATTAGCGTACGGTTGCCACGAAATAAACAATTTATTCGCAATATTAAACATGTTCAAGACCCGATATTTTGAGTGCGAGAGGGGAGCAAGGGGAGAACGCTCGCCTGACGTAGCCTTCCGAGTCGTTTCAAATAATTTAATTAAAAGTTCCCAATAAATCATTCGTCTTGTGAAGTTTCGACTGCAATGGCATTCCACTCATAACCGGAAACAAATTTCTACCGAAACCAACAGCGTCGTTTCTGGCGCCTCTGCCCTCACGCTTATATGTGTTGGTGTATAAAACGATAAATTTATCCGGTTGACTGTTAGAGTTCGCTAGTAGACATTTTAATTACAGGCGTACAGACCATCGTGGAATCATTCGTGCAACTCTAGCACCTGCTCACTGTGAGGCCGTAAACTCGAAGAGACGCAGTAAAAGGGCGAAAGGGAACGCAAAGGGATGACTCGTTTGTCTTTTGTAATTGCTTGATAGCAGGCCATAAAAGTACCAAATTGCACGGTTCGAGTTTAAGAGATTCTAACGGCCCTTATGATTTATTGCTGAAATGTATTTGTACTTACTTACTTACTAACCCATTACTAGCTGCTACATTGAAAAACATTTTGAATAAATTACTTTCTATCATGGGCAACATTTTGAAAAATATAAATAATTCTATGGACCTTCCCTAACTCTAACCTAGAGACTACCTGATGAGAATGATTCTAACGTTGTAAATAATTTGTGAACTATACAATTTTATTTTTGGTAAAACATTACAACAAACACAACAAAAAATGATATGTTCGAGCATGTGTGCCCACAGCAGCAACAGAACCTTCACACTGGCTGGAATAAAATCGAACGTTGAACAACCTACCCCTAACGATCACGCCACTAGTGTCGTCACATGGTAGAAAGGGTAGGTAGCAGCACAGTTACAACTATAGTACAGCGCGATTACCGTAAGATAAAGAATAAGATACCAAGCCCACGATCTTCAAGCCCAGATAAGAATTTCCTGACAATATTTCTCTAAAGATTAATAACTTTGAAGTTTCCTAAATAAGGAAATTTTATGCTCGTGGATTTGGCTAATTGGATACTACCTAGTCCTTTAGGAGAAAATGAAGTTTAACAATATTTCTTTTCTCGAAATTACTTATTTAGCAGCAAAATTTGTAAGATGCCGAAAAAAGTAATTAAAACTCCATGTTTAAAAAATTAAAGTACTTCGTACACGGAGGGAAGGAGTTGCCTCCTAAAAAACTTTTCCATCTGCCAAGAGCGGAATTTTTGAACAGTTATAACAACTTTCACTTCTTAAATTGAAACTTGAACGTTTTACACAAATCCTTCACTTTCCCCTTCCGTTTACCTTGAGATTCGAAGCAGAAATTTGTAATTATAAACCTTGCCAAAAGTTTTGCCCACTCCATGCAATGGACTGCTTCGAAATCAATTTATTTTCTACTTAACAACCTCAAATTCAACTTGTCTCCAATCACGAATCTAACACTTCATCGACCTGTCATCTTCAAAAGAAAGGATTTTTAATCTAAATTGAATTATCTGCTACAAAAATCTTTAGGGAGCTCGCCAATCACCTTTTCCAACGCCTACCCCTATTATTTTGCCAATAATTTCAATTTCGACTTACCATTTTGCAAAAAAATATTCTGTTGGTTGATGTAAACAAAGGAGACTATCACAATTAATGAGAATAATTATTGTAACAATGGAAGGGTTTTGTATCGATTATTTTGGTCGATTCGTATCGATAATAAGAGTTGCATATTCGGTTGAAGTGTTTCTGAGATTAAATCAAGTGCGACCGTGGCTTGGCTGTGTGTTCAGCTGTTGCTACCACCATCAGATTAAGCGAGCATGAAGGGAAACTTGCTCAGTGGGATTAGTTCATTCTCCAGATCCAGGATTAAAGATAGCTCCTAATAGCGAATCTTAAGCAGAATGCCAAAATGTTCTTTTTCTTTGGAACATGAAGTTTTGGATTAAATGAAGAGATTACGAAAAACAATGCAGGATCAACAGAAGAAATCGAAAGGACTGGAAAGTAAGATTAGGTGCGACCGAAACGTTTCCAAATAAATTATTGGTTATTGATTGGAATCGGGAAAGCATTACTAATGCCAAAAGATGACAATAATTCAGGAGGTCTCTATATTATCTTCCATTAATTATAGATTTTTTTTTGAAAATTGAAAATACCAGTGACCTGAATTTCAACAAAAAACGTCTAGTCCTAAAACTCGTTTCGACACTTAATGTATCATCCTGAATTAGAGATTGATATCTTGGGTGTCCAAACGCATTTTAGGTTTGTAGAATTGAACAGCGGATGGTTCATTGATTTTCTCGAATGGCCCATAAAAAGAATTATATCTTTTAAAGGACAATAATCTAAAGACTAACTTTAAAGGAATTCAGCAAAATATTGTGCTTTTGTTCCATTCCTAAAATCCACTTTGAAAACAATTTCCGAACTTTATTTTTATTCCATTAAACGTCATTTTTAGAATTTTAGAGGCTCTTGAGTAGAGTAGAGGGTGGGTCTTCTGAAGAGTGAAAGGTAATAGCCGGAAGGGCGTCTCCTTCATTTTTTCCGTCAACAAGTGGACCTTTTAGTCTTATAAAGAGGAAAGAGGAATATCCCATGAGACTATAATGTCCAACCTCATTTTTCTTAACGACTCGCAAAGAAAATGGATCGATACATGTAACATGGCCACCCCTCTGTAACCGATATTTTTTATTTTAACGTATAAAAAATTATATTTGGTGGTTTAAAATTTCATATCATTCACACCATTACCAACTGGGTATGAATGAAATTATAAAAAAGACAAGTAAGTAATGTTTCTTGCATTACGTTGATAAAACTGGATGCAACCGTAACACGTGTTCCACATTGGAATTGATCACTATTTATCAATGTTATTTTTGTATGATGAAAGCAAATTATTAGATTTGTCGTAAATTCTGGGTCAAGGACAACATGAAAAATTTTATCTTCTTAATTACTGATGAAAAGCTAATTAAAGCAATTAGAAGGTAAATGTTCTCAAAGCGCAAACGTAAATAATACATTTATTAATTGCCCCAAAAAGCACCTCTAATTAAAAACACGAGTAGGTATACATCTACTTACGTTGGTTAATTAAATTTACCCTTAACATTTTAAGATACTTCTTCACGTAAAAATTACCAATGGGTGAGTAGATCCTTGACCTAGTTCGTGTGACAATTTTAACCAAAATTGGTACCTAAATAAATTTACGATATATAAAAATTTTGTGGTCTTATAAAAAACTGACACTAATAATAAACTGCCTAATGGCTAAATAATGGAAAGTAATAACATGCAGCAGTAACGTTTTTAAAATACACTAATTCCTGTATGAATATATGTATGCAATATCACATTCATAAAATCAAATTTTACTATCACTGCACATAAAGTCGAACACTTAATTCAAGAGCCACTGTTTGCTGCTTCAATAATTTGAAGTAGTAGTAATTTTTTATGATTATTATAAAGAAAAAGCTTATAAATAACATTGAATCTCATGCAACGATCTATTAGATAACTGATTAATGACAATGATAACATAAAAATTACCTGTAGCTTGCGGTACTCATATATAAAACGGTCCCGTTCACCACAGCGTTTAACTAGTAAATTTAGCAACCCCTCCAGCCGAAAGTTAACGCAATAGGATGAGACAACTCAGCTAGTACTTGGTATTTAGTTAGTTGATGATGATAATAGCTTTGATTTGATTATTTAATTATTTAGTAAATACTAATGGAATAATTAGTAGATATGGAGATCGCGTGTCCGTTTACAACTGGCAAAAGTAAAGGAACGTACCTAACCTAGCCAGCCAGCGGATTGTGACGATCTAGAGCACTATCAACAGGCGATCTTCTCCTCGCGATACCGACGCCGAGGACGCCGACGCCGGTGCCGTCGACGTCGGTTCGGTAGCAGGGAGGAGCACGTCGTCTTGCCTCGCGCGCGTGGAGGCGGTACAACACTGCGCATTTGATTGCTTACCTAAGTAGTCATGGTAACGACGGCCACCCGCGTCTACTAAACGGCCAAGTAGAGGCAGTCGGTTTTTCGTCGTTGTAGTAACCCACGGCGGTATCCAGGTGAGCCCCGAACAACGGACGGGAATATCAAGGTCTCCAGGTCTCCCGACCGATCGTAGTCGCGAAGGACAGCCAGGTGACGGGACCCCGTTCATTCCCGTTTCTTCTTCTACTTTTACGAATTACTTCAAAAGGGGAGCGAGAGCGTGAAGTGAACGCGAACCGAATTTCCACGACGCTGCCTAAATTTTCCTTTGAACGATATCGAAATTCCGCCTATTCTTACCAAGCAACGAATAAAAAAAAATCGTTTCAAATTCATCGAAACCGTTGAAATTGTTTTTTACTATTTATGATTGTCCCCTAATGTATTTCATGGGCATTGAAAATATCTTTTTTTTTTTGACATCGAAATTAGCGTTGCATTTTTTTAACTCGAAAGAGCTTACTCAAAGTACTAGAGTTCAGTCAATGAACTTTGAAATGTAACAGATTTTCCAAATTTTCCTCTCATAAAGGTGAGAACCGAATAACAGAATCATTCAGATACCAAAAGTATTGACTAACCCAATTTCCACTGAATATTATTTTTACTCCAAGTTTGCTGGGATCACTTACTTCTTACTGACTGTTATTTTTACGTCAAGTTGTGGCGAGGTTTTCACAGCCTGTTCGGTCTGACACTTGAATCCAAATTGCGACCAGGTAGCTGTTACTTTTACTCAAATTGAAATCGGACGTCTATTAATTCTCCAACTCCAACTCCCAAATTTTGGCGAGACTTTTTTTGCCACATCGTCGGGTCACCCCGGATCGGTTTTTTAGTTTCACATGGCAGGTATCACGCCTTTTCGGCTCAGCTCACCATGGCCCCATTGCCTCTACACAGGGTCAACCTCTACACCTAGTTCCCTGTTTGGGGCTTCCTGGACCTCCCGTAGTACCAATTTACATCATTGTTCGGATGTTCGGAGCCACTGCGACCCATTCCAGTTAAGGTTACTTGCACTCTTGGGCACTGATCAGCCACTGGCACTCATGCAGGCTAAGCTACCTTAGCCATCTGTGTTGAGTAACGGTCGAAGCCACTTTCGTGGATCCTCTACCACACTTCTCTACTGAGGTTCCGACCTTTACCCACTCCTCTGTATGTACTTTTACCCCAAATATACTGAACATTTTTTATGGTTTATTTAAGACAATGCAATTTGTATTTACCAAAAAATTATTGGATTTATGAATGTATTGCGTTATGATTCGCTTTGAGTTCGTTTTTTTCGTAAAAAAAGTTGTTTTGTTTGACGTGCGGTTGGAAATAATTCCTGTTGTGGTACCCCTGCAGAGGGGTTGCAGAAATCAAACATCCGCGTCATTTATCATCATCTGTATTATATCATAATAAACAGTCCCGAACAAACATTCATATACATAAACGCACGTTCGTATTTTGCAGTTTGTTTCCAGAGTAATGGCATTAATAAATTCTGCAGAGACTACTGCAAACCGGTAGAATATGATATCGCAGATTTCATTGCGATTATAACAACAAGAATTGTAAACATGCGGCAGGGGTTTGTGTAAACCAAATGCCGCTTGGCATATAATGAAGAATGTAATACAATCAATAACAGAGAAAATAATTAACAAACGGATTTAGTTCAAAATTACATTTAATGCACGTTATTAACAATAAGTAAATTCTACGTGGTATCTATCAATCCCCAATCGCAAAAACTAATTTAGAGCTACGATAATGGATTTACAATTGTGTCGGTTTACTAGAGTACCTACAAAATTTATAATTATCAAGGGTACTTTTACCGCCACTAATTGGTAGGGTCATAGGGCAACGTATCAGCTTATCATTTATCGATTTGGGGGTAATTAAAATACTCTTTAAGTTCTAAGAACCCATGGATAATACACACGTATGCAGTAGGGGTCTACAAGGAACTCCCTCTAACCTTTGAAAATAATTCAAATCCATTATTGAAAGTTCTGAAACATTCTATGGATGCTATAGCACATTCCTGAACATTATGGAACGCTTAAGATCATTCTTAAACATTGGAAATCATTCTCAAAAAATTTTAAACATTCTGAATACTCACCACGCCTACACGCATCCCTTTCGTTTTGTAATTGTTGTGGCATATTGACGAACCACCACTGAGTTGTTGAAGTACGTAGTTTGATTTGTATCTCTGAAAGTAATTTAGAAACGAACTGTTTCAAACAAACTATAAGCCGAAGCTTCCAAATGAATTTGAAGGAGTTTGCGTTTCAGAATGGGTACATATTTTTGAAAAGTCCTGAAAGTTGGACGACAGCAGGAGACAGGAGAGATCCAGTGGGTAGACAGGTATATAATTAAGAAGTAGTTTTCAAATTGAGAAGCAGCGCAATATTGTAGGCAGAAAAGGCAAGCAGCCAGGTAAACAGACATACAAAAGGAGGTACCTACGCCGGTGACGGATGAAGTAGTGTCATGCTCTCTGTATCCTTGGTAACTAGATGAGCGCTCTCCGCTAAATGGCTTGTTATTATACAAGTCCAGAATACCTGCTATTGATAGGGAGTTTTCTGAAGGCTTCAAAGGGTCTAACTGAGCTACTATGGGTACCGACGATGCGATGCTGCTTTTGCAATTCGTTGTCGCACAAGTCTTCTCCCTATCCCTATCTCTTTCTCACTCTCTCTCCTATCCTTCCTCAGATGTCGGTGTCGTAGTCATCCACCTACCTTCTGAAATACGGGTATAATGAGCTACGTTCCTAATTGGGATACCAGTAAAGAGAAACAGTCGACGACGGGGAAAATAAACAGTTCAGGGACGGATTAAGGCAGCGAAACGTTATGCTCATGTTGTTATTGTCGTGACCGTTACCATAGAAATCTTGTAATACGCCTCAAGTTCGGCTCTTCAAAGACGCAATTGACTGGCTGATGCTTCAAGAAAATAAAACACGTCTTCCTTTTTAACGATCCAAATACAAAGTGAACTGAGCTTAAATCTGCTCCAGAAAAACTCAAAGATACAAAATGTTGTAATTGTTTAACTTCCATTGCAACGAGCCTAATTAATGAAATTAAAGATAAACATAAACACTCTTGAAGCCTAACAGAAAACATTGAAATAGTTTGTGAAAGAGTTGAAAACTTGACAGTGATCAAGAATTGAGCTCTCCAAACGCTCTTTATAGAAGGTGGATGCTTATTTTTTTCAACGAAATCTTCTTAATGGCTTATTCAATCGACGAAATTGATGCATTTGGGTTTCAGATTATCTAAGTCTATTTTTTTGAGAAACTTATGAATCCACTTACGAAGCCACTGTTTGGTGTCATGGTATCATTTTTCGAAAATATAGCTGATCAGGCAATAATGTTAAACGATGTTTGTTGCTGTAACATGGTCATTCGGATTTTTTGAAAGTAGGTACCTTGCAAAATATGCCCCATGCCTAAGGAACAATTCAATGACTGGATGAGTCATTTCCTGGACGTGTAACTTTTGGTTTTGGTGTTCAGAGTTGGTCGCTCATCAGATAATGAGATTTTGCACCATTGGACTTGGATTTCTGAAGTCTACAGTTTAGGCTAATGACATTTCCTTATTCAATGAATTTTATTGCTTTTGAATTTTGGCCACGGAACCAAGTTGTGTCGCGCTGGTTACCAAGTAGAAAGTAGAACACAAAAGAAAGTGTATAAATTTAAAAGAATGACAAATTCGAACTGACTTTATCTAGATGGTAAACTAAAGGCGAACTTAGTGGCTCCAACACCTAAAGAGTTTCTTTTTGTAGGAACGTTTGTTATTCACCTATGACACAGTTTGGCGCTTGTTTTTAAGAAATACTTGGCACGAATGTCCGACTGCTAATTCAAGTAGGTACCTAGGCTACCGATCAACCCTCCAGAACGGAAGACCGGACAAAGTCAACGTGGAAAACAGGATAGAAACTCTCCAGAAGTAGACGATAAAACCTTTTGCTATTTTCGCAAAATAGCTTTGCCGTTACATAAGCGTGCATATAGCCGGCTGCGAGTAAACAAAGCCATAAAGACTGGGCCCTCTCGATTGTGATAAACGACCGAAGTTGGGTAATCACCTTATCATTTCCGGCGGCGAAGTTCAGGTGAAACTGGTTCACTGTAGCGCCCTCTACCGATCTAATTGGCGACGATAACGTTAGCCATCGACAGATTTATTATTTATTTCCGATTTATTGCAATACGTTTCCTGGTATAAAAAGTTATTTATGAACAAAAGTTTCCGCGGTTGCTCCGGTAATATTTTGGCTTTTCTTCCAACACAGGAAACGTTTCGATTCCATTGTCTTCGTGACACTTGCACGATCTGCAATTTTTTGATGAACAGCAACCTCAATTATCACCACCACAAGTTCCAAGAACTGGCATGATGTGCACATCCACTTTCTCCTATCTTGAGCCAATTTTGACATTCTTTTCGAAGCCTCATATACTGAGTATCTTTAATTATTCATTCAGCCATCATTCCACCCTTTGCTTCTGGCTTTCAATTGCCTCCATCTAGTCCTGTATATTTCAGAAGAACCGAAGATAAAATTATCAGTCTCTGGAAGATTCTAGAGAAGCCTTGGAATAAGAGAGACAAATTTCTATGAAGAAACAGTGAGGGACCAGAAACAACTGCTGAGATTGTTTGAGAACCCATGGCAGATCCTGAGGAGTTCTATTCTCCCATGCCTCGCTTACCTCACTGACTTTCAACTTTCTTCCCTTTTTTGGACCTCCCTGACTTCTTTTAGTTGTACCTCTTCGATTTTGACATTAGTTTTATTCCTACTTTTATATCCTCTTGGTACTCTTTAAGTAATTAATTATGAGGAATATCTAGATACTTTTTTTTTTGTTGCGAAAAACTTCTTTATCTGTAGATATTTTTAGATATTGCGGATGGATAGATTTGTCTAGTGGCCTGCGTCTAAGGCACACACATGTGTGAGGTCATAAAGTTCGCTGAGGTGAAAGTAAAGCCGTTCCAGGAGCATTCGCTTGCAATAAACTGTACTTGTTCGGTGGAAAGCTTACCGCTTAGAACATACGTTTACCGGCTCGCGTCGCGACGCCGCCGTGGTCATTTCGCGACATTTTAATATCTCTCTCCGGTATTCGCTTGGATAGGTTGTAGCGCCAGGCGGACGACCGACGCGGTTTAGGTTGAAGCATCGCAACGCCTGTCACACAGTGAACCAAAACCCAGGATGTAATGGGAGAAAAAAAAGGGTTTTGACCAAATTGAGTTCCTGGGGTCGACGTCCATACATACATGATACTGGAAAACGGTAACAAATGTCAAAGGATAAGATGAGCTTGATGAGCATGACTTCCCCAAAAATTATAACAAAAATTTCAACATCCCCAACAGTTCCTCAAAAGATATCTCTCCATTCCGTCATTTCCATAGAAGAAAATTGAAGTCCTACGTCAGTTAGGATTATCCACATTATTTCAAAATTTTTTTAATGTGGTCATCTGGTTTTTCTTCGGTTTCGACTACTGTGCATCAAGAGATGGATACATTTGACTGGGTATTGGTGTATTGCTACAGTTTCCATTTATGCTGTTGCCCTTCGGACATTCTTTGTTTACTCACAACGTAATATTTCGGTCGGCGAATTTCGAAAAGCGACACGGAATCCCTGTAATCTCGCCAGAACCCTTGGGATCACGAATATCCGAACAAGGTAAATATAAAAGAGTTGACTTGTTCTCGGAATTGTGAAACAATAACATGGAACCTGAACTTCCACCGGCAGGGTATTGTTTCGTTAGGACTGATCAGTATAAAAGAACAAGGTGGATTTGAATTGCACCCACTTTAGAATAACGGCATATATTTCCACACCCCTTTCGAGTTTTATTCAAAATTGGGCCGACATCTACATAGATACGGGGGAATGTTTATAAAACACTTTCAATCCGATGAGAAACTCTTTGAATGTAGAATTTCATCAAAGAGTTCATCGAACCTCCTTGGTCTAGTATTTGAGGAATCACTTCTGGAGTTCTCACACCAAATATTGATGGAATTCTGAAGCAGATATTTGTGATTACTTTTTTTTTTTTCGTCACCAAAAGACTAAACTTATAAGTAAATTTACCCAGCGGGTGGAAGTTTTTTACTTAGAGTAGACCGCTGAAGTTAAAAACCATAAAATATTCAAAGAGACAGGGCCTTTTTTGGAATTCAATAAATAATTTACACAACTTTAATATCCTCCAACTCTCCATCCCTTAAAGTGGCCCACCTGGATACCCCTTATAATTACATGTTACTTATCAACAGGTTCTCTTATTTTTTTTTTTTGTTATCGCAGTACTTTACATTTTAATGACGCCATAAAAGAAAACTTCGGAAATGGGTACATACAAAAAGTGTAAATTAGAAAACAATGGCAACACTTTCCGACCGTAAAGCATTAACGCAAAGCGACCACAAACAAGTTTTATATGCCCTGTGTATGTAAACAGCTTCTTCCAGAAAATTGTGTCTTTATATTTGTCCATAAAATAAACAAGTGTGAAAAAAAGTTTATCTAAACGTGTCGTAAACGAAGAAAATAAAACGAAGATACAAAGAGGGATTACAATAGAAAATACACTTCTGTTTGTACTATATAAAGAAGATAAACGTAAAATAAACCTACCTGGAGATATAAAATAAAGGATAATAGGGAAACGTGAATCATAATACCAGAAAATCGAAGAGTATACTGTGGAGCAAACCTAAATAAAAACCCAAAATCCCTCAAAATGTAGACATTAAGTACTTACATTACAAATTCCGCCAAATATATAAATTTGTATTCACAAAAACAGTATATACAGGGTAGTTACAAAAATGGTATATACAGGGTGGCTTAAAATCGGACGCCATCTTAGAATGTGATGTTATTGATCTGTGTAAGCACAGAAGGGAAAATGTGGATTTAGAAAAATTTTAGGTGTCCCCATGGACCTGTAGCCTTCACTATTGATACCAGTGGTATTTTCATCAGTACATGTAGACTAAATTATTCAAATACAAAAGGAAAATGTATAAGGAAGCAGATAATTGTAGTGTAAATAGTACAGATGCCAGAGCCAGAGAGGAATCACTGTTAAATTTAAAGAGCATTCTTATAACGCTTTTTGAATATGTTTTAAGTCAAATAAAACAATAAGAATTTTATACTTAATAAAAAAATATCAATTCGCTGTTTCTACATATAACGTAATTTGGGTAGCGAAAAATAATTTGTGTCATAAAAATAATAAAGGGATTTATTTCTTTTTGAATTCGTTTCTCCAGCGAAGAATATATTTCAATTATGATGTTCGCATCTGGTAAATTGTACATAGAAATATGAAACCAAGAATGCCTTTGTAAAATTTAATAACTACACGAATTATTACGACACAAGAATTTCCTTATTGCGGCTAAATAACTCTCTAAATTGCCACACGTATTTACCTCCTCTTTATGAGAAAAATATTTTCTTTTAAGAACCAAATGAAAGCAGTACAATAAAAACTTCATCTCTTCATGCTACTTAAAAAGTTTCTAGCAACTCACAGATTTAGGACCTATCATATCAAGAATAATATCGACATCATGGTGTCAGAAATCAAAAATTTTTAAAATCAACCAATAATTCCCATTGTGGCACCTGCAGATTTTACAAATCGTTTCGACAAATTTCCTTAATGTTGAGAAGAAGGGGGTAAAAACCATGTTGAGGGTGGCTAACTGATTCTACATATGTTGAACATTATTTTGATGTCAAGTCCCTTCAATGTCTAACCTTATAGGATATGGCTAAATATTCCCCGAAATCCGTTTGAACTGACCCGATACTGATATTAAAACCGAGGTGAACATATAGAAATCTCATTGTGTCTATCCGGATTTCGATTAACTCTGTCAGGACACAGAAGTGTACTACATAGTTTCCAAGTGCCCTACACTATAGTATATAGAGGCCACGTAGGAACTATTGATTGATCTTAGAGGGTGACAAAGGTGGTGGAAATATTTTCAGTATATAGGTACACAAGCCACAACTTAACATCAAAGTAAATTGTTCTCCAGCAATATGCCTGCCAATCATCGAAATCGGTTTCTAATGAAAATCCAAATATCTGGTCTAGTGAAATATTTCATACCTACATGGGTGTCCTATATGTACATAAATTCGCGTAATACCATCAATAAGCATCGGAATGCGCCAATATTGAACTCACTTCCGATCCGGATACGTAGTAAGCGGATTGTTAATATTTCAAGAGTAATTCAGTCTTTACTATATTGCTGCACTTACCCTCCAGTAAATTCATTTATGAGATGTTATTGCGCAAATCAGAATACATATATACGTACATAGTATGTATAAGATTAATTAATTGCTTTATGGATGACTTGTTTAAGAGTCATTACGTCGTGGTTAATGACTAGAAAATACTATTCTAACTTACCACTAGAAGAAAAATACTCCACTATTGTACACTTACCTGAAACAAAAACAAATTATATTAGAACATATCAAAAATTATCCCAAATTAATATACAGGCTGATGCAAAAAAAAGGGCAACCTCTAAACTGGAGATACAATTGTAACATATCTCCATTCTTTATGAAAAATAATTTTTAGTAAGCAACCACACAGTATTGTGTACATTTATTTTTAGAGGAGCCTAAAGGATCCCTCCTTTAAAAGTGGACAAATTTACATGTATTTAGGCTCGTTTTCCTTCGCATTCCGAACTGAAAACGTTAGGTGGTTTCCTCCACCTTTTCGTACGTTGTCTTTTGTTAAAGGCAAAAGAGAAATGCTCATTAGAAATACCTCCCTCTATACGCGACTACATCAAAGACATGTTCCCGACAGACTGACTCATCTACAGATACGCGTATGTACGTATGTGTATATTATAGGCCGCTTCCGGGATAATTTTTTTTTGTCTTTTGTAACTAATCAGAATTGTGGCTATGGGCGTAGATAGTTATTGAGTGAATTTTTAGCTCTGTTTTTCATCTAGGTCCACCTCTGTTCCAAAAGTGCATGGAAGACCCTCTTCTAAAGATATTACCAAAATAAAGGGTTCTATTATGAGTAATTCGGGTGGATCGGTGATTTAGGATGCAGATCTGCTTTCGCCAAAAATACGTGGATATCCTTAGTGTTCAGTGACTTTATTGATATTTCATGAATTTAATGATATAGTTTTTGGTGTGTCTAGAGGTATCAGAGGAGCTACATATTCGAACGAAGCGACAGATCTTGAGCAAAACAAACACAGTCTCCGTTACCAAAGGTCTCAAGGGATGAAAACGGCAAGTTTCAAATACATAACATGAGATGTATTAAATTGGCCTAGTCCTTAACAGTCAGTCAGTCCGTTGGTACACTTGCGTCCGATATAACTCGTATCACAGTTTTCTAAAAAGGAACTCCAGCTATAGATACAAACAAATAAACGAAAGAGAACTCGGCTTCGAATTCTCGAGCTGGAAACTATTCATGCGAAAGGTACATCAATTCTCGTGGGGGTTCGACTTACTTTTGAAGTTATTTTGTTCATTAAACATTTTCCAATAGCGATATAAAAATTAATCGTAGAACTAAAAGAAAGCTAAAGCATGTACATCATAATACGCAAATCAACATATGTAATAGAGAGGGTAGAGGGGTATACTCCATCCACTGGAATTTAAAACCCAAACTTCTGTTTTTATTTCAACGCGTGTGCATCAAAAATGACACAGATCAGTTTGCTATCCCACGCTCTGGCTGTCTCGTTTCCTCCACCTTAACTGTCTTGCTAATCCTTATCTGTTTGTCTCACTTTCTTCATCCCTGTCCGCCCCGTTTCTTTCTGGCCGCCTGTCTCGCCATCTCCCGCCCTTGCTACTTCGCTCCCTCCCACCCTGTCTGTCTATCCTCCGCCCTATTACACCGCTCCCACCACGTCGCACCCATATGCCTTCTGCCCTGACTCTGTCCCACCCGTCCTATCTGCCTTGCTCACCCATAAACCTAGCTCTCTTGCTTCGCTTACTTGTCTATCTCATTCCCTCCATCGATCTGTTTCGAACCCCCTCTCAGTCTGACTCGCTTTCTTCAACCTTGTTTGCCTCGCTACTTTCGTACCGTTTACCTTGCTGCCTCTCTCTTGCTCTAGCTGGCTATTCCCTATCCTTCACTAGCCTTTCTCACTCTCCTATCTGTCTGTCTAGTTTCCTCGAGTATGGTCGTCTCGCTCCTCTCATCTGATTGTCTTCCTTCCTCCTGTCCTGTCTCTTGCTGCCTCCCACTCTAGTCGTCTCACTGTCTTCCACCCTGTATCGCTCTGCTTACCTTATCTGCCTGTATAACTCCCTTCAGCCTTGAACATTTCTGCCTCCCACCCTGTCTGTCTTGCTACCTCTCGCCTTTGATATTTTGCTGCCTCTCACCCTCTTGTCGATTGTCTTGTTCCCCTCCGCATTACTTGTCATTAGAACGTATTTTTGGTCAAATATTTATGAAAATATTTGGTAATGATCTATAAAACAACAGCAGATAACAACGTAAAGGATCGAAGTAAACTCAAACTTAAAAGACTGTTTTGTTGGTGAATAGAAGGGGTGTTTTGAAGTGTGGGTACAGTAGAAGATTTTTTTTAATCCCCTTCTAATAGGCCCAGCTTGTTCCCTTCGAAAATGCTTTTAAACATCCACGGTCCGTCCATTCAATTATACTAAGCGTTCTTATTAACGGCTGCTGCTTTTCTTTCGATAAATTGACAGGCATTCGGAGCATTCGATTGGAACTGACATTATCAGACCTGAGATACCTACCGCTTTCGTCGCTACGTCACTTCGATTATCTCAGTAAACCATAAAATAGACGCACACGTCTCATGGTGTAAATGTTTCCACAATTAACATCATGCAATATTAATTTGCCACCATTCCAGAAGATTCGATCCAAATTTTTGAAAATACTTATTATATGTATTCGCATACCCCTGCATAAAAAAAAATATGGAGTAATAGGAAGGTAATAAGAGCAAAATGGGAAATAAGCATCGAAAAAGCTGTGAGACGAAGGTACACTGAGGGTAAGGGCGATTTCTATCTGGCAGATAAATTACAGTCAGTATTTTTATTTGAATTCCCCTAGCAGGGAATATGAGAATAAAAATTTGTTGATGCAGTAAGGAAAACGCCTGGGCTCAATTACATAAAAATGTTCCCCTATTAAATTTCGTGCTCTGCCAAGACCCGACGGGGAGGCTCTATTTTACTACATTTTAACCGGCGTTCAGGGGGGATTTCGTGATGAAATTTGCGAACGTTGCTCGACTGAGACCAATGGCAGAAAAGAAGTCAAACAATATAAGCCAAACGAAGCCAGCCAGGCTGCTCGAAGAGCAACTGAACATCACTGAAACGAGAGATGATCCGTCACAGAAAAGAAAGACAAACACAGAAAGACAAAAAGTATTCCAATTTCGAACCTAAATTGGAACTTAGTTCTATTTAAATTAGTTTTGGTTATAATATATAACTTTTGCACTTCAAGGAATTGCTTATTAAGAATATTTAAAAGCATTTTCTTAAAGGTAAATAAAAAGCTCAAACGAAAAGCTCGAGAAGACGATAAAAAGAAAAAGGTCGAGAATCTTCATACATCAAGCATCATTATACATGGCATGACGGAGGTATGCATATTATTTTTCGTTTTTTATTTTTATTTTTTACCGAAGAAAAATACGACGCTACCCAAGAAGGGTGCCCATTCCGAGTCAATTTTCTTTATCGAATTATAAGTCCAGCAATAAAAGAAAAGTATATATCTAGGGTAGGACGAGGGACCTCGACGAGATGAGATCCGTGCTACTTATGTACGATTACGGACGGTAGAAATATCATCAAAATGTTTTGTATGACCGGGTATAGGTGTAGGCAACCGTTTTTTCCACTACTTTCTACGTGGGTCGTCTGATGCTTAACTCCTGCCTCAGTGATCAGAGCGATTACGGATCTCAGTGAGACAGAAGAAGAAAAATCTTTATCCAAAATCATGCGTACTTCTTTTCTGATTTAATACTAGTACTGACTGGATTCGATCATTGGACTGTAGCCATTATGATCGAGATCCATAGATCTTGCATTTTATCTCAAGCGTCATGCACTTGTAGAACATTATGGGCATTGGTTGGCGATCCTACATCGCGTTTAGTCGTTACGATCCGATAGGGTCCAATGGGGCGAACCAAACGTGCTACAATATACTTCGGGATCTTGGCAGATAGACAATGACATTAATACTCTCCAAACACACGGACATGTATTGGACACATACTATTTTGGAATACCTAGACTTCTTATCTAATTAGTTTCGAAATAGGGCTCAGAATTAAAAAGGGTGACAACATGACTGTCAAGTGGATTTCCTATAGTGTGGGTGCCACATATATATTTCTACTGTTGTGCAGTAAGAAGACAAGAAAAGACTTCCCCTGCACCAAATAAATATAAATATTACACATCCATAAATAAAATAAATATTTTGACTGCAACTTCTTCATCTAACTCAATACATCGTTGGAATTTGTTTAAAAGATATATGGATATAAGTACATGAATTTTAATTTGTTAATAACAAATACAAATTTTATACACGTCCCTAACAAATGCAATCGTCATCCGAAGCATCCGAACTCTCATCGCTGCATATGCAACTTTCTTCATCTTCAGACTGTTTGGTAATGCGACTATAGACCAGTTCTGCAATGTTTTTAATTTGGGTTACAGTACACTTTAATGCCGATGGAACAGTCTTACAGGTCTCACAATTTTCCATGTCCTTCAAAATCTCCGCTATTTGACAAGCGAGATCACTTAGATCATCTTCTTCTATAGCTGAAACATCATCATTATGATTTTTACATTTTTCTCTCAGATATGCTAGTTCTTGCTTCAGCTGATTATTAGTCTGATCCAAAACCTTCATGTTCTCACAAGTGGCTTGAAGTTGCTGCTGAAGATCCTTTATTTGTTTCGTGTATTTGCAATGTTCCATGCCAGTTGGTACAGGACCTTGACGACTTGATCCTCGAACACATCCCTCAAGATCCCTTTTTGCTTTCGATAAATCACAACAGAGTTTCTTGTTTTCTTTATGGAGATAGCAGTTCATCTGTTCTAAAATCTTCTGCAAATTTTTGCTACCACCTTCGCACATGGATTTGTCGTGGCTGCAGGATTTCTTCTTCTTATTTTCTAGTTCTTCTATTTGGGATGTTAACTTTTGCTCCTCATCTACAAGACTGTTCAATTGTTCCAAACATTCTTCATCGAATGAAGAGTGTTCGCTATTATCCTCATCAAATGGGCAATTATCGCATTGACAACAAGGTTCGCAAGTACACGTGTACTTGCCCATTTGAGGTTCGTTACCATTTTTGGCTTCAGAAGCACAACCACGATTTTCTAATCCTCCTTCATCGCAAGAACTATCTTCTTCTGAGGTGTTGATACTTTTGAATGATGCAGAAGAATCGCTGTCGGCAAGACAAGTATAGCTATCAATTCCGGAAAACACCCTACATCCGGTGTTACTCTTTTTTCTACAATGTTCTTTGTTGGAAAACTCTGATGACATTGCAACCAAAAATTAACATGCGATGTTTGAACACCTTCAACTAAGATTTAGAAAAAAGAAATTGCAGGAATTTTAGTTGACACTTGATTGCATATGAACTATGCAACTTTGAAGATCACATTGTCAAAGAAAAGACGACATGACAGCTACTACAGGAGTTCGTTAAATGTCACAATGACAGTTGTTGTGAAGCATCTTTCCAAATGGGCGGAATTTTAGGATTCAGTTGTCCTCTGATATGAAACCATCAACAATAGTAAATATTTCTCCGTACTTGTGCAAATCCATGTGACTTAGGGGTCTTCGGTTGTTATGGTTTCGGAGATGTGTTACTAGGATCGCTTGAACTTTACCACCTACCCCAATTACATGTGTTCATTACACACATGTCAAATGAGGTGAACATTATAAAGCGACACAAACGCATACACATTCAAATGGACGCAATGTTCATCCTAAATAATTGGCTCGCTTCAGTGTCGGTGGACGTCAGTAAATCTTGTAACGCAATTGAATGTAATCCTTGAAACTAATTAAGAGGTAGGCACGGGAACACAAAGGAGTTTACCTGGGGAATTGAATACTCGTGTCAGGGCGACTACATTCTATTAAACGTTAATAGTTACATAAATCTATGGTCAATGGAAGCAGCTGCATGCATCTGACACCATACTGGACGGGGATAAGCAGACCGTTCTGTCCGTCGATAATGAAATTGATCTGGATGACGCAGGCTAGTCAGTTACTACCAAATCAATTCCAACACGCATCCGTTTAGGCCCCAGAGGGAACGTTACCCCACATGAAACTAATCAACAACGCACTTGACCCGTCCATTTACTCAGAAACATGGCGTAATCCGGATGACAGGATCCGGAAACTCATCTATATTCTTCCTTTCTCTTTCTGATTCATCGACACTTTTTGGAGGATTAAGTTAAGTGTTACTAAAAAAACGTCCCAGGATAAACTAATCAGTCTCTAATAATCTTCCAGTCGCTCATTTAAGGACGACGCGACGTGAGATTATCCAGTTCTGCTCTCATCAAAAATTACTGCGAATATGTAATTTAAATGGTGCTAACGAAATATGTTCCAAAAGTGTTAATTATCCACGAAATATTACATTTTCGTTTGTATATTCCGAAAGGAAGTTATAATCGGATAGTGGCGTTGATTTAGTCAAAGTTGAAAAACCTCTTTCGCCATGTTGGGTCTATAGGGCGCGTAGGTATAGAGTTGGAGCGTAGCGAGGGTTATCCGAAACGACTCGAGTTGTGCATTCCCTTTGATGCCACGCTTTCGTACTGCCAGTTAATTTTACGGTGTATGAGTTCATCGCTGTATCGGGGTGTCAATCTCTGGTAAGAACCCCGCGCGCTCTGCTCCCACGACCTCATTTAGCCGTACAAATTGCGAGAGCTCGAGCCACATTCATATTTGTCGCACTAGAGAAGAGACCCGAACCCGCTGAGCTCACTGAAATCGACTTGGAACAAATTCAAACAAATTAATCTAATTCCCGTGTTATTCTTCATTACGTCCTATTCGGCTTTTCGTAACCGAACGGTAAGAAAATTAGTATTGATGGGAGGGATTTGCGTTCGAAACCGCGGGACGTTGCGACGAGTCGCGACAGGAGCTCCAGACATATGTTAATGTCGTGTGTTGGTCGGACGAATCCGCCGCCGCGCCATCGCCACCCAACCGCAATTACATGTAAGTCGCTCGTAATTTGTAATTTCGACTTCTCTTTACGTTAATTCCCACACTCTATCGGCCAACCACGTCACTGAGTTATCTACTTCCATTAGTTTATCGAAACTTTATTAGAAAACAGCTGCTACATCTTACCACGTTTGCAATCATCTCCACCTTCGTAATGAATCACCCCGCAAATACAGGAAGCACCATTTCTTTTAGAAGTCATTCAGACACAATTTTAAAGACCAAAGTCTTGATTTCCTAAAGACTGGAATCTCGGAAACTGTCGGCTTCTTCTGACGGGCTGAAACTTCCAAGACTATAGTTTTTCTCAGTTCCAAAAGTGACACTCTTCCGAGGCTTCTAAAAGCTGATAATCTTGGGATAGAAGGGAAATCCAAAACGATGGATCTTCTCAAAATCCATTCTCCAAGTACCATCCGAACAATTTTTGACTTCTACAACCCAAGGAAATGCAATGTGTCACCCAAAAGATTACTTAGGAGGAATTTCTAGGACTTTGGAACAATTTAAAACGTGAAACATTCTATATGCCCACACTTATTTAAAAAATATCCAGAATGTAAATCTTTAGTATTGTACAGAAGTCAAAATCGATAAACCTCGATTAAATTCTCCTGATTCCAAAAAATAGTTTGAGCTGAAAAACATAACAGATGTTTTCTCTAAGAGATTTTGAAGAGAAATACACGGTTTTTAAAGGATAACACTAATACAGCAGTACAAGGATAAAGTCCGCTTGTACGATTCTCACGCTTCGTCGATAATCTCTTCGAACTTCGTCGATTGCTGCAGGTGTATTGGCTTCAAACAAGAGCCGATATGACAGCCTCGTATGTGGATTTGATATAACAACAATGTTGTTGATTTGCGAAAACGCCAGTAGCTGGTATGGGGTTGGTGGTGGTGGTGGTGATCCTTTAGGAACGGACGGGGTTTACGCATACAAAACGAGACAATACAGTAATAATAAATCGATTCAGAAGGGGTCGCACAACCTAACGCATCGGTATCGTTGGAAACACGTGTCGAAATTGATTCGAACGCCAGGTGGAATATACATGCAAGCAACCTGATGGACAGATAATCACGGCAACGTTATAATCCCCAAATCGATGTTTATGACGTACAAATACATGTTCTTATGAAGGGATTATACGCTTATCATTTTTAGTTTTATATTTTTCATATACTTTCAAATATCAAAAAAATATAATAACAGTTCAGAACATTTTCAAGAGTTACTGTAAGTATTTCATAATGTTTGAATGATAAATTTCTTTTTATTTATGCTGCCCTAGTTACTGTTCCTTTATTCACCCCCATTAACGCTTTATTTCCCCAAAGTGACGAATGAGAAATAGAATTTGTTTTTTCTTGGTAAATCTGGTAATCCTTTTTTCTTTTGTCGTCTTGATGAATGAGTTTTAATAATCCTTGTGATCTGTGTGGTTTGAACATTAAGTTTATTTATTACGAAACTTCTGAAGAGGTCACAGTATGTTAATATCAGTTTATACAAGCTCGGTCTAGAGTCTTGGTCTCTGCTGGGCTGGTTCAAGACACTCTCCATAGATACCAACTATTTGTGGAATTGATTTTCGATCGCTGATATCTTCTCAAAGATTTGGCTCAATTGAAGCCCAGTTTTTGAGCCAGTATGTCAAAAATTGGGTCTCGTAGAACACTTAGTATAAGGTCATCAAGGCCTTGAACTTGGCAAGACTTTACCAAAACGTTTCTATAAATAAAGAAGCTCGGAGTGAAGATTTTAGGCTCTTCCAACAAAGTCGTGATGACGTTGATGTAAAAAAGCATACTTGGTCAACCCCCAAACGTAATCATCGAAGGAGCGGACAAAATTATTCGTCAAAGGCAAATCAAAATCTTCATTGGGATTAAATGAAGTGTAATACGTCAAAAAATGCAACCAAAACTTGACTGAAGGTCAAAATTGGGTTGGATTTTACTACCCCCAAAGACGTCGAAAATGAACAGATGCTTCTTCAGCAAAGTTGGAAAACTTTGGCGGAATTGCAATAGGAATCAAAAGCGTCTACCGCAGTACCATTATTGGAGATGATCTGGAATATCTGTCCTTCCTTCTCTTCTGATGATTTCTGAAAGCACCCTTGGTTTGTTCCTTCGTCTTGACATATGTAGGTCTCCTCAAAGTGTATTATATTCAATTTGTGAGCAGCCCTAGTTTTGGTGACATCTTCAATTATTTTTTTCATAAATGTTTTGAAACATTAATAAAACCTAAGTAGTTGTTTGTTTCTATTTTTGGGTGTCCCTTTGGGGCTGGTATACATATTATGTAGTTGCTCTTGCAACACTGTTTGCCGAGGGAGTTCATTAGATGCCTTCGCCGTAGTCGAAAGCGACGATATTGTGCATTCCTGAGATTTTCGCCTGACTAGTTATTAACCGTGAATCATACTGTCGACGACGGCGCGGTGGCTGAGCCCAGGCAATTACGGCTTTATTACGGTAGACGCATGGGTGGTTCATTTAGCCGGAGAACGATCACCGACTGAAATAAATATTCTGAATAGTTTACCGAATTACAAGTGACTTTTATTGCTCGCAATGTCGCATCAACGATTCGCTTTTCTCGACGCGTCCTTCGACCCCGTCTCAAAATAAACGTAGCATAAGGCAGTGGAAAGGTACGACCCTTTTGTACCATCTCATTGAATAAATACGTACTTTTCTGACTGGACCGTTTCAACTATATAGAAATATTTAACGTCAGAAGAAATTAATTTGAAAATTTTTAATATCAGGACTGCGACTGTTTTACATTCATCTTAACTGATTAAAACAAATAACAGTCATAAGATCTAGAAGAAAAATCCAAGGAGGATTCTTAAATAGAACATTTGGAGGGCAATCTAGAAGCAATAATTTTTTGGATTCGGACTAAAACAAATACTTGTTACAAGGGTCTCGTTCAGACCTTAAGGTTAATCCCAGTTTTTTAACCCCTGGACTGTAAACAGCATTAGACATGGTATTGACTCATGTCCGATTCTGTTAGACTCATATCAACTTTGAAACCTCGCCATCTAGTTTCACAAATTGCTGTCGATTGTTAAGGCAGTTTGACAACGATAAAACAGAACTACGTTCAAGTCCAATATTATGTCGAATTGTTACTAACAACTTGCGATTTGGAGAGGCAAAAGCTTAAGAAAAATTCAAGATAACGTGTTAATATGGACCATAACGTATTTTTATTTACAGGACGATTATTAAACGATAATTGTTTTATAAACTATTTATCCCACCCTGTTGAATAGTATCACAGATCTTGGTCCCTCAGGGCTTTTAGAAACTAATAATACTAACATAACAGATCTACGTGTCAAATCGACGTTTCAGTCTACATTCTGACATCTAAATCGAACTATAGAAAGATTACTTCTCCTAGACAAACTCATCCTTCTTACATACGTCGATACATTGTTGTCACGTCACATTCTTTGATATATTGTAACGAGCAGAGCAAATATTTTCATGAAACGAAAGAATAAATCGACTACATTTTCAGTATTTGTTTCCAATTTAATGTTCTGGATGAACTTCAGTCTGACCATCGACGAAAAGTGAACGAGGTTTACAGCAGTAGTATAGCTATGTCGGATTTGCGACAGCTGCTGGATCTTAGCAGTAGTAGTATAGCTATGTCGGATCTGTGACAGCGGAACGATCTTTACAATAGTAGTATAGGATGGATCATTCAATTGAGAAAATAATTTTTCAAGGTTATTCTTCGTGTTAGAAACTGAAGAAGAAGTAGTTTGGATAATATTGATGTAATTTTTATTAATTAGGGACTATGCATATATACTTCACGTTAGATTAGTATAAAACGAGATATTTTGAATAATATGGGTATATTATTTTTTTCTAAAGAAGAATTTGCTTTATTTCAATCATTGGCGATATAAGTTACATACTCATGTTTTGGGTGTACTGCATTTATTACTTTTTTATTGTAATACAAGAATCACAGCTTTTCACCGCAAAAAAGTTTCCGTAATTAAACCGCAAGTGCAGTTCAGTTCATCCGTGGTCGTTCGCTGGTGCGGAGGTCGATCTGAGCGGCGTCGCATCGGTGTCCGTGTCAGCAGCGGCGTCATCTCATTAAACTTTTGTTTGACAAACTAACGATGATGATGCCCGGTAACGCCGCTCCGACTTTTTGCTCCCGAAATCTCAATTCTCTCAATAATTCGCGAATTAATGAGTTTGTTTATCGAGTTGCAGTCGTTCCGGCGAAACGTAAACTACACAACTGGCAAACTACAGAAACAACTCTCAACCGGGGAGGTAAATAGACATGTTGCAACGCAATCCGCGGAAATAAGCTAATTAGAAAAAAATAAAACAACGACAGATTGTTATTTGTTCCAACTCAGAATTACGGACAGATTTCCAATAAATATTCGAGCTAAATTACGTGCATCTGCCTCGAGAAAACAAAGGGATGTAACTGATGTAATTTATTCTTTAATGGTTCAATAGCTAACGAAGGGGAAGTCAATTGGGTTTAATATTTTAATATTTAGAATATTATTAAAAAGATCCTCAAGGGGTGGTAAGCGTACAAATGATACATTCAAACTGACCGTACACAGAGCCACCACATACATTTACCTTTTAGTTCGAATAAAAAGCACGATGGAGCTTTTTTTGCGGTTACAGAACGGAAACCTGGTTCACCACGCGTAAGATCCGGCGGTCGAAGGGCGGTTAGGTCTGCTGCTTTTGACTTTTGAATGTGAACCGGCTTCGACCCTTCGTCGGTTCGCAAATATTGCATAATCCGCTACAGAACCACCACATCCAAACACAAATTTACCGCAGACTTCAGCATACGTTTGAGTTTTAACCGCCTCCAAAAGTTCGTTACTGGAAGAAGTACAATACCACAAAACCTACTCATACGAATTAAAAACAATAGAACGAATGGATGTGGTTAGATACTCTGTTCTAGAAGTCAGTGCTCGCTGCTATTTTGAGGTGAAGCTGTGCTGATTAAACAGGGTGATTCGTTAATAATACGAAATGTTTGAATAGGACGATCTTCGTTTCCAAAGGTAATTGTTTAAGTAAAAGCTTTTACATAAAATGTAAAATAGCCACTACCACATCCTACCATTACCCCCTAACTAACTCGAATGATTGTGTTCCAAATCAGTAGTCGATCATGTATTTCAGTCAAAAACTTTTAATTAGAGAGACCCCTTCATACCTTAACGTTCTGAATGTAGCTTATATTTCAGTGCTTCTTTTTAAATTTAATAAAGATTTGTGTCCCTTAAGTACCCTCAATCATAGCTGGGAGGAAGGGTAGGTACTGCACGCCATACTAAATAATGTTTTGTGAATTGTTTTCGATACACCCTTATATAATATGTGTTTGTGTGATGTAAGACTTGTTCATTTTGTCTTATTGAATATTTTGCGTTGGGGTTGGAACGTTGGTCGTTGTATCGAAGTCGAGTCAGCTGCGGATGAGTACTCGTTTGGTTGGTACTGGAAATATTTAAGGGAGCGTAACCGGCATCTGTGCGAAGCAAAACAGGGGAGCACAGGTGGTGGAAAGAGAACGAGTATTTGCGAAATGCTTTAGTTGTGGTAGCCGACGACGTGTCGGCGAATGAATATGCGGCGGGAACGTGTTCGTGAACGTGCTCCGCCTTTGCCACGTTGGATTTCTGCAAAGACGTCCGACGTGAGAACGCAATCCCTTAGGAGATCGACCTGCTCGTTGTTTGTGTGCTTTCCAACGGCCTCCGCGGCAGAGAAAGCGGATTATTTTTATATGACAAATTCCGAAAGAGGCCGCCGCTGGCGCGCCGCTTTCCTCCAAGTGATTATTTACGTATTCTGTCGCGTGACAGAGCAAAATCGTCGTGATAAAATTCAATATCGCCACAAAATACTTGCCAATATTATTTCAGTAGAATTTTCGTGCAATACAAGCACGACAAGAAGGCCGTTTCCATTCCGTGACGAAGAACAATACCCTAAATAAAGAGACAGATACATAGGGATCGTACGAATATTTTGCAGCTATGTTGGAGGAGGGAGATCAAGAGGGAGATCAAGATTCCCTTATCCTTACTTACAGGGAATAATTATATGTGTTTAAAGAAATCATCAGAGAGTCGTCAGTGCAAAGATGAAATATACAAAGAGATCTAATCTTCATCTCTGGGTGTGAAAGGGTGCAATTTTATTATTAGATATGTGAGGATAGCCCTATGCATCTTTTGCATTCTCCATATTTGACCACGCTGCATTCTATATTCTTTTGATTTTTGGACATCCTTTAGTTGCCATGGCCACATCCCATTTAGCTGGGTTACTGGTGGTGGTGAAAGCTTTATTTATGATTGATAATAACTGTCCCTGATTGTGTTGTTACTTAAATGTCCATTAGTCTAGAACTTGGTAATAAAATTAGCAAAGGCGGCCCAGTTATTGATAATAAAGTAAATTTCCCGCCTAAAGCTATATACGTTTAGTCATCACAAAAGAGAAGGCGACAGATAAGAGGATTCGGGAGCACTGGATTTAGGCGATTTATAGCTCTAGATGAACCGAGAAATTACGATAGATTAAAGATTGTTTGCCTCTGACATTTATTCATTCGAATAAGATTAGCCGCTGTCAGAACTCTTTAGAAGCTTTTCTTCTCTCGTTCTGCCAACGAAACTCTGTGCTCCTCGCCCTTAACACCTTAATATAATTTTAAATGGAAAAGTCGAATGGAGCCATTAGGAGAAGAAGAAGGAAAGTGATAGGACTGGTAGGTAAATTATTTGGAAGATATAGACAATGGAAACACTTTACTCTCAAATTAGGAAGAGATACTCAATTTTATTCTATAATGTACTAAGTACAGACACAATTTTGAGGAAAAATAATAACCCTGTCTGTCCATCGCTTTTATTAGCTTGAATGGAAATATGCCAGTTCTAGCCCATTCTTTCTAGGGACCTTATGACCTTATGAATTCGATTCAATAGTGGTCTATATGGTAGCTTATGGTGGTGCTTTTTAGAATTCATAAGACTTTCTTTGAATGTTCACTGTGAGTAGCTACGGGGCTCCCAAACCGCTTCCTTTCTTACGAACTGCGCACGCATAAAAGGATAAAGGTGGCATGGAATCGGCATAGGTATTCTACTAAAGTGAAAGCTACATCCACCAGATTCTAAATATCTTTTTACGGACCTACTCTCTCCTAGATATTATATTATTTATTTTATGTATTGTGTAAAACATTTAAGAATCCTAGACAAAATTAATTAAAATCCATATGGGTCTGACATTATTAAATGTGAAGTATGTTCAATTCAAATCAAACGTAGTGGAGGTTTGTACGTCCATATTCATTTGGAGCAGTGTATATTCAAGAGAGCAAATTCCATTTGACAATGGTACTAGGACGGGACATAATTAAATTGTTTGTGACCATAGAGCAAATTCACGATCAGTGGTTTTTAATTGAATTAGATTACATTGCTGCAACAAAGCTATTTGATATTTTAATAAACATGGAGGCGTAGCGTACGATCACGTATACACACGTGAATGTTGAGGTAGAACAAGAAAAGAGATGTTTGCTGATGGTACATGTAAATTTGACGAAAATCGTGTAAGTGGTTACGGATGATTTTAAAATTAATCACAGCCCGAACTACGCTCTCTGTCCAAATTAATATTCCATTTTATTGAGCAAAAACAAATATTTATGCATACGATTTCGATGTAAGTTAACAATAAAACAAAAACTGTTTTTGCTGCGGTTTTGTAATAAATGCCCAAAGCAGAAATCTTTCATATAAACTAATTTTAAAGGTAAAACAGCATGTAATAACTAATATTTCGCATACATATTTTGTACAGTGACATACGTAATCACGCCGGAATAAAACAAATATAAACTGTCAGGCTAAAAGCAGCAATTATTTGCTTTGTGAACCTCCATACTTGTTAATTTCAACATTTAATGAATAATTTTGAAATAAACAAATCGTACTTGCCAATAATTGAAACTGAAGCATCACAATCATATTATAATCTGAAGACTAACTCAGGACATAAAGGTATAAACAGGAATAAATAGGGGCAGAGGGATGCTGTCCTCGACTTTCTTTGTAAAAAAATCAATCGTTTACAAAAAATGTCTTTACATTTTCTTCCTCTCGTGGTTTTTGCTACGTAAACGCATTTTTTAAAACATTTATATTAAAAAATTAATAATAAGAATTAAAAGGGTTTAGTAAACGCACCGCTTACAGTGACGTTACGCGTAAGCTGTTGGGCCTTGAATTCTCGATAGTAACGACTGAGACCCATTTGAGACACGTTCCTGTAGCTGGAATCTAACCAGCTCACACATTTAATAGAAGTAAATTAGGGTAAATCCTGGTTTGGGATTTTTAATTAGGTACTTTAATTAAAATTGAGGTTCTTATAAATAAGTAGAACTGTTAACTTTTGTAATACGAGAAGGATAATAAACTCTCGCAGTTCACAATTAATTTTAAAGGAAGAACGATGAAAATGTGTTGGTACATGGGTACATGCTACATGATCTACTCTTTATATATGAAGTTAATTTGTGCAGTAATACGTCCGACAGTCGCAATCAGTATTTTTCATAGCGGAAGGTGTGGAACTTTAAATATCTCGAGTGATTTATTCTCTTAATTTTCACTCGAGACCAGGTACTGAAACGCTTTCTTGGCAGCAATATCTTGCCAAGAGCGGTTATAAATGTGAGTCTTACGAAAATAAAATTAGTTACACATTGTAGTACGTTCCTCAATGCCGCACGGTGCTCTACTAACGGTCCAGGGGCGGCTCGTCTTTAAAATGTGACCAGGATACCATCAGGAATTAAAAATAAAAGTGTAGGACTTTCAATTTTAATCTTTTTTGTTTTTATTTTTGTTTGTTTCAAAGTTTTCACTTTGGTTCATTTCTGAAGCCCACATCATGTGCATCGTATTTTATTTGTAAATTCCTTAAGCCAGTGTTTGCTCTACGCCAGACTTGGAGCTTAATTTTAGTGAAAAACGTAAGCTCTTACGTCACTTCTTGTGCACCGAAAGAAAATGATTAAACGCCTTTGCTTGTTAAACAACCATCCGATAAATCAATCCGAAAAAGCCTGACGGCTACGCTGTGCAGTCACCACCACCACCACCGCCAGCACCGGCACCCCATAGCCGCCGTCAGCGTCCTCACTACCACCAATCCTCCTCTGCTTCTGTTGGATGCGACAGCGGCATCCATTCGCCCCCGTTGAATTTATTTAAGATGCGGGAATTCCTTTATGCCTCGCGGAAATTCCTTATAAAATGAAACTTTGATAAACCGCAACATTTTGCATTAGTGGAATTTATTGACGCGACCAAGTCGATATTCCAAATATTTTACGAAATGAATTTTTTCCCGGCGAAAAGAAACAGCGACAGCATTTTCCTTTTTTTTTTTTGGGAATTCGGGATCGACGGTATGGAAGGAAGGAATTTTATAAGCCCTCGAAAACTTCACTTTCTGCGAAAATTGAAATCCAACCGAATAAAAAATTGGTAAGGGCAAATATCATTCGTAGAGATGCTGTGACACCGAAAACAAGAAATGTGACATTTCTAAAAAGAGTCTTATAAATGATTATCCTTGTGTAGTGTTCTTTATGTCTACCTTTGATTAATCTTCCTGATGTAAAATGCATCCCATACGTTATCATAATTTCTGTAAAACTACATCTACCGGAAAGGGGAGTATATAAACTTATATAAATTGAAAGAATAGGGGACGTGGTGTTGAATAAGTGTGCATTCGCATGTAACATAAAAACAGACAAGATAGAACGGAAGAGAATCAAAGAAAATTGAAATTCTCTATTGTAAGATATTTCTGATGGTTATTTGAAACCCCCCAATAGACGGAGAGGTAAAATTCGTTTGAGGACACGTCAATTCAACGTTTTCTCGATGATGCCTACCTCCGTTCACTTTTTAATTCGGCTCAGAAGGAACCTGAACGAAAACAATTTCCTGTGGAATGATAATTTAGTTCGTGCGGTCGGGGTGTGCGCGTAGTGGTAGACATGCCACTGCCGGGGACTTCGTTGCCTATAGGTGGTTAGGCCAAGTAAAAGGGACCTTTGTGGGGGTGGTGGTGGGGCAGGTAGTTGGCCGGGAAAAGACAGGAACGAAAAAAACACACTGAAACGCAATGTGGAGAAGATGTGGATGACGAGAGGAGGAGGACGAGGAGCAGGAGAGGAGGAGGAGGAGGAGGCGGCAAATTCGTCTGATCCATCAGGCGCTGAATACAGAGCGGAGATTGAAATTTATAAGAAACGACGAACAAAAGATTTTCCATTCTGTCACCTTCAACCGAAGGAACAGATGCTAGGGAAATATGTTTGCGACAAAGGGAATTTGCTGTTGGAACCACATGAATCGCAGTTTTCACGTAGCTCGCTCCAGTCCTCGGCCCGTTTTACAGCATTACTGTCAACTTGTTTATTTTATGACAGACTATCAGCAGAACGGAATGATTTTCAGTAAGCTCATATGTATACTGCCAATCTATATGAACACGAACATTCTAAACCTAACATTCTGACGACATGAGAAAATTAAATATTAATTTCAAGAGTAAGTACGAAACAGTTGCCCTAAATAATATTTCTTAAATCAACAGGCGCTGTGCACTAGGGAAATGAGTTGTGCAGGTTACGGTAGGAAGCAGTCACTCTTATTAAAATTTCTTAGATACTTAACACCACCATCCAAATTTGGACGGGTTCAACTAGTAGGAATTGAAATAATTCATGTGTGATCCTTTAATACGTATGTACTACAGAATCCTATTTATCTAGAAAAAAGATAGGAAATGTAAAAAGTGCCCGGATTATAAGTAACAATTAACATTTGGTTAATTTGGAAAGCATTCTTTTTTGGTTACGATAAGTGGGTGGTGTGTAAACAGTAGAACGAGAAAAGCGATGCAAAGGGTGATTTAGTCGGCGTCGGAGGTTCTCGCCGAGGGCAGATTTTGCAGGAGGAAGTTCGCAAACGAACTTCGGCTGTGCGATGATACAAACCTCGGAAATTGTCCTCATTCATCACCGGATGATCTTTGCCATCTACTACATTCATCTCTTGAAAACTTGTGAAGTGCCGGAATAGGTAGGGGTCGGTGCATAACGGGAAAATTACCCCTAAGGGCCATTATGTGTGCGATAACTTTCATCATAGAGACGGTAATATTCTCTGTCGACATTAATTTCGCGATTCCACCGAATGAATCTTTGCCACTAACTTTTTCATGAGAATCGCAAAACAGAAATTGCCTCACTTGTTTTACCGACTATTCACCTAAAATTACCGACAATTTTCTCGCATTTACCTCTTTCTTAATCACCTAACTGGTTTATTTACTTAATTAATGAAAGGTATCACTAATGGCTTACTGTTTATGGTAAAGACCCCTAACCCGATTTCAATTAGGTGGTAAGATTCACGACCGTCTCCGGAAATTAATCATAAAATCCGCCGATAGATGGGTATATGGATGTTTGACGATTATAATTGTTTTAGCCCTGTTTTGATAGGATATTGCAAAGACGATGTATAGCTTAACACTTTCAATTTCGGAAACTCGCCGACCCGTATTCTAGTTGCTTGGGCGTAGGTGATCTTCTCTCTGATCCATTGTGGTTTAATTTCTAATTCAGGCACTAAATTTGGAAACTATTGTGGAACACATAACACCATGATAATAAAAATTAAATTGACACTAAAGAAACAAATATTTGTCCAAAATATCAATCAGAAAAAGCTTATCTCTTATAAAGTATCCAATATTTAGGAGGTACTATAAAAATTTATTACATAAACCATTAAATGTTGAGTGAGTACGTGTGTTCTTTACAAAAAAGATACTTTTCCTAAATACATATTTTTTTATAGTCCAACCCCAATTGTTTCCAATGTGTTCAATAATTGCTCATCTGCCATAAAACCGAAAACGTCTACCTGAGCTTTATCGTATTATTGGTTTAGAACAAACAATTTCCACAAATAAATAAAAATCTGAAAACAATAATTGATAGTAGATTTCTAAAAGATAAGTAAGAGCGATTTGTCATCAAAAATGAATGGTCCTACATTGTAAAATAAGCGAAATCAGGCTCTCTTTCGGTCTAGTATGCAGCACCATGAGGTTACGGTATGAAGTGGTCGCTCTTATTAAAACTAAATAGCTAATACTGTGCAACTTATTGTCTCAATACCAATAAAGTGTAGGAGATGAGCAACATTTTATTTGTGATTAAAAGAAAAGTTTATTACTTTACGACTGTATTCTTTAGGTAGTGTTCATTATTGGTAATGGGAACGGCATTATAAGGGTAAGGGGATGGCGAAGAAGGGGAAGAACCTTTTAACAAATGGCAAGGGAACATATCCAATAATCGAAAAGTGCACACGCGAATTCGCAAGTTTCAATTCGTCAAGTGCCTGTGGAACGGTTAATTTTATTGAAATGTTGCCCCGTTAGAATGGCATTAACGTTTAAGTCGTTTCGTGATGGAATTAAATAGTATGTAGTTAAGCCCTTGGCGAGAATATAGTGAACACATGCCCGACTAACTTGGCAAGCCACTTGAAACAGTTTCTGCGGCTTTATAGATTCGAAATCTCAAACTTGAGATACAAATCAACCGAGCCTCCATTAAGGAAATGGCTGTTTCCGACAAATTAGCTGCTCCTGCCCTATAACTACAACACATAAGCAGGCAAATCACGCATTTTGCCACTCAATACACTACCTGCACCAAACTTCCATATGCATAATATATGTACATATTTCACCATTTACTAATCATCACCTAAACCACATTTTCAAGAATATAATATTTCTATTATTTTTGTCTACTTCATATTACTGAAGCAGACGAGTCTGAAATGATTTGTCTCTTTTGGAAAAATTTTTAATTTCGACATGTGCAGTAAACAATCACTCGGGGATGGAAAATTGTGAAAAGAAGAACGTAACAATTTCGCGGACGACTCCCAGTATTCCATAAGATGGTTAATAACGAAGGAATTTAATATCTTTCCGCCTTAGAATTTGAGTTCCATTTAAAGGATTTAAAGAACTTAGATGTCCGCGAATTGAACAATCCTAAATGCCTTGTAGCATATTTTCCGCAACGCTTCGGTACGAAATGAACTAAAGTACCGCCCTCTCTTGCGACTGTGACAAATAGAACCCAGTTGAATGTTTCGTTTTATTTCTGTTCGATTCTTCAACTGCTCTTTAAATCGGAGCAATTCTTGCACACAGAAACGTCTTTATTAGTTTGCTCATGCAAAAATGACTTTTCCCACAACTAAAATCATTTTCTTCCTGTATTTTTCATAGACTTCCACAACACCAAAAAAAAAAAAGAAGAAAAAGGGAAAAGAAACTATTAGGGAAAATGTTTACCTCCAAGATAGAAAATCACAAAGTAGAAAAGATCAGCAGCAAGAGAAATCCATCTGGATTTGTTAGTGAGGAGAGCCCTCCTCTGTTTTTGAAAATGTCATTTAGATTAGTACAAAGAAAACATAATTGGAAAAGGACGCAACCTAATTATCACTAAACCTAAATGCATTGTGGACACGTGTTTCATCCCTTTATCTTGTGGAAACACACCTTCAACATTAACAAAGACCTTTTTATTCTTATATTTTAATTTGTTATACTTAAAGACAATTTCATTACAACAGAACTCTTAAAGTGAACTACTCCTTCTCCCATACACCCCTTTGTGCTAGCCCCTATTTACAGAGAGGACAATTAGGTTCATGAAAACAAGATCTGACATTCAACATCTTTTATGAATAAAACGAAGCAAAGTTTTGTTCACTATTGCAGCGCTTGTATGTTCCACTGAAATAATATTTAATGCGAAGTGGCAGACGACGGTTGTACAATGAGCGTTTAAAGCCAATATTTTTATTCTTATTTCGGAACTGAATATTTCAACCCCGAGACTTGAGTTCTTTGACTGATTCGTAGCTACTGTTTTTAAATTAGATTCAGCACCGCAGAAAATTCATTTTCGTTCCCGATTGTAGAAAAGAATTCTATAGAACAGAACAAATGTACAATAAATTCTACGTAAACCAAGAATTAGTTTACCAACCCTCCAGGTATTCACTAATACCGTAATATGAATACAATTTATGCCTAATAAGTTTTCAAACTATATGTCAGAAAGTATCTATAGATTTATATAAACTAGATGTGGGTAAATCCTCACAACGAATTTCAAATTTTCCGTACGTCAATCATCCCATTCTGTACGTATTTTGAAGTAGAACATGTTAGCAACTTTGTTTCTCTCCACCGCCAGTAATATCTGCGGGTCAAAAGATAATAGCAATAATAATAATAATAATAATCGAACTATTGGACCTGACGTCGACTTGGGCGTCGTCGGCGTCGTTGTCGTCGTCATCGGTTCGGTTTTGTAACGCGACATCAGGCTGGTTGTGCCTGATTCCGCTGATGTGACCAACCGCAGCGTTTGGTAATGAAGACCGTTTTGTCGACGCTGGCGGCGACGGACGTCGTGACGCCATCTTGCCAATGCGTCGACCGCAGCATGTCACTGCAGACCGCAGCACCTTGTTGAGGTGTCTGCCAAGGTGTACGTAGCTAAGCCTGACGGCGATTATTTCCGAACTGTTCGGAAACGTGCTCGTGATTAACGAGGAAGCTTTGGGTCACCACAGAACCGTTCTCCAAAACCACCCACGGATATGAGATATGGCCACTGTCACGTCCAATAACTAAGTATTCTATTCTATATTGTAATTAATGTTAAAATTATTGAAAAAAAAATGACTTGTATCAACACTTCGTCTTATGAAACCAAACAACTGAGAGAAGAAGTAAATATGCAACGCCAATGACAATTATTTGATTTTGAATCAGTTTGGACCAACACACAACATTTGAGGATTCCAAATCATTCCTGAAAATCTGGAAAATTTTGGATTATTTCTGAACGTTTCAAACCATTCCTGAAAGATCTGGAACCTCCTCGATTAATCTGAGATCCTGCAGAACATTCTCTAGCATTATTGAGCATTCTGGAGCATTCTAGAGCAACTCCGAACATTTCAATCTAACTTGACAAAATTACGACTATTTTACGATACTGCAGCAAATTCCGGAACCTTCTAGAGAATCCTCGTACATTACTGGATGATGTAAAAATCTTGTAAATAAAACGTGTCAAAAAGTGACTTAGTTTACATGAAATGCGATCACTATTCGTCCATAGAACAAAAGAACAGCGTGTTATCTTTCGTTCCTTTTTTGTTCACTTCATTACTGACGTGGTGATCCTTAAGCCAGACTGACGACAAAACGTTGTACACCACCAGGTCGACCTCAATGTTACGCTTTGTTGTGAGTAATCAGGCTAAGTGGAATACATCTGTAAACAATGGTCCGCCTCAACATCAATGGCAGCGGCACAAAGGATGTCTTCTTCTCCCTTTTTTCAGGCCTAAGCCTGGTGTTGCTTGTCACCCTTTTAAAAGCAGAAAAGGTGACAAACTAGCTAATACCACGCAGAACAATGGATTGAAATACCAGAAATTTCTGTCTGACAACCGACTTACTTTTTAATTAACAAAAAAAATGTGTTGGAAATCCGACGTTGATACATCTGTCCAGACGCATCCACCAATAAATATATGTAGTTGCATCGTGGACGACCTCAAAGGGATAACAATTTTAGAAACTAATTACGTATGTTGAAAAATATGTACTACATAAATGCATTTGAGCTGATGCATAAGGATTTTTGATAGTGCAGTGTTTCATTTGAATCAAAAATTTCCAGGATGATTCCCAACTCTTATTGGGGAGGAAGAAGGTGATTTGCTATCATGGCGCAATCGTTTTAGGAGCCTGAGCCAATTTTTACATGCACACGGACATTTTGTTGCTATTGGATGATTTAATGTCCAATGAGTAGGCGCGGGAGGTTCTTTAACACCAACTGATACTTCGTTGGATGTGAGTTTTGACCCGGTTTTCATATTGACCTGTTGGTTTGCAAGCGGCAGCTTAGCTAGGCGGAGCGCAGCTTCGGTTTGGCACCGTGCCTATTTCTAACTACACTGTACATACATCCACCGTGGCTGCATTCACCGCTTGCTCAGACGATGATACCCCTACAGACGAACCAGTATTGTTTGCAGAACAAACGGAAAGTTGAACAAAAATTTTACACCAACACACATAGATAGTTGTACATATCTATATGTATTATATATCATCCCTCTTCCTGAATTCTGAACTCCTCGTCACGCTGGAACAGCCAAATCCTTGCTAAAATAAAGCACAGCAGTCAAAACCAACATAAATAAATTAAAGACCAACCGAAGTCAGACCTAAACAAGATGGGAATAAATGTCTGCATCACAAATTAATATTAACGTAGCTCTCCCACAAAAACTGGGAAGAAATCTGGAACACGATTGTTGTTTTGTGAAGGTTTTTACTTGGAACGTATCCTCAGTCAGTTCGGAAATAAAGATCCGAAACTTTGAGCAAGATCTATTACAAATACCCTCCTACCCTAAATTTTTGATACATAATCCAAAATCTTTCGAACTTTGATTATTATGGAGAGTTCTTAACTTTAGTAAACTATTCAAATAAATTCTTATTCATGAAATCCAATTTGCATAAACATTCTGCCAAAATTTGAAATTCCTTTCTCTCAAACCGCATCCCTTTAGGTAGGTAGGTAGGCTTAGGGTAGGACCCCACTAGACTTCTTCCTCCTTCCCCAGTTTAACAAACGTTTCCTTAATAGGTATTTAATGAAGGGCTCATTGTGTCAGTAGTACAAATGAACATGAAAACAGATAAACCCATTTTTGGAGCATGATAACATAAATACAATATAAAATTTGTAAGAAGCAAATACAACCCCCTTAAATAGTTGATGTCTACATTTATCATAGAGATAATACTAAAGATGGAAGAAGCAGTGACATCAGCGGAAGCACAGCTCTGGAAGACAGCGAAAGAAAACCCGTCCACCTCTAACTGCCTTTATCTATTTATTTCTGATTGGCGCTGTATGCAGCTGAATGGTGGGGACTGCGGCATCAGACACCAATAAGAATCGAGTAGACAAAGGCAGAAATAGGGCAACCGATTCACCTCCCTTCTCTTCCAGATAGGCGCTTCCACCAACAAGAGCAGCTACTCCTTTCAATCAATTGTAAATGTAGCTTTAAAGATGTTTCAAAGCTCTCCTAAAAGCACCATTAACAAAATATCGAACATATCGTATATCAGACATCAAAAACAATTAATCAGCAGCAACAGGTGAAGGGTTGCGAGACACTGATGACCTTGGTTTGTTTGTTTGTTTATAAGGAAGTCCCTTTTGACCCTTGCAAGTAACAAAAACTCCTTGTTAGACGAAAGACAAAGTAAAATTTCCGGCGAGGAGGCACGTAAGCTGTCAGTCTGCGAGAGTACAACACGACGGGCCGAAGGATGAGGCGTCGCGACGCGACGGACGTGATGCCCGTCCCTTGATTAATGATCATTCTCGTGTTATACACGCCAGCTTTTGTTACCATATATACATAAGAAAATTGGCGGCGGTGGCGCAGGATCGGCGAAAGCCGCGCCGCGACGCTCACGACGACGGACCAACGGGACAAACGGACAGACGGATGGCGAAAAACAAACGAAAACAAGTGACGGTTGGTAAACAATACAACGGGGGTTAAGTGGTTACAAGGCGGACACCATGGCGTTAATGTGGATCCTTCGAACAACTATTCATTACCCCTCTTCAAGGGTAATGTCTTGTAGATGTGGTCATTTTAGCCAACTACGCTAGTCCTATTAAAGGAGATGATAACAGAGTAGTTATTATAGTTGCGACTACTTTGGGCGCAGGTCTCTTGATGGGGGTGAATCTTTGGATCTTTCGTATCTGGCGCCAAAAATTCATTAGATAATTTTTGTGTCTCTAGATTGTCTGCAGATAAACTTTGATAGCACCCAATGACGTATTCAACTGTATCACTCTCACTAACTTATCTATGAAATATGTTAGGTCATGAAGTGTCAAAGAAAGATCGAATCTATAAGGGATGAGCATCAACAAGATTCATTTTGAATGCCATTTAGTTGAGTTATAAAGTACATATCTACACCAATAAAGTTTTTTTTTTTAAATAAAGCTTGCGCAATTTGTCAAAAATAGATCTTTACAAAAGATAATTTGAATGCAGACGCCCACAAAAATTTTACAAATCATTTCACTGGAGATCCTGATTATCAACAAAAACTCTAAACAAAATAGCATCAGCAGGTATATATACAAACATACATATACGTCAGCAATCAGAGTATTCTTCAGCGGTAGATTGCGTCGGTGTTGTCGCGTTAATGAAGCCTATTCACCAACATTTCGAAATCCATCATGGGCGTCGGTTATCAACAGCGAGAGCGTACGCAAAACAAGGCTCACGCACGCCGAATCCTGATGGTCTCCTGTTTATTAATTAGCTCTTGTGCTATACGAGTGCTCCCTCGACAGCAATGGCAAGTTAATAATGTCATGGTGTTTTATCTGTAATCAGAGCGATCCCGTGGGACGATACAGAATACGAACGCGAACGAGTGCCAGAGTACATGCATGTCTTCAGGCCTTTAACCGAAATCCACACGTAGGTGTTGAAATTATAGAGGTTCTAAAAACATTGCAAATTATTGTAATAGATTCTTTTGTAGCTTTAGAGAACGATCAATGGTCTCATTAAATTAATAAAAAATAATCGAGCTTTGTTGGTACAAAATATAGTTGATGCAGCTACTATAATTGGTTTGAATGAGTCTCACTAGTAGAATGTTACGTTATGTAATTTCGCAAAATTGCGACCGTGGTTTTGTTAACGACAAAAGTTTGAGAACGGCCGGACTAAATGTTTGTTGGTGCGTATGTTTACTTGAGGGTTGAATGGGGGTGTTATGGCGGCATCAACGGATATGCGCTCACTTCGGTTTAATTAAAAATCCCGACGTCTTCTGCAGTCACCGTGCTACAACTCTAAATAAATACAGTTACGAACAAAACAAACGTTTCGGATTTGTTTAGTTGAAATATGTTAATCCCCACAGAGCCAAATTTACTCAAAAGGAAAAGAAAAAAAAAAAAATAGGGACAGCGCAAATAGTAGCTAGCTGACTGTAATTTCCAACTTTTCCCCTTTTATCTCTACTTTAATTTAATTACAGTGATGTACAGAAACGAGATTACACACAATGTACAAACCATTTCTTTTTCTCTATTCGTACGGAGGAAAGGAAAGTTAATATAAAAGGATGTAAATAGGATAAAAAAGTTGTAGTCTAGGATTAGGAACAGCCTTAATCCACGTAAGAGCAGGCAATATGGATAATAAAATATCCTAAAACAGTAATTGAAGTAATTCTAAGATTTAAGGGTTTTATCCAACAGTCAAGCTAAGTACATGTGTATATAAGGGATAAGTAAACTTTTAGTAGAACTAGAAATGAACCAATTACATCACAAATAAAATCGGTCACATGGTGTCAGAAATGAGGTTTAAGAAATTTCAAAACCAGCCAATCAGTTTAGAAAATGAATATGGAGCAAAGCAATTAAAAACAATTTTACATAATTTATTGATGATCTTAATGATTTCTTGATATATCAGGAGCATTACGTGATGATTCAAACAAGTAGAAATTACAATTCACAAACGTGTCATACAGGTATGACAGAATCCCGCTAGCTATACTACTAAAGAAGCGCATCCATAGAAAAGGGGAACAATAGTAGTGACGGATGTATTTGACAAATGGCTCTTGTTAAATGTATCAAAATTTCGTAGGAAACTACTTTGCAGTCCATACAATCGTATGCTGTTTGCATCATCGTTTCGTAATAATTTCGTTCGAAAAGAAGCAGACTTCCTGCACGAGGAACGCAATAACAGAAAAGAGGAAACGGAAACGTGGTTACTATCACTTCCGACACCGTTACATGTTCGCTGCCTCTGCAGTTTGGAATTTAATGGCTTCGGGAACCGTTTATTTACAAATCCGCGTTGCTGGCGGTGCAACACACTCACATACACACGCATACATGTCTGTGTGTTGTTGGGGTCCTATTCTATTGCACGACTCCTTTGTGTGCCTTTTGGGCCGGCGGCAGCAGACGTTCGAACCAAACTCCGATGGCCAGGGGGTCGTTAGGGTGTGAGGATGTAGGTGCAAGTGAGACGGATAGACAGATAGTGGGCAGATTCTCATCCAGTATCCGGTTGCAATCCTGTTTCATTTAATGTACGCTCCAAGCTAGAAGTAGTCCTACGTACAACCCCCATGGACCGATTTTATTAAATGCCCACTTGAACTACGAATACTTTGAAAACCAGCGATGGATGATTAATCGTGTGGAGGCCCTTGGGCATTTTAAATCAAGACTGAATCGATATGATTTTGATTCATTACCATGTATCATGCATGCAGGATTCTTGAAAACCCCGGAACCCCTTTCAAGCAGCTTTTTGAAACAATAAGATAAAAATTCTTTCAGGCATCTTCGAAGCTCAATTATCATGATGCAGATGAGGTTCGATTTGATATATTACATTTTCTAGTGGTGTTGTTTTAACATTACAATTACATTATATCTAAATCGTTGGAGGTGCGTCTTTGTTTCGAACGAGAGACGATATGCACGACGCCGTTACCGTCCCATTCATTCATTCTTTGTTGTAACGCCGAGAGTTTTCTTAAAATGTAAATTGGAATTTAATGCAGCGCGACACGTGATGACTATGGAGGAGAGAGAGAATGTTGGCAAAGGGCGGACGGAAAATATTCGATTCCCTTTATCACCGTGTCTCAAACTCGCACATTAATTAAGTTAAAATGGCAAAGCCTGCTCGGATCGACGGAGCGGGTGGAGCTGGGGGTGGAGGTGGAGTGACGGCAGCAACGACAGCGGCGTTTAATAGCGCGCGCGCTAAAATAAGATCAAAAACTTGGCTCGCACAGATAGCAAAAGCAAGTAAAGCAGCGAACTTTCAGTCACTTAATGTAATGACTGAATTCGGCGCTGTAAATACGCCAGGCCATTACAATTGTTCTTCAGCGCTTTGTGTTAACTAAGCTGATAAAATGCTACATTAAAACGAATAGATACGCAAACACCTTCCCCATCAGGAGGAGACCGGTCGGGAGACTGTACAACAAGAGAGTCCGTCTTGTTATCCTCTAAATCTTAAATGAACATTTTTCAAACTAGATACACACTTTACACTCGACGATTCAGGGGTGAGTCAATCAGAAGAAATATGTTAACTAGATGCATTCGCCTCACCTCACTACACCATGCTCTTCTAACCGTTTCGGCTTTTAAAAATTTATTTCAAAATAAAGAATTTTTGTCTTTTACTAATTAATTACGAAAAATTGCTGCCGCTATTCATCTCAACGATTCTCTGATTTTGCGAATATTGTTCGTCACTGTTGGTGTCACCTCTGGTGGCTCAGCGGTCAGAGCATTGGTATGTAAACCTAAGGGTATCTGGTTCGATTCCCGACGAGAGCAGCAACTTTTCCTCATGAATTCGTGGTTAGTTGTATTTGCAATTGATTAATTCACACATGAGTATATTAAATAACCTCAGAAAAAAATTCTCGTTCTCATTATTGATATAAATTTGTTGAAATTTAAATTCCTTTTATCATACGCCTCTGTATAAGCAGGACTATTCCGATTTGCATCGAGTAACGAGCAGACGGCAATTAAAAATCACAAAAGCTCGAGCGCGATGAAATTCAACATAAATGAGTGAGTTTATTTAATACGTTATTAATGACGGTAGTTGGTAGATAGCAAACTAGCTAACGTTGCCTAGCTATCTACGATGTGTACACGTATCTCATCGGGATCAGCAGGGTAACAAATTGACTTAATTATATCGGATTCAAGTACGAAATAAATGCGCTTGGATAATTACTACGCTAACACGACCCCCGTAAAGAATAATACTAAATAATTATTCAAACGGATTACAAGCTTTGCTAGTTTGGCAGTAACGAACTTAGCTTTCTGGAAAATTGATTGAATTCATCATTACGAAATCGCATGATCAATTTTTTTTACAAAAACATGCAACAACGGCTCTAGTTACTCAGCATTAGGATCATTAAAAGCATAAATTATTATTTTAAATTTTTAAAACTGTCCAAAATCTTTAACAAAACAATTAACAAACCCGTTGGGAGTGACCACTTCATACCGTAACGGTTGAAGCTGATTAAGGGTATTCCATGATATTTTATGCTTAAGTACCTATGAGGGTTTGAATTTAATTTTGATTGGAAAATATCAATTTTGAGCTAATGAGGACCAATTAAATTTAAAGAAAATTAGCCGTTTTTATCTCGTTTACGCGTAGGAGAGCCAATGGCCTAAGATCGACGAACATTACTGAACAAATCTTTGTTAATGTCGAAAGTTCAGCTGACAATTTAAACTTTCCAAATTAAGATGAGACCGGGGGATTCTGTTTGAGACCCAATTATCGCGAGTTTTCATTGTGCAACGGCGCTATTGGATCCATACAACCCAGAAATTCTACGGTACGAAAACAAAAACGTAAACTTTTTGAAACCGAGACAATTATAAAAAAAAAAAAACCGGTCTATTTTTAAGTAGACATATTATGCAATGCGAATAATAAAGTGATATACACACACACAGTGAGTGACTGAGGGGGATGAAACTTCCCGCAGGCGTAGAATATTTCTAAAGCCTACAAATCATCTTTTAGTTGACCAGAATTTATGTTCTTTCAAAACAGAGTTATAAATTTTGATTCCCAAGGAAAATAATGCTGAATCTTCGTAAGGCTATTCAATTTTGAAAAACACCAAAGTAGATATAGTATTACGTATTCCAAAACAAAACTTAAGGACCTACTCCTTAGGTCTAGAGATTTAAAATTTTGGCCAGAGGTCCCTCTATATCATGAATTTTTAAAATTCAACTTATATAGGGGTGAAAAGGGACTTCAAGGTTAGATGTATCGATCAAAGCACAGACCAAACCCCAGAATCAGGTAGTATGAAATTGTACACAAAAGTTCGAATCGAATCGTGCATCTTTTCTTGTTTAACTGATATTTTCCACGTTTTGTTTGTAGATAATTATACGAAGCTACATAAATAACACAAATTTGCCTCGAACCGACCCCGTTGCCACATTGCAGCCCAATGTTCTTCGCGTTCCCTGCTGTCCAAAATTTGCGCCTTTCAGTGTCGTGTTTGCGCTGCATAAATTCGGTTTACGCTGGAATCAGTAATAAATTATTGTTTACATAATTCCAAGCAACGAAGTGTTTCAAATAGCTGAAGGCAAGATAGTTTAGGCAAATTTAATGTCCCTAGCAAACGCGTTCGTACACAGGGCAAGGGTCCAATTTGCGGCTTCTTGATTACTCCTTGTGACGGACCAACATTCGAGAGGATGGCAGGAGGCTGGCAGGCAAACATGGTGGTAAGGTATCGATCTTGCTCTCTCAGCCGCTCACTGAGGGTGGTGGTGGTGGTGATGTGGTTCGCTCCGTTTGTCGGCTGGTGCTGGTGAAACATTCCTAAAGACCCTTGTTACAAATCCTACCATTGCGAGACAAATGCGAGGGCAACATTTTTTTTGTGTTTTTATAAAAAAAAAATTAAAAGCTGATTTGGGTTTGTTTCAAGACCCGTCAAGGATCAAATCTTTTTTGGGTCTATCTGCCCAAATATTTTATTCTACATTTTGTATCTTTTTACCTGATTGAGCGTTAAAGTGTGGGCGAGTTGGTAATATTATTTTTTTGTACATTTACTGAAATACGTCGTCTCAAGAATTTGTTGTGTACATGACAGCCGTCCGACGCTCTTATAGACATTCTACGTAAGTGTCAATTTTCGTTGTTATTTAAGAAAAGAAAGACTGGTAAAAAAGCACTTTGTTTTCTCTTTTGTTACTGATGGTGGTGCGTGCACTCTCGTTTTTATAATAATCCCAGACGAGAATTGAATTTTTCCGACTACTTTTCCGAAAAATGTTCAATTAATTTTTTTCAAGGTATTGTAAGTTTATGACAGGTATTTTCCTTTAAAATGTCACAAAGAAAATATGTATCCCTACACATGTAAAGTTTCATGGAATTAGTTTGTGTGAACTTGTAAAATTGAGATACGATTTTTATGACATTCACAAAGTAAGGAATAATAATTTGTACCTTTTGAGTTAAAGAGGTGCATTTTCAACAAAAGATTTCCACGTAACAAGTTGTGTAGTGCAAAGAGCACAACGACTACGTCTACAGAAAATGACAAGAATTTTCAACATCGCGCTTTTACATCCTCAAGTGGATACGTACCAAGGTACACACACAACACATTCACATCTTCTATACGTCGACTATAATAAGGTGACAAACTCCTTTAAGATACCTACTTCAAAAAAGGGTCATCACGTCTTTTCGACGGAAATAAAATTGCATCTCCCAGAAATGACACGAGTAACCTTTGAAGTGCCATTCAATTTCTTCTTCTGGCGATGAAGCGACACAGTTTTCAAAAGCACAATACTCAAGAAAGCTCTTTCTACGTTAACTAAATCGGTTCACTTATAGAATACAACGAACATACCAATTTATAACATATCGGCACAGATGGCGCTCACGTCACCGTCTGTGGTCGTTGATTAATCCTCGCTGCTAGGCAGGAGATCCAGTTCGATCGACGTTCATACACCAGGTACAGAAATGGTAGGTAGTGTCAGTCATTATGAAGACATTTACTCAATTTTGCTTATGTATACAAGTCAGTATAAAAGGTCAAATAACTAATTAATTACATCAGACTTTAATTCCCAGGATTCGATAAATCCTGTGTTAAAGTCTTGCCAAAGAGATAAGAGTAATTTCTCAGAGATCCTTCGGGATAGACCGGTTACTTTCGCTCGGTACATTGTTTGTGGCGCTCGTTGTGAACAAAAGGGCCTTTACTCCTGAAGATGGAGTGCTTGGCATACAAACAAAAGGTATATCATCCAACTTACTGTGTAATACGTACGTTGGAGAGATTGTAACTACTACGACTCCTACTATCACTACTCTAACAGTGGCGTAGTCTATGGTTATTTAAACGACTGTCCTAAATTATTTATTGGTTCATTATTGTTAAACAATGAGTCAGTTTTCTTGCAAATTTTATACAAAAAGATCGAAACATTTTTCCTATCCAGATCAATTATATTGAAGCAAATCTATAGACGCTGCATACAGAGCTGCTTCAGAAGTAGCGTCGACAAAAGTTAATATCTTAACCGCTCTGACATTTACCCTGTTTTAATTTTAGTTAGAAAAAGCTCTGGAGGGCTTCTTGTAAAACACAGAATTTACTAAAAAAAAGTCCAGTAGACCATCCTGGAGTCAAAGTTTAAGCAAAGGACTAATCGTAAATTGAACCTATGGAAATATCGTTACTATTTTTGTTACCGATTATTAATAAATCCTAAATTTATTACGAGAGTTAAATAAAAAACCAAAGCTAACTGTAATTAATGAAATAGAATCCTGGTATTATCCTTAAGGATAATGAGTAACGTAATGCGATACCTATCATTGAAAAGGAAATCTTTTGGTCGGATTTTCTTCCATTTTCATGCCTCTAGCGCCGCCAGTTGGAAAATGCCGGAACTTCAGGACTTATGTGAAATGGTTTTCCGGAAACAGGTGGCGCCACGAACTACGAGGAAAGCTCGATCAATATTTGAGCCACGCCTCGAAAGTTTTAAATTCCAAAAGCTTCAAAACAATAAGCGTATGCGTCCGCGCTCAAAATATTTTTAAAAGCTCGCAAGAATTTCAATTTAATTCTGTACATTCGTCATTAAGCGTTTGTAATGAAATCTGTTAGGAATTTTGAAGAAAAATAAGCGAATTTATTTACAGACTCATGGATACGAAGCAAAAATTAAGACAACATTTAGGTTAGGCGCATTTTTCATAAAGTTTGATTATTTAAATTTGGCAATCTTCCATTAATACGGACATGTAAACACAATTAAATTTAAAATACGAATTTTTTGGCAGAAAACAATATACAGGCAGTTTAATACATTAGCTTACCTGTTCTCTATTCTTGTCACAAAAAAAAAAAATTTAAGCATTTTTTAAAAAAACCAATTACGATCCTACACTTCTTCCGTATTCAAAATATAATGAAGTATTTCATGTATTTCAAAATTTTTAGCGCAGTAATTAGCGGCGTGAAAATTATCAATTTTCATCAATTTTCTTAAGTAACTTTCAAAAATGATTTTAAAATCATTATACTTTTTTTTAATTTTCTAATTTTCCTCCCATGTTTAGGATCCATATGTAGATGAAACAGACTCACGAGTGTTTCTAAAAGGGTTTCCTGTCTCCTTCAGACGTACAGAACCTTAAAAATTATGACAGGAAGCAAGAGCTGACATTTTACTATTTTCTGTCGATTGCTTAATCGATTTACCATATTGTCCGAACTCTAAGCCCGTGACCAGTCCCATAAATTAAAACCGTCCATATTTTTCCGGTTTCATTGAGCACATCCTCGGGGTCAATCGTGCGCCTGTCTTCGGCAAATCGGCGGAAAATCATAAGTTTATGGCTTTTCCGCGAGCTAGTAAACCGTGCACTCCACGATCCCACTTGCCCATTCGGCCAGATTTATTCTTGGACACATTGCATCATTCTTATCTCTTCTTTGCCATCAGTTTACAACCTTCCAACTATACGAGGGAACCAACCGTAAAGACTCGAATGGAACAACGTAAACTGGGACTTAGAACTTTGTCCTATAAACAAACTGATCCCTGAAATAACTGAACGAAATGGCGGGACATGGGCGTAGACAAAAGGGATAGAAAGGGGTTTATCCACAGACATTACTCAAGATAGAGTAAACAAACTATGACAGCTACTGTAGGTGGAAACGCTCTTCTGAAAGAGAGAGAAAGAGATTCCACTTACTCTACTATTTCACTGTTGACTTGCTTCTCATTGGCGCTTCATGCTGCAAGAATCCCCACCACTTACATACAGGAAGCAAGTGGACAACGACTCAGGGATCTCTTTCGCTTTGTACGATAGGTGTGAGCACTCTCTATCGTTCTTGTTACTTCTATAAACCTTTGTGGAAATCTTGTATATTTTTCATTTAATTAAAAACAAACTTAATCAGGAATTAAAGTGAATATATAAAGTCATCATACCATCAAAGCATTCGAAAAGTTTTACTTTTACTCCCCTTTAAAAGAATTATTTAATTAGGAAGATTTAACAGAATTATGCTTCCCTACATTGTTCATTGATTTCAATTTATTAAATTGCACAAGAAAGCATTACATGGAAGCACTTCAACGGTTACTCAAACCAATTACTCCTTTGTGGGTTAAGACCTTTTAAGAAGTATTGACGAGGATAAAACATTACAAGGTAATCCTATCAGTCCAGTCGTCAGGTGAAATCATAATCAAATACAAAAAATCCAAAGTAAGCTTACAATTTCAATTTTTAGCACGAATATAAAATACCAACTTACCAATTCAATGCTACCAAATTAATAATGAGAAGAAAATAGGTACTGTAGTACTCACCTGTAACAAATGGAAAATAAAAATTAATAATTTAAATAGGTAATTAGTTTTTAGTAAACATATAAACTTCATCTACCCTGTAGAGATGCATTGAGTTTCTCTAGAGATGACAACTTTTGCTGAAATGGATTAAATGTTTATCGTACATATTGATTTTGATGGAAACAACCTGCTACTCATTTACCACTGAAAATCAAAGCAAGTGCATACTTTTATCGCAGGTTCGCCACACTACATTAAATTGATGATGAAATGAGTGAGTGCTTTTTGGTTACATTGCAAAAGCTGGACATTAATAATGCATAAAATGTTCACTACACATAGATGCACCTATACAACTAGTCGCTGAAAGGTACCTGCAATATTCATTTCGATTTGTTTGAATAATCGAATTGTTCATTATATTTCCAATTATATAAGTTAATTTAAAAAATAAAGAAATCTACGCCATTGTATTTGTTAGTACATTTCAAAAAAAAAAAAAAAAAAGTTAAATGCCTAAAACTGATTATCCACCCTCCAAAAATTATCAGGAAATTGTTATGTTTATCATTTAAAAAAAATGGGATTACCGGAGTTGGATCCTTGCGTTAGCTGAACAACTGGCGGATTAGTGTGGAAATCTTTGAAAAACACCATAGATACACCAATGCCTCCGACACAAGCACGACACGAAAACTTTTGACTATAAGGAATTGTATTTGTGAAATATATTTGTAGATTCCTTTGTTCAAACTTAAATGGTAAAATGCTATTGTTCTCCGTTACATTTTTTTTTTCTGTACTGCCCTTTCTAACTTGGAGTACACAGTGTGGCCGGTGTAGACTGTTATAACGTCGAGTTTGTCGTATAATTCTCAAATAACTGTCCACGTTCCGGTGTTTTCTACGAAATATGGCTTCTAGGACCGCTTTAGAAGCACTTCAAAGGAACGAGCGTTTCATTAGGCGATAAATCCGAAACGATTAAATTAGCCATCTTATCGAGAAATTTAGGGGACAAGCGGGACGATTGCATAAAATACAGCGGCATTTCTGTCGAAACTTCAACATCTGAAAATTACCCCATGTCACGCACTGTGCGACAGTGTGGACGCCCTTTTGGTCAAACTGCTTCTGATAACAAATAGACTCAAACTTATTTATACCCTTAAGAAATTGGAGCTATAACCATAAATCTTCCCAGTGACTCTGACAAACACTGATAAGAATGTAACCAAAACATTTAACTTTTTGGCGATAGATATCGATAAACGTTGAAAACAACCTCCTTTTGTACGTTTTTAGAAACGTCTGCGCCCAACTACACATATTACCTATATTCGTTACTCTTTTGTGTGTAGAGGGTTGGAAAGATCCATTCTAAACAACAACAATTGAATTAATCCTGAAAAATATTCCTGACAAACTTTTGCCCTCTTCGCAACTATTATATATTCACAGAGGCGCTGGAAAGTTTTCGTTGGCTCACAACTGCATTATAAGTTAGTCGGAAAGTCTTAATAATTCCGAAAATGCATTTCGGCCTCGCTCACCCCGTCAGCCAGTCAAAATTTCAGCAAACATTTAGCCCAGTGTGTGTTTACATGCCAGACAACTACTACAAACTGGGGTAATGAAATGATTCATCATTAAATCCCTCACTCGCGCGCTTAAAATGGCCCATTTTAAGCTTTAGTTGCATTGCAGTATCCCAACCCTCGCCGGCCACATTGGCATTGTAATCAATGGAAGCAAGAGTAATGAGTCCTGAGTATAAACTTTAATCTGCACCTACAAAAGGATAAAACTAACCCCCAGCTAACTAACGCTTTATTGCAAATCCATTTTCTCATACCATCAATGGGCTAGTTCAACACATTTTTCATTAGCTTCAATTTCAAAACCAACGCGAACACCCAGGACGCAATTTTCAGCCCCTAGGAGTCCCGGATTCAGAGACTTACATCTCACTATATCACCATATTGATGAAAATAATTTAAGGGATTTTTCCTCCTAAATTTACCAATTTCTCAAAGAGCCGCTGACGTTCCATGGTGCGTTTGCACTTTGCTTTGTGGCGCTGACGAGACTATCCATCTTGCACACTTGAAAGTGCTCGAGGTGGGTCTAATTTTTTTTATCTTTTCACTGCGTCCTCGTGACCATAAAAAGGTATTAATCAATCTTAGGGGCAACGTGCGCGGCTCATGGACATAATCCCGGCTTAAAGAATTCATTGGTCAGACGTATCATGTCAGAGACTGATGGCCGCAGAAACGTCGGATGAATTCCCGCCTGATTGAAGCACTGTGCTTTAAAACACGAATAAAAAGAACTAGTGCAGTTGCTTTTATAAAATGTTTCGACAAATACACTTACTATTAGAAAATTACACAGTAATAGTACAATTTTCCTTAGATAAGACAATTTAAATTAATTTAAAAGAATGTGAAATGATTTGGATTAAAACTTTGAAAAAAATAGTCATTCAAGAATGTTTGTACTTTTACTTTTATGATGGTAAACCACCGTGTGTTCCTCCGGAGGAAAATAGCGAAAAAGAAAGTAACTGATGTTGGGTAACGGGAAGCTTTACTTAACGAATGGTCTGTAATACAGATTGCATGAGTTGGTGATAAATTGATCTTAAATTTAATGTGATGGGGGAATTGCAAATAAACATTCTTTTTCCCCTGGAACAACTGTTTAACATAAATACAAGTCGAGAAATTTAAAAGATCTTATAGTCCCTTTATAATGTCATTATTTTCTTACAAATGCAGTAAAATAAAACATTTTGTAATAATTTTTGATACTATATTTCATTTGGGGATGCACATGACGCTAAATTCCATTTTTGGGATTTCCCTTCCGCCCTGCTTCTGCATGTACAATCTCATTTTTCTTGGGAATCTCTTTGTATCACTTGAACGAGGAATATGACAAAAACAGCTAAACCAATAAGGAATTTTTGAGCAGCAGATTCTTCAGGAAATTTTATTTCGATCATTTTGATTTATTACGAGGAATTACAATTAATTTTGACTCCAACAGGCACTTGACATCTTTACACTGACAATTAAAAACATGACATATCCCCAGGAACACCAACTTGGTGGTTTTTGTTCGTTCATGTTGACATTGAAGGTACCATTGGAAGCCAGTTTCAAGAATCGTCAAGCAGGTCTTAATGGTAATTGGGTATTAAAAGTATGATTAAATGTCAAAAATTGTTGACTAAGTACCAGAAATTGATTCAAGTGTGTCTTCTAAAAGAACTGAACATGAATTTTAATAAGAAATTGGAAATTTGATCCCAAAAAATTGAGAATCATTGCCTATTTCAAGTATTCGCCGGATTTGAAACGAGGTGACCCATGATTTTTCCCAAAACTCAAATTGGTCATCAAAGGGTAACGCTCCAGTACTATCCAAGACATCCAAAGACCCATCTATTGATGTTGTTATTTTCAGAAACATTCTATATTCATGACTTCTGTTTTTCGTGACTTCAATTTAGAAAAAACTTCGAAACTTTTGCTGTCATTTTATAAGATATACGATGTACGTATTATTCTCATACATGTATTTATCTAATACCATACTGTCTAAACAGACATAGATGTGAGGGTATTTCGTATGTATGGGAATGGTAAAGAACGAAGACGAGGGCCCCATAATCCACGGGCGTCGCGACGCGACGGGTCGGGCCCTTTTTTCGTCGCTAACCGTGAAATTACCTACCGCGCCAAATTGATACGTTCTCCAGATAAAACGCGAAACCTAATAATGTACGCGACGGCGGCGGTAGAGTTGCAACCGACGTCGGCGTCGGCGTAGTCGATTCTACCGGCAAAGTCACTTATTCATATGGTGAAGTTCCACGTCTTATCTATAATGGGCTTTCATTCAAACAAATCGCGAAACGCCGAGAGGAGTAGTCGGTTTAAACGAAAATTGGGTTGAACTGAATTGATACGATAAACAGTAAGTAAGTCGGTTGCTCACTCGGATTTGTTCGTTCAATTTTTACCGCTGGAACCACACGAAGACAAAGTTTCCCACAAAAATTTGTTAGATAGAAAAATCTCTAACTCAATCTGTATCTACAATTCTCCATTCCTAAATCCCGCTAGACGATTTAGAAAACAGCTAACCAATGAAGAGCAAGTTAAGTTCTTGATCAGAATTCTATCTAAACCAATCGATCACGATATCATACTTTCAATTTCTCATCAGCGTGCCATAGACATGTATTAAGAGATAATTATCCGTACAGTATTTCCTGACGATGACAGCTAAAGCAATGGAGGGGTATATCGGAGCGTGATCTTCCATCCGTGAAACCCAATCGTGGATCACAGTCATCATTCTAACTTTGGATAACTTTCTTCTAATGACCATGGACCCAGGATTGTCCTCTCTCGTTCGATGAATTTTCGGATAAAAACTTTACTGCTAACAGCTGCATCCTCAGGGAATATAGTAGTATCAGTATACGTATGCTGCTTCTCGAGGATTCCAACTAAAATAATTGGATAGTAAATTTCCATCCATGGATTCCCTGAAGTAGGAGACCCAGTCGTGGACCACGGTCAGAAAGCTTACTTTGGATTGCTTTCTTCGATGAATCATCGAATAGAAGCTTACTTAATAGCTGCAGCTTCGTGGAATGTACCATACCTGTGCTATTTCTTGAGAATGCCAACTAAAATAGTTGGAATCAACATTGGATAGTAAATTTCCATCCATGGATTCCCTGTAGTAGGAGACCCAGTCGTGGACCACGGTCAGAAAGCTTACTTTAGATCGCTTTCTTCGATGAATCATCGGATAGAAGCTTACTTAATAGCTGCAGCTTCGTGGAATGTAGCATTCCTGTGCTATTTCTTGAGAATGCCAACTAAAATAGTTGGAATCAACATTGGATAGTAAATTTCCATCCATGGATTCCCTGAAGTAGGAGACCGAATCGTGGACCACGGTCAGAAAGCTTACTTTGGATTGCTTTCTTCGATGAATCATCGGATAGAAGCTTACTTAATAGCTGCAGCTTCGTGGAATGTAGCATTCCTGTGCTATTTCTTGAGAATGCCAACTAAAATAGTTGGAATCAACATTGGATAGTAAATTTCCATCCATGGATTCCCTGAAGTAGGAGACCCAAACGTGAACCAGGATTATCAAGCTCACTTTGGATGATCATTACCAAGAGTGGATTCCCTTCGTCGATGAACCATCGAATAAAAGCTACTCGTAGCTCCATCCTCAAGGAATATTGTAAGAACATAGTATCCGCCCCCAACTAAAGCAGTGGCGGAGGGCGGGAACCTTAGATAGTAATCTTCCATTTGTGGATTCCCTAATGTAGGAAACCCAATCGTGGATCACACTTATAAAGCCTACTTTGTATAAATTTCTTCTAATGACCATTATCCAGGATTGGCTTCCCTTCTTCGGTGAATCTTCTACCAAATTCATTCCGTTTGGAGGAATTGCAACGAAATCAGTTGTAAACATATTTCAAGGCAACTCAAATGGAACAGCTTTTGTTTCTTATACTGTCTAAACTGTAGAAGACATTTGTTGCAGTAAATCTCACATTAACCGTAAGTAAATGTCAGTTATTAATGGAAGCTAACAATGAGTCAATCAATGACTCCTTATTAAATTCCTAAATCCCGTATTTCACAATTTATGTAGATAGGTATACTAAGCCGAACTTGTGGATAATCAAATTAGTTCTATTCAAATGTCTAAGCATTGACTTTGATATAAATGGAATGGGTCTGAACTGACGCTTCGAACGACAAAGTCCCGATTTATGGCTCATCGTTTATTCAAGACTGGTAGTTGGGCGTATGATGTTTGTACAAACGTGTCGCGTTTGTCATTGTATTATAGGTTCCGAATGACAGTTGGTTATCCGTTTCCAATGGAAGACAATACCGGCACGCCTGGAACTTTTCCAATTTGTAAATTGTATTTCTTTTGGCCGCAGCGCAACGCCGCACACGCTGCGTCCTGGCTTTCCACCAGTCTCGCGGTTCAAGATGGACGTTTTTATTCCGTTTACCGCCCCTGATTGCACTGCAACCAGATAGTTAGTTAGCATGCCCGTTTTTATCCGATCAAACGCTGCTTCTCTGGTTTACCGTGATTTATGGAACAATCGAAAACGTTCTTCTATCCAATAAACCATTTCCCAACGAATATAAATTACAAACTGCAAAGCATAATACCAATTGCGATGACGAAGTGAATGAGTTCCATAAGGAAATTTTGGTAAATAAACCTACAACCTCTAGTCTTCAGGTGAGTAATGGAAACATCAGTTCACTCAAAGGGGAGACACTTTCAAGTATTATCCCCAAGGAATTTCTAATCAAACCCAACCTGCATCATGTAATTAATTTTGGCTATCAGTTTGTGGTGTGGGTAGATACAATAGAGCAAAGTGTTTCCTCTAAGGAACCATATCTCTATCGGGTCTTTCAAGAAAGAGAAGAACGGTTGGTTCCACGAGCTTCCATTCAAATCAAGTCGTCTTTTTATGTGTGGAAAGGCTTCGTTTTACAACTAGCGATGCGTGTTCCCTTTACAGCCAGTCGTATAAATCCAGCAGGAGCGACTCACAATGACTCTTTATCGATTAGGGACCAGGAGAAACGACGATGACTACGACGACAACGACGACAACGACCTACGGTTTGTTTCATTTAGGCAGAGGTTACGCTCATGTGAACCGTAACAGAAAAAGTACATCACAACAGAACCGGGGGTGATTTTCAACTGAAATGACGCTCCTAGGCACGGTAAGGCGAGTGAGTGCATTTTATTTTAAAGAAAAACCACGAAACACACATGCACAGCCAGGCTACGTACATTACGAATATTACACTCAAATGTGGCCAACAATTCTAAAGCTTGGTTTATGGTCAATTATCCTTCGAAATCATGAATATGCAGTAACAAAACGACTGTCAAGTTAATATGCCCGTATATTTATCTAACTAACCCCTTGGGTCTATTCAGAAATAGAAACAATTGACCCCAAATAAATTGTATTGCAGGATAGTGACCTTTAGCCACCTCAACCAATATTACCTTGAGTTTGTGAAGAGCATCAAAAATATATAATATCTTGGGCACGGAAACCACCTCTTCACGCAGTCTTTCCTATTGAAGATTAAAATTGGCAATATATAATTGATTCTTCTGACAATTGAAAGCATTGAGCAGGAGATAAAGCGTGGAGGTGGTGTAGCGGATGGAGTGGAGATGGTGGTGAGGGATTGAGGGTTGGCATTGGCAGTCAGGTAGATGTTGAGGTGGGGTAGATGATACGTATGACGTCGATACTAACCACAACCACCACCACCACCATCATCGCACCCATTATACCACCTCTACTCCCAAAGCAACCTCCACCCTCTGTCTTCTGCTCAAAGCTTTCAATTTTCAGAAGAAGAAATTATGTTTGACACGAATTTTAATCTTAACAATGGAAAAACTATGTGAGAAGGTGGTTTCTTGTTCAGAATACCACGATCTTCAACTAAAAGCTGAAGGTAATCTAGGTTGGGGGGTTAAAGTCCACCAGTACTGAGCTATTTTAGTATGAATATACATTTCTTCTTCCAACTACGGCAAACTATGTTTAATATTTTCACTTGATGGATGCAGGTCATCGAGTCGAGTATTTCTGCATTCTAACGTTCGTAACGGCAGTTGTGTCGAGGACGTCGTTCATTGAAGTCTTTAGAGAGTTGATGGGAACAGCGGAGGCGATGTCTTTCCGCTAATCTTATTTAACTTCAAACCGTGTCCTTCGCTCCTAATCTTAGTCTCCTCTTGATTAAAATTCACAGAAATGCAGAATTTGTATGCTGCAATTACTTAGTACATGCTTATGATGACCTCCTACCGCTAGTTCTTGCCCTTCGTTATAGAAAGAAACGAAATTTGTAGCAATTTGTGCTGGTTTGAAATTTATTCGTCTCGTAACCGATAGAACGTTTTTGTCGTAGAAAAGAGAAAAGAGAAAACGTGTTACTCTTTCGATCCTTTTTGCGAGTTTTGTAACAATTCGAATTGAAATTCCGCGCGCAAACATAGACGCAATTTATAATCTTGAAAAATGGACAACGTTCGAAACAGTAAATTGAATTTCGTAATACATTCAGCTCATTCTTGACTGCTTCTTTTTGTGCAACGGTGTCGATGCTGACGGGATCTTAAAGCGTAGCTAGATGAAGATATATCGCGTCTTTTTGCACTTTATGACCAAGCAAAATCTGCCACTGCCCTGCCGTCGCGACGCCACACGTTCTTACATTCAATAAGTTCTTTCTCTTCAAAAACCACATCAATTTCTCAAACTCATTTTTTTATAAACACAACACTCAGTGGCGCCATCCACAGCTCAACGTGTGATACAAATTTAAATTAATATCATATCAACGTTTACTTAAAAGTTTCGAACCTTGCTCGTCATACGTCATACTATAATTCTATTGATGCAGAAAATATAGCAGCTTTAACAGTGTAGAATATAAAAGCACGTTGAATTATTGAGAAGCCTTGCGCAGCCACATTCGAAATTCATGATCCTCTCAACAAATACACTACCTACGTCGCTGATGAGGGATTCACACTTCGTTTTGCCACTACTGCTGATGCCTCTCTAGCTGGAGCAGACGGGTAGAAAACTCAAACTAAAACTTATATGTGCAACGTTGAAGCAAATATTTCTCAAATCATCTCACCGTAAGAAAACCTATAAAAATGTATGTGTCTGACAAACGAGACACGATATCTTATTTCAAAAGTTGTAATCAATAACTTTATTATCATTACCCCTGTCTGAGAATTGATGGAATTTTAATTAGAAAGATTATTTAAATTTCGAGTTTAGAATATCAACGATATTTGTTTGTTATTCCTCGGGATAATACCAAAAAGTGTTGAGTAGGAAGGATTTGAGATAAAACGAAGAAAACGTGAACTCATTATCAGGTTATTGTCATCAGTTTTGATTACTTTTCACAATTCGAGTGTACATTCTGCTCAACGAGGAATTAAGACGGCGCCGATCTCCAATCTTGGTCTTTATGTCGTAACGATGACGGTCCTCATTGTCGTAGTGAAGATGCCGAAAATGTCGAGAAAACTGCGCGCAGAGATATTCCTTTGTCTCTATGACGCGGTCACCTTTTGCCCTTCGCATTTCCGTTCCTCAGCGACTGTGTTTTCGCAAGTAATGCACGTAACCGAGAGGTCTTTATCGACATCTTTCTCAGACAAGGTCAACAAATACTATTGGTTTAGGAGTCGTTTGGGAAATCGAGAATGTAATGGTCAGTGATTCGGACAACTGATAATGCAGGAATCTACAAAAAGCCAGCAGAGAAGAGTCATCTGGTTACAGTCTCCATACTAAGTTTCAATGGTGTTCATCCCTTAACGAAACATTTTTTCAAAGGTGCAATCGTTTGAATCTCATTTCAATGTTTTAGTCTTTAAGATTTGTCAGTTACACAAATAATAAATAAACTTTTTACCTTTCTCTTAGGAGATATACATCTGTATGTATGTAAGTAGAGGAGGTTATATAATTGAGATTAATTTAGGACATTTGAGAGGAGTGGCGGTGGCAACATTGCTAAGAGATTCCTCTAGTCGTATTAGCGTAATGGTAACGGTGGCAACGGTGGTGGTTCTCTCCCTTAATAACGCCAGTTTAATTATGAGCGGACGATCAAAGGGCTTCCTGTGCGACTTGAGCCAAAATAAATCCCTTCCGACAAAGTTTGGCCAAATGCAATTTGGTCGCAGAGAAAGTAGCACTAATGACCTTTATTACTCCAAGACGGAGTTTGTTCTGTTCAAAGACCCACTTCCCCGTTAATACCCTTGTTGGTGTCATCCTACCAAGAAGATTCCTCGACGAAATAGAGCAGGCAACGAACAGATGCTGGTATCTAGTTGGTTACTTCCCTTTGCGACCATTATTGGCTTCAATTTCATGAAGTGCCTCCACATGAGTCTATATTTCTGTACATTTTGATTTTGTGGATTTTGAAAATACTATAAGGAAACAGTGCAGCATGTGTGTTCCTTGTGTGCTCGGTGACTGGGTACATTTCGAAGAGAAATTACTAATGGTAGTTTCTTGCAGTAATTGAAGGCGTTGTTGGTTCTATTTCCTTAGCCATTAGTTCGCCGTCGAAGCGATCTCAGGAAAAATGATTCGAATGCCTCAGAATGCCACGGTTCTATTAGCGGAATTGCACTAATACTTCCCATGGACTCGAATGAAGCGGTGTGCTCATCGTAAAAAATTACTCCAACTCCTTCGGAAAAATGGGAGGATTATAAATTAAGCAAGTGTAAGAGGAGTGATGGGCGATGTTCATAAAAGAATGTCAAATATTAAGAACCACCTGCAAATACGAACACCATTATGTAGTTCTTCAACAGAAGATGAGCTTGATGGCCATGAGGAAGCTCAAAATTATTCACCGAGAATACTTAATAAAATCCAAACCAAAATTGTGACGATTGATGCTGCCCATAATTGAATGAGTACGATAGGAGTCTTTGGGTACTAAAAAATCCCATCTGGTGTAAAAATTGCTCGCAGTAAAGTCTGAAGTGGAAGGAAGGCTCGGCCTCCTGGGGTTCCTCAAACTGACCTGAACCCAGCAAAACCTTTAATTTGGTGTCGGTGGTTTCGAGTTCCTCATGTGTGCACCACTGAAAGTAAGTATTCTCTTTAGCGATGGTTAAATCGGTTATCGTGTTTTAATCAGAACAAGGAAGTTCCCTTTATCACCATTTATGGCTTCTTAAAACTAGTTAAACGACTCCGGTTCCATTTTATGTTCTATTCGATTTCTAATATATTCGAAATGGCTTCGGTTCATTTGTAATAACTGTTTATGTCGCCGTACGCTTCTGGCTTCGCGATCCAAATCCGAAGGGAGAAATGGCCGAAAGGCTGTTACGTTTATAAAGCATTGCAGTTACGATAACGAATGGTTCGGTGCGGAAGTTTGCCAACTCTAAAAACTTTGTATACGGATTTAATAGTTTCTCGAACAGATAAAAATGCTTCGGAAGCCAGGAAACTCTTTTCTCTGATTCCCAGATACGACCATAAAACTTTACAATCATTGTTATGACGCGGACTATAAGTGTATTCATATTTCAAAGGGAGGAGCAATCCGAACGTTCATTTGGCCCTAAGTTCCTCCGTTTTTGCCCCTAAGCCAACGGTACCGTCCATTAAGTTCGAAGTCCTTTTCCTTCTTCTTAGACTTTTACTTTAGGTAAATAAAACTGCCATCAAAAACTTTCCTCCAATGCAATGGTGGGAAGGCAAGAGGAGTCACACTTTCTAAATCAAAAATCAGCAACTATCCGTGATGGAACTTTTCCTTAGAAGAGTTCTTTATATTATACTCCCAACAGTTAACCAGAACCTTTAGATTCCAAAGTGATTTGGCGTCCATCAGATCTAATTCCGCAGATGTGACGCAATTTACATGACTCAGAGTGGTAGGTCTCTTCGGAATAGGTTCAAGGAACACTTGTACACTATTCAAAATTAGTTCGTTAAGTTATGAACGATGATTCTGTCATTTAGAAGATGTAACATCAGTGCTTAACTTTTAAAACTTATTGCCTTCTGACGTCACTTTCTACCTGGAATATAGACGGAGGATTTATGGAGTTGTTAACGTTAAGAGAGTAATTATTACACTTGGATACTAAACGAAACACTTTACCGTTCTTTGACATTAATTAGTGAGTTTGTTTACGAAGACTGTTAACGTCTACCTGTGTACATACATAGATGTATATTCGAGAATTTGGAGTTACGGGTCCTTGAAGAAATTCAGAGGTCAAGAATCTGTTGCACGAAATCAATACCTCCTCACATTACGGAAACGGATGTTCATGTACAGACAATTTCTTAGGCAGGATTCCAATATCGTCCATATTTCATAGTTTCAAGATAAATGTTCGAGATTATTTTAATTTATATTCTGTTCTTCATGAGCACTGAATTTAAATACTGAACATCTTCTTCATACTAGAAAGTAAAAAAAAAGGACAATGGCTGAATGTATTCGTCCTTCTGCAGTAATAAAGGGAAGGTGCAGGAGTTATAAGTTAAGTTAGTGGGGTGAGATCTTAAATAGCGACGTTGCCAGAGCCAAAGCATCGTGTGCCTTAGTCTGCCGTAATTTAATCGCCTTCTGCATGTTGGGGCTAAAGTGGAAGGTCTGTTCTTCACGTGACGCCCAACGTCTCGGCGGCAGTTGTTGTATCCCGGAGGGCCGTCGCTACTTCCGACGACGAGTAATACTACTACGTCCCCGACGCCTCCAAAGGAAAATGGTTTCGCAACCTTTTAATCCAATTAAGTGTGTTGCTAGGGAGATAAGACTTGATAAAATCCAGTTTGAAATTCCCCGGATTATCAGCATGCACAGACGTTTGCATTAGGACCAAGTTTCCGAATTGTTTTGGAGCAGTATCAAGTTTTAATCTCTGCTTAAGCGCTGGCCTAACTGCGTCGACACAACTTCTGAGTTTAGATTAGACATCGATGTGGTCGACACTTTGGTGATAAAATAGACAACCACCGTAATCAAAATTTGGGACGTAACAACGTCTACCACTCGCCTTTAATTCAGACAACTATAACAATCGGCAATAAAAACAAAGCTCCAGATTTCCAGCTATTATCATCAGAATAAAATTGAACACTTCCTTTTAAGGGAAAGTCAGGGAAATTTTATGACGTTCAGCTTTTTATCCTACGTCATATCACTCTTTGGTGGCTCAGTATGAAATCACGCTCTTGTTAAGAAGTCAGTGCCCTTTTGTATCGTTAGTAATCAACATGACTGTGATCGTGTACTTTCTTGTTTGATGCCCAATTTGATTATAACGCACGAGATGTAGCTGTCAAAATGTGTACGACACGAATGAAATGAAACAGCTGGCAACTCAGCAGTAGGCGAAAACGGGGAAAGTTGGTCCCTTTGCGTTTTTGAACGACCATCCCGGTTGCTGTCGACGCGGCTAAAAATTAAAGCACCACTGGGAACTGATGTTTCGATGTGACCATTAGGACCCACCAATAACGCTAAATAATTCACCCTACAATAGCAGAAAGCCCCTTGCAAAAAGGGAAAGGCTCGTATAATGCCAGTAACGTTAACGATTTTAGTTGCCTTTGTTACTTTGTAAACGTTTTTTTAAATGAACAGTGAAAAATTTGAAAGGGTTTTTTGTGTCGACTTATGAGTGAATTAAAAAGAATAAAAGTAATGTTTAAGAATTCCTTGACTCAGAAGTTTCGTACGATACCAAAAGATTTTTTTGTAAATGTTTGGGTTTGTCGATCCAAAATAGAATAAGTGGATTTAATCTAAAAAAAAATACATTTCGTGCAAGGGGTCGAAATAACAATGAGAAAAAACGATCCTCCCAACTAAACACTAAAGGTAAGAACCCTTTAACGAGGTGAGAATAAATAGAATTTCGTGTAAACGTTCTCGTCGTGATCCAAATTAAATAGGCATTGTCAGAAACTCATAACACTGAAGTGTAGCTAATAAAACGAAGATGAGATGGTTAACATTAAGGTCTATTACGACTTAATTATATCGGATGCGAAGGTAAATAAATAGAACTACACAGGTTTTCCTAACACGTAAGGGTAAATAAATATTTACGTAGTGACAGGGTTAAACGCTCATTCTATTTTTTATTATTCATTAATAGCATGTGCCCGAATGGAATTTGCGATTAAGTCACTGAAAATGCTTCAATACTTTACATTTTATCACAGTTCTGACGCAGTGAGGGTCGTAAATGGTGCTAAAGTTGTCTTTGAATTTGTTTAAAAGGGGGCGATTAAGTTTTTATTTCGTCTGAGAAAAATCGCTTCCGAGACTCATGCCTTGGTTAAAGAGGCTTACAAAGCTTAAAATCTCAGTGAGTTTCGAAACGGATGGGAAGCCATTGAAGAAATGGGACTCTTTGGACGCTATTCAACCAGTGAAGGGTTTGGAAGAAACGATGGGAGATCACTGAATACATTGAGAAGCCTCGATGGCTTATAAGGAACGTTTTGAAACAAACCACTAGTTGGAGGGTATCGAATCGCTTTATGTGTTCTGGTCTCCCGTATTGAACTCAGTAGACCACCAACAAACCTGGATCCTTGATAGGATGTAGTCTTTGTAAAACCCTTTAACAAAGCAGGCATCACCAAAGCGATTTTGTTCAGACAGCTTCAGCACCTTGAGTTATTCTCATTGCGTCAGAGCTTTACCACGTTTGGAGAAGCTAATAGAAGAATTAGCAGAACAAAGGACGTTTTGTGGTCGATTTTCAACCCATGAACTCAAACATGTAAGAAGTTCATTTCAAATGGTACTCAGTATTCTAGAAAATGTCCCAAAAGTCTGAACTTTAGTTCAGGGAATGTATAAAAGTTTCGTTCACATCTCGTTCTCCAGTCGCTGCTGGTTGACAAAAGAGGAAAGAAACATTTCGACAATGTGAACTGCAGTGGTGCGGTTTTGTCGCGGTTGCTACGTTTTCTTTCGAACGCGAAAAGATAAACATTTTCGCGGCTCGAAACTTTCCTTTCAAAACGAACGAAGAAAACCTGCCGGAAAGCGTTTTCCGGGTGGCGGGTAACCACGTTGCACGCGGACTGTACACAGCTCAGTTTTGTGCCTGACAGTTCCTAATATGACTTTTTGTTATTGTTGGCGGCGGAGAACTACCCCCCCCCCCCTAGTCCCTTCACCCCATCTCCCCGTCTCCTTTCTATTCATTCTTTCTGCGCCACGAAGAAACATATCGCAAACTAACGTTTCTATGCTGTCGCACGTCCACGAGCCAAGAATCATAATGGAAAAGTTTGATTGAATAAAGTTCTTCTTATTTGGATCTTGAAATATCATTTCCAACTTTTAAAAATAAATCAATCAACGACCGATAAATTGATATAGCATAATTGCCTTTTATAACCAAAAATAATTGAACCATTTTAGAGTTGATAGTTGTGATAACGTTGAACTATCGCTGTCATTGATATTGTACGAGATATTTTAGAAATTGTTCAATCAATGGAACAAATGATAGGAAAAGAGGTAAAAGGGTTTAGCACATCGAAAAGTGAACGAAAATTGGAAAGCTTCACGTTCGCGAGAGTCACGTGAAGCGATAGGACGTGCTCCAGCAATTTTGTGTCGCCTCTGCTCAAGTATTGATGGACGACATTAAGCGATGGACAAGTCGAGCGTCGCGTCGCGACGATGACGCCAGTGACGATAGATTCGCGAGTAAGTGCGCTTACCAAGTCGTGACTTGCATGCATCGTCGCATATTAAGCACTTTTGAAGGTTAGAAGTCAATGGTAATAGATTACAGCATCGTGGACTCATTGAGGGTGACAACAAGGATCCAAGAAAATTTACCACTCAATAAAAGGTTAATGGAGCTTCATTCTAAAAAGTGCTGCGGTCATTAGCAGTCACTTTAAAATGTTTATCTCGCGTTTAAAAGTCCTTGATACTACAAATTCTGTTCCAACAGGACTAAAAGGACGTATATTTATGATGCTGCTTATATTTGGAAAAAAGTTCTAATTCCGGAAACTTTGGTGCACGTTTCCGGAATAAGAATGAGAAAGAGATTACATACGAGTCACGAAAAGGATAAAAAGCAACCTTTTGCAGTTAACGCAAATTGGGTTATCAAAAAGTTCCGCCGAGTGTGGTGACAAGTTGGACTGACACGCACGTCCTACCACATACATACATACATACATACATACATGCAAACTTACATACATACATACATGGACGCCTACAATTGACGGAGGTAGTTGAGGAAACTTCTCCCTTTGATACACTAAGTTTTCCACGTCCGGGGACGTACCGATCAACTTTTCATCGACCACAAAAAGCAACGAGCGAGTCGGAAAATTGAAAGGAAAACGACGAATGGTTACGTCAATCGTAATAGCGACTCGAAGACTGTACAAAAAAAAAATTAAACACAGAAAGAAAAAACTTTTGATGAGTTGAACTATTTCAGTTTTGTAAAGAAGAAAATAATTTTCCTTTCAATGTTAACTAAATATAATATTTTGGGGTATGTGCAAGAACAAGTTGGTAATGCTTATTACATCTTGTCGACATGTCGTTGCAAGAACAGGATGGGCGGGATCGCGAGTAGTCGCCTGCATAACCCTCGTCATATATCAACTTAGATAATTTTACTACGATTCGCCGAGCTTCGCATACAATTTAACAACCCCTTTTCCATTCATTATAGTTTTATCTTCGTATTTATGGGCAGTTATGCAGAATGAATATTTACGAACTCGAGTCTCGAAAAAATCCCACTTACCACGACGGCAGGAGACGCGATCCCGAGAAATATGGGCCTGCCAGCCTTTATTCCTCGGCAATCCCTCCTAAGCTACGATGATATGTATATATGCATACTATACTACCCTCGAAGGAAACTTACCTGGAACAAAGAAATTGAAAGAAATTAGAAATGTCATTCTAAATCAAAATATTATCTATTTGATAACGGTAACATTAGCAGACGTTCAAGCAAAAATCATAACAGTTAAAATAAATTAAACTTCTAAAAAGCCCAGCCTAGTCCAATCCATTCATGAAAAATCTAGAACATGTTTGAGCAACCGAAACCATACTCAGAAAGTCTAGAACATTTTGGGACATTCCGAACCATTATTGATAAACCTGGAGTATAATAGTTCATAACCGTTAATTCTAGATCATTTTCTAGAATTCTCAAAAAATTTTGATGATTCTAGATCACAGTAGAACGTTCCAAATCATTATCAAAAAAATTGAAACTTTTGTAATATTCCAAACAATTCTTGAAAAATCCAAAATATTCTACACGAAAGTGGAGGGTCACAGAGCATTTTCTAACATTATAAATCATCCTCGAAGAATATGGGACGTTTTGGAATACTCCAAGTCATTCTTGAAAAACGTAGAATTTTCTAAATCGTTCTCGAACATCCTAGTGCATTCTCTCAAAAAAAAAAATTGAACATTCTAGAATCTGAAACTTCTGTAACATTCCGAAAAATTCTTGAATAATCAGGAGTATTCTACACGAAAATGGAGGGTCACAGAGAATTTTCTAACATCATAGGTCATCCTCGAAGATTTCTAAATCATTCTCGAAGATTACGAAACATTTTGGAGCACTTCAGATTATTATTATTATTATAGATTATTCTTTAAAATCGCAAACCATTCTTCGAAAATTTGGTAGAGTCTAGGTCATCTTCGAGTGTTATATAACATTTTCTAACATTCACAAACATTCTAAATGATTCTTTAGGAATATTCTGGAACAACCCTGAAAATTTTTAGATCATTCTTTGGTGCTATACGCCAATCTCTTATATTTTTGAATATTCTGAAAAACCCTAGACCATTCTCTAAAATTTGAACAATTGAGAACATTTTAAAATATTATGGAAGACACTAAAACATCACTGTTACATTAAGCATTGTTGAAAACATTTTCTGTTGTACATGGGGTAGAATTACCAAAATTAAAAACCTTTAGGTGAAACCATTTTATTTATTTTTTCAGTCATATTACGAATGAGATTGTTGTCTTTTATCTTCCCTCGGACGTTAAAATTAATACTAGACACGAAGTAGTAAAAAGGTAGTTATTATCGTTAATGTTGTACCATCATCAACCCCCAATGACTATAACAAAGTCCACCGGAAGTATTATTGAATTTCCATTAAGGAATATTTTATGCATAGGAAGTGATCGCATAAAGGATCGTCATTAAGCGACAAAACGGCCTACTTGCATCGATAATGGGCACAAATGGCTTTTAGTGTCACCTAGATAATGGCTTCTAATTGCTCGTAAAAAAACGAAGTACTTGCATAAATTAGAGTGCATTCGTTTTTGTATACTTGTAGATATGGATAAGGTCAAAGGTCATATTACTAAAAAAATATGTTTATGAGGTAATGGGTCGGGAAATCGACTACTTGGGCAAAGGAGTGTAAAACATGGGCGTTGTTTATCACCCCTTTGCAACTATGTATAATAAGAGACACACGTATATACGAATAAAGTTTTACATCCTCAGTCGCAAAAAGGAACTAACAAAAAAGTTGGATTAAAAAAATCCTGAAGACGGTTCTGTGCCATTAAAATCGATATCTATATTTGCAAATAAAATATTTATTATGCAGCAGGAACGAAGTGAGATTTAAAGTGGAACGAATTCGCCTTTACATGGCATTTGATTGTTTGCAAAATTGTAAATTTTGAACGAAGTACATTTGCTTATGGTCGAATATTTTTGAAAAATACATAAAGTTGGGATCTACTGACCGATTGAAAAACTAACGATAAAATTGGCAAAATGCTGTACAAACAAAGTTTTCTTTCAGATATTCAAATAAATAAAATATTTCTAGCATATTTTCGTTCTCTTTTTATTTACCTAGCGTATCCTTAAGGAAGGAAGCCAAGGTTGTAAATAAGTAAGGTAAACTACTTTTCCTCCCTTAAAGTAAATCTCAGATAAAACTGACAAAGGTTTCTCGTCTGAAAAATGTACTTACTTTAATTTAATTCAGTTCACTAGGGGTGCATTACAACTTCAGTTTGATATAAATATAAAAAATTAGTGAGATCCATATTCATATGGAATCACTTTGAATCATTCTCAATAATTCTAACATTGAATAATCTGAATCATTATCCAAAAATCTGAAACTTCTGTAACGTTCCAAACCGTTCTCGAAACATTCTAGAACATCATCGAGTGTAACAGAAAACTTTCAAACATTTTAAATCATACTCAAATATTCCTAGATTATCCTAGAAAATTCTAAATTATTCTCGAAGAATATGGGAACATTATTGATCACACCAAATCATTCTCAAGAAATTTGGAAGGTTGTAGGTCATTGTTGAACATCCCAAAATGAGTCTCAAACAATTAGGAACATTTTCGATAATCCTGGAGTGTCAGAAAAAAAAAAATAAAACAGAAAATTAAGTCGATAGAGTAAAAAATTTCAAATATTGTAATGTATGTTATTATTAACATGTTTTCTGTGGTACTTTGGTTGAGGTCTGTAAATCGAAATCTTAAATGATTCTGGTATAACATTGATAAAAGAAATTTTCTTGAAGGCAAATATTTCCTTTTATATTTTGGATAATCACCTGCTTTCTATCGGTAATAAGAGAGTATAAGCTAAGCGTTTTGGCGCGGCAAAAATATTGCTTTTAACATTCGGCGTATAAGCGTTAGTCAGGTGAAAAGAAGGTAAAAGCTCGCCGGGTTTTTGGCACTAGACGCAAACCGGCATCTTTCGAGCGTATGATGAGATGTTTTCCCCTGGGCTAGGCCCGAGATTGGCTCCGAGCCAGTGCCAAGTTTCCAGAAAATTCCAAATATGACATAGATATCAATAAAACGCCATCCATTAGCGACATCCCAGCGCCAATATCTAAACTTTCGTCGACCCATGGCTTCAATAAAATACACTTTTTTATTTACAAACCACCAACCATGGCCACAGGTCCACTTTGTAACAATACCATCAAATTATAGTCACATAAGAAATCAAAAACGAAGCAAAATATCACTTGGATCTTACAAAATTCAAAGTCAAAATCATTAAATCCAAAATTAGTGATTTTCAAATTTAATTCTTGTAAATTAAATTTTTTATCCAGTTCTTAACGACAGCATTGCACGTCATTTTTCGAATCGAAAAACTGCCTTTATTGGGCGCACTTCCGGTTATGATCATCAATCATTGACGGCTAAACGGTTACTTACTACCACCGAGATACCAAATGTGTTTCAGTGTGTTTGTATCTCATCAAAGTGAGACGCGGTGGTCCGTGAACTAGATAAGTAGCAGTTTCCAACATTATCAATCAACATGCAGTGATATACCGATGAATATTTTGGAGTTTGACAGTGATAAGTAAGGGACGTTGGTCTCATCATTCCAAGCATACACCCCAATAACGAGCATTCCAAGATACAAATCGATATACATATGTATGGGGGTGGGCTATAGAAACACAGCGGCTTCATACATACTTAAATTGAAAATAGCTCAGGATTTTTTAAAATCGACTTATTAATAAATGGGGTCGTGGGTTATAAAAATATAGGTTATAGAACATTCGAAAAGTTCTCGAAATTTTGTTTAACAATTCCTCTAAACGTTCGATCCATCGTCACATTTTTACTGTCTAACCCCTTAATTTTTTTTGTAAACTACATACTGCATTAAGAAAACTCTTATCAAAAAATAAGAGCGAAAACAAGTAGTTTTGCCTCCAAGATTATGAAAACCTGTTGTCTGAACCTCTCATCCGAACTTGTTGACTGCAAATTGGCTCTATTCCAGTGGTAATCCTCACACAGGGGTGTCCATTAGGGTGACAGCGTGTTATCTCAAACTTTGAAACGCATATTTAGAGGTTGGTAAATATTTTTAGTACTATTGTAATGTCTTACATAAATTTTGCTATATCAAGAACACTCTGAGTAATCCTGACGACTAATTGAAACTTTTACCATCAAAATGGCCAAAAAATTCTTCATAAACGTTTTGTGCCACCATTTTGTGGTGTTAAATGTATTGTTAAATACAAATTAAAATTTATTTTCGTTAAATGTACAGACACTAGGTGTTACAGTTGCAAGATTTCGTCAAATCCCCTGATAACCACGAATCTATTTCGTGTGAAATCGATTCGAACTTTCTTCGGCAATCACGCAATGGATTCGCTGCCATTTAGCTTTGCCATAATGAAACACAATGAAAAAGTTTTAATTATTTATAACGCTGTAAATTTAACCGAATTTCCGTTTTTCAAAAACTTATAAAAAGTTTCATTTTTCCTTTATGTATTAATTTTACTGATTCGTCGAATTATAGCAGGCACACAAACCATAGAAGTTGGACGGATAATGGGCGACGAGTTTGAGCCTAAACCGGCCAGTGAGACTAAACCGGCCAGTGAGACTAAACCGGCCAGTGAGACCAAACCGGCCAGTGAGACCAAACCTGCCTGCTTACAATGCAGCAATCTTGTACAGCTCAATATTGTTCAGTTAGCTGATTATACAGGCGATTTCGTGAGTAATCCATTGTTCTGTTACAGAGTAAAATTTAAATCAATTGATAGAAACTTCTGGTGACTGTTGTTTTAATTTTCAATTGATAAAGTTTGTATCATATGTACCAAATTTTGGACGTAACGAAGAGCTTTACTTGAGGTATTATATAATGCAGTCACGTACATGTTTTACAACGAATGAGTGGCTGGGGGATGATATAACACAACATATACAAGATAAAAGGAACAAAACAGCTAATGTCAACTAAGTACCTTCGGGGTAGGGTTTTCAGGTAAAAAAACGACTATATCAATAATTGAAATAAACAGCTCTTGTGCCGTGATGCAAAAAACAAAACACAATGACAACAACATCAAAATGAAAGGTGACGACAGTTATTAACAACGACACTTAGAAAAATGCACGTAACAACAAGTAGTGTGTGAATGAACAAAAGGATAAAACGGCACAATAAAACAACAAAAAAAAATAAAGAAACAAAGTTTTAAAGAGACACATCGATATTTCGTACCACAAAACCACCATTTGCGTAAGTGGGGGATTTCGACCGGGACCTGTCCGAGTCGCCAGCTAGATGGCGCTGCGGTCAGTCCCTGGAAAAGATAAAAAGAAAGTCAGTTTAAACAATTTTCCTATTAAAATGTAATAATAAATACCATATTTATACCTATATAAAAGTATGATTTGTGTTACATTCATATTGTTCGTTTTTTAAATCACAAAGTCATTTCTTGATGAGTGTGAGAGTTATAAACAAGAGAAAAAAAGGGACGACGAAGAAGTACGAGAATAATTTGAAAAACAAGAAGAAGAAGAATAAGGTAGGAAAATGAGACCAAGGGATGAAAAGAACATTCCCCAGCTGACTGAGACTGTAACTGTATTAAGGTGATGAAGCGTAGTCTGGAACAAGTTGCCCCAACTTTTGCGCTTTATCAAAAGTTGTTATAAAATTAGTTCGTGATAAACGGACATAAATTCGTCTCGCCTGTCTGTCCGTCGTTCTCGTCGTGCTACCGCCGTTCGTACGTCTCTGATAAACTTTTTTATAAGCGAATGGCAGATAAACCTTCCATTTGCAACTAGGTAGAAAAAGGAAACGAACCGGTCGGTTATCCCCTGGCTATCGCCTATCCAGGGAATAAAAAGTTGGCAAGTTGTCGGGCGTAAGACGCGAAAACAATTCCTAAGTAATAGTGTTTCTACATGCAATTGCAGACGGTTTTTCTTTTTTGTTTGTGTTCGACGTTTTTCGGGTCCCAAATACAACTTCTGGCTACTCTTTAAAATAAAACAAAGAAACTACTGATCATTAAATATTTACATATTAAGGGTGTCACTTCTTGATAAGTTTTAAAATTATGTTTTAACAATTTTGCAACATGCAAGTCGATTTTATTTTTCTCTTCGACAACCTTGACACCCTGTATCTTAAAAATCGGACTTATATGAACTTTTCTATTACAATCTGGTATGGAATATGGTACAGGAATGCCCCAATGGAATTACAGCCTTTCGTTAAGTAACACCCTGTATAAATATGCATTTACGAGGAGGTGTTAATAAGTATGTGACTTATTACTATATACAAAGAGTTAAAGTCTTTTGCTAATTATTTCAGAACTTTTTAAAGTCTTGGTCTGGAAACATCAAATTAAAAATTAAGCACTTTGCAATCGCGTGTATTTTATAATTCCACTTAAATGAAACGACCCCGTGGCTTTTAAATAACAAACAGTTTTGTTCCTAGGTCAACATTCACTTTTGATTTACATCTCAATTATGCTAAAATTACTCAATCGAAATAATTCCCATTCTGAAGCTATTTCTTTTACGACCACATGAATCTAATTTTTGTGTGTAACTTTGGTTTTAAACCATAACTAACTTCAGTTGTTCGTAATAATTTATAAAACCTCGTGGAATTCAAAACGTTATTATATACAACTTTAAACATCATTATAATCAAATATTGTATAATTATAACTAAACATTTTTTCATTTGGTAAATACGAATTTTAGATCACTAAATAGTTTGGATAAATAATTGATGAGGTGGAATCAAGACCAAGAGGGATTTCTGTTGAACCATCTTCAAGAAAAGAAATATTTTTGTGAGAATACCTTTGTTATTAATTTCTATTATTTTAATTAGGGCTTCAAAATATTTTTATTTTTAGTTTAAAGCGTTTTAACTTCGTTATAATACTGTCGCCCTTTTCTATCCCAATTATGCAACTACAGGAATAGAACAAAAGGAAAGTATAGACCCAGCTAACACTTAAATTGTTTCTCGACGATTTTTCACATTTCCGCCAACATGAACAAAGCTAACAAGAAAAGTAATCTTTTCCACTAGCGCAGTTAGTACGTCAACGACGCGATGTTGGTGAGCGTTTGGCGTAGCGGCGCGGTGCGGCGCGGCGTCGGCCGCGTCGTCCCCGCAGTCAACGTCGTCTTTTATACAAAGTGGAAACCGTAATTTTGTAGTAATTAACATTTCCTGGCTGACGTGGTCCGCGAATGCTCATGCAGAGCAAAGGCCCTTCTTACCTCTTATTGCTGTCTCCTCATCGCGCTTTGTGTACAGAACTGAGTGCAATTTGTATGATGTATGATTACTAAAGGCCTCCGCAGAACAGACACACACACACACACATACACAGACATACATAGATAAGCACACACGTTGAATAAATACACATACATATCAACGAGCACACAAGTTTCTGTTAGCTTCATCCCTAACGCGTGGATAATATTCAACGTCACTCCTCTTATATGTGTATATAGGTGCATACACACATGGAGGTAATGCAACAACCACTGCTAGTTCTGCAGCCGCTACGAAATCGGCCTCCAGCTACAGCTTTAATGTTGGAAAAACAAGCTCGTTAATTATTTAAGGAAGAAACATACAACTGGTTACATCTCTATGATTTTAAGCACAAATATTATCCAGAAATGATGGCACATTCCCTGATAGATACTGGCACGAGTAATTATTCCTGCAATTAAGGCTTTAGCGGTTGATTATAAGGTACACTGGTGCAATTTTAGTAGTATAGCTGTGGGAGCACAGGATCCGTAAAGTCCTTGTGTACATGAGCAGACCAGTGACGTAGGCTGTTCGAGAGCAGTTCTGAAGAGATACAAGTTATATTAAGACAGTGTGTAGGGGTTACTGACCAGCAAAACAGCTTCAAAACAACCCCAGCACACCTCACGAACAGCTATTAATACGAAAGAGAGAACGAAAAAGGTAGTGGAGGAACCGTACAGATAGGATGTACGCAATTGAACAACGCACGAGATGATGGGAGATATTCCAGCGACCAAGGAATAGTCAACTCCGGTCGAGCCGTCACGTCGCGTCATATGAGGGATATTATTATTGCTCTTATAATTATTACTTTAAGAATGACTCCCAATCTTAGGATCATGCACCGCCTCTGACCGTATGGGACCCTTTTATGTTTTTATGTGCTTAGTACTTATTACTGCTGGATTCCCTACTTTAGATGAATTAGATGATTTTGAAATTTCTCGCAACCTGTCATGGATTCTATTCATGATGTCATTGATTGACCTAAATTTGTTGTAACGATTAAGGTTTCCACAAAATGCTTAACTTAAGGAAAATTTAAAGTCTGTACTAAAAAGTATACGATGATGTAGCCATTTCGTTGGTGTGTATTTTACGAAGGGCACGACAGATGTAGGAGTTCAGTGGATGGTGAGATGTTTAAAAATTAACATCCACGGACAGTATGCAATTATTCCAACTCGAAGTCGGTACTGCATTAGACGGTTTACTGCAAGAACTCATTTAAAGGAGGAATGTTTCTCTTAAGAAGTGTCTCATTAAAAGCAAAACGCTTCTAGCGCACTACTTTGTTGTAACGTTCGTTCGCAGAGCCTCGGAGGATCTGGAGAGCGAAGACGGCAAGGCGACGGCACCAGAACACGAAGAGGATGACGACGACGACGACGAAATCGTTAAACTAATTAATATGTTTTGAAGTTCTTAGCCCCAACGGCACTCGAAGATTGAGGCCTTATTCAAAACAGAGCACTAAAATTGATAGACACGACCGCCCTCATTACATCGAGACCCCGAACTAAGATCAATTGCGCATCAAGAACTGTTGACGAACGAACTAAAGTATCTTTAATAACGACCAAAGAACACCAGATTAGATTTATGCGACCGCATTTTAAACTTTGGTAATTATAACCTTATCGTTTCTCTTTTAAATTCTAAATAACGGTCTTCTTAATCTAACTGATGATGATCTTTCGGGCTCTCTGGCCGTGTGCTAAAGCCTGGTATTTTGTCTGACGTTTCGTCAGCAGCAGCGGCTTACATCTTCAAAGTTGTTGCAGGCGACGGAGTAACGTTCGATCTCGCACTGATCGCAGCGGTCGGTTGTCGAGTGTTTATATTGTTAGTCTGGGGGCGGCGCTATACGTGGCGGTCGTATTGACCAATGGGCGCGTTTTCGTTCTTACTACGACTCTCATTGAAGCCGGGCGTAGTAGTGAACTCATCATCAGTTTGTTGACGCCGGCCATGAAAGCCTACATACCTTCTTAATCTATTTTCTTAAAGACTAAATGCAACCGTCTTTAACGTTGTCCACAACAAAACTTTAATTACCATAACCAACATACACATTTCATCATTACTAATAAACTAAAGAAAAATATTACCAAGAAAAGCATCTGGTGTGAAAACAAAAACAAAATAAACCTATTTCAGTCATGGGGCGAGTCATGGTTCTTTGTAGCACTCGTCTACGAGCTCATCTGTAGCTCGTCCATTAGTCGCTCGCTGTAAGCTCTCGCCTACGACTCATTCTAAACTCTACTGAGGATTTAGCATATTTATTACATTGGAATACATTTAAATGAATGCTAGCTATTGGAAGTGACTGTTTTACAAAATTTCAATTAAGATAAGAACTTTAGTTGAAATTCCTTTAGATTTAACTGACTATAACCTTTTCCTACCCTTAAGCCTTCAAGACCATATTGTTTCTGTTAGGTTCGTTTATATTAGCTGGAGCAGAAAACTTAAAATGAGGGGCTTGAATATTTAAAGGTTCAGTATTTAATTTGCATAGATTAATGTGCTAAACTCACGCTAAAACCGACAATATCGTTTACTTTCCGGTGTCCCTTACACATGTACGTACTTTCGTGCTACTTTTACATTTTCTACACATTGTTATTTCTATTTACCCCAGAATGTTTATCGCATCCCATAAACCCACTTAATTTTTTAAATGCAAACAGGAAAATCTATACCTTTTCTTAATAAAGTACTTTCAGTAAGGGATTAGTAAGGTCCATCTGATATTTTGATGGTAACTTCTTGGTACGCTTGAGGGGTGGTTAATAGGCTACAGTTTCGTTAATTGTTTGGTGTATCAGTGAAATTTCGATGGAGAACAAAGGGAGTAAGTTTAGTTGTGAGTGAATTCAATCGACATCTCCCCAAACGGTCAGGATGGAGGAAAACAGAGCCAGGTCAATTCCACAGTGGATATCTATAATTCGCAATGCTCGAGGCTGGATGTCTCTATCGCGGTAGCACACCCAAAGTGGGAGGGGCTCGTTATGGTAATTGTGAGTAATGTTGCCATTGTCCCCATAAATCAGGAGTAATTATGGTTGGAAACAAACAGGGCCCGAAGTACGTATCGATGTTTGTTACTCTACCAGCGCGTCGCATGTTAATCCTACAGTCGTGTTTGACATTAACAACACACAACATCATTCGATGCTGATGTCGATTATCCTTCGCAGATATGGATGGACAGACAGAATTTTTTTTATATGCGAGCTGTAATTGACTGAAATACGACGATTATGTTCCATCAAATACATATGTCCGGAATTATGTACACCGATTTGGTGGGACACGTTTTAGGATGACATTTCGTACACAAATTTAGGCTAATGTTGTTTTGGAGATAAAGCCAAAATTGCAGACGTAAAACTGGAAGGAGCCCCAGATATGCAGGAAGTAAGAAAAGCCAGAGATACCAAGATGGGAAATAAAATTGAGATGAAAAAAAAAATCTCTTCTATCGTGGATTAATCCGAAAGGACTATATGAGTTGAACAGGAGTTTTTCCTGGTCCAAAACGTGGACGGTGAGTGAGGATGTTTTCTAAAGTTAGGAAAACAAGAAGATGAAAACATTGATCAAGCAAAAACTAAAAACTGAGTGCAATTATGAGATAATTGAAATAACTTGTATGTAAGGAATTAGTTACCAAACTAATGAATGTATTTTATCTCATTTCTTCTTAAGTTTGCACAAATGCACGTAATTCTTCAAAAGATGTAACAGCTGTGATTTCGCCGGTTGGCTGAATGGTTAAATTGATGAAATGAGCTGACTAAAGTGAGATCGACAGGCTTGGCGTTTTCTTTCCGCTTCAATTAAATTTGAATAAAACGTCAAACTTTCTTCGATTCGCCAACTATGTAAGAGTAAACCAAAATCGGGTCGGTTCGACGTTTCTGCAGCGCGCTAGCAGCGGTTTCGACCCGTTGAAATCCGCCTCGTCCGCACTTAGTGGAAATTCTAGCGGAGGCAGTAGCAAAAAGTGCAGACGGTGCATCAGATTCTCAGCAAAAGAGACAGAACAAGAGAGAACGCGGCACTGTCTGCCAAACTTCCCGGAAAATTACTAATTCCAATTAAAATAATTCCTTCTAATTCCGTTTTTCGGCTCCGGTCGCATTCTCCATCCCACTTTACATTCCATTTTCGAGCCACGTCTGATGTACGACTTTTCACGTTTCGTTCGCAATATTGTTTACTGTTCACTCACGGTTCAGTCGGTTCGACTACAAGTTACAGTTTCCTCTCATTTTCACTTTTTTGGAGAGCATGCTGGACGTTTGTATGTTGAAAAAGCAAATTGCCATTATATCCTAGATAATAAATTAATGAAACGATTGTTTTTTTATCATTAAATTCCAAACGTTGGTACAGCGGTGCAGATACCGTTTGTCGTCATTAAATTAAACCCAGTAACCGATGATCCGTAAAATTCACAAACTATTTTAAAAATTTGCGAAGCAATCAAGCGTGCCGGCTTCGCCCCAAACATAATCACCAATACACACCGCGTTAAAAGCGGTGAACAAATAATATAAATGGCCCATTTGTTTTTCACCGGTAGGCAGAAAATTGGTATCGAAATATTTGTATACGGTCCACATGATCGATAATGAAACAAAATTGATTGGTTTGCGCAAAATATACGGAGCAGCCTCAATATCCTCCATATAATAGCCGTCTATCTACGCCAAACTGGTCATTCGACAATCCAAAGCAAATAAAAGCTAATACTGGCGCATTTGAATACAAATTACCAAAAAAATTTACAAAGTATGAAATATCAAATTCCAATAATAGATCCACTCTGAATTTTTCCCAAACTTTACGAGAATTACTAGTAAAATAACCCACGCATAGTTAGTCACTGTTGGGTCATTTCCAGTTGAAATTTGACAAATTTATGTACACTAATTGTTTGGAGCTAATGTACAGTAAACTGGGTTGCTAAATAAGAAGCGAATGGAACGAGCGAGAGCCTCGCAGACCCCTGTACGGTGGCACTTCACACTCGCGACGGTTTAGTCCGGTTATGAACCGTCCTTTTTTTTTTAATATGTAGTCTAAACCAATGTCTGGCTATCCAGATTTCCTGATTAGTAGTTTAGATATTTGAAGAGTTTAAATTAAAAAAACAAAAGCCTATCTAAAATCCCTCTCAATGTGGTAAACAAAGAAAAAGTATTTATTTTAAAAAACTTTCTGTTACTGAAGCCTTACACACTTGAGACATGATGTACATTTTAATTAAGCGAACAAAGGAAGAGCAGATGATTTTGACAAAATATTATGCATAACCCTTGCTGGTTTTATGGGAATAAATGTTGAACAGAAGGTGGAGGAATATGTACCAAATATTGTAGTGCTAATTCCGGTCTAATGAAACAATGTGCAATCTTTTCCGAAATAACCCTTTGTATCATGTAATGTCTATATCATTATCTCGGCATTATCTCCAACGTTTTCGAGGATCATATGAAATGCATGTTCCCCTTTAATTAGTCTCCAACTATCGTTCAGACGGCAGACAAAATGAAAACCGCGCAATTCCACCGGGTAATTATATAAAATTTACCCCATTAATTTTAGGTGGGAGATTAGGACGCAGTCGTCACATCCAGCTGCTTAATAGTCCAATTAAGTATACGGCAGAGTCTTGGCAGAAGTTTACGGCGACGCTGCCGCAGCAACAGCGTCGCGACGCCTCCCGAACGAGAGTAGAAACGTTTGTTCCATAGTCAGAAATTTTACTTTAATGTGCACCAACTTGCAAATGAATAGTATTTACTTTGCAGGACTTACGCCGTTGATGATGGCTATGACTTCTTTCCTCGCTGTACAGTACGTCCCACACCATAAAACTTCCAACAAAATGACACCCTCTGATTTATGGGCGTCTTTAATATGTTAATCTGAAATTTCTTTTTGAGGAAAAACATTTTGAGGGATTTCAAAGTGAGTTATTGGTGTTTTTAATTAATTCCAAAAGTAATCCAAGTTTAATAGTTCTCATGATGATGTCAATAAATATACATGAATATGTAGTTTAGGCTCTCAGATGAAATAAATGGGGTTGTTATTGATCGATCGCGGTCCATATGCCATTATTACACGTGTGCTACGTATTACTGCAGCTGGAATTGAGATCATTTCATCATCGAATTCCGCTCGGAGCGGATGACGACATAAATTTCACGCATTTCTAGAATTGCTCCTTAAGCATCGCACGTCAAAAGTAAATTCAATTTCCAAGTCGTTTAAAATTAAACAATGCGCATCCATAACTACATCAAAAAATTCCCAGGTAAAATATGACAGCCTAACAAATAAAATTTACTTTGACACCAAAATTTTTTGGACCGATAATTGTGATTGCATACGATGGAGTTAAGACTGTAAGACCCCTGGTGAAAAACACTAAACATCCAATGATCCACAAAAGTTTTAGACTGGCATTCTCTAACTGAGGATATCGAAACTGAGTATTCCCTTTGACAATTTCATTTATTTGATTAAATGAGTTGCCTCTCATACCATAATGATGTGAGCCAGGTACACGTTGTAACTTTTGTAACTTTTTTCCTTTTTGAGTACCCAATTCATTTTATTTTAAAAGTTGAAGTTGATACATCAGACTATGAAGTTTTAGGAAAATTAATTGCTCACACTCTGCATAATGAACCGTCGGAGTTTTTCGAGGAGACAGGCTCATATTTCAGACACTCTCCTCCATCGCCTTAGAGTTTCCGTCCGGAGAGAAGGGATTATTCGTTTCGGGGAAAACAAGAAAGATGATTAGAGACAAATGTAATTGATTAACCCAACTTTACCGTAGGCAAACTTACAGATAGAGGAGATATAAAGATGATTAATCACAAAAATACCTAGCGACTTGAAACTTGACGCAATTTGCAATGTTTCTTTCTTTCATACCTTAATGGACATAAAAGGAAACGTTTGTTTGAAAAGTCTGTGAAATATGATAATTGCGAAATATACTAATGAATGTTACGATTCCACGTTGATTTTGAGTGGGTACAACTAGTTAGTTAAGGTAGAAGATAAATTGCCTATTATGGTATCTTAGATCGATTCGAATATTACATTAGGAACAACGCTTTTCATTGGAGTATGTTCGTGAGGCAATTTCTGTTTTCCATTTCTCACCTGACAGACAGACAGCGACAAGGGACTGGCTGAAGATGTTCGTTATTTATCTAAAAGCTATCGACCAGGCGCCCCGTTTACTTTATCATTTATTAACGACCCGTCCAGCTTCTGCTGATATTTTCAGCCCTTTGACAGACAGCTCTTTGATGTGTCACACGCTCTTACTTAACACGCCGCTGGTGACACTATCACGCCGACATACAATGCACGCGGAAAAAACTAAATGTCGATCTAATTTTTTAATGCAGCATTCGATTCTCTGCCCTATATAACAAGGGAGCAAATATTTATTCACAAAGGGTGACAGAAAGTGTTGTAGGTGTGTAGTTGTGCTACTCCAATTCCCAACGAGGAAGATGCAAGATGGTCTTATGAGGACAAGGCAGAAGAAGCCTAAAACTAGTCTTGATGACCTGATGATGGCCCTAGCAAATAATACGTTGTATTCTTTCTGAAATAAATGGATCCGTACCCTCTCCATTCGTGGAATTAGTACCAAAGATGTTTTCGAACTGGAAAAAATTTGAACATGCCGAATTCCACATCTTTTTGGCGTCAATCATTAATCTCATTTTTGGTCATTGAAAACTGAGAAGGTCTTCTTTTAACGAACTGACTAATTGCTTTTTGCTTATTACGCGTTCCGGAAGCAAACAAGTGCAGTTCCTAATTAGTTTTTTCCTGACGCTCCGCTCGTCGCAGTTTCCTCTTACAATCCGTTGACAACGTCGTTCGCGTTGTCATGGAAGAAGTAAGACCAGTGGTGACTCGTTGAATATTCTGGTTCTTTTAAGTAATAATGATGATGAAAACATTAATCTGGTCAAAAAATTTCAAACGTTCCAACAGAGGATTACCGCTATGTTGGATAATTTGCGATGGCACGTTCATTTTTCTTCGTTTCAAGAAGCTTTGGAGGCCGAGTTCATGGAGTCTACCGTCCTGGATGGTTCACAGGTTGAAACTGTCTTTCCAGTTAGTTTTTCGTTGGGTAGCTTTGACAGATATCCTCAGGATTGGAATTTCATGTCGTATTCACCTAGCAAATAGTCCTTACGAGGGCAAAAGGTTGAGAAGGCAGCTTCAATTTAAGGACCAAGGAGGATCTCATAACTATATCCACCAATTACCCTACGATGGACAGTAGTCGTTGAAGCCCAAGCTATTACTAAAAACGAGTAAATTCAAAATAAGGCAAAAAGGAATTAGTTCGGAATTCCATCGTGTAGACAAAAGTTATGGGTTGATTTTATCAAGTTGTGCCGCCACTGGTTTGGTAATGGTGGAATAAAGAAGGAAACAAGCGAAGTAGCGGCAGCCCCAGGCATGGAACGGGAGAGACCCCGTTTCCGCGCGCTCTATGTTTACACGAGATGATAACGAGAAAGGAAAGAGAGAAATGAAAAGGTCAATTTGCCGAGGCCCCGAGGTCGCATCTTAAGTTTAAAATGTAATAAGCCTCCGTTACAGTCTCTGCCGCGGATGCTCATACGGCGACGCCGCGTCCTCAAAAGAAACCACTCATCCCTTATATCTCCTCCGAGCCTAAAAATGGAAGGCTTTCACGAGATTATATTGTTGATTGCGATTTGGATAAAACGCAATCGTCCGCATTCATAACGAAATATTTCATTCGTAAGCAAAGCCAACTCGGGTGGAAAGGTAAGCAGATTTATCTACTTATTTTAATTTCCCATTCGTATTTTCGAGGAGATTTGTAAGATTCCTTTTAGTCAGCGAATGGTTCTAAGACGAAATCTAAAGGAAACGAATACATTTAGGTACATCAGACTAGCGCATTGCTACTTGGTATTGGACTTTATCTGTAAGAAATTCTTCAAGAGGTTTATACCAAAATCCTCGCAAAATAGTCGAATGTAACCCAAAAAGTGAGAAAGCAACTTATGTACATTCTTCCTTTATCTTTCGGAGCACTGGGAGATTAGAGGGATCCATGAGGATGAGTTGCATTAAAACTATCAGAAAAAGAAGGAGAACAAGGACTGCTGAGGGTGACATTCGAAAGAAGGGTAGTCAGGCACGTCCTGAAACATGGAGGACTACTGAGAGAATTTTGATGACAGTAAAGTTGAAGCGATAAGCCATTGGTGGAGGATATCAAACTCTTCCATACATTCCCCTTGTGGTAAAATAAATATTCTCTAACAATTTTGCCCATGAAACAAACTTTATTCAATTAAATGCTGATGAAGTATGTAATGGGACGTGTTTTGGATAGCGATAGTAAATAAAGTGAAGCTTCAAACAAATGATAGCAAACAAAAAAATCTGATGCCATAAAGATTTAAAACAGATCATTAGGTCTTTTAAACTAACGGATAATTTTCGTTTCGGGCTGGTTGTTATAGCCGCGAATGGTAGTTCCCTCGACCGTTTTTCCAACGGCAGTGAATTTTTAACGTCTCCAAAGCGGTCCATGAGCGTAGTGCTCGTTAAAGTTCTACGAATTAAATTTTTTAGTAGGCCACGTTTATGTTTCGGAATTTACAACCACATAAAAACAATTGAGGCGCGGCGTTCATAAAAGATATATATGTACGTGACTTTTGTTTTCGCATTTCCCGTTCCGTTTGTTTACAATCAAACGTGTAATTAGTCGATCTCTATGGATTAATGTTCGAATGGGACTTCAACTATAACTAAGCGTCACTATGCGTTTGACGAACACCCTGTACATTCTAATTTCTGAAATTTTTCTTGATTATTCAGGCTTTCAACTTTTAACTATCAATTAGTAAATCATAACCTGCAAGTAGGTCACATAAATTGGACAAAACCTGGATCGTTTTCATTCTTCTCCATCATAATGCATCGACCCGAGCTTTTGGGCCTGCAACAAGTAATTCCTGGCTGCGATGCATTTTCGGGAAGACAAAAGACAAATAATGGGCTGGAGAGACTCTTCAATAATTATCCACGTCGAACGCTTCAGACCAGAATTAAAACAAAAAAGAAAAAAAGAAAATTAAAAGCTCCAATTAGATCGGTCGAACACATTCCGGGCGAACGAGCTCGAACTTCTCCGTCGAAAGTGTGCAATGGACAGACCACCAACGAGCTTCATTAATGCAAGTCGCAAGTAAAGCTTGCATTACAGCGATCCATTAATATGTAAATAAAAGGAATAATCGTCAGCGAACGGTTTTAATTTATTTCATTGCCCGTTATACACATAGCAGCAAAGCTTTGCCCAGTTCACTTGCATTTCGCATCAGAGAAATGTGATGGGAAGTGAATCTTGGAGCAGTTGAATTTAAAAACCTAAAATTAAGGATTCAGACACTCGCCCTGATGCCTTCTTCATGTCACATTCCTTCATGAAAAATCACCACCAGTACAACTCAGATGGAATCCAAGAGCTGATGGTGGTATTGATCCATAGAGTAGGGCCTACTTATCAAATCTATGACTACCGAAAGTCTCAAAGTCTCATTGCTGGTATAGGTCACAATTGTAGATTGATGGCAGATAGTTTTACTAAAGTTGTTAAAGTAAAATTTACATGTAAATAAAGAAGACGATAATATCATGAAATGAGAAGATCCTCAACAGTGTTCTCGGTTCATTTGGAGGGCGACGTGGATCTTTTGTTGTTTCTGCGCGAGCGTAGATTAAATGTTGGAGAATTCAAATGAGGACTATAACTAACTTTTGAGTTTCAGCAAATCCACGTTAACGACCCTTCAGGAAACTTGAGCTGCATAAAAAACCCGGCTCGATTTGGCGCTATGCAAATTTGACGCTTTAAGTACGACGTAATATAAGCAACAATGCATGGTTGAAATCTCGTGTTTCGGGAAACATTGTAAATGGAACGGCTTCGCTGTTCTGTTGCCGTTTTTGGAGGAAAGATAAAGCAATTAAAACTGCTTTAAATTTAATCGTAATTGTTCTTCATGACTGAACGCCACGGTCTGGAAAATCTTTATTGCAACAACAGAATGTAGAATGATGCCTAGACACATCACACTTTCTGTTACATCCAGACATTGTTTCATACCAATTTTCTAGTAACTCACTGTCAAAAAAATATGTTGCACTACACCAAATTAACTGGGTTGTCCTTAACATTGTATAAAATTCATAATTTGCAGAAAACAATACAATTTTTATTAAATAATGGTTGGGTTAGTTTTAGTAGCACCACGACAACTTGATGGCCTGTCCATCCACATTTGACCACCCTTACCCACGCCCCTTTCGTTATCAATACCAGAAGGTCTTCGGCAAAGGACCCTATGAATTGTCGTAAGAGAAGGGTGGAGCCAGTCTGGAATATTCTACTGTTTCGCATAAAATTATTTTATAGCATGTAATTCGATACTTAACGGTTTGGGCTTGAAGAGTATCATGAACGGCAAGGATGGTAAGACGGGGTTAGGTAGGCCATCAAACTGTCACAGTGACCCGGTAGGTATACTACTGTCTTCATTCTCTCCACAATAAACCATACCACGTACTTCTCCCATTTCCTGTTCCTGATTTCCGTCACATTCACGAAAACAAAACCTGTACTTTTGCTCATTACTCTTATTTAACTTTTGAGCTTACTTTGTATACTTTTCTTTATCCAACAGTTGTTGTACATTTTTATTACACGTGATTTTTCAATTTGTGCTAATAATATAACCAAAGGTCCACATTAAAAATAAACAAACGTCACTTGGTAATTTTTTTTGTATCCTACTTCGTGTAGCATGCAATACGAAAATATTACCTTTCTGCTGTCATAAAATGCACAATGTTAACAGTCTCAACAACATGAAAACGATTATTTAGTGGTGTAGTTTAGGAGTTGCTTGAGCTTTTTTTTTACGTTAACGTGACACAAATGACGGGTGGTTGAGTTGAATTACACCACTTTTAAGAGAAAATAGTAAAATTGAATGGCAAATAACAACCCTTTCTACACGTATCATTCGCTAATAAAAAACCCAACCATGTAATGACGAATATTTCAACAAGTGGACAATGAAAATACAAAAGCTTGTGAGGAATGATTTTGTTTTCGGTGAGAAGATGATTCTTAAATCCTCAAAACGGAGGCTGGGCAAAGTTTTTTTTTAGTTAGTTAATTAATCGGCTTTTGATGGAGTTATAGCTTCAAATCATTTAATAAAGTTTGATTGTTTCATGATGACAGATTCGTCCAGCTTTGGATTATCAAATCCTGAATCCTTTTCGTTACATTATCATACAATAAACCACAGACCGCAGCTGTGTTCATCAGCAGAAATTATTAAATAAATAAATAATGAGCATCTATGTCCGAATATTAGTCCTTTCAACGGTTAACAATCGATTATAGAATTATCTTCGTTACTTCATGTCGATGCTTCATCGTCATGATGCACAGTTGCCTGTTCCAGATTAGATTTCTAACAATATTATTTATGTTCAGTTGTATTGGTCTAAATTTTTGACGACTACAAAAAAGAATAATGACGTATTTGATGAAATTTTGGTTTGGGGTTTAAAAAGGAAATTAATATTCCTTTGAGCCGGGCATGAGTTGAATTTTTTATTTCCTAGACATTATTTGAAATAGAGAGCCATTTCTGGCCGTTCCTTTTTCTCGGTACGACAAATGAAAAATCGAGCTCCCTAAGTGGAATCGCCTCTAATAGACAGTTGGACACGTTTGATTTATAACGCGTAGTGTGACAACGATTTCGAGGTAGTAAGTATAATATTTTTGCGGATTTGGCCTGTCAGACTCGATTATTTCCGACAATGAGGAAAAGGCTGTTCAGCGGACGTCTGGCGATCAGTTGACTTAATAAAATGTCCACTCGAAAGCTATTATAATTCTTCAAGATAGGGATTCCTGTCATCGCAAAATGGACTTCGAATGAAATAAACCGATAGACTACTAAAATAGCTCCTTTTTTGCTTTTCTCTTAAAGCCGAAATACTACACTAAATATCAAACAAATTATGACCAGTTTAAAAAAAAGCAAAAATCTGCACACTACTAAATAAGTTAATAAACAAACCCGCTGACAAATTCTCATAAGGGTTAGACAAGTTCAAATACTATAAGGGTGCCAAGTTCAAGGACAAAAGTATCGCCAATTTCTAAGTTTCAATTAGAATTAGGGTTCCAAAAAATTCGTCATCTACAATAGAAGACCGCTAAGTTCTCCATTGTACTTTTTGTCAAAATCAAAGACACTGTTTAGCCAAGTTCAATGACAAAAGTATTGCCAACTTCTAACACAATCTATTGGCCAAGTTCAATTAGAGTTAGGATTCTTAAAAGTGCATTCATCTACAATAGAAGACCGGTAAGTTCTTCACTGCCATTTTTGTCAAAATCAATGGCACTATTTAGCCAAGTTCAAATACAATAAAGTTGCCAAGTTCAAGTACAAAATCATTACCAATTTCTAACATAAACAATTGGAGTTAGAGTTATTAAAAGTACATCATCTACAATAGAAACTTTGAACTGGACCCTTTTACACTTTTGTAAAGCAAAAGGACAAGAAACCTTTGTCCATTTCCAATATTGTATCTCTAAAGTTCAAAAACTCTCACAGGGTTTCAATTAATGTTCATGAGAGTACTAGTTCGTGGAATAAACTTGACCTTATCACGGATTCGGACTAAAGTATACACGTATACTTATGCATATCTGTTAATATATGATTTGGGTACTCTTGATTGACCACAAACTCCAAAATTTTTATAATCCAATCGATGGATAAATGTAACATAGCATAGTGGTTACCAAACATGTTTTGTGGATTTGGCACGTGTAGCGTCCCCGTGTATCATGTTCTGTGACCAACTACAAGTGTACTAATCTCTCTATACGTTCACCGGTAGATCGGAGAGCCGGTGATTTATTCGAAACGAAGCTTTTTCACTCCACCGTACGAGCAATTTGGAAAACCTTTGATATATGCATCCGTTACACATGGAAACTGCGCGATTAAACAAGAGGGAAAATTGAAATACAACCATATAAATTACAACAAAAAAAAAACGACACATAAAACCATAGAATGAATTGACAGTAAAATATGTATGTATGTATATGTAAAGCTTAAGTTTATGCATGATGCAAGCTTTTTGTTGATGGAAAATATGCGAGTGATGACTGAAAATAAATGAATTTATAGCTGATGTGTGTCCTATTTATGTAGCTCTCATTATTTATGGAAGAAATACTAACAAAGTTTTGGGGAAAGCGTGAAAAATTAGTGAGGGACCATTTAATAAGGATTTGCGATTAAAACTGGAACAAACTCTTTGATATGTTGGTAACAGGACTAAAAGGATATAAGTGGACAAAAGAAATATTTGTAAATTGAATTTTGTATTAAAAAAAATTGTAAGCAACACCTCAGTGAAATAATACAACAGACGTTACTACATCATCGAAAACTGACAATTCAGATTAGTCAGACAAAGCCCTATGAGGTGCCATGTGGCAGATACTTCAACGGGCAGAAGCAGAATTTTTTTTAATAGCAGAACCATCAGATGAATTTTAATTGGGAACAGCAATGTCATTCCTATTAAAATTTCCCTACTTCATATCACGTTTTCAGTCAATTGTATGCTTGTTGTAAATTGTATGACTGCAATAAGAGGCATCATCCAAGTGCCAACATCACGCTTATATTACAAATAATAATCAGTTTTTGTTACAGGAGAAACACTGCAAACATTTTTGTGATTTTTTTATGAACTTTTTTGGTAGTTCGTCCCATTAGTATGAAAAACCAAACATTTATAAATTAGTCAGTCAGGCATTTTGATACGTTCTTTGGTCGACGTACAAACTTCTTTCTGTTAACTTTTCGACTAAGTAAATTAAAGAATTCCCTAACCTTAATTAAAGAACTTTTTCTTTGTATTTCGTTTTAGCGCCGCGCTAGTCAGTTCTTCGACTTATTCGACTTTCTTTCTGCACGCCGTTTTTCGGTGGAAACGCTTAATTGTTTTCCAAATGAATCCTTTCCCTAGGCCGAAACTGAAAGGGAAACTTTTCAGCGGGTTAAGAATTGCTTTAAAGCAAACTATAAATTTCGTTTGGAAGTCGTTTATTTAGCCGTATTTCCCACTACCAATTCACAGAGACCGGCCGCAAAAACCGAAAGTGTTTCTTTCCCGAGAGAGGAAATTGAAACTGTTCTTCCGTTTCCAACTAAAGGATTTCAATTGAAAAAAAAATTCCCTAGTGTCTAACGCTAAAAGTATGATTCAAATTTAATCCACTTTCAGTAATGTGAACCGAGGAACTAGAAAATTACTGCATATGTCTGGAGCACGGCTCAGTAAAACATATAGAGACAGGTTTTAGTGGCAGAAACAGTAGTATAGAGAAGCAGAATTAGTTGCAATGGAGTCTTTCAAGAATTTATATTCTAAATTTGCAACAAATATTCGTAGTGTTGCTCTGTCTCCAATTTTGGAATATGATTGTATCGAATCCAATTTGGTCAAGATTTTTCCAACAAAATGGAACATTCTTCGGTATTGTTCTCTTGGTTATTTTTATACTGTATTGCTTTCTCCAATTGAAGGCAATCAGTTCCCGATCGGGCAATTGTTCGTGACATATTTATTGGACAATTTAGCATTACAATGTTGTCAAATTTGTCTTGAAGCAATATGAAAGGGAAATAAATGGGTCAAACAGAGCTGGAGGAAAATGTTTGTGTTTTGTTCCATAAATACCTGACTGAGATGGATCTATTGTACATACGAGAACATAAGACTTTTAGACGTTTCTTCGCATCAGTGCCGCCGTCTATCTATTACTGACTATATGATAGAAACATATTAAACAAATTTGTATGCATAAATATTTTTCAAATGGTGTACATATATTTATACAGGCATGTCTGGATTATATATGTGTGTATATATCCGAAAACAGAATAACTTGCCGTCGTCGGTCCGTATAGGAATGGCGAACGGCAACCGAGCAAAATGAGCTAATAAAATGTCCCACGGTAACAAATGGGCACCCATTAATAAAATGTCAGTCATTGTTGAAACAAATGAAGCGCATGTGTCACAGCCATGTGACGCTGCCAGCGACGGTTTCACTATTTATCGCATGCTCGGAACAATAAACAGACCCCTTATTCAGAGGGGTTTATACTATCGGACGTCCGCTTCTGAATGCTACTCTGCAACTGACGACAATCTCATATTGTCTCACTTACGTATACGGCACCCACGGTGTCATCCTGAATTCTCTCGTAAACAACATTATCTACAGATACACATATACACGTATCTACTACATACATATTTCGTTTCACAGTAATCACGACACTCGAAAACACAGAACACAAAAACGAGGAGAACAGAATTGGTGTTTTCTGGGCAGATAGGCCGTGGTCTATGGAAGAATTCATTTCCACCAACTTGTCGAATTATAAGGTTGCTGCAATAATTCCACTTATTCGTCGATACCTTGGTCTGCATATGATTTGAGTAGTTCCATAGTAGACGATACTCAGACGATACCATATACTTCTGCTTCTCAATGGGTAGGTGGGTGCTTATTTATGTGATCAGTTGTGTGTGGATACAGCACCATCGAATCCTAGACAATGCGTCACCGATTGAAGACCAAGGCAGCGATGAGGAACTCCTCAGTTCTCTATAACTAGCTGAGATCTCTTCAGCTACTTCACTACCCAACCGAAGAATGGCCCTCCAAGAAAAGTTCACGAAAAAGCCTAGCCCTGAAGAATTCTAGGAGTTCTTCAAACATTTCTCTGTATGACGAAGCCTTAACAAACACATCACCACAGATATTAAACTGCATACATACACAACCACCACCCAATCATGCGGAAACACACCTAACCCACCCAAACAACATAACGTCTGAAGAGGGACGTGTGTTCGTACAGCTGCCTTAGAGGAAGAGGTTTTAATCGGTAGGTCCGAGAATACCTTCCCCAGGAATTCGACACTACCCAGTCGCGCGAACAGCGAGGTCTCTCTCGAAGATTCTTCTTCCCCCCGAAAACCCAATCCACTGAAGATGCCTCCAACTGTTGAAGGCGAAATTAGTTAACACCGGCCGCGAAAGTTCTAGGAAGTGAGGCACGTTTGCATATTCAACTTCTGTCCAAAAGAAACTAACTATTATGCCAAAAAAGCAAGAGATCCATTAGCTCTTTTTTTCCTCACGAACAATTTACAAAATCAATTTCAATTGAGTGCCTACTAAGCAGATAAAGCATTATAATCGGGAATCTGTGCATGTCATCAATCACTAAAGCCCTTCCGTTGAATCAACCAGAAGATATGTTATGTAGAGAACAGAGCAGAACAGAACAGAGTATTCAGCTGACTGTCATGCTACATATAGTGCTCCCTCTCATCCCTCTGCATCCAATAAACACGCACGAAGTAAATTATCTCATCCCATTGTGTCAACTAGCAAGGTCGTATTTCTGCAAGATCAGCGCCATCTTGTTCCAACAGCTCTAAATCATACGGCTTTGCTCTCGCACCCAGCTTATTTTCCTAACAATTTCGTTTCCCAGATTTATTTATGATCCCTTTTCCTGGTAAAATTACTACTGCAAACAGGGAGTTTTGAAGTGCGTCAACCAATTTTCTCCTTCTGGAACTTGAAATATGATCTCTTAAGTTCGTTTAAGAGCCATATTGCTGTTTGCCGCCGATCCCTTGGGTCTTGAAACCTTTTTAATAACGCTCGTCCAAGTAATAAATCCTCTCCCGTCTGCTTTTGTTTAGATGTCGTTATATATCGTCCCTTTTTTTATTCTCATATGGAACGATGGTCAAAAACTATCAAATAATTTCAAACCTCACCATCAGAAATGTTTTTGACACCCCAGAGTACGAGCATGGTTGAAGGGGGTTGCTTAGATCTCCCCAAAGGCTTAATCTTACGATGGTTCGTAAATATTTCGAAGCTTATTGGGTTATTAGTAGTTCTTTGAAATCCTAGGACTTAGAATCGAATATTTATACACCACTACTGTTATCCCTAATGAAGCAAGAAAGAATTGGGTGTCACATTTATTTATTGGAACTTCACGGAATAACCAATACAATACACGAAATAAGAACGTGTTCTATTTAACGTTACATATGATACTATCGTTTTTAACCACTTCTATGCCAAATGATGGGGGTAGAACTACGCGCGCCAGCAATCCTTGCTGGAAGAGGTTGATGCACCGACAAAATAGTGTTCACTGACACGTAGCACTAATTTGGAAATTACTACACAACAGCGACTTTTTGCTTAATTTTGGAAATTGAATGCTTTAGTGATACGACGTTTTGTCAGCTTAATTTCCTTCGTACTAAGAGACAGCTCATATTTTGCCCTTAATCTTCCAAACAAAGTTATTAGTAAATTATTAGCGAACACAGGCTCTTCTTCGCGCTTCTTGGCGGTAAGTGCATATACGTTTGTGTAACTTCATAAGTTTCTGGTTCGATCTACTACTTCAACTTACCTCACACTTGCTGGAAACTTTAAACAAAGTTTACTTCGCCATAAATATTGGAAACGTACAGAGTCTGCAGACGTCTCATAACTAATAACAAGAACACGTAGTTGCATATAAGCCGCATTTGTACACCTCCAGGTGCAACTTACTACTATTTACGAGCATGCAAACACACACGCTATACAAATATACACATTTATATTAAATGAATGCAATTAGACAGAAGAAAGACGTCGCCAAAGTTATAATGGGTTAATATTCTCGAGGATTTTGTGCTGCTTTCATGTTGCAGATCTGAACTTTTGTGATAAGAGAAAATTTTAGTAAGATTATGGTGTAGAATATGGGACATAAATAGACATCGTTTGTCTTCTGTAGGCGGCTACCCCCTCCAGTGCGCTAGATGCGCAATGACAATTTCTTAAGTACGGTACGTATGTATACACTTGCCTTCTTTTTCTGGCCGAATGCTCGCTCTCTCTGTACGCGCAGGTTATAGCAAACGTCACCCGCCTACAGAAAACAAATAAAGTGTATGTACGTAGGTACATAAAGGGTAAATGTGAGCAGTATATAATGTTTATTCATACAAAAGGTACGAATTCGCAAGATGTGACACCCGTGCCTTTATGGAGTGACGTTTAACAAAGTGGTGCGCGAGCGTGAAAACGTGTGTCACCACCAACAAAAAGGGAACACCGTTGGGGAGAAATGCGCGCGTGGTTGATACAAGCAACGAATCCAAATGGCGTCCCGGATGCATTTTTAACAAAACGAAACGAATTAGTGCGCAGTGATGAATGCATTCCATCCAGCAAACACATCGTTTTGCGTAAATGCACAAAGGAATTTTCATTCAATGACATCACACCAAAGGAAATTATGTGAAAATAATCGCAGGCGGTACGCAACAAAATTAGAGACCAGTTCGTTCGTTCGTTCGTTCGGCAGATTAACGCGTCCACCACTGGAATTATCGGCCATTAAATATTAGCAAATATTTTTCCCTGTTCGGCTAACTAATTAGGGGAGTACACTGAAAACGGATAACGTTTGACTCGAAATAATTACAGGGTAAAGCAGACTGTTGTGTGACGCAGGATTGTTGGAGCACAAACGATTTCTTTGTGCTCATTAGATGCTCAGTTAAAATCCAAAATAATTCTAAATTGCTTATGAGTAGCGATTCATCAAGTCAAGCAGGTTGCTACTTTACTTGGGAAAAATTCGCCATAGCTTTACTACTCACATACTTGGCTTGACTTCGATTTCAATTGGTTATTACTTGTCTTAATCACAAGTGATTTAAAGCTACCACCAAGTTTAGGGGCGCATACTGTTAGGTTACGCCAACATAGAAGCTTTTCAGTATAGGAATGAAATTAATTTAAGTAATGTATGGTTATATCTTATGATTTATGTGTCCAGAATTGAACTTAGTGAATTAAACATTTCTGAGGGATAACTAACGATTCCGTTCTTCCGGGGAAATGAATGAAGGACAAATTTAAGTGTGTTTGTATGTGTGTATGTGATTAGTTATTAGAAGAGAGCAAACCATTTAGCTAAGAATGCAGGTTGTCGTGATTTAATAAAATCCACGCCTGGTCAGTTTGCAATAAATCCATTCGGAGTGTATCCGGGGAATTCTCTTTGGTATTAAAAAGGCCGGGCGGGCGCGGGCGTATTTTTCTTTCCGTTTAATTAAGAAATTGAGCCGAAGCCGTTTCCCCCGAAGGAATGGCATTACTTAAAATTTCTAATGTAATAAGCTAGTATTATAAATCTAGAATAACGGCATAAATTTCGGACTAACCCAGCATAAAAGGAAACATTTATAACGGCATTTGCATTTTTCTTCTTTTCATGGTACAATTTCAGTGTCATATTGAGAAAGCGAGGGAGATTTATTTAACGGAACATTTTGTACTTCTTCCTTATTCCATATCGTCGGAGCCCGAATGTTCCGATCTGTCTGCCCATTTTCCCCGCTATTATTCTCTATAGTGAAAGTATATGCACTCCAACCACTACGTATGTATGTATGTAAGTACATAAGTGTATATCCATTCCTTCACTACATACATACTTTTACATTTACCTATCTCTCTAAACCATTCGCCAGTGCAAGGCCATTATTTATCTAAAAATGTAACCCCGTGGTCACGTAATAGAACTAGAAAGTTGACAATTATATATTATTCAGAATCCCTTTTAAGGGCATCAACGAGACACAACCTACATAAATGATTCACTCATTTATAAATTCATATCTTTTCTTGGTTATCTATATCCTTAGGTTAAGCCACTCTCACCCCCAGGCGAGCTTTTTACTTTAAAAATTCAAAAACGACTTTTACTCCTTTCCATCAAGGATCACTTTAATTGTTGTCTTCCTAAGAAATATTACTTTAATTTTTTGGTAACCTAACCTAACCTAATTATTATATTACAACTCCCCTCCTGATCCCTTTATTTAAAATATATAATCTTTATTAATATCATCAAATTGGACTCAGTCTCATCAATTTTGTAACCCATTTCTCACCCCCTTAATGGTCAAAGTTTCAAGAACGTTTTCTGCATCAACTCTGCTACAGTATAACGAAACTTTATGAAATTTTTAAAAATTCTTAAACGTTTTTAGAATATAGATTTATTTATTTTGGACTTTCAACCCTCGTATAAGTTCTGTATTGTATTCAACTACAGAAATTTCAAGGTAATCCTTGACGTATCAAGTCAAGTGCCCTTTTAGAAATAGGACATGGAATTGTCACTTCCCATATACGTATATTCACCTGTTTTAGGCTCAGTAGATATAGTAATGTTCATGTAAAGTGGCACATAAATTTCTGAGAGATGGGTAGTTCTAAATTTATGGAAATACCAAACACAGAATATAGTAACATGAAGTGGGCTTCTGGGACGTAGGTACGTGGATAGAATATGACCTTCAGGTACATCGGGTTAATCAAATTAAATGGAGAGAGGCTCTCAAATATTATTTTACGATTAAATAATGTGGAAAACTGAAACAATTAACACAAGAAATTCGAAGAGAATAACCCTTAAATAGTACAGAGAATTTAGGGGTGAGTCTCTTTGAATTATTTATAAATCACTGAGTCCTTCATTATTCTACAAGCGAGGTTCACTTATCCAAAAAGTTTTAGTTAGTGTAGAAACAGACTGAAATGGAAAACAGCGTTAAGAGCATTATAAAGGCCAAACCGAGAGCGGCTTTAAAGATGGAATTAATAAACGTATTAAAGTCAAGAAAAAAATAAAAACCTTTTACCCAACATTGGCTTTGATTCCACATATTCTTTCTTTATTTCTTGTTTATAACTCGTTATTTTTTGATTAATTGTCGACACCTTTATAAGAATTTGCAATTTTAATTATAGAAATTAATTAACTACGTTGAGATTGCTCGTGATGTTCTACATACACGCCTCTGGTGGGTAAGTTCGTTATTCGTCGAGTTTCGTTTTCCTCCTTTTTCTTTTAATTAAAAACACGCCACGTCGGTGTTATACGCCATACATAACCTTACATGTAGGTGTATAAGTAGGGGTAAACATAAGCTTTCATATGCAGGATTAAATTATGCTTTTAGTTGGAGGCGTATTATCGGAATTTTCCAATTTATTTTGCACTTTACTCTTCGCGTAGTAAGCCGGGCGTGAACATAGTAAATATTGGCTAATGGGCCTTATTTGTTCTCCTTATATTTTCACAACACGCGATATTCCACTTCAACTAAGCGCATTCATCGTTACCCGGTTCACATTTGCGATTCACTGTCGTCTAAGGTACAACGCGGCCTATGGCATGTTCAAAATGACCAGTCCCATCTCAAAAAAAAAATTCTAATATAATAAAAGGGTCGAGCGCAGAAAATTCTGTAGGATGGATCATAAATTATCGCATCTACTATGAAAGAGAATAAGGTGGAGGCACATGAAGGGATACTTAAGAGGTATATTAGAGGCAGAAACAGGAACATAAATGGGGAAGACAGAGAGAGAGATAAAGTTTATATAAAGTTAGCTTGGGATAAAATTTAAATTGTATTGGAATTTTTAAATAAAATGACCACTTTTGTAGGCTGCAGAAATAAAAATGTAACATTACTGCCCATAATGTTACGTATGCATAAAAGTGCATTTAATGTGTTGTAACGGAAATGCAATTTGAAGTATATCTTCCCATGCGACCATTTTAAAGGATATCAGTGGTACCTCGTGTGTTCTTTTAATATCGCGAATGGGCGGTGTCTGATAAAACAGAACGTAAAAATCTCCACTTAAAAGCTGAAAATCGCCTCTTCAGACGCAGATATTGGAAGTTATTAAATTTCATGTCAGGGATGACCTGAATTCCCGCTCTTCCATAGGATAGTTTCACGAGCCGATGCGCACTCAACATGTGAATATTCCCAAGAAGGCCACGTCCCGCTGCCTTTTGTCTACGTTTTAACGTCCTGAGCTGCCTAACGTCCTCATTTAACCTTCAATTATCGAAGAACGACTTCGGAAATGTCACACAACTGAAAGGTCTCCGCCATATTACACGATAACATCATTTCAACGGCAATATACTTTATAACAAAAGACTCAATGTTCTATTTTGGACTGAATGAATTGTCCATAATCAAAATACTTAGAACTACGTATGTCTATAAAAATGTAGTGACGAAGCTTCATAGTTAATGGCGGCAAGCGTTCGATAGCATGGTTGCTGGCTTTCCGCATCATGGCGGCTCGCGTTCCGCATCATGGCGGATGGCGAACTACATTATGGCTGCTAACGAGCCATATCATGACTGCTCGTGTCTAAATGAGAGCTTTTTAAAGCCAATATATTCAATTAGGGAATTTCAATTTTGGATTTTGCTCCAGAAAGTAAAAATAATCGACAGGTTTCTTGTTTCGTTATCGATTTTTGTGAATCAACAGTTGATTAGGAAGACAGTGAAAAATCAAACGCAATAACAGTCGCAATATAGCGATAATAAAAGGAATGTACTGTCGGTAATAGAGCGTTCGTAGAACATATCAATTTTCATTTTCCATTTATAGTCTATCGTATTATTGGCTCTTTGGAGAATCGTTGAAGCGCGGATTGCATGTTTTTAAAGTTTTAGCGGATGTTCCGTCGAAACGTCACTTTTGATTAATACGCGACGTTCGTCGAAACGTCGGATTGGATTTCGCGACCGACAACGTCTACGAGGATGACGATGACGACGCCACGGATGTTGAGCGTCGCAGCGTCAGGCGTCTCGTCGTTCCTCTCCGGTCGCTGCACCAGGTTTCACTCAATCCATTGACGTAGTTTGCATGAATAAATGCAAAAATCGAGAGCGCCGAGCAAATAAAATTCGGCTTTGCATATTTCACGGGAAGCAAGTTTAAATGCATGCAAATTGAGTATCTTGCTTAAAAGATCCATTTGTTTCAGGAAAAAGTCCGACCGAAACGGCATCGCCCAAAACGAGCGACGAGACGGTACGCGTCGCGACGCGATGAAGCGCGCGGAGGAGCGACCGCCCGAAGCCGTAGATTTGTTGATACCGGCACGCGGATACATTATGCATGCAAAGTAATGTTATTTTAATCCAATAAACCTGTTTGGTCGACGAATTGAATTCTTTCAAACTGTGGAAATATTCCCCAGGTTAAAACACGACACGGAAATCTGAAGGAATATCTTTCCCCCATGATTATTTTCACCTCACCATTATAATACAAAAGTATAGAAAGCAATTTATTTTCAATGATACCAATAGAACATTCCAAAATTTATCACTTGACGAATAATGTCCTCCAATCCTTCACTAGAAATTTCAAAATCAATCACTAATCTACTTTAAACAATCTAAGCAAACTTTTGAGAACTGTAAAATAAAACCAAAAATTGTTGATCCTGTTTAAGATAATGATACTATAGATCAAAAATAATATGCATAGCTTCAGAAAAAATATATAGAGATATGCCTAGTGGAGCCAGGATCAGGAATAAGAAGAAGAACAATACCTAGAGTGAAAATAGTAAAATATGTACCTAACATTTTTTTAGTTTTTTCGTGAAAATGGAATTTAGGCTTTTGATCAAGAGTACCATCTTTTAAAATGAATACTTATCCTTTGACATTATCCAATTGAAACAATGTTTGTCTAAGATATTATTAAGATTTCCTGTCTTTACACTTCATAGAAATTTAATACGATCAAAGCGTTTTAAGGCTTACTGTGGTTCCATATTATTTTCGAATATTGTTCAGTTTTATTACACGCTTGCTGCATTACGGTTTTACGAGGACGATATCTTTGCTATAAAACTCGAAAATTAACACGGCAAACGACCCTAAACTCCACATTCGCAACCAGGTAGGTGCATGATGCTGTTCGAAACTCGTAAATGAGACGAAAATTTGCTGCAGACTTCATCACAGTTACGATCTAGTCCATACCAAAATCACTTGCATTACAAAATTACCTTTTTTGGGTAAAACTTTCAACTCAAACTATACACGCTCACTCAAAAACATTCTTCCACACACTGTAACTCAATCTTAGAGTTATTTTGAAATATTTCACTCACACGAGATATTATTCCATAGCGAAGCTTATGAGAAAGAAATTTTTCATTTTTGTTAGAATATATACCAAAAGTGGACACAAATCATACAAAATGAAACTAACTTCACGTCCAGATGAAACCATTTCTTTTCGTTAACTGAATGAAATGAGTGTAATAAAACACCTTAGTTTAAAACGAACATTTCTTAAAATAAAGAATAATATTGTCGTAAAACGTGGACGTTATTCACCAGACGAAACAATTTGGATATATAAATCATCCAACGCGGAAAATCGAACTCGACGATGTTGTTAAATTAAACGTGACATAGATAATTTTTATGTTCTTCCGCAACGAATGATCGAACCTGCTACACGTTACACCAGTGAAAGGACTTTTCAAATATCAAACGTCGGAAATTTGACATCGACGCAATCAAAAATAATGCGGAATTGTGCGATAAATCATTCATCAATATTTCACTGTAATTAAACGTACATTCCTTGTTTTAGAATAAAAAAAGGAACCATGAACCACATACAGGGTGACCTACAATTAATGCGTCAAACTTTGTCACCCCTGAAACATATAAGTGAGATTAGGAAGAATTCTTCAGTCTTATGAGATTATTTTTGAAAATAGAAGTTGTGAGACACCCTGTATACATTTTCAGCTGATTAAAAGATAATACAACAAAAGCTTGTTAAGAAAAACAAAGCAATAAAAAGATTGTGATTCCAAATTGCAAATGTATTGTTTGCAGCATTCCTAAAATTTTTATGTCTTCCTTTTCATCATTTAAATCGGATTAGGGGTTAAACCATAAAGTTTTCCGTTATTGGGTAGTGGATTTGTTTTAAAGTGCACGTCGCTGTCTTGGAAGCCGAGACAAAAAAGCGCCATAAAGAATAAGTATAAAATCTGACACGAATATTACCGCGCGTCATTTTGGTGCCTGCTCAGTTTTGGAACAACGTACGCCTCGAAAATTTATGTTGATTCACTCTTACATTTTTTACGACTTTCAGGGACCGCTCGCTAATGCCGGGACCATAATATATCTGTCATGGGGAAGCTTCTAGGCACCTTTCTACTTATCCAATTTCGAGACTTTGTTCGCATTCTTACCTCTCTGCAGCTTTTAAATTTTACGTCTTCTCATTTACGTATTTAATTAACTTAAATCTTAACTGGAGTTCGATTTTAACTGAGGATAACGAACGTCGAAATATTTTCTACATTTTGTGAAGTTTTGGGTTTCTATGGGTTTTACTCCAAAGCTTTACTTCATACATGAATTTTATGGCCTGGAATAATTTTATTTGAGATACGCGTATTTAAATATAAATCATAACGTTTAGAAGTTTCAATCTTACGAAGATTTTTATCCCATGACACAAAGAAAAAACCACTTTAGTATGTCTATGTCCAATGGAATTTTTTTATCTCCAATACGTTAAGAAGTCGTTCGTTTACCTCGCTAAAAAAGTAATTTAAAACGCAAAGGAATCTCCCTTCTTTTGACTTTCCAATTAATTACTTCTTTGTTCTACTTCTTGAACGTTCGTTATCAGGGAACCTATCGGTCCTCCCTCGTCGGATTCGCCTTTAATTCAGCAGAACCGAAAAAGGTATTCCAATTTCCACGGTCTCTGTCTCGGAGCAAGCAAAAGGCCCAAACGGACGATCCAATTCAACGTCAGTATCACCGTAGGTAAATCCCTTTAATTATTACCGGATGCCCTACTCTCTCTATCCACCCATCCTTTGCATGAGTACATAACGATCCATGTAGGTATACGTACACACGTGTGCCAATGCAAGCGTTAGCATCGCAGCTCTATCGAGCAGAACATTGACCGACGGAGCGGAACCGAATTTTGTCTCTCTGGGAAATTCGATGCACTATCCTGAGCTCATCCGATTCGAACCACTGGATCACTTCAATCGAATCTGAAACCTATACTACCTAATAACTATTGGCCAAACTGAATAACACACGTAAACTCTATAGGTATTCCAATGATACAATCTCTGGATATCAAGAGATTCCGAAATTCATGGAAATTCTCTTTAGGGTTCTCCTCATATGATTTTAAGAAGAAGAAACTTTTTTTTGAGTACTTAGATTTCCTCCCAGGATGAAAATTTTGTTAATAGAAGAATAAAACGATTCGTTCGTTGTGTGGAATTTACGACTGTCCGTGTTTGTTGACCGTTGGTCCGTTAGAATTTGAAGTCATAAAAGATGTCACCTCCATCTGAGACGTTTAAAATCTTTATCCAAGTCGATTGTACGTAAGTATCGATTTTCTCATATAACACGGTCGTTACACCGTTCGAATTCCACATAAAACGGCCACCTTTTTCATGGAAACACTCCTCAATTCCAGTCGTACTAATAAAACGATGGGGGGATAAAAGACAGGGGCAAAACGATATCCATAAAACGAGACACTTGTATCGGTTGCGATACCAACCTTCACTCACAGCTCTACTTGAAATCACTTTAAAACGGCTGCAACGGACACAACCGTTGACCGACGACGACTCATTCCCCTTTTTCACCGGAAAGCATAAATCTTTCCCATAAGACGCAATGATACAGAAGATTGCAGTCAATAAAATAACTTGCCGTAAACTTTTTAAATGATATATGATTTTTTATGTGTGTATTGAGAAAAAATAAAAATTTCATGCCTCTAAATAAAATTGATTAACCACTGATGATTATCCTTTGAATCAGTGGTCACAAAACTATTATATATATATATATATATATATATATACAGCGTATCTACAGGGAGGCTCAAAATTGAACGCTATCTTGGATTACACGTCCTACTGCACATGCGCAGGTAGGGGGATTCCGCAACCCCATAGCTCTACTACTCAAAATATGGACGATATTGAACTTATTTTATTTATGAAGTGAATATTATACCAGTGATTGTAATAATCTACTTTCGTTTTCAATATTCTATGGTTACGTTTAGTTTCTTTTCAAAAAGTGATTTGTTGTCCTATCTATTCGATTTCTGCTCACGAACTTTTCGTTTTAGCCTTTGAAAGGCGTACGATAAGAATCCTTTCGATATGATCTAAAAACATTTATAGCACGCGATGCCCGATTTTCGTTTACTGATACTAAAAAGTAATAATTAAAGAATTTCATAGACACAATAAAATTACTCTAAGAATCAATAAGTTTTGATCCAATTCGATTCTTGATAAACAACGAGTCTTAGCTTATGGGTATTGAAGAATAAGATCATAACGTTGGGGATGAAGATTAAATTTTCTTTATCAAATCGAGATACAAAAACCACCACCGTTACCGTTGACCTCAACTCTTGTCGATCTCAGAAATCGATATGTGGAGTAGTAGCGTTGGTTGTAGCGTGAGCTATTCTATTTTCTTTTATTTATTATAAGGCGCGCCGTCTTCCAATCGTTTCGTAGTACATTCTTTTTTGTGTTTTTTTTTCTTTTCCAGCGTTTTTGTTACGCCCTAACGCCAGCCTTTTTTTGCAACACGAGCGTATTACTTACTGAAACTGGAAAACAATAACGACACACGTTGTTAAACAAAAACTCAACCAGAAAGAAAGAAAGTCAATGTCTTATTCATGATAACACTCTGGAGACCTAAATGTGCAACACAAGTACACATATTTTTAAAAATGCACGTTAATTTGGAGACATGAATAAATAGTGTGATAGTAACGTGAGTAATTCCTCTAATTAACCATAATTAATGAAATAAAAGGCCATTATTAGTGTAATATTTTATATGGTATTGGCGGATTTAAGTACCGATCAATTAGGGTGATCCCTTTGTTGTTAAAAACGATTCAAAATTGTTCGGCTTGCAATTGCGAACTGAAAGCATTTGAACTGGAGCGCGCTTATCATGGACGAAACGTAATCGGAAAAAAATTAACTGAATAGGTATAACTGTCGTAATTGGAGGTTTTTATTCGGAGGGCATTTCCCATTTTCCGGACACTGCTTGATTTGAGCGCCGAATCCTAATTAATCCTATTCGAAGGAATTTTCGAAACTTCCCGACCAAAGTCATCAACTCGTACAATAATTAAGGTTTTTATGCATTCACCGGAGGCACGCTGCTCATTTTCTGCCGCTCAAAAGGACCGACTTCCCTCCGTTTCCATCACCCTCTCACTTCAGTGACGACTCGTGAAAAAAATACAGTTCATCACAAACCAAATGATGTGCCCTTATTTTGAATTATTACTTCTTCATTAATAATTATAATTAAAATAATTATTAAACTGTAGTAATATCCTTTAAGCCATAGGGTCGAAGAAGTAATTGGGTGTGTTGAATTTGCCCTGGTGATGGCGTGAATGAATCACAAACACGAGTTCAACCGTTACCATAGTTATTAAAGGCCAGCGCGCTAACGACCTACGTCATGTAAGGAAGCCCTCATAGAGATTGATTTGATCTTATAGCCTAGATATTTACCGTGCAAAAAGTTTTTTAACCGCGGATTCTTGTAGAGGAAGATCAGAAGACCATTTAAGGCCTTAAAGATTATTCAGCTCTCCATGGAATACGTAGAAATTATGAGGTTATTAAAGGGGAAACGGTTGGAGTTTCTTCTGGTCACTCTTTCTGATTTATCCGTGAGGTCCGCCGCAATGACATGAATTATTATTAACTTGACATTTTACAAATTTTACAGCATCGCTCTTAAGGATCTCTCAGATCTCCATGGAATGAAAAAATTAGATTCCTAAAAGAGCAAACATAGGGGTTTCTTTTGGTGGTATTTTTGGATTCGTGTGCAAGGTCCGCCACTGGTTGTGAGTAGGTAATTCAAATACGATCAAGCCTCACCGCCATCTCATTCGTCCGTCGTTTCACTGATAAATTTAAAAAAGACCGAGATCGCTGTTACACCGTACTCGTATATATTGATAGTCTCCAGTCTCATTATTTTACTAGCGAGTTTTAAATTACAAACGAGGGCTGCGTTTTAAAGGGCTGTAGAACGACGACGACGTGGTGCGATCGATCCATTTCCGAGTTAATAGTCGACGGAGGAGGCTTACCTTTGACTTTGATTAATTGAACAAATGCTCCGCAAAAACCCTCCTGTTTCAATTAATAAAAAAAAAAACCGAGGCCAATCCGCGGCTTAAGCACGTGCTTCGCCGACTGTTATTGTTCCATTCGCTCGGCAATAAAACACCTCAGTACTCGTAACTGCGAACCTTTAATCTGAAAACAGAACGTGCTCAATTACATTCGTCAAATAAACCGACGCGGCGGCGGCGACAGGCGACGCCAGCGTCGGCTCGGCGTCGCGCACGTATGCAATAACTGACCGCACAACGCATTACCTGCGCGAAATTACCATTAGCTGTATACGTCCAACGTTATAACAAAATATGGAACTTATGGTGCTCTATTTTCATTTGTGAATTTCATATCAAAATTGAAAAAGGAAATGAAGCGCTCATGAAAAAAAATCCGGTCTGTGTACGTCTTTTTTTTGGTATTCAATACAAATGATATGAGGAAAGGAAGTTAATTTTATTAAAAACTATATTTAATCTCACAGTAAGAATTTGTGCGTTAATTAACTAATCCACCCTGTATAATTTTTTTCCTTGCTCCTTCCTGCAGAAAACAGCACCTATATTTTCAGATTTTTTCAACAGAAGAATGACCTTCAAATTTTAGTCCCAGAACCGGTCTTCCTACACTACTGTCGTCAGTAATTTATCAAAATAATCACATGTGAAACAGTGCCTTAAAAAGTTTCTCGTTATTTGTACATACATTTGATATAATTTGATTGAAATCCACGTAGTTATTATGAAAGTAGATTGCGAGTTCATTACTTGGCGAAAATCTATTAATTTTTCTTCAATAAAAAGGTCCAGGAAACGATAAATTCTGCCACTACGTGCAACCTGTAAATTCCATATTAAATTCCGGTCGGTATTTTCGGATCTGGCGAGAAAACTTTCGGAGGACTATTTGACCGCTTTTGTCTGCATCACCTTGGATGAATAGATCGCAATCAAAAGTTTAGAATGTGAAAACGTTAGCGTAGCGCGAGGCTCGACTCTCCAACTCTCCTCAACTTTTTGCCTCGTTCTCTTACTCCCGCTCACTTTGAATGACTCACGAGAGGTCTTTTGAGATTCAACGGGTCAGAAGTAAATCTAGAAACGAAATACTTCTTTCCTCTTTTTCTACTCAGCTTCTCAGTTAGACGTTGCAGTCCACACGTTAACATTATCTTTAAAAAAATCTAAAAAACAAAATTAGAGCTCATGAAATGAAACCACAATTTGTTGCTGAACTGATAACTAATTTTTGGAGTATAAAAGAACACCCTATGCGATTCGATTTGTCGACTTCTGGAATTACTACCCTAGGTACAGTTGGGTCTCATGTCGTATTCCTGTAAACGCAAACGCCGCATCGTTGTAGAGACAAGTTCTATTCAGTCTTGCAAACTTGTCCAATTAAAATTAGCGGAAACGTCAACCAGAGATATGGGGTTGAATTATTTACCCCGAGTGTCTTTCTGTTTTGTCTGTGCTTCTTACAAAGGGTGGTGTGTATATGTGAGGATGTATGCAATACTTGGAATGATACTAGCGAATATAAACAATACCCTTCATTTCTTAGTTTCACCCCATCTTTCACTAACTGCGATTTCTATGAAGGTTGTGATAAATGAAACAAACACAAGTATGTAGACTATACAACATGCATGTCCTAATCAGAATATTCTTACAATTAGGAATAAAAACCAAGAAAACTGAAACTCTGATGGTTGTTTTTTTTGTGTTACTAAATCACCCTTAAAAATTACTCAAATGTCTCGTCATTTTCAAATAGTTTTCATTGCTATTATTCCTCAATATCTAGTGCGGTCACTTTCGAAAGGCAAACTCCGGCGTAGCGTTCATATCTAGCACTTCGCCTTCTGAATTTAACCCCGTCGTATTTTATTTACGTAAAGTACGTACTTAATGTTTATGACCTCTTTAAAACTAACGAAGGTTTCACCGCATCTCATTTTTTTTTTAAATTTAATTGCAGTCATAAGAAAGTAATGTCAGTGTATTACCATTGAAAGCATGGAATGTAAACTCTACAGGAATTAAACGTTAAAATTTTATTCCAAACTACGTATTTTGCCCGAGTGGCTGTAATTCGAGAAGTTGATAAAGAAATGTTTTCCGTAAATGGAACTGTTCTACTAAATGCAGTAAAACATTTAGTCGCTACTCTTGCAATTCAGCGCTTTGTGTTGGAAGCTTTCTGCTTTCTTTTATGATGCAATAATTAGAAGTGAAAACTCACGACTGAAAGCTTAAAACTTTACGAACTAGCCTCGCTCTCGCTCCGCTTGCACTTTGAAGTATACAAACGACTACCTACCATAAACCATCCCTTTAATTTTATTTCACCATTTTTGTTTTTCAAAAACAACCATCATTAAACATTATATATCAATTCTAACTTATTCGATAAATTCCTCTTATGCTTTAAACTCAAACCTTTACGTTACGTGAGATAGTTCATGCAGTCACAATTCAAAATTTTATTTTATTTGCAAGAGAAATTTTATGTCCACTTAATTTTTAGAAACAACCTTACTTTGGTCAAAACAAAAATATAACTACCTTCAAACTAGAATTTTTATAAGTAATTTGGAACGTACAGCTACCTAAAGATAACTTTGTCGGTAACGACCGTGCTCCACTGAAAACTTTCTTCTTCTTTGAGCCCAAAAGTGGCACGAAACCCGATACTAAATTCCCGGATTAGATTTTGAAAAATTCAGCAGGAATTTCACATTCATGGCGCTGGGACATATCCATAAACAAGATGCAATGGCGCTACGAGCCGAGCCGTTGCCAATTCCCGTTGGAATTTTAACGACATAATGAGCATTTTTCTGGGAAACTCCATCCCATCTGCGGTATATCAGTTTAGTGCGGCTGGAGAACGGGGAATAGCATACTACCTAATATGCAATGGGACTTGATGGTTATTTAAGGGCTACATTCTACATTTAATACGGTTGTGTGACGCAGATATACTGACGTTTAGACAAATGCTTTGGAAGAACAAGTGGAAGAGACAAACCAAGAATTAGAACTATAGAACCAAGAATAGAATGCGTATATAGGATTGAACGTTAATTTAATCCAAAATGAATAAATGAATTTAAACCTAACCTACTCTAACCTAACAATACGAAATTGAAAGAGTTCAAGGATTGTTTGGAACGTTCAAGGTTAGTTTAGATTTTAGAGGATCACTTAGCGTTTCCAAAAGCTAGAGACTATTCCAGATTCATCTACCAAAATATCCTGGAATACACTAAAACGTTGGACATTGTTGTATAACGTTCCAGAGTGCTATAGAACATTCAAAAATGAATAGGAAAGTTCCGAACTGCTTGAGTACTGTTTGGAACGTTCAAGATTGTTCAGATATTAAAGAATCATTTAGGGTTTCCAAAAACCTAGATAATGTGCCAGACCCATCTATCAGAATATCTTAGACTATTCCAAAATGTTGGACCATGTTCTGTAATATTCCAGAACGATATGAAACATTCATAAATGGTCAACAAAGTTCGCAAGTGTTCCAGGATTGTTTGGAACGTTCAAAATTGTTCAGATATTAAAGAATCACTTATAGTTTCCAAAAATCTAGATAATGACCCAGATTTATCTACCTACCAGAATATCCTAGACTATACCAAAATGTTGGATATTGTTCTGTAATATTCCAGAATGATGTAAAAGATTAATAAACATTCAAGAAAGTCCCAACGCATTCTAGGATTGTTTGGAACGTTCAACATTATCCAAATTTGACAGAATCATTAAGACTTTCCAAAAGTCTAGAGAATGTTCCAGTTTCATCTACCAGAATTTCCCAGAGAATTCAAAAATGAGGGACAATGCTCCAAAATACTCCAGAATGATTTGAGGCATCAATAAACTATCAAGAAAGTTGAAAGTGTTCCAGGAATGTTTGGAACGTTCAAAATTGCTCAGATTTTAGACAATCATCTAGAGTTTCCGAAAGGCTAGAGAATATTATAGGTTCATCTACCAATATTCAAGAACATTGGACAATGTTCTATAACGTTCCAGAATTCAATTGGACATTCATGAATGATCGAGAAAGTTCAGATTTTCTTGAGTATTGCTCAGAACGTTCAGGAACGTTCAAATTTTAGAAAATCATTTAGGGTTTCTGAAAGGCCAGAGATTGCTCTTCCAGAAAGATCTAGATTGTTCCAGAAAAGTATCTGCATAAATCTAATATGTATCGAAATTTTAAAATTGGAGCGCCTCTCTCTGTAGAATGTGTACCTACCCTTTCTTTGTGGAATGCATACTTATAATGATGTATCAACAAAATAAGTGGTTCGTGATTCATGTAAAAAGACGGTTGTTCAGTATTTTAGCAATAAGCAGACGTCTGGTGGGCCGCATTTAGAAATTTGAGTTTACTCAGGCAATTTTTCTTGTGTAAACTCTCCAGTTACAACATCCGTTCGCGAAGCGGTTTTCGTTGCAAATATCAAGCAACTGGACCACTTAATTTAACGCTGGTTTGAAAGCTAAAGGCCAAATGTTTATAACTGAACAAATACGTCCGAACTATGCAAGGCGAAATTTTTAGAGGAATTTCCTTCTTTTCCTTTGCCTGGACATCGTCCACGCACACAAGTGCACTTACTACATCGTCATTAAACGACCCAGTATACGTGTGTATATGTCTGTGCTGTGTACGTGTGTTTATTATTCTAGAAAGTTACTGTAAGCGAACCCAAAGGCCGCATGCTGTTTGTATGAAATACCCGAAATAGAAACCGAGAGCGATCACGCTGTTGATGTTAATGTATCTTTAGTGCGCGCAGATGGAACAAACTAAATTGGCTTTAAAGAAAAGTCTGTAATCCAATAGTTAATGTCATGTTGAAGTATCCGACGTTAAGGAAATAACCAATTTAAAAAAATTGAGTTTTACTTTTAGCAGTCACCAATAATGAGTAACATCCAATCTCAGGAACAAGCAAAAGTTTAAGACGTACTAAAGAGCTCAATCTCCAACTCCAAAACATTGACGACATCGTCAAAATTCTCAATTTTGATTGAAACATTCGACTTGATGGATTTTGTTTGACACGATACCAAAAGGTCTCAAATTAACTCATAACAATGAAGTTTTTTAGTCTCTCTTCACTAACGAACCATAGACGTAGTTGGTGAATCAGGGGTATCCACTACAATCCCTAAAAATTCTTCGACCATCCTGTTCTCATCTTACCAAAATTGAAACATTCCACAAACTAATTTACTAATTGGTTGCCCACCCTAAAAAAATATCCAAGCTACAGCGTCAATTTCGAGACCCATTTTAAATTTGGTATAAGTTTCTAATTTTCTTTTTCCCTTCCCTCAGTAAATGGGTTATAAACTAGTAATGAAGCTTACATCCTTTAGTAAAGCAAACATAATTTTTCTTAATTACCAATAACTCTGGGCACTTACTAGGTAATGAAAACGTTTACTTGAGGGTCATAAAATTTTCGAAATAAATTAATAATAATAAACATTTCATTTTTACGGGGTTGTAAAACGAGGAGGACGTGTTTCCCTAAACCGATGGATAAGACAGCCGAGAAATTAGCGGTTTTGAACTACGGTTGTTGTAAGTAAGTAATAAATGTGGTGAATGACGTGACCCAGATAGCATCATCGCATTTAACTTATGACTAGTCCGTTGTTACCGTTGCCCTATAATCACCACGCTAATAAATACTGTTTAACGGCTTTTCATTTTTAAAGCTCGTTTAAAGCTTCTATTTTAATTAATTCATTGTAAGAGTGTCGATTTTATCACAGAAATGACAGGAAAATTGTTTACATGATGTATTAAAAAATCAATCAAGTATTATAATTACACGAAGCAACGATCCGAAGCCCAAAAGCTACAACCATAGGATTAGGATCGTCAACATCATCTTCAAATAGTCTTCAGTTCAAGGACCAGTTGGACACTGACTCAGCTCCTGCTCCAAGTCAATTTTCTAAAGCCCAACAAATGATCTCATACAAAATCTTGCATCCACGAGGCATCAAACATCAAATTTTAGTATGATATCATCAATTGGACACTCTTTTACTGACTCACTTACATCAATAGAAATTTGAAAATGCTATTCCACAAAGTTTTTGAAGTAATTTTCTTGATTTTATGGCATTGATCTTATCTAAGTTCACTACTGGCAGGGTGAAAATTATAAATTGGGATTAAATCTTATTGACATCACATTTAAGTTTGATGCTCATCAGCTGGACTCTTACTCACCAACTTTCCTTCACCAATATCAATACTATAAGTCAAAATATTCTTCCACAAAGTATTCAAAGTCAATTTTCATAATCTTGTGATACAATCCATTTGGTAGATCTTATTCAACTTCACTACAACTGATGAAAGGGTTGTAATCCCTAATTTGGATTGAATCTTGTTTGAAGATTCTTGAGCAAGTGTTAAAATACAGGAAGAGCTTGAGACTGTGCTTATATTTGGAATTTATCTATTTAAATGTTCTTTTAGTTATTTCCATATGACAGATCATTCTTAGTAAACTCAACGTCATATTTTCATTTGGTGAGTAGAAGAGCAGATAGACTTTGAGTCGTTCAAGTTCGCGAAAAAGGTGAAGTGTTTCCCTTCTCACGCCTGCTATCGGCGAGCCGTCGTCGTCATAACACAGTTATTTTAGTTTCATTTCCTTGGCAAACGTTCAGTTCTGCCGAAGTTAAATTATTATGATTTACATTTCAATCTACCGCATTTCGATATGATTGCCTAGCAGCCAATAACTTCTGAACGTGAGCCAACTCGAGATAGACACCTCCGAATGCTTTAATTCAGACACGGAACGATCGACATAGTTAGCTGTCTACAGAGGGTGGTTGGTGGGCGATGGCAGGGGGTGGTTGGCATTGCATGAGCGTTACAACCAACGCTCATATCTAGCTTCAACAATTTCAAATATGACAACAAAAAGTCTCCACAATTATTACAAGTATTGTTTGTTGTTTGGTCTGACTTATGACCTATTTTGAACGCTGGTGGAATTCTGTAGAAGATTTCCAAATTTTGGAATGAATCTATTGACAGTAGAAGAGAAGATTTTGATTCTGTATCTACTTTCGTGATTAAAAACCATGGGTGTGGAACGTTTGAAATGATATGGTATATCAGGGAAGAAAGCGCTTGAGGAAAAGGTTAGAAACAATGGTAGGACACTCTTTAGAACCTGAAGGGTTGAATAGGGACTTATCAGAAGAAGATTTAAGCTCACTCGAGGCAGAAGAAGCCCTGGACTAGGTGGCATAGTATGGAAAGAAGTTGAGATCCATGTTCTACCAATTCTCAGACTTTTTGGCCTCCTTTTTGTCCACTCAGATTGCAACTTTACTCCATGTTCTAACACAGACCCTGAACCCAGTTCTGGACCTGACTCGAATCCTGAGTCCCCTTTTATTTTGCCTCTTCTGACATTGGAATCTTCAGAACCGTCTCTAAAGGATTTCCTAGTTTCATTTGGAAATCTATAGAATCTTAATGAACAAAGCTAATATTGTATTAATTTACAATTTCCTTTACTTGTGACAATCCAAGACTAAACCGTACCGTTTGTTACACAATTTTCTATTATTGATGGATTTATGGCTTTTGAAACGAGACCACTTTCGTTTAATGACGTAGACGAATTATCGAATTTAAGACTGCATTTAAAAATAGATCTCCCACAATCGAATTTTATACTTAAGCATTAACCGGAAAGTATTTATTGCACTGCAAGTGTATACGTATTAGTTGGGCCTCTATTTTTAGTCAAGTGTTGGCTTAATGGACGAGAATCGATCAAAAATACCTGAAGTATATGTTTTCATTGTATCGTATCATTGAAGATGAAAGGTTTTAAATTCGTTATGGTAACCGTGCAGTATTTTAAGAGACCAATAATAATCCGTTCGATGCTAAAATATTTATGACGTAAACACATCAAAATAAACTATTCTTGGAATTTTCTGTGTTTAGTTTAGGGGTAACTACACAACATACGCATGTGTATCCAAAGGAACAATTTCAATCTCTTTATGCAAAGTAATTTGTGGATACAACACAGCTACTAGATAATTAATAACTGAGGATGATACCTTGAGAATCTAACGAAACGTCCTTTAGGTTTCTATGAAATTCTAGTGATGAGAAGCATTAATATATTTGGTGATTGAAGAATCCTCTTTGTGGCAGATACAACGTGGCTATTTTACCAAGTTGAGATAAAATGGAGATGAACAATATTAATCGTAAAATATATGGTTGTGACAGTTAGGAATTGAAATGGGGGTCAAATTTCATTTCTCCAGGGCTAATATTAGGCATAAGAAGAGAAGACGTTGAAATATGCAAAACATCACCCTTCCCCAGCTTCGTTACCGAATCCCTTGGGGCTAAAGTACACGGTTATAATGCTTGTTGAGTGGCTCCCGGATTTACCCTAATTATCGGAAACCCCGTCTGTCCACAAAAAAATGATAGGTTTGCCAGTATTTCGAATTGCCTTAAGCTCACGCTACGTGACCTGCTTTGTAAGAGTAACAAACAGCTTGGAGCTGCATGAACGAACCTTTCTGGAAGTGTAATGCAATATTTTCTCACAACATTTTGATTTTATTAATAAACCTCTGCGAAATTTAATTATGCCACATTTCAGCAGTAACTATTTTCTAAAATATTCTCAGAAGCAATTGGACCTCGAAATATTAATATTAACCAAAAACTTACCAACCATCTTGGACAATGCATCAAAATGAAAACTGAAGAACACTTACCTGAAAAGAAAAAAAAAAAGAAAAATAAGCTTAAAACGTAGAGGAATTAATTATTTTGAAATAAGCGTGAAATTATTTGGGCATTATTCGATAAACACGTTCTAGGATTCTATAAAATATTACTTTTTTTTTGCGATGGAAGTGTAAAGTAATTTTTGGCGAACGTCCATATGATACCAGCTACACCTTGTGTGATTTATTGCGAGGGATTTGGAGGCAAAAGCAGATATGAAAAAACTATAAATCCACCCATCAACCCAGACAAGTAAGGTCGAGAATGATTGATAACTGAAACAATTTGAAAAATAGTTCTGCAGACGCCTTCGTGCTTCAAATGAAAAAACGTAATTCGACAGAAATTCATCGCTACTTGCCATTATAACATGCCATAAAACTAATAAAAGGATATTACACTTACCCCTAGACAGGATACTCTGACACTGATATATTTCATTGTGGTAGGTCTTTAATAATGTGTATTTATTTAAATTTATCACAAATAGATGTGTAGAAGAAATTCTAAACGATGGAAGGAACATTTAAAGTAACCCAAAAACCAAGAACCTATACTGTAAGTAGCTGTAAAGTATCAATAATGGGTGAAAGTCCATAAAGGGGTTGTTTCTTGATCCTAAAAATGATTCCCTTAGAGTATTCCAAGGAATATGCAGCAGACAGTAATGGAGCGCCATCTGTGGTGATCGTTATAAACCGTTGTATGTATACTGGGCAAATTGGTGCATATTTTGGTCGAAGATTAAAATAACAAACGAAACCAAACAAAAAAAAAGGATGAAAATGGAACATTTGCGGGAGCATCAGTGCGGATAAAGAAACGGTGGCTAGCTTGGCTTAGGGAACGGTGTCGGTGGCTCGTATGTACCGTGTACAAAAGGAAAACAAATATCTGATGCATATTCGTCCGGTTGGCTTGGTCTTTTTAAAAACGGATTACGGCCGGTCATTGAAATGCCATAGCCATAGCCATTGCCGTTATTTAGACGTGACTGCAGAATGGATATAAAAAGTAATTAAAGAGATTATGGGATTTTCGCATACGAGTACCCTTGAACGCCGAGTCCGTGCGTTGCGTCGGCGTCGCGTCGGTTCGCTTTTCAACTATAAAAGAACGACAAGTTCGAACGATGGGATGTAATGTGCGAGAGACGTGAATGACAAAGGATTTAAATTAAAAAACACAAAAAAAAAAATGGAAAATATGGAAGGCAAAAAATATGAGATATTTAAACTAAAAAAATTTTCTCACTAATTTTGTTTAAAAGTGGTCATTGATGGTCTAAATAATAGTTCATTTTCGAATCCTACACATAATGCACAAAGTGCCAAGAATACCAGACGAGGATCGCAATTTCTCAATTACTGTATTGTCACACAAAGCAAGGTAGCGCCATCTTTGGTAATATATATAAAAAGTATTAGAATTATTTATCAATTAGTAGAAAGTATTTGGATCTGTCAAGAAACTACACTAACAAAAGGCTAATTAGCTCCTTTAAGGACAACAGAATCATAATAAACTCAGAAATGTACCCTCCCTCAATATGAAATTATTTCACAGAGAGATCCAAGAAGCGATTGTTAGAATTAATCTATCTTCGAGCAATATTCTTTCCATTCTCGCTCGAGGGTCCCAAAATTCGTTAATTATTGTCCTCGGAAGGATAAGCGCCGATATTTCAGTCAGATGTTATCGGGAGTACAAGAACTCCCCAGGACCCTCTCTCCTTCCTTCGCTCGCCCCCTATCTCTCGTCTGTTCGGTAGACAGAGTTGTTCTCGTCCGGCAATTAATGATCGTGTTCCCGCTGGAAACCCGAATAAGCCCGATTTCCATAAAGGGGCATCGGAAGGTGGCTCGGACGATAGGGGGAGGAGGGTTTGGGTAATTACGCCGCCATCGATGCGATGATTTTTCACCAGACCGAATGATTTCTCGACAAGGCCTTTTTGCATAATTCTGTCATTCATCACGTGTGAATCAACAGTTTCATCGACGACGTGACTCTCTCTCTCTCTCAACCCACGATTACCAACCTCGACACGTTAATGATAAAGAAAACGATTTTTCGAAATTTCTACATGGGACGAACACAAGAGAAAATCCTTCGGAAAATAATGGAGCAAAAGATAAGGATCTACGTAACGCCTACGAAAGGGTCCTGTAATGGTCGAATATGCAATATAAAAGTTTTATTGCTGACATTAAAAGCTTCTTTTCCAACACTATCTTCAGTTCCCAAATAAATAGTCAAACACTGAACACAAATAGTAATGGACAAAAATTGCATAAATCAATTCTTTTATCCACAGATTTATATTAACCCAACCCAACCAGCTCAATGTTAACTAAAGATAATTTTCTTTAACATCCATAGTCTTCACCAATAATAGTAAGATGACTTTGAAAAATATCGATTAATGATGCCAGTGATTGGATGGAATCTGGAAAGCTGCCGCTGGAAGAGTAAGTAGGTACTTCCAGACTTCCAGGAAGAACCGCCAATGGCAACCCCTTACCCCATCTGACTGTGTAACACATAGCAGCATTACCGCCGTTTTGTCGCCGTCATGCGCTTGATCGAACGCAACATCGAATCCGTTGTCGTTGTCGAAGACGAAGTCTCCGTCTCCTCCTGGTAATTAGTCCTGCTACACGAGGTAATTGTCCTCCGGAGACGCAACCGTCGTCCTCTCACCCGTCCGTCTCCGCTCCGTGCGGCATTACGTTAAGTGCACGACGGCGCGGAGACAGCGTCGGTGTCGGTGTCGTTGTCGGCGTCGTCTCTTGCAACGACGCCTCCGGACGTCGTTAATGTAAGTCCTTGACGGAGAAGAGCGTAGCCTTTCACAATAGTAATTTGTAAAAGTATTTCGCGCTTTAAAATTACCGTATACCCTTCAATAAGACGGTGGTGATTATTTTTCTAACGGTGCCGCCCTGACGCTGCACTTCCGATTTAACCAAAGACAACCCCAAACCAGCTTGTTATAATTTGTTGATCCTTTGAAACCTTTCTTAGTACTTTTGATAATCCACAAGGTTAAAAAATGAAGGAAGTGTATTAGCTACCCTTGTTTGACTAGGCTAACCAACGAAATCAATCCAATAGTAAGGTGAAGAAGGATATCAGCCTTCACAGTCCTCATCGTCGACGCATCATGGATAATTTGAACATAATATCGATCCAACCGGATCTGCTACCTTACACGAAGGATAATGAAGTGCTACAGATGAAGAGTGAGCGCCATCTGTGGCGATTCTACACTACTGTAGGTTATGTCTGCAGATTTCTTCGGCGTCTACTGCCGACAATTATCTCTTCTTTGAGTAGATTACCAAAGGGATATTTTTTTATGTTAAATTTGATAGGATGAAGAGTACGTGACGGCACCCAATCTCATTTATTATATGTGAGGATATCAAGAGTTTCATTTGGTTCATATATCTCTAATGGTATTATTTCTCGTCAGAATAACGTTCGGCTTCAGTGTAGGAAAACACGACGAAATTCAATTTGGCCGAACAATGAGCGACTCCTGCGGGCTCGGCCCTTTAGTCGAAATAAAATAAATAGCCCTTAATGCCCGCGATGCTACGATATCTTGCGTGCGTGCCAAAAGAAAAACATAAAAGATCGTGGAATGGGAAATGGTCAGTGGTGTCACGTTCAAAAAACACGAATGATTACCTCAATATCGACACGAAAACAACATCGTTATGTATCATGAAAATAGATTGAATGTAAGAAAATTTTCTAAAAATGTTTCATGGAAACCTCTGTTTTTTTTTTTATTAAAATAACCCTGTGTTTCAAATCCCCAACGCAGTAAATTATCTAAAGTTATCAACCATTTGCCGCAGGAATGGGCATAACAAAGAAAATTAGTGATAAGAAAAAACAGTTTCGCTAATTAACTGTTTTCTCCTGTTCTACCAGTGCCGGATTCAGGGTTCGAGATCCAGGTCGACTGGAAATTAATAAAACGAGGTAGCTGAGTGAGGTGACGACAAAAAGTGGATGGTTTTTGCCAGGGATGTAGTCCGAGTGGCCAGACGCTGTTAGCCCAACGATTTGTTCGGGGTGAGGGTGAATGTAAAATGGGATAACGAGCGCAGTAAAAGAGGAATTCTAAAATTAGGGTGACATTCTCATACTAACGAACCTTTCCGCCCCTTATGTACCCTGAAATTAACATTTTGCACAGATTTGAACCAGAAAAAGCGTTTCTTTGATAATTATTAAGTCTTCAAACTTTATAGACGCTCTAATAACAGACGTCCATGCTTTTTTTTAAAAATAAATAATGAACAATTATTTTTGCTATATACAGTGCAATTATAGACCAAGTAAATTGCAGCCAATGAATTCATAGTCTCATGATAAATGGAGTGCCAAATTTGAACTCAATTCACGTCAAAGACGAACTTTGAGCAAAGTGGGCCACGCTTGCAGAACACGAACTTCTACATCCACACATACGCGAAATCCCCAAAGCACGTAATCGCACACATGAACACAATAATTATAAATTAATATACTGCCTAATCACTCAATTAGACAGAAAACTAATTAATTTGACAAATTAAAAACTTACTGTAAATAAGATTAGCTTTTCTAGATCTCAGTTTGCCCCCTTTAAATCCTGTTTCTGCCACTAATATGTCTCTAAATAGTTCGTTAATGATAGTTTTAAATAATTTTTTGGCGGAATCTATACTTTGGTTATTAAAAATAGCTACACCGGTAGTTTCGAGAAATTAAAATGTTTTCAGTTTAATGCGTCCACAGAAAAAAAAAAACAGGAGCAGTCTCTAAACATACATTTGATTATGGCGAAGGCAAAATTGCCCCTGTGGAAAGGCTGCAATTTACAGCAAAGTGCTTTTATACCGTTTGTGGCCGCTGAATGGCTATTTAAGGTACTGCGTTCGTGCGCTCTTTAAATAAAAATAACGGAACGCGCCACCACTTTTTTTTTAAGTTGGGGAAAAAACGGGAAAATCAACGTGCAGCCGTTTACAGTTTTTAATTACAATGCCCACTGTTACAACGTTATTGCATGCACAAGACCTACGTAACAATCTTCATCACATTATTCGTCATTAGATTCCTTTTCCATAGATCAGTTTCAACCCTTAAACAAATTTTGAGGGAACAGCTTTTGACTTCTAATCGATGTGTGCAATTCCTTTAGTACCTGCCATCAGTAATAATTACATTTTGGAATTGAGCCCACCCTCGAATGTTCCAGACGGGTGTGTAAAATTTCGTTCCAGATTTCACCCTCTGTTTGAAGCGAAACGCCATTAAAGTGCATCGAAATGTCATACGGTTCCGTTCATTTGTGAAAAATGTCTCTTGGTTGTAAAGTGGCAGGATCAGGAATGAACGCAAGTACACACTTAGGTAACAACATGCCAGGAAGTGAGCATCGGGAGCAGAGACCGGGATGAATGGCAAGGGACGGGAGGGATGGGGTGAGCGATACTGTAGTCGGGCGAATTTAATTTCGCACTCTAATGTAACGGGCCAGAGAACATCATGAACAACGGGCTCTGCACATAATACTTTGATTACAGACACCTGCATCTGCGAACCGTAGCTTCCTGCGCTCCAGGACTGGCGTGGATACACCAGGACATGAGACTTTGGGTATTAGAGCGCGGAACAGCTGGAGCGCGGCCTCATCACCATAACATTCTCATTATTCTTCGGGCAGAAAGCAAACGATGAACGGACGCGAGAAAGAGAACGAAAGACCGACGGACGGGGTGGATGAGAAGGGAAAGGGGATGATCTAGAATCTACTTAAGCGAAGAAGTACATTTGTCTAAATGCTCTAAAGTTTGCGACGTGACACAGACACGCTGATGCAACTAAGAAACGAACCAACGACTTTCTAGTTTCTTGACAGGAACGTGTACTTACTGGAATACGTATTTCCGAGAAAAGATAAATCTCCTTTTGTCTTACAAATTCGCAAGACAGTTACCTACTACAATCATTTTAACTCGCAGAGGAATTTCCATAATATTATGCAAGCGAAAATTTTTCTTTTTAAAAACACATTTAGTAATGGATAACGAGATGAAATTCTTATGAGAAACGTTCACTGGCGTAGCTAGGGTGGACAGTCAACCAGTACATCAACCAGGGCAAGGTTTCAATTTCTTAATGTCGAGGATGAAAAACAACTCAGGGTGGGCAAGAAGTTCTGCAGGGTGGGCGATGCCCACCCCTTCTCCCTCCTTAACTACGTTAGGATTACAGTTATTAGAGTTTCACTTTGCATTAAAAAAAATATTAGTGTAGATGACAATCTAAATCTAAAAGTGTCCTTGCACCCCCTTTGCTAAACATAAGTTTTTTCAGAATATCAAAGGGGTGACCTGACAAATGCCCCACATTAACAAATGTGTCCTCTCTGTACGTTGAGGCTTTTTCTGCTGCACTTAAACACTTTGATGAGAAACAGGTAGTCCATTCGCCACAGCAGCTTCAGTCGATTATCTGGAGGTGAACATCCACGTTACTGTAAAGATCGTCGAACGATACAGACGTAATATAATAAACGATCACAAGTGATTTTCTTCCATTTTGAAAATTTATTTGATGGTGCTCACAACTAGTGCACAGTTGCAACTATCACTCCGGTTAGTAGTATCAATAAGGGTTGTTGTTGCGGTCCTCCTCTTAGAGACTGAAATTCCGAGACTAGAGTCTCGCTCAGTGCCAAAAGCAAGACTTAAAGTTGGTCTTGGGTTCTAAGACCCCTAGAGACTGATAATATCGTCCTAGATGGTCTAACTTCTTGTAGAACTGTGATGAATATTTTTTTTTTGTGTAGTAGTTCTTGGGCAATAAATTTTACTCTTTGAGATGAAAGTTTTGCTCTTAAAATTGACAACTGAGAGAATTGTATTTTTTCTTCTAGACTCAATCTCACAGATTTCGGTCCTTTTCCTCTTTGAGACTGAAATTTTCGAAACTACTTGCCAAAAACAAAACTCTTTCAGAGACTCGAAGTTAGTCTTGGATTCCAAGACTCCTAGAGACTAATAATTTCGTCCTGGTTCGTCTACCTCCTTCGAGAACTGTGATAAAGATTTTTTTGTGTGGTAATTTTTGGTCAGTAAATCTTATTCCTTGAGATGACAGTTTTTCTCTTAAAACTTACAACTGAGAGGCTGCAGTTTTTCTTCTGAAGTCTGAATCTCATAGATTGCAGATTTTCTCATCGACTCCTTCAGGGACTTAATGTTAGTATCGGATTCCAAGACTCCTAGAAACTGATAATTTCGTCCTGGGTGAACTATAATGTAATTTTTGTTACCTAATTATTTCATGAGATCGATTCAAGTTTCCGACGTCGAGTAAAACTAAGTAACGCTTTAATGAATAGCCTGGAGTATAAAGGGCAGTTTTCTTCGTACTTTACGTATACCTATAGGTTATTGTTTTAATCCAGGAAAAACAGTCTCCATTTTCCATTTCGTCGGCTCGCCGCCACCGTCTTTTTTGTTTACGTTCCGCCCGGGAAGACAAACTCGCGAAAGTTTAAAGGTACGTATATTTCGGGAAAAACGTACACATAAAATGTCTGTTCTCAGGTAGCAAGTGTTTACTTAAGTCGGCCGTCTCTCTCGGCAACGTTGCTCGCCCGTCGCCTTATCTCGGGGCCCAGAGCGATCCAGCTGTTTTTAAAATACATTAAACAGCACTTACTGAGAGCATTGTTACTCGGAAAGTTTATGCTTCGCCGATAAAAACTGGATCTGTTCGGCGAACTTCGCCCGAAGATGCTCACCGTCGCGACGCCAGGCTTTGTAGCGGTATAGCCACCGATACCACCGCTGCTCCTGACGCTGGTAGTGCATGGTAGTCCTTCCCACCTACCTATCTAACAGCATAAAGTATACAAACCTTCCAGCGAACTTTAACATCACATCGATATAAAATTTGCATGCAGTCTTCAACAACAACCGCTGATACTCGTTTGGTTTTCTTGAGTTTGGTTTACAGAAAACTTTTCAAACAACCACTAAAATTCCCCCCATAACTCATAACATTTTTTTCCTTTGTGTTCACTAACTCTAATTTGTAATCTTCTTCACGTACGTCCTATATAAGTAATGTTGCAGACTTTAAAATTTAACCTGTTATAGAATCTCTGATGTACTTTTTAATAATCCTAGTTAATGCAAAATTAACTGCTTGGACGTTGTTAGTGTACACTATTCATGAATGACTATTTAACAAGGTGCCAACGTGTTAGATGAAATAAGATAGGAGCAAGTTCCGCATTATGTCTAACTTATTTCTCCCTAATCCAAACAGCAAGCTTCTAAACAGCTACTGCATTGTTTATTACAGCATCACATCCTGTCAGGATAAAACTACAAAATAATCCATCATCTCTTCTCACCTCAAAGTTCTTCCTTAATACACGGTTATACCGGAAGTTAAAGTTAAGTAGTATTTAACCACCAAATCCCGAAATGACCATTATAAAAATAATTTATATACCTACGTAAATAAGGATTTAGAAATTCAATATCAGGACGATAGTTTTGTAATCCATCCGAAGTGGAAGCTCCGACGAGCCACATTGCAAGCCTCGTTGAAGGATTGACCGATTTTAGATCGTGTACACACGGAATGTTCCTTCCTAGCAGATTCTCGCCCTCCGTATCCGCCACCGCACTCCCTTTTTCTCTTTCCCTTTCACGTCCTATTTCCTTTCTCCTTCTATTGGTCTTTTTGAAAGCGCCGATTGAATTCCGTTCTAGTAGAAGATCAAAGGGAAACGACTCTTGCAAAAGGATCGTAAACTTGCTGATAACGGAACGTGTTTAAAACACATGCAAATTTTATTTTGAACGACTCATCCGTTTCGAAAGTTCGCTTGCTGGCTATGAGAAACAGAAGGCTCGCGTTGCAACTGTTTTTGCAATACTTCTTTGTGCTTCTATTTGTGGAAGAAGTTAAAACGAACTGCATTTGTTTTTTACTTCTTAAAGCCTTCTAGCAAACCATAAACTATGAAGAATCTTTCGACAATTTGTATTATTGGATAAAATAAAAAATGAAGGAACAGGAAGCCCTTCCATGAGCAACATTTCTAAAATAATTTTAACCCACAACTTTGACAAATGGTTTAAATTTTAATAATCGCGTTAATCTTTGAAATTAGTGTTCGCTACAAATCATAACCAGTAACAGGACAAATTGGCTGGTAATAACATGCCTGTCGTCTGCCTAATTTGCGTTCGAGCCACTTGGCTAACGACCAATTGATCTATCACTTTTTGTTCACTTGAAACGCTCGAAAGAAACTAATTCCTGGTTCTTTTGCAACCTCACTATACCTAAGATGATCAAAACGGCCTTAACCACTTTAGTTAAAAAGCTCTATTAAACCATTTGTCTACAGCTTTTTCATGGGAGAGCTTTATGATCAGTGAATAAAAAATTAATAAGTAGTTAATTGATCAAAAAGTACCATTAAATAAATACTCATGTAATTTAACTAGAGATGTGTCAAATGTAGGGTTACAACCCCTAATGAATACCTTTATATGTTTCTCAACGATTCAGCTCGACCCAATTTGAAATAAATTAAGGGCTGTCCATTTGCTAATCTAGAAAAATTGCCAGTTTTCGTGTCGTGTGGATAATAAATGGGCTTCTCTTGAACCTAATTTCAATCTGAACCAAAGGCCATGTGCAAATCAAATTTGAGTTGAGGCAGGGGAATATTGTGGAGAAAAGTCGATGTCCATGAACTTTCATATAAGTATCATGCACATTGATTATGAAAGTAATGTCTGTAAAATACTTCATCTCCATTTCGATTTTTTTTAAGTTAAAAGGATGAAAAGTGAATCTAAATGTCGTCTTTTACAGTAGGAAACGTTCGGAAATGGAATCGTTTTCCCCGCCCTTCATCCCCAACATCCCAACCGGGGCACCAAATCTCGAGCTTTCCACGAGATTTACTCGCGTGCAGCACGTTTGCTCCGGATGTGCTGCCGTCGCGCAAACATTTTTGCAGTTAATGGGACGGGCACTAACAACTAACCAAACAACAGTTACACGAACTCTAAGTTTGGAATGTCGCGCCAACGAAGAAGCGAAATCTCTAACCCTTTTTACCCAACGCACAGTGGAATTGAACAACAAAAAGGGTAATATGCAGAAAATGAGATTTAAATGGTTTTGGAATTGAACTGCATCGAATCCAATAGGAGGCTGCATGTCCAAGTCTGTTATAGGAATATTAAAGCTGTTCTTGGTAGTGTCATACTTTATAATTAGTACCGAAAGAATAGGCCATTTAAAGAAATTTATGAAAAGTATTGAGTCAGAATCAGTTCTCAATTGTACTAAATCGATTCGTATAATTGAATGAGAAATTTCCTGTCTGATCCTGTCAATTAGTACAAAATAAGCTGCATGAATCTTAAAATCTTCTCACAGACTAATGATGCTGAATTAAATCAAAGGAAAGATTACCTGTCAGGGCCTGTCAGTTAGTAAAAATGGGGTAATATTGGAATATTTAGCACAGGAATTTTTAGTAGCATCATATCTTACATTTCGTACTCAGAAGACTAGTAAGAACAACAAAACAATCATGAAAAAATATTGAATCCGAATTAGTTCTGAATTGTATTAAACCAAAAGAGAGATTGCCTGTCAGAGCCTGTCAATTAGTACGAAACAAGCCACAAAAATCTCGAAATTTCGTAATAATTTAATGGTTTTTCAACACTGAATGTGGTGACCAATTTATATCCTAATGAAACCAAAAAAAAAAACATGTTAAATGCTAAATCCTAGTTAGTCCTATTACGTAAGGACTTAACTTTTATCGTTTCATCTCACTGTGCGATTCAACATTTTGCCACTATGCTTACCGGCTCAGAAGTTATCCGAGAAACTTTCGGGGAAAATTGTTCCCTTGGAGGTCACGCTTTCTCAACACGCCTATCCAAACTTAGTTTATCTCTACTCTTTGCCCACTCGCCTGCCGCTATTCATCTCCATAATTATTGATGTGAAAAGAAACAGCGTCACACTGAACTCGTCTGAATCTAATTCGAAATGCTAAGCAACCAACAGCTCAAGATCGCGATAGGATATTCTTGCCTTGTTGATCCAGCAACACTTCATGACAAATCGAAGAAAAGGATAACTCAACAAAAATAATTATGGGAGCTTTGGAAATAGTCAAAAAAAAAGTAAAAAAATTTAGAAAAATCTAAAACTGTATGACATAGGTACTCTTAAAAGTAAAATTGTTAAAACAGAAGAACTATTCTCTCGTGAAATAATATACCATTCTTTGAAGAACGTCTTTTCCATTTTTAAATATTTGTTTTAGTTTGACGTAACTAGGTACAGTATAGATCAGTGAACCTGCTACTAAGAGACATATGTTTTGGTGCTACATTTTTGCGAATAAGAAATATTTTGAGATCGAAAAACAATCACTATTTCGAATCTCATTAATAAAATAATAATCAAACATAAAATTAGAGTAATATTTTTTTTTAATTTATTTAGCGCCCTATTTCAAACTCAAGAAGAAGAGCTTTGGAAACCAAAACGTCAGATACTTAATACAATTTTAGATCTTATATAACAAATTACCACAAATGGAGCCAAATCAATAAAGCTGTAGAATTTCTGTGGAAGTTTGGACAATTGAACAAGTTTTACCTTTTTCCTAAAACTTGTCAACCGCAAAAGTTTTAATCGTAAAACAAACGGCTTTTGTTGCACAATTCTTAACAATCTAACAAAATAAATGGAAACTTTAGAAAACTAATCCAACCAACCAACCAACTCACCAAAATATTATCGTAGTAGGTAAGAAGCTCAGGAAATATCAGCATATCGTAATCCATCCCTTTGTGTGTCAAAAAGTACAACAATTAATTACACAAAAGACCTTGATCCAGATCCAAAAACGACTGATCAAGGAGATGTACGTGCACCGACCAAACAAGAAACTACACCAAAATCCACAAGATTCCGTTCGCGTTGATAAAACTTCACCAACCTACGAACGTTCCTCACTCATACCAAAGTTGTGAGAAACGTTTGAGCTTGTAGTTAGTTCTCTTCCCCCGATGTAAATGTAAAAATTGTGCTATTTCGGTTCGGTATTGGCAGTTATTGAAGTACACAAGTTTTAACTTCCTGTTGTGTGCGTGAGTACGTACGTTGTTTTATACGCCGACAACCGAAAGGTTCAATGCGCACACATGCACTAAGATCAGGCAGTTTTTTGAAGGCAACGACGTATTTGTTTATGTTAACGCGAGTCTAAAGAAAGCATAAACGTACTGTGATCCCCGAACTACCAGAGAACGAACGTTCCAATGGTGCTTTTTACCGTCAACAGTTCGATGTTTGAATTTAAAACGAATTCGTAAATTTAATACAGGATGTTTCATTCTTCAGGACCGAAAACCAATCTCAATCTTTCACTAATTTTATTACCCAACCAATAATTATTGTGAAATATTCACTTCAGTGAAAATAATTAGTTTTATTTCATTGTTTTGGAAGATATTCTACTAATTGACAGGCTCAGACAGGCAATCTCTCTTTCGATTACTAGATTCGATTCTATTTAAACCAGAAGTATCTCTACCGAATATTTTTTGAATTCCCAACAAAGACTCAAATTGGCGAGTTCTTTCAATTTCTACATTAGTGTAAACATTTTTAATATGCTTGTGATTGGTCTTGTACTGAGTTCGAAGTTAAATTAGATTATTTTTGTTGCCTGTTTGAAGCATTTACTAATTCAATTAAACCCTGCATGTATATATGTGGGTGGATTTACTTCCCCAATCACGGCCCATAATTAATGGCGACAGAGGGAAATTTTCCATTTATTACCCAAATAAATTTACGATTATAAAATCTACTACTGCATCGTCGATGATCACATTAATAAAATTAACAAATTTACTGCACAACATGGAAATAGTTTCTCCTTTATGGTTTTAACTTGCACTAACCAAATTACATAAATTAATACTTGACTCTACGAGGAGGTGTTGATAAATATTGGTCGAATACTTTTCACTACATCCTGGTACTATTTTTTTACGAATTTTTTTTCGTCAGAAATACGTTGTGAGACTCGCCAAATTCGAATGTACAAACAAAACTGAGAGAAAAAAGTGAAAAGTTGGTTTTCAGCAGTAGATAGTATAAGGGATACATTTGATGGATGACCAGTACACCCTTATCATCTGCGCATTACGTATTAATTTAAACATTAACATGCCGCACATCGGTCATGACGGCCGTCCGACCGACCGACTGACTGCTGGGCTCTTTCATCGAAAAAGGTTTTCTCTGTATAATTCTCAACGTTGTGCACGTTTCAAATCAAAGCCCTTCCAACGGTCTCTCTCGACCCGTTCTCAGCTGTAAAGAGAAATCTCAGATAGTTTTAGAACCGCCTGCATAATTCACTGGATTCATCCGTGCCGAAAATACGCAAGCGGCCATTCGATTTGACTCGTGTAAGAGATCGTCGATAAAATACAAGGCAGTACCAACCCCTCGACGTCTTCTCGCACCCCTCGGTCTTCTAACAAATTGGCCCAACGCCGCGTTATACTTCGCGTGGGAATAGTATAAAATTCAACCCCTGCTTAATTACTTCAGCAATTTCAATATCATACATGCATGGAATAATGATTAGATTAGATGAACATTGATACGTTACAGAAATGAACTAATCACCTGCTAAAACTTTTGGCACAAATGGAGATCGAATTTTTTTTTTTTGTGTGGAAACTATTTATTACAATGAACTGATGAATTATTAATTTGTACAGCCACGAACTATTTTAAAATATTCAGAGTGGAGTGCAATTGAAATGCATTTGATTATAAAGAATTCCACTCGAACGGAAAATGAAATTCAACGAATGAAAACGAAATGACGTGACGTTATGGATATGTGTCGTCGTTCAAATAATACAAAGGAATTCATTAAAATGTTAACACAACGAGTGAGGTATTTGAAACAATTAGAACTTCGACCTAAAACTGTGTCACAGCTACAAAATAACTGTGATATAGTAACTGTTATCAACAAAATGCCCAAATAAATTCCGCCCTTTTATTGTTTATTTTTGGTAATTAAATGAAATAAATGCTAAAAAGATTTACGAATTTTTTATTTTTACATCGTCTTATAATTCGCGTTCCACAAAAAAGGACAAACGAATACAAAAAAAGACGGAGATATTAATGTTACGTAGAAACAAAGCAAAAAATAAATGAAAGACTTACCCCTGGCAACGTGTGCTTCTCATGCAGGGCGTTCTGGGCGTTGAGGGCGCTCTCGGGATTGAAGTACGTCAGGAATGCGCAACCTGAAACGACCGGTGTTTTTTACATAACACTACATCTCATTAGGCCAAAACGCGAACAAATGGACGAAGTCGAGGGCTTAAGGGTGCAAGGGATACACAAGAGAAGGAGTTAATTAGAGCAGCTTTGACGTGACGTCCAAAGCAGCGATTTGAAAACATTGTCGTGCCAGTGACTATGTAACTCGCAAGAAATTTTAGACGTTACAAATATATGAGAAACTAAAATAGTATAGATTTTTCTGTAGACGTATTTTACGACCAAATAATCTAAAAAGAGATAGTGCCAACTTTTTCTTCCTGTAACGATTTCTCGAGCTTATGACAACGACGATCACCACGAGAGTTGGCAAGATGCTCGATCCGTTGGCCCGTGGACCACGCCAATCGAGACAATTGAATGATCTTCCTTAAGAGTGCGTCCTGCAACAGACTGTAAGCCATCTAGATGCCGTTTCGAAAGTACGTGTCCAGACTGGCGAATGTGGCGACCGTCTTGACGTGGAGAAAATTACATGCAAGACGAAAATAAATGGCTGAATTTCGGTTGGTTGCAAACTGGTTAGGGTGAACACGTTTTCTCGAAAAGATCGAAAAGACGATAGTTTAAGTGGCTGTAGTTATAGGTACGTGGTACGTGGTAGTGCTTTGTTACAAATTTATGGCGACGATATTTTTGAATTTTGGGATAGAGTTTTATGAGCTGGATGAACAAAACACCCTGTCTACGAAAACACATTCTACCAAAAAGACTCACATGAAAAATGAACCAAGTTCAAAGGTTAAGGAATTGGAAATAAAATGAAATTTAAATTAGGCCTTTATCAGCCCAGAATGAAAAGAAAATAAATATTATTTCAATTATAAAATAAGATAAACTGTAATATACAAAGGGATTTGGTTCAAAAATAAGTCATAGCTCTTAGGAATAAATCATGATTTTGTGAATTGTTTCCCTGCCAAGTTCAAATGGGTTAAAAACAGACTTTGATGAGTGTGCAGTAAAATATGTCATAATTAGTAATTAGTTTTGAGTCAAAACTGTACAATGCCGTCTTTAATTCCATTTTGCCAAGTACAAAAATCACTCAGGACCATTGCAATGTACACATGAATTCATAGCTATGAAATAGTTTCTTGTTACCAAGTTCAAAAGTGGAAACCAGTCAGGAACTGGATTAAAACCAACCTTTGATGAATGTAAAGTAATATATGTGATAACCATCAATTGGTTTTTACTCCAGAGTGTACAAAGCTGCCTTTATTTCCATGTTGCCAAGTTCAAAAGTCACTCAGTTTCTTGTTACCAAGTTCAATAGTAGAAACCAGTCAGGAACTGGTCTAAAACCAAACTGATGGGTGTAGAATAAAATTTGATAGGTATTAAATATTTTGTACTTTCAGCCAAGTCAAAAAATAAGAAAGGTACATAATAATAACTCAAACTTTACTAATTGTAAATACAAAAAGTTTTCAATATAGAAATTTCACTCCTTCTACTGTTTAGCTCACCACATTGTAAATTCTCCTTCATCAAAATTCATTGGAGATACTTTTGAATTTTTGTAAAACAGAACTACAAAGTCTTTGGTCTTTTTTCATAAAAGTGAGCAAAGACATTTGAAGTAGTCTTTCCATTCTAATGTCGATACTTTGGGGATGTAGAACAGCGTTCGCATGTTCATAAAACAGTAGAGTAAGGATAGTGCATCAGCAGATTGAGCGAAATGAACAAAGTTTCATTTTGCAATAAAAGAGAGCAATGGGACATTGCAGAGGCAAGTAAGAGGTCCAGTTGCAAAGTAAATAGTGTGTTGGCAAACTAGAGCGTCGCAGTCGAGAGCTAAGTCCACATCTGTGGGGCCATCTAGACGGCTATGGGCGTCGCGACGAAACTCTTCTTCTCAGACATTAATGCTCTAAAAAGCTTTGTTTTTTTTTCCCTTGCTCTTAATAGAAATGTGTGTTCTACGCTGTAATCAACAATTTCATTACTTTTGCTACTGCTTACATTTCAACTTCTTTGTTTACCCTTCCTTTCATTATGAGTACGGTCCTGTGTAAAAATTACCATTTTCCTACATAAATTCTTTTATTCATGCGATGTTTTAAACACAAAGTGACCCAGTTTTTGGTTACCTTCTTTGCCAGTCTTTTAATTTTTCAAGGAATTCTGAAGTCATAGTAAACGTGAATTGTTTCAGTTTTTTGCATTACATTTCAGCGATAGATCCAGTATTAAATTCAATTAAGATAAAAGCTACAGAGAGGGATTCGAATACTCGAAAATGTATAAATAATCGATCAGGGGGTGAGTATTTTATCGAGTACGTTTTTCTTGTGAATTGCGAGCTGGCAGGTATCTGTGCGATAGCTTTCAGACGATTAATGGACAGATTAATACATTACCGTAATTGAATAGACAATGCATACCTCACCGAGACTGCCACTATCCACGTTAATCCATGCAGAAATTCAAACAGTTCGTATACACCCATAAAATACCTACCGGGATACGTGTGCAACGTTTCGATTCAATTGCATGTAAAACTAAATTCAAAGGCAACAACTACATTAATATTAGACAGTGTTCATTTTGCTTAGAAATCAACAAAATTTACAAATCCACCCCACAATCAGATGAACAATGTTATGATAATGTCGGAAGGTCCTCTTTTAAGGGCGCGTTTGGAGTGCTGCACTAACTCACCAATTTTTTCTTACTAACATGATGATGAAAGAGATCGTTAATTTTTTTTTTGGAACATCGCATACGAATACGTAAAGTTTCCAATTTATGGATGGCGCATACGTTATGAACAAAAGAAATATTTCTCTTTCCGTCGCAGTGAGAAAAAAAAAGAAAAATTGTGGCGGATATGGAGCTTGTATTTAAATTTGGTTCCGTCGAGCAGTAGTGGCAATTTTATATGAAATGACGGTCGAAATATTCCCGGGAATAAGTCAGCCGTTCAAAAATAAAACTCCCAACTTTTGCCTGTTTAACATACAAAATGCTTTTTCAAGCAACAGAACTTGGTTTACGGCTCTCATCCATATCTGGATGAAACTCTTTTCGGCTTGGGTAACTACATTTTCCACAGTACACAGTTAGAGCGGAACAAAGAAAACAGACGCGCGAGTTTGTTTTTCCAAAGCTAATTATCTCAGCCTTTCCTTCCTCTTCAACTTCGCAATGTCGTTTGTCAGAACGAAAACCCGAACGAAACGTTGTATCTACAACTATTACGACACAATCGCATACATACAAAAAAACATAAAGAAAAATTCTTATACATCCAGTCACAAAAATTAGAAGGCTTCCAGAAAACTTTAGATGATACAGATCTTGGATGGATCACATACGAATAAGTCACCAAAACCCATGGAATATGACCAACTAAGTACTTGCTTCAAATTCTTACCTATAGAAGAAAAGTGTCTCTACATCTACTCCATAATTCCTTGACACTTTTTTCATACGCTACAAGAAATACAAACGGCAATGGTAAACGAAACGAAATGAAAGGAGACGAAAGGGATGCATGTGCAAGTTTGTATTCGGTTCCAAGAATCTTAAGTGTTTGTGCAGCAAAGTGTCTTTGAGTAAACACGGGCGTCATTACTTCAACTTCCAAACTCTCCTCGATTACCTACGGTTGGCGAACCATTTGGATTGCAAACTGCGAACGACTTAAAATCACAGGATACACCCACAACCCGCCGCTACCTCGCTATTTCGCCAACAATGCACGTATTGTTAAGTAATTCCCTCATTAAGTTCCCTCTTCTCAATATATACATACACAAATGCACATGGCGATGAAGCAACAGCGTTGCAGTACTTCGCCGGAATGCAACTTATCTACCACTTACTGGAAGAAAAAAATATGCCTATGGCAAACAGAAATTGTAGAAAGTTTCTCATGAAACTGAAGTATTTAAGTGCCATTCATATTTATTACACATGTACTGATACCACTCAACAAAATGAGACAGTGGTCTTATCCTTCCTGTTGAAATTCTCTGGATTTTTTTAGACCTCAAAGGCCTCTCTGACCATCCTGCTGTTGTCCGGTGCCCCAGTAGTCTGCAGTTTCCAATCTGATGGTCTGCTGGATCTTCCTCAGTGGTTCGAAGACGGAAACCGATCCTCAGGAACGCCCGAACGATACCGACCATTAAATCACGGCTGGCCCTAGCGAAACAGGCCCCGCCCCTACACACCAGCATAAATAGATCTTGCGCAGGACAAGTCACCAGTCTACATCCAGCATCGAAGATGGAAGGACTTCTGAAGAAGCTCGCCACTGGTGCTAGCGAAACACCACGAAGCAACTCCAACCGACGACGACAAGGTCAAAGGAAAGCCTTTACCAATTTGTTAAAATGAGATAAACCATGAAATGTCCACGTGATTCCTACTCAATTTAGAAGATCTTACCGCCAATCTGAACTTGCACTTAATATTGTACAGATGTTAAATGGTCCAACCCAAAAAGACCAACGAGAAGCATTTGCAGTAAATACTTGATGAAAAATTGGATGAAAGATTCGAAACTATTACTTTTGTTGCCATCAATCGAATCAAAGCCATCTCGATTCTTATTTAGATATAAATCCTAGAGTAAATTAGCTCCTTTGTCTTAAAACATTTAACTATTTTCAAAGTAATAAAAAAGATAACAATAATCTATTATCATCTGCTCGTTGCAACAATAGAAAGCAACAGAGTTTATATGCTAATGTATTCATGATGGTGGTGGATTCGCCCAACTATACGGCTTTATTAGCTTTCGGCGACGGTTTGTAGGGTCGTACTTAATGGTATACTTCCGTGGTATATCCGCTTGTGAGTTGATTATAGTTTAGATAAGTTGTACGGAAGAGGTCGTCGCTCTTATCAGTTCATGTTGGATCAGTGTAGATATTAATGTTTCCATCTTAATGCTAGCGAGACGTCGACAGTGTCGTCATTGTCTTGATATGACACGACAACCCCTGGACGTATTCAACAGAGTTGCTAAGTCTACATATGTTATAGAGTGTTTTGGAGCACGGCTTTTTAAGAGTGTGAAGTGTTTGAAATGTGCAAATGACAAAAATACCATGGATAGATGAAGTAAGGAGGGGTTAGGAACAGGGCGAGGAAAAGGAGCCTTAGGACTCCATGGAAGTCAATTCGAAAAAGGAAAGATTGTGGACTGACTTTGGAACACCTTCTGAAACATCAAGGGATAATTGGAGACCTACTGGAGGAATAAACTGGAGTAAAGGGAGCCAAAAGAAGACCTTTGCTTGATTATTGCTTACAAATAGTTGAGGATGTCAAGAGTGTCAGGTGTTTTAATTTAAGATTAAGTCAATTTAAGAAGAAGATCAGACCAGTCTTCGGTAATTATGAGGCCCATGATGGATGGAAGTGTTCCTGATTACCAATTACACCAATTGCTATTAGTTTCAAGGTAGAAGTCAATAAATGTGCACAAGAGTATCAAAAAATGGACCTGCGTGGTGTTTATTTTTTTGAAGACCAGTGGAAGTCTTTCCGTTTTCTAAATTTCTGGTTGCACTTATCGATCCAAACTGCCGCATTTGAAGTTGTAGTGTGTAGAGGCACCGGTCAAATATCCCGTTATAAATTCGCCCTCGGGCATCCGGTAGCGCCGTCGTACATGAAGTTGGCGCTTGTACATTAAATGCAGCAGTATTAACATGGTTAGAAGCAGTTGCAGCAGCATGAGTAGTGCCCTAGCAGTAGCAGCCACGTCAACAGCGGCAGCAGATTCATTCTGTGGCTGATTGATGCGCGGTTTCAATTTACGGGCACATTTGAATTTCATTCGTCGGATGTAGCTCTTTATCGGTGGGCAATAAAGTGCCCCCGATGCCGGTGGTGCAGCAACGCCGCGCTACCCAGATTAATGCGGGAAGCAATCAGACACTCGTTTAAACAGGGCCCTGAAGTATAAAAAGCCACTTCGGGTTCCGCCCGCTGCTCGTATCTCTTCCAACCACTGCCCTACGTACGCTCGCTACACCGCATTTTTCAAGCTGCAACAAAAAATCGCCCGTTTATACGGCCGTCGCTGATACAGGACCGAATGTCACGGCTATACGTGTACCCACTGTATACGTGTATTATACGAACACGAAATAAAAGTGGCGCGCCCGCTGGAAAAACCAACCACCACTATTAAAGCGGATTCGTCGTTCGATCGCATTCACAAAATGAAATACTGGACGCAAAGCGATTTCTCTTTTTCCACCCCCCTCTCGTTACTCCATCTCACTCTTACTCTAAAATTTTCATTCGACTATCGCTCATTAATGAACAACGAACTTCTCATGGATACAGGGTTGTCACATATGGAACATCCTCTTCTCAGAACAAGACGAAACCCATTCCTACGGTGGACCGTCCACCAGTTTATCAAGATTTCAACAGTTAACTACCAACTTTTCTGAGGTGGGCTATGAGTTATCTAGGGTAGTTGGTGCCTACCCTTATTGCCCCCTAATTCCTCCCACGCGATGACCTGACGTCCTATAGTATGGTTTTCCTCCTAATTTTTAAATTACATGGATTCCTCAAGTGGAGTATGATCGTGAAATCCTAATGTCATAAAAAAATAACTCGCAAATTCATGGGCCAAAACTTTGGCCGTACTGAAAAACCTCGTTGGTTTAATTATTGTATTAGTTTTAATTGCGTTTCTAAACTCAGACAAAGGACAATGTGTTATCGTTCATCTGCAACCCTCCAACCCTCTCCCATTTCATTTCGTTCTATAATCAGACAAAACAAACTGTAGAGGTCACGACACGTCATTGCGCCAACAGTTACCATAAAACAACAATTATCAGATCTTGTTTATCATGAGCTTAATTGTTAGACAGTCTACATGTTCACCGTTCATTCTATTTTAAGGGATACTTAACCCAACAAAGTAGACGATATCATCTCAAATTAGATGCTATTAACAGATTATTTTCAAGGAAAAGATCGAAATATTTTTCTTTGGTTCTTGTTAGTTAACTAAGTTTACAAACATCTACAAATGCATACTACAAAGAAGTCTATAATGGAAAAACCAGTAGCTCCTTTAAAAGTAGGATAAAGGAACAAACGATAGACTTGTTGGAAATTTTGGACAGGGAATATAACCACTAGATAAAGGTCATGGTGGCTCTAAGTATTTGTAAAAATTTTGAGACTTTAAGGTTCTATTTGATTGTGAAAAATTTTCGTGTAGGTAGTTTACGAAATTATCTAATGCAATTCTTAAACCAGAAACCAAAACGTGATCGTTCCAGCAGTAGGGGAATTGGGAAATCCCCGAGCCCCCTACACGTGCACCAAATAGCTGAACAGAACAAAACAATTATTCCCAACATGTATCCGCTATAACAAGAAAAATGTGCTCCCACATTGATAAATCATTCCAACAACAATCATGAATACAATAACCGCCCGCCGCTGCCGTTGCGATCCACGAGGTTTCTCTCTCTCTATCCTCTTGGCTTCCAAGTTTCTGCTTTCGCGTGTTACGTTTTCAAGTCATGTTCGAAACATAAGTCGAAAATGCGACCGATACACGCTGGCAGCAAAGGAACTTTGAGCCGAGCCAACACACAAGAGCCAGCAGCCGGTGGCACTACAATACACACAGCCAACTATCTATCGTAAAAAGACTAGGAGTAAAGCGGCTGAGATGGCTGGTTATAATACCCCGGCTCAAACAGGTAGTACTTAAATCAAACATTCTCCCTCCGGCCAAACGCGCCCGAAGTTTATTTTTATTTAATTCACCACCACCACCATTCGCTACCGTCTTCGCCGCTGTCGCCGTCACTTCGTTAATTTATACTCCGCTGCACCCAAACCGTTCCTTGTTCGGTCCCTCTCAACAAGTTGAACGCGTCTAGAACAACGATAGTCGTCGCCAACTCGAATTGAAGGAACAAGATCGGAATTCGTGTACCCCAAGTCCTGATTCGGCAGACACGCGATGTCCTAATTTGTTTTAATTTAAACGTTTCTAATGGGGATGTAAGCGTGAATGATGACTTGAAAGGTTACAAAAACCATCAACTTAAATTATGATTCATTTTCTTGCGAAAAACCGAGACCGAAGGCGTAATTATAAAGGAGCTTTTCAGCACACGAACTGGAAATCCTTATGAGACGGACTTTATCGAATCCAAATTTCGAGACTGAATCTAAATTAGCAGCAAACCCTCAGAGCCTAATTCTGGTTTGATTTTGTACTTTAGATTACTCAATTTTCAGCCAGTAATAATAAAGGATTCTCTTCAGTCGATGAAGAATTTCTGGCGTTGGGAATGGAACGCTCGATAATTCTCCTAGATTCTCAAAAATGTTGCAGAATGTTGTATAAGGTGGTAGGAAATTGGTAACAATGACCTAGCATGTTCCAAATTTTTCGAAAACAGTTTGAAACGTTCCAGAGTACATATGTTTCAAAATGCTCCGGACTCTTCAACACTATTTTGGAATCTTCGGCAGTGATTTCTAATATTCCTAAGGATTTGAGGATGTTCTACAAATTTCCAAGATGATCTTGAATTGTTACCAATGATCTAAAATGTCAAAGACTTTTCGATAGTAATTTGGATTTTGGGACTTTCCAGAGGATGTTTCAGAATGTATCAAATTCTTTGGCAATAATTTGGAATGTTCGAGAATGATTTCTGATTTTCCAAAGACGTGCTCCACAACATTCCAAGATGATCTCAAATTGTAAACAGTGATCTAAATTGACCCAAACTTTTCGATAGTGATTTGAAACTTTCGAGAGTATGATTGAGAATGTTTCAGACCCTTCGTCAATAATTTGGGACGTTCGATAATGATTCCTGGAATCCAAAGGGTTTAAAGGTGGTCTGCAACATTCCAGGATGACCTAGAATTGTCATCAATGACCTAAAATGTTCCAAAATTTTCTGGAGCATACTCTTTGACAATAATTTAGAATGTTCGACTGTGATTTCTAACGTTCCAAATGATTTGAGGATGCTCCACAGATATCCAAGATAATCTTCTATTTTCAAAGATGGTCTAGAACTAAAATATTCCAGATTTCTCGAAATTGAGTTGGAACGTTCCTGAACACGTGTCAAAAAGCTCCAGACTTTGACAACTATCCAAAATATTCCAAAAAATCAAAGATGAGTATTCACAAATGATACTTGTATATTCATTAGAACCACATTGATTTTTAAGAAATCATAGAGAAGTCTGGTGCACTCTTTGTATATTTTGAATTATGTGGATCATACATTGTATAAAAATTAGATTTGCCAGGGACCAAATTGAAATTTAATTTGGATGTTAAATGATTCATTGAAAACTTTGTACTATACGTGCCTCTGTGGGTGTATGTGTATTGGGCTAGTTTTGTTTAAACGTCATCGTCACTGCGAGAGCAACGAAAAAAGTAGGAACAACCAATGAATGGGCCAACAAAAGCCCTTGTCAATTATTATCCAGTGTTCTGTTTTGATGGCCTCCGGCGATAGTGGCACAACGTCAAAATCAATATTTACAGACCGTCAGTTGCAACTGAACGGAATTTTGTTTGTCTTGTCTGACATTAAAATTCACGGAACGTTACAACATGTGAAATTAGCTCTGGCTCCTGGTGGCATGGAAATAAAGGACTATGCGCATCGAACCAATGTAATACTTGCAAACAAAAGGTGGATGCGTGTTCTACTGTACATACAATAATACCACACTGTTGTTACATTTATTCAAAAATTAATAACAGCGCCCCACGAATCGTACGTAAATAATTAACTTAATAGACGCTCACAACTGGGATCATTCATCACGAAACACTGACCAATTTTCTGGAATGTACAATATGACCTATAATTTGACAGCCAGTCAGTAAATAATTGAACTAATTTCCATTTGAAACACATCGGAAACTTTCAGGAAGCTTTTAAAATATCTTCACCAAAAGACACACTGTGGACATCCACATCCTTCATTGCCACATCCAATCTGTATTCCTGACCTTGCGCCTTCGGATTTTCATCCAATTTATTCGATGAAAAACTTTTAATGAAGAAGATGATGTAAAATCCCTTGGGCTCATACATCATGAGACTACTCAAAGGTCACTGACAAAAAGAAATAGCATTCTCCAATTACGTGATTGCTAACCCAATAGAAACTTTAATTCCCTTTTACAGAACACAGAGTCAGCCAATTTCGTCCAAAAGTGATGCGTGTTCTGTAAGTAACATGTGGTAGGATAATTTACAGCGTATTAAATTTCCTTCTTAATTTTCCTAAAGTGCACAGTACACATTCGTTTCGGAAACGATTTGCTGGACTGGTTCTATCTATCTATCAGACCTTATATATCTACATAACTCACATACGTCGAACAAGAACGTGGGTAGGTGCCTACCTACGTATTATAGTAACAAACGGACCGATGGACATTCTAGGCACGAATTGTATGTTGTGGACTAAAGTAGCAATTCTCGTAGGCACGCGAACTCGCAATCACCTCAGACGCGATTGCAACAATTTAAATGACAGTAGAAGGGCGGATCTGATGCGCTATTCTTTCACACATATAACAATTATTCCGTTTTTCTATTATCTACAATTGCCCATAATTTGAGTTTCCTAGATGGACGTATTCATCAATTCAACTTGGGCTAAAGCTTCACTGAAGAATTCGTTTCACTTCTGTTGGATTTTGACTCCTTGGGGACTTTAATAACTGAATAAATAATGTCTCCAGTCCCTTCAAATACCAAAGAGTAGCAAATATATCAATTATAGTTTTCGAAAAAACTGAGAAGCCTTTCTCGTTTTGACCAAGAAGCCATCAGCAAGAGTATGATGGATTCTGCATCTTTCAATCCACAAATTTTGAGATTCCTGTAGAGGTTCCAAACTCAAAAGCTATTGCAATACTAACTAGGAGTAGTTCTACTGAACAAGAGAATCCTTAGCTAAATCCTCACATTCCTCGAAAAGTAGAACGTTTAATAAATTGTAATTTCCATACAATTTTATTAAAAAAGCATAATTCGAAAGCGTGCACATCCTGTTCCTTATTTGCCTTTAATGGATTCTACAAGAACGACGAGTAATGGAATATCGAGCGATAGCGTTGTCATTGTTTGTTCTGTCCCATCCCTCGGACACTTTTACGACAACGAAGGACATAAGTTGGTACCCTGGGCTCACATATATGTACATATCGTATAGTCGACTCAAAACTCGCACTCATAATTATCGTTTATTATTCAGTACTTCATTACCAAGTGTCACGAACGTTGGTTTTTATATTAAGCCCGAGAACCTCGTTCCGTACACCTTCACTAGCTTGTTCAAATTTAATTTGAACGTCGTGTTTGATTATACGAATTTCTCCCCCAAATACGACAGCTAAAGGTCAGAAAGCATTCATTTTCGATGATCATTAAAAGCTACTCAGACTGTGTAAGTCCAAAATTAATTTGGCTACGATACAATCCTTTCTGGCGGTACAAGTTCAAAAAAAATCAATTCGTCAATATCCACACTACCTCAACATTTCTGTACGAACGCCACATTCAATTTGGAACTTTGGACTTGAGTATGGGGAAATATAAATGAAACTCAAAGCTCACAAATTAGTGAAGTCTTTAACAGCTCAGTGGACATCTTGATCAATCTCAACTTGGTTCTTTAATCAATCTATCGATGCCCAAACTACCCCAAAACTACCTTAACTTTATCGTACTAACATTTCGTACAATTCTGTTTTGGATTTTGAACAACACTGAGCAGAAGTCCAAAATAATAAAAGCTTTGCAAAAAAACCTGCACTTGGTAAAGAATGCTGGGTTTATAAGAAAAAGCAATGGTACCAAATGGACATTATTATATATATATATATATATATATATATTACTGCTTCTTTCGTGACGACTTACTGGTTATCAAGAAAGTAGAATCGTTGGGACAATTTAGATTTAAATCAACATTAATGACAATGAGCATCATACCTTATTCCACCCCTAACATGCGTGAGAAGTAAAAATAAATGTGGCACAAGTATCGCAAGATAAAGCCGGTTAACCAATACCGATGCAAAAGACAACTCAGAAGATAAAACCAAGAAAGAAAAGACATAAGTTACTTCGTGCAGGAATTAGAATTCGTGACAATTTTCGCAATTCTTCTGATAAGGTTTATCTGATAAGGGGTCCCACACGCTTTAAAAGTAAGGGTGTTGGTATGGTAATGTGTTAATTTAGAAGTCACGAAGGACTTCTTCGTTGCATTTACTTTAACGGAACAGGTACAAATGGCTGAGCTGCTTGCCTGTCATTAGAACGGGACCGCATTTAAATAACAATGGACAGAAATTGTAGGGACGGCTCGGTGTTTTCTAAGCCTGCATTTTGCATTTAATAAAAAATGCAAATCATTGTTTAACAGGAACAAGTATACCAATATATATATATATATATTTGAACGGATAAAAGCAAATGCAATCAAAGGAGACGTAAACTGCCGCTCCCATTATATACATATTATTACGACTTTTTCCGTCAATTCATTTGCTGATGACTCAAATATAAACAATACTCCCCTAAATTCTCTACTTAAAATCACCTGGTTCGCGCACTCGCCTCTCTCGTAAGGCTGCGTAAGGCAGACACTAACTAACTGACTTAGATTCATTGATCGCCCTCCTTTTATAGTTATTCGATGTCGCCTAGTAACCACTAGAAGTTTCTCGAACAGTCTAAACCGTTCGACACAGAGACTATCCACAACTTTGCACACGTGTTTCAAAGGTTGCCGAAATCCGTTACTATGTATTGATGAATGATGCAACTGAAAGCGGAGAAGAGGTCACTATTGTTAACATTTTACTTGAACTCCATACGAATAGTTATTAGAAAGAAACTGAAATCGAAAGGAATGAAACGATGGAATTATAACCACCGCAACGCGCATATGAAGAGGAAAAGGGAGTAAAAGAATTAGAAGAGGTTCTGCAGCATTTGCCCTAATGGTAATGAAAATAAAAAGCGGATGCGGCGCTGTAAGCTCTGCGTACATAACTTATTATGCCCTCAAAACGTACCTGAGAGCCTTCAAGTGGCAGAAGGCACTCGAAGCGTGCCTTCCACAGCCCGCGAGGAGTTTAACTTAAAGAGTTTAGAGGAACTCGAACAGATGTCTGCCCTCTACTCTCATGCTGTACGTTTTAATACCTGCAGGTTCTTAGTTAGAACATTACTAAACTTTTTCCTCCATCAACAATTCTCTTCTTCTTCCGTATGTTCTATCGCTTTTTTGGTGGTTCTTTGATAAATCACAAACGGAAAATGAAATAGAAGCAAACTGAAAACCCCTTTCACTAACATTTACGTATTTAGATGCTTGTAAATTTAATGTTAGAAATCGTTTAGCCAGAATCCCTCTAACTATACTACTACAATTATTTCGCGACAGACTTCTCCATACGAAAGAATAATGTTCTTAACGTTATAATTGTTAATTTGCCAAAAAAATTTCAACTAATTTAAACAGAGTTTTGTTATTGAACACGCTTTTGCTCATTAACTGATCATGGTGAGAGGTCAGTGCACTAAACTGACGAGATAATTTCTGGTAATTTATAAACGCTAATGTAAAACATGCAGCGAGTACCGGCGCTTTTACCGTAATCAGGAAGTAATTGTGAGATTAAATTGAATTGCGGCGAAATTCCATTCCGATAACGTTCTGAATTAACGCATTAATTTAGACTGTTTCGGCGGTGCACGTTTCAAGCAGAATGGACGTAACGTAGTATGGCAAAAAGGGCTCTCCCATTCTCTAGTTGCACTTCGCACATGTTGTACATAAATTCGAGAATTACAATGGAGGTTTTTACGGGAAAACAGACGGCAAACACCCGGCTAGTCCCGACGGAATTCGTTAGTCCAATCTATTTCCGGCTAGTGACCAAAGGACCGCCACTACTAAACAGGAACGCCGCACCGGGTCAAAGTTGGCATGTGCTCTTATAAATTTCACACAGGAAACGATTGCTTGCACGATTGCCAGGGGCTATTTCCAAGAACCCCGTTCCACTACTTTACTCCTATCTACAACTCTAACTTGATTCCGGGAACGAGTTTGCTACCAAAGAGTATATGCACAAATGGATGAATCATGTTTCTGATATGCATGTTCGCTACAACTTTGCCGGACCTCATCTTAATTAAACTGAAATACAGGACTCCCGGGTACAGTCAGGAAATGTTCACGATCGATGCCAAACTTTGTACTTATTATCATTATTTAATTATTTTTAATACCCTCAAGCAAGAATTATGGATCCATTTGATCATACAGTAAAACTTTCATAACTCCAATAAAAAAAAATTAAAAAAGAAAATGGAGAGAACTACATTTTCAGCCTATCCATCTTTTCAAGAGGAAAAATATTTTGTAGATATTTTATCTCAGGCAACACGAGAAATGTTACGTAGCTATCTCCGCTATTAGTCGCTTATTTATTCATAAACGCGAATCGACTAAGAGAGCTCATTAATACGTAATGGCTAAAAATTAGGTTAATGGATGTCACCAATACTATTAGCTGTTCTCGTGAAAATGCATAATGTAATTAACGATCCACTGGGAATCTACTTAAATGTCATTGGATCAATTAATTCAACGGAAAAGGAAAACAAAACATCCAATGGCAAGGTCAATTTCACTTTATCGGTGATCTGATTTAAAATGATCATTGTCCTCTACAAGGATTCATTCATTTCAACTACTAATCTAAAAAAATGTACTAATACATACATAAAATGCATCCCCAAAGTCATCAATAATTTGAGGCTCAATAATAATTACTTTTCTAAAATCCCAAATACTATAATATCATTTATAGAAATCGATTTAATTCAGTCAGTGATATGAAATCCTTATTTCTTTAAAAAGGGTGTTATATTTGTGGATCACCGAAGAATCATTCGCAATTTCCGTCATAATTCACTTTTACCCCTAAGGATGTCGTTTGTGTTCGTAAGCTAACAGACTTGCACATTAACACAGAATACTTAGACGAAAAAGCTATTAATCTAATTGAGTGAACCAGTAGAGGGATATAGAGTTACCTGATTCAATTAAAGTTAATTACGACTCGTTGACGGTAAATCGATAAAATTTTATGACGGACCGGACCTCGACAGGCATTCGGATAGGCAAATCAAGCGAACTAAAACCAAATTTACTTACCAGTGAATAATTTTACTAATTGGTAAACAAAACAGTTTTAACCGAACCGGTAAGTACAGGAAACAGGTATGGAACATTACAGAAATCAACGACCTACTTACTTAAAAAATACGGGGTAGTTTGTAATTACAACAATTCAGAAAAGTTATTAATTTCAGTTGTCCTACGATATTTGTCCTGAAGATATTAAGACAAGAGAGAATAAAGAAAGACGAGAAGGAATTGTTCGTTGTATTGTCGAGAAACAAAACCTCCGAGGGTTGGTACGACCACTAGCAAAGAGACCATACGGCAGACAATTTAATTTCAGTTGATTGTAAAAAAGGCGGTAAGAGGGCGCATTCGGGGTCGTTCTTTTTATTATAAGCGAAACTGGGAGCAACGATAAGCTATCGGGCACTAAGTTTGCATTCCCTCAAGGGAAGTATCGCTGGACGATAAACGGCAAACGGAGAGACGGTAACCAGACTTAGACTCCTTTACGATACAACCCGCCACTACAACCACAGCCCTCACGGCATACTACTGACGCGCTATTGCTCCCATCGCCACCATTTACAGTATTGCCCTCATCGTTGTTTGCAATTGCTGCAGTGTGTCGTATTATAGACAGAATAACAATTTTTTGGTAACAAATTCTCGTTCGTTCAAAAATAATAACGAAAGAAAATTATGGTGTCATTTCGCAAAAGTTGAATGTACAAATGGTTAGTATTTAGGTAAGATTTCTTCCCTTACATAACTGCCTAATTTTCACCACCACCGATTCTCTAATGAGAAAAAGAAGATTAAATCATTAATCTTACAAAACGAACCGTCAAGTTTTATTCGTGCATAAATCAGGGAAGAAAAAAGGATGACAGTTATTATACTTCATCCGTATTTTACAAGATTTGTAATCATTTCTTAGTTACACGCAAAAAAATGATAAATAAAACAATGGAATAGTTTCACCAATTTCATTATGTTTCACAATAAGTGCACCCTCGAAAGTTTAAATATTTCTTAGTTAGTCTAAAAGCAGCAAGGAAAAGATTCATTAATTGCGATCTACGTGTCCCAAATGAAATTTAAAAAAATTGTACTTTAGTATAGTTCTTAAAAAATAATTTAGAATCGTTATCGTTTGCTTTAAATACTCGGGGTAGTTCGTCATTTCCACCACCAAGAAGGTAATTTTTCTTTTTTTAAGTACACATAGTACAAATGCAAATAGATTGGTTAAATATAGCCTACTAGATTTTAAATTGCCATTAAACGTGAATGTAAACGAACTAATTAGAAAAGATTTATTTCTGTGGGCAAGAGAAGCCAAGTATGACAGGCGAACGAGCACGTTAAAAATGAAAAAGGAAAACGTAAAGCAGTGCATAGCAATTAAAAGTACATGAGCGCCCGTTTGCCGTTTGAACAAAGCCTTCGCGTAACGTTGGATGCAACGAAATGGAATTACTACATTTGCATCACAAGTATATAAAGATTAGCAAGACTAATTTCCTTACAATGAGCAAAACGAAATAACACCACGTTCAAGAATTAGTCTTTCGTCAAATACCTTTTGGATCCTTGTTCTTCTCTTCCAATTCGCTTTCTTGTTAATCTTCTTAACATCCCTACGTACAATCCCAATCGAAAAGCAATTTAAAAATTTCCAAAGCCCAAAAACATATCCTTACTGAAACATGTAGAGATCAATAATCAATTAAAAAGAGAATTTTACAAATCCTCTGGAAGTCCAATAATATTTTTATTTGTAGTACCTACACGCCTTCCACCCTTTCAGTTGAAGAGAAATTTTGATGCCAAAATCTTGATGCCAACTCCACCACTCCGACTCTGACAGTCATAATTTTAAGCTCTATTATCTTTTGATCTCGGATTCTCATAGAAGTCGATGAGGAGAGCATTACAACTGAATGACCCGACCCTAATCTTTGATATTTTCAAATCCTCTGGATGTCCTGTACGAATTCTTGTTAACTACTTACACCCCTTGCACCCTTTTAGTTGAAGACAACTTTTGATGCCAAAATCTTGATGGCAACTCCACCACTCTGACTCTGGTAGCCATAATTTTAAGCTCTATTGTCTTTTGATCTCGGATTCTCATAGAAGTCGATGAGGAGAGCGTTACAACTGAATGACCCGACCCTAATCTTTGATATTTTCAAATCCTCTGGATGTCGTGTACGAATTCTTGTTCACTACCTACACCCCTTCCACCCTTTTAGTTAAAGACAACTTTTGATGCCAAAATCTTGATGGCACCTCCACCACTCTGACTCTGGTAGCCATAATTTTTAGTCTAATATTTTTTGATCGCGGATTTTCATAGAGGTCCATGAGGAGAGCTTAATGAGTAACTGACTCGACCTCCATCATTGATATTTCCATAAATTAACATGCTTTATAGTTCCATATGAGTTAAAATGTGGGGATGAAATTTGTATTTCTTGTACATACGTACAACTAGCCATTCCGAAATCCAGCTATATTCCTGCTGGAAGTGAAGAAAAATTCTAACGTAATTTATCGAGGACGAGAAAGCCTTGCATCCTGGGGGCCGCAGCCCCGTCGTGTCGCGAAGCGCCAAGCAAGGATTAACTAAGATAAGCTCCCCGGCGGTGTCCGATTAAATTGCAATTTAGATTACGGAGCCGCCTCACCTGGGACGTGGTGCCGCCGCCAAGCGACACTGTTACCGTTACCGCACCACCCCCATCCACCTACCCAACGACCAACTCGTACTGTGACAGCTGGATTTACTTGCAATTTCATCCAACGAACACACAAATTATATATCTGGATCTGTTAGTAAAATTACTGTGCTTGTTAGTTTTCAAACGACAGCATTTACATTCCCACCGCCGACCCCAATTCTCGTTGAATGTAACAGTGATTTATATGAATTAAATTAAAGTGTCTCAGTGATTTGTGATTTTTATCAACCCCTTACAATCACAAATTTTTTCTCACTGTAAATTATTTCAAATTTGCCCTGAGTAAACATGTCACAATCTAAGCAGTTGTCTTATCTTCAAGCTAATATATTTGTCTAGAAAAAAAAAATACTTTCCTCTTTTATAAATCGTTAAAAGAAGTATTTTATTATTTTGGCAAGATAAATTTGCGGAGGTGATATCTTTTGTAAAAGAAAGTATCTAACTTCCAACATGTTTGGATCATGACCAAGTCATAATCACAAAAGCGCCTTAAATTTTAAAAGTTTCGCTGTTATTGGCTTTAAAGGTTAATGCCGAAGTTCGGAAATAAAATTTCTCGAACTCAAAGCGACACAGTTAATAGAAACTGAGATTCAAAAGCGTTTAACTGTAACTATTGAGTTTGGACTTTGTAAGTTTTGGAGTAAATTGTATTTCTTCGCTTTGTACAAATTATAGTTTAATTAACCCCGATTTCTTTTGTAGTTCGAGTGACATTAAAAACGAATGAACCATTTCAGTTGCAACTTTTACTTTTAGTTACGTTTTTTGGGTTAGGGAACATCACTCGAAGATATTAATCATCCCATTCCTTTCTCCATTCTGTTTCGTCACCAGGGACCAGCAGTCCGTTTTGCCTGAAACATCAGGAAATTGCAGAGAACTGTAAGTCGGCGGGTGACCTTTCATTAATACCGGGGTAATCCCTCATGACCGAGCCAGAATGGCGTGGCGTGCCGTGAGCGTCTCCCACTCTCGTAGGAGACCTTACTACCGACAACGGAATAGCACGATGATGGGGAACAAAGACCGCATTGTGCTAACGAAATTAATTTTATTGATATAAAGGACCTGTGCAATATTAAAAATACCAACTTTTCACAGAAAACCATCTATTTTTGACGATTGGGTGCCAGGACACAAAGCACCTGTTTATTTTTAACGCCGTTGATACTGATAATAAAAAATTCCTATCGTCAATGACGGCGGCAAATATTTCAACTTCTTCCTCCCTCTTTCAAAGAGACGCTCATTAATCTCTGGGCTTTCCTCACATAGTTATTGAACAAAACTGAACCTGGTTCTCAAACAAATTTGCCATCACTGCTCTAGATACTTTAATGGGTTCGTTCTAGTAGGTTATATTAGGTTAGGTACAACAGTTTGCAACAGACGTCTCTCTCTTAATCTCCCACAGGCTTGCATTAAAACATTGATGATTATAAATGAACCAAGTCCTAATAGATATTTGCTAGGACTGTATAAACTATTAAACTAGTTGGTTAGGTCAGGTGAAGGTAGGTTTCTAAGCCCAGTATTGATTTCTAAGGATTACAACACAATATTGTGCACTAATCCATAAAACTGGATTTTAATTTTGCAAATTTCAAAAGTAGTTTGGATGAATACGTATCAAACTGCATGGAGTTAGTTACTAGCGAATTCATCTTTATAATTTTTCAACTACCTTGTTGCTTGCCAAGATAGGATCCCATTTATCAAGCAATCCCGCTCCTTAATGGCAACAACCAGAAAAAAGAAAAAATAAAAGGAAACGAGAGAAAATCGATGCTATTATTAGAGTTCTCCCGAAATTTCGTTTTCTTCATTTCGAGCAGCAATAACATTCATAGTAAATTAATTTTATTGGTGGAAGGGGTTTTAAATCCGGCTCGAAATTAATGGTTACCGTTCTTTATGCAAATGGAACAATGTAAACTTGAAACTGCGGTATTTATACGCTTAGGCACCGTTTAACATGCATTCCATTTGTAATTCCACCACGCTAATGATATGCGATAGCCGTATCAATTATGAATCGTAACGTCTGATTTACTGCTTCAGCCACTCATATGTGTGTGGTCATTTCCTACCCGTGTACTACAACATTGCAGCCTTATTTAATATCATTTGCTACGCTCTACTCAACCTAAACACTATTTATGACACATGAAGATCGCAACTCGACCATATTTTAACGACGATGACTCAGAAATTTATCTTATCCTACCTTCATTCTAGTATCGCTCAATTTCTCAAACGATCAGGTGGATTTTGTTACTAATTGAAGAGAACACATGCAGAATTTTAGACGAACTGGAAAGAGCCATATTCAAGATTCACTAGCGCACTCTATCGTCCGGTAGTAGAACGTATATGACTTATGTGAAGCTTTCCAAAGAAAGGTTCCTTGACCGCAACAATTTTGAGTTTTTAACTAATTGAGCTTGTTTTTGGCAGCATGACGAAACTATATGAAGATATTTGTAGCCAATGGGTCGTCCTAAGATATAGAATCTTCAGTATATATTTCTGGTAGGTATTTTATTTATCACCTACTTTACATTTTAGTTTGTCTCGATTTCTGACGTTGGTAAATAACTATTTCATGCCCTTAATTTTTACGACCCTTTTAAGAAATTTTACGCGAGTTTTATTCCGATCGATTTAAATGTAAAACGACCGTTGGAGTAGAACGAGCTGAATGATAAGTTAGAAGGGTCGAAAAGTTGATTAAATATTCGGTTGTTTACTGAGTTCGTTCTCTTAAAGGTCCCCGTCTGAATTGAAAAATCTCTCCCAATCCAAAGCTCCCGAGAAAAGAAAAAAAAAAGAGTAACGTAGAAGACGCAGGAAATACGGCCTCATTAATTCCGATACCGTCCAAAAAGAAATAATTCTTGAACAACGTCAATATATTCGGTTAGGCCTTTGCTGATTTGCGATCTCCTATTTCGGCCGAAACGTCGTGTCTAACTTACGGACTCTTCAAGATATCGATCTCAATAATGGGATGTCTGATTTGAATATATGTTATGCAGGGTGCACGAACGGTAAGGGTAGAGGTATAAAGCTTCCCCTGAACATTATTCCCGAAAAATTGTCCGTGGACACTTCAACCTGATTTATTCGTCGTTCTACGATGATAAACGGCGATTCGAAGACGCTTTTCTAACCGTTCACCAGTCTTCAGGTCGGACCGGTGCCAACTGGAAAGAATGCTTGTCGAAACCTATTCACAACGATTCGACTACAACGTCTTGTGTACAGGGTGGCCATTTTTCATTAAAATCTAATAAAGTCGATCCAAATGCATTCGCTTTTCAACTGATTGAAATTTTAGAATAATATTGGCATGGCAATGTTTTTAGTAAACTTACCTACCTAATGGTGCAGTAGCAAAAAAAACAACTTACCTGAAAGAAGAGAAAGAAACAGTTAGTGTTTATAAAACAAATAACAAAAAGAAAATTATAATAATTAGACACAGTGGACATATAATTGGATTTCCAATATGTAATCGACACCATCACATCGTCTCATTACTTCTCCTAGTCAGAGCTTTTTCGTTCTCCACAAAAAGCATTCCACCCTTATCTCCCCTATTTCAAAGAATTTCCTTTGAAAATGAGCTTGAATTTTGAGCACCATTCGATTGGTATTTCGAGCAGATATTGAAGGTATGCCTATCTGAGTCGTCAGCAATGGCAAAGAAGGTCGTCATCTAATAATAATTCGAGGGTCATTGCCTACGCAGCGCCGTCAATTCCTAAAGAACAAAGGGAGCAAAATTGGAAGAGGCGAAATTCGATAAGGCTTTGCCATCATCTTCAGAAAACTACGTATTATTAAGGCGACGTGGAAGGGCTTGGCTGTTATCTAACAACCCTCTTGCCTGCACTGTTCTGTCATCCCTTGTGTGTGCGTCGCCGTTAGTCCTTACGGGAGCGACAATGACTACACTAACGTTTTCGTCAAGCAACAAGAGATTGCTCGCCAATGCGGAGCCCTGTTTAATTGTGCATCAAAATCCTGAACAAAACGAGCCAGAACTTGCCATTTACCTTATCTCTTGGATCCCAGTGGAAGTACCGGGGCCAATAATGTCCTTCTATTTATCTGCCTTTTAGTTCGCTTCGACAGCAACCCTCTTCCCTTATTTGACACTATACAAGGTACAATAACATCGTTTCTTGACAAATACATGAAAATACATCTTTCATCTGCTACAAACTCTGTTATTATCCAGGATAGGCCAAGGGCCATCTACCATCACAACCGTCATCACAGTCATGCGAATACCACAGAAAAAACCCTGCTTATATATATATATATATATATAGAGGTACATATAGTACTAATTATTGCAAAATACCCCCTGTAGAAATATTTTTGCCCCCCATAGTTAAGTATCTTTTGATAATTGGATGTTTAAGTTTCCGTTTAGTTTTCTACGAATTTGAAATCCCATTAGTTTCGTGTATTTGCAGCTGGCAGCAAAAATTTGAATTTGCCTGACACGAGAAAGGACGTTAAATTAACATGGAATTCCGCAGTCGCTTCAAATTTCTTAAACAAATAGAAACTGGAGCAGCTGCACCCGCAGCTCTAATATATATCTCGACCGCATCAAGATATTCGAACATAAAATTCTTGACAAATTCTGCTTCATTTCACTGCGAGAGTCGGAAGAAATAGCGAGAAGAAGTGGAACGACGAAATATATATATATATATACATTCGAAATGCAATAACATATGATCCAGGAACGGCTGTCTGCGATGTGACAGCAGACACAAGAACAAATGACTGTGATCCCAAGCGAGACAACTTTTTACCCGTCAAGTTACATGTAGTGCACCTCGGTGCCCGATCAATTCTGTTATCTACTCAAGTCGCAGTGGTCTGTGGAAGGCTACTACAACCCTCCTGTTTTCCCATCGTCATTTGTTTAGGGTCAACAGGGACAAAAAGTTGCAAAGTTGGGACGTCAAATACCGGCGCTTTTACAACGATCGAAATCATCCCACCACCAACACTTACTCAACCTTTTTGTTCAGTGACGAAATTATAAATTATTCTCAAATCCCCAAAATAATTTACTTAATTAACAACCACTTTCAATTATTGTTCTAAATTCGATTCAATGACACTCGCTTCAAAAATAGAAATTTCTTTCATTATATCTTAATATCTAACTCGGCAGGTAAATTCCCTGTATTTCAAAAGTTTCCATTAATCCTTCACTTGATTGTAGATCATCTTTTGTGCGTGTTGTGTAGCTGATTTCTTGAAACGTATTTCAAAGTGACGTCCATACGTACGGCAAGGTGAGTAAGTCGTTCTCATAAATCGTTTAGACTAAACAAAGATTTACTTTACTGACCTCATTTCCATAAATTTGGCGGTGTACGTTTTAAGGCGCATTTATGAAGAAAAATTCGACTATAAAATTGTAACTCCTCAATTTTCACATTGTTCGCTCTCCCAAATGGTGGCATAAAACCGCTCGAAATTCGTTCTAAACGACGAGTTGAACGTACCTACTTCCTATTCACATTGGCTATATCGAAATAGTCCATAGATAAATCTATCTAACACGAATCGGCGACAAAAGGTCAATGGTGCCGTAAATTGACACAGTATAAATGCGGCAGTTATATAAAATCGCAGCAGATGGCGTCCACCTGTTGTTTGTAGAAGTTCATTAATGTATCGGTTAAGTACCGGTTACCAACTGCCTATGACGCTCTGATGAGAACAGAAAACTGAGATCGTCATCCCCACGTTTCCGTTCGTATAATTTCAATATTTATAGATACGACGTGGTGTTTGTTTAATATTGGGAATAATAAATAGTTATTTCGGGAACTGTTCACATACACGTTTTGCATAATACACATATATAACTGAGCAGAAACCGCCTCCTATGATTAACGAAAGTTAGTGGAATGGTTGTACAAAAACATGACCCACTTCGAACTTGGCGGGTTTCGTGCTTAATCATGTATAATTACCTACTTGAACAACTGCAATTAACGATGCATTTAAAAATATAAAGATAACGGTAATGGTCTCCGTGGAAATGTTCGGGAGTGTTCTCAAATTGCTCGTAAAACGGATAATAACCAGCGACGTCCAAACGATTACAGATAATAAAGTCGAGAATTGGTGTAAAATAATCAGATTAATTTAAGATAAATTGTGAACGCCTTACCGAGATGAGATTTTAGTTAACATTACATTCAACGTGACAGTTACTGAATTAGGTTAAAGAAGTTACTGCCACCATTATTTGTTTCTCTTCATGGATAATACTAAATGATGATTTAAAAAATTATGCACTTAAAACCTTTCTGTTCTCTTTATTGTTCACCAACAGAGAACCCTAACTCATGCTTTTTGACTAGAATTCGAAAATATTGCAATACCCATCTGATTAATAATAAAATATCCATATAAAAAAACTTTGGAATGACTGAGTTGGATTCCGTATCTCTTTGAAGCGAAGACGGTTAACGATGGAAAAAGCTAAACTAGGCCAAACGATGTTTGTAAAACTAGTCGCAAGAAATCAGTTATCGTAATAAAGTAAAGCAATATCAAAGCGGTAGACGTACTTTTGCCGACCCTTTGGCCCAACTCAATCGCTAGAATTTCTTGACTGAATCGGACCTTTCGAACGCTTGACAAAGTTCAATGAAGCAGCGACCCATAAATAAACTCGCGAAGAATATAAGTACATTCAGAAGTATGTTTCATCATAGAATGAAAGAAAAGATTGTTTTAATCAGTCTGCAAACTTTTCAAACTCAAAAAAATACGAGTTTCTCGATTCCATAGAAAGCCAGGAGAGCCATACTCCAAGTGTGTCCATACACATTATGTCATCAGTATTGACAAATATTTCTTGGTTAAAATGTAGAGGCACTATATAGTGCATCGGGCAAAGGCACCCCAACGTAGGGGCTGTAAAAATTAAAAATGTATCGAGCCATCAATGGATTTGAGTGACGCACGGATGCACACAACTCTAGCTACGCCACCAGTCGTCATAGGCGGAGCACTAGGGCTTCCAGTAAGGTCATTATTATACCATTTATGTAGATGGTTTCGTGGTGATACCTGCAGCGTTTTACTTCTTTGTCATGTACCTTCTTCACTTTAATTTTTTTTGCCAATATTGAAGAGTCGTTGCATATTTATCACAAGAGATAATGTTTTAGAGAGCGTGTTACATCCATGAGGATCTTGTAGATCCCTTGAATTCCTACGTGGACCACAATAAATTGAACGTGGAAACATTTTGGTGTTAGGGGCGCGGTATCCAAAAGAGGACCGGGTCTAGCAAAGAGCAAACTAAATCCAAGAAGGGTTGCCGTATATTTCTGGTTGCGGTCACTAGTTGTTTATATGAACGGTTATTCTGTGCGACGTTTAGTAGCGATGCTTTCGCCAACTATGCCATAAAACCCCTTCGTGCCTTTAACGGCGCAACTTTATCTAGATAACGAATGATGCAATGGACATTCTCGCCCTTTGGACCGCGCCAGCCTTTAGTCGTCGTTCCGCGCCCCAAACTAGAAAGTGCAATTAAGACAATAAATCAGCAATAACTCAACCTGGCTCCTGAGTAGAATGTTTCGACGGACGATGGACGCAATGGGAAATGGCATTCATTTGTCAAAACAACGAAAAACCGTCCGTCGCTAGAGCCAACTTCGATAATGATCTCCAACTAACATAGCGACCCTTTCTTAACTCGTCAGCCAACCACCCGTCGCCACCCTCGTCGTTTCTGCGGTAACCACTTGCAGCTATTAACGTTGCATAATCGATAATTGCTACACCTCATACACTTAAATGGGATGAAACTGACGAAAATTATTCACAAGACAGAAAGGGACCAATTTAAAATTTATATCTGGATTTTACTACAAGGGATCAGTAGCAGCTGCTTATATAACTGAAATTGACTCTACTATAAATAACACGTGAAGATTCAAAGAAAATTTGGGTCGTTTTCATGGAAAAGAAGAAAAGGAGTTAAGAAAAAGAAGTTGCTGCCAGAGAAGAACTGTGCTGCAAAAAGTGCCAGCAGGAACGCCTCCTGGGGGAAACTCAGGCCGACTGGAGAAGCAAAAAGTACTCAAGTGAGGGCCTCGCCCCCGGATTTGTATGTAAATAAATCAAAGCCTGCTTTAAATCATTTTGAATTACTTCTTTTTCCCCAACAACGACTACTACACTTCGAACGGCTCGGTCGAATCCTACAACGAATGCCAGTTTTCTTTTGCACTACGTTATACAGAACAGATATTAGAAAATTTATGGGCAAATGAATTGTGTTTCGACCTGCATTTTCACTGATTAAGCACTTATTTGGTGATTAATTGTGACCGTAAGGCTTCAAGACATAGTCGAAAGTGGACGGAAATTTTACAAAGTCGTGAGCTTTAGGATTGCGTCAGAAGACGCAATTTTTCAACCGTAAAAATCCCTTTTAGCTATATAGTTATCGCACCGAAGTTTTTTCGCTGGTTTCACTTAATTTCACGGTACTTAACGATTAAATTTGTTTATTAATATCATGGAACCTTTTGCACGCAAACAAAGATTCACTACATGACTTGACTTAACTTGAAATCAAGTCAATTGTAAGGACTGTTGTTTTTTTTAAACATGCATACAAAGTAATTGAGATTGTTTCTTGTTAAATTTTATGAGTTTTTAACGTTAGATTTTTAATTAGAAAACATTAGCCCCAAATCGACTCAGTTACTTACCATTTTAACATGAAAACATTACAGTTTCCTTTAACGACCTTTAAAAGACGATTGTAAAGGTGAAACTTGAAAAAGGAGCAAAACAATAAAACGTAAAACAGAACAAGTGCTAATTAAAGTTGTAACGTTGAAATAAAAAAGGAATGAATGAGTTATTCTTTGACGAAGCAGCGCACACGTTCGCCTTATACCGCGCCTTTTTTTCTCATGTTTGAAAGCTTTTAAATAACGTCATTTTTTTCTACTCACGTTACATGCACGTACAATAATACACGTGTACATGTACTTACACTGCAATGTAAAGGGGGTAATTCTTTACAGGCGTGTAAAAATGCCCTCTGCAAAACAGGTAGATGACTTTTTAAACACCTCAAAATATTTTTGATATCTACTCTAGCTTTCATTTATATAACGAGTAGTACAACTGAAGGCAAGCGTTAGCTTCCGTCTTTTTCTAAACGTATTATTGGTTCTAGCTGAGTAGTACGGATCTATACGCGATCAGTGTACTATCTAACCTCACAAATTTGATCGTTTCTATCCATCATCATAAAAACGTTGACTACCGATCAGATTTTTTAATAACAGATATATTGGCTACCCACAGAATTTATGGTCCAATTGAGAAAGACTTTTAACATTCTTTTTTGCGTTAAAATTGACGTTAACTAAATTAATAAGTTTGCGATTAAGTGGGAAGGAATGACTTTCTGTCATATATTATGGCAGCTCGGTAACATTGTATCCGCAGACGTAATATCGTCTACATAGCATCTTTTCTATCGATCCCTCCTCAGATTAAATGTCTTTTAGTGGTAATGCCGTCTTTTACGTCTAACGTTTATAGCAGTTCCAATAAAGTTTGATGTAAGGGCATAAACTGGACGTAGAACCCAAACGACTAGACTCTCAGCAGATTTCATTATTATTATTAAAAAAATAGACCAACAAGATCGATCGTTGGCAAATAAGTACCTACGTAGTACCAGTATCGATCAAAGAAATATTCGTCAACTGAAATGTGAACTTTAGTCTAATGGAATAGGATTTTTCATTGCGTAGCTTCCCTTTTTTCGTGCCATTCTGGACATCGATTGGACTTCAAACAAACTAATAATTAACCCTGACTGGACGATGTTTTATTAAAAGGTAAACAAAATATACATTCAGCTATCGTTCCGCCAGCCATACTTGCCCTACGCTACGCTGAATAAACAGGAACGGATTGTTTTATAATGTGAAATAAAGTATTTTTGCTCACAAACCACAAAACAGAATCCACCGAAACGATTTAGCTGCGCAAAAATTAAAGGGATGTAGAAAAATGGTACAACCCTGTGGATATGTTCTGCTCTATTAAACCCTGGATCATGTTCTCATCGCATATAATTCCGTACTATTCAACTAGAACCAATCGTATGTTTAGAAGGAGATAGAAGTTAACCTTGACTGTTATTGTACTACTCGTTCTATAAATTTACACTTTCTCGTGGGAAAACTTGTAGTTTAAGTAGCACAAATAACAAAATGAAATAAAATTTTGATTATCAGAGGATAATATTCTTTCGCGGTCACAGTCACGTAAGGCTGGATTCCAAATCCATAGCGTCTACAAATCATATTACAACGAAAACAAACAAAAACCAAAATAGAAAATGTGGGGCCTATTTGGAACGAACCAGTCGCCATTTCGCCGAAACATGGCAAAAATCTAGATTCGATTTAACACTCGATTTGTTCACTCTAATTTATGTTGATATTATAGCCTGCAATTTTGAAGCAAAATGATAACGTCTGGTCCTTTTGCAACATTTTACTTGAATCCGTTCAACCGCAAAATACTCGAAAACCAAACCACTTCAATTTAAAAAAAAATGATATTAGAAAGTGTTATACCATAATTGACGTTGTCTTAAATTAAGAAGTCTCATAATTCTATTTCGAAAATCTATTGAGTCACCCATATGGATTAGGAAACTGAAATCCCAATAAGGAATCCAAAAAGATTTGACGTATACAAGGCAATTTTCTACTTTTAGTGTTGGGACAAAGTCCTTTTTTCTGTTTCTATGTGTCCATGATTTCATCGATCATAGTTACATTTTGAGGATATCGGTGCAGCTCCCAGTGTGATGGTATTACGTAATATGGTCTTCCTAGTGCAAGGTAATCAACTTCGGATAAGATACAACAAACAACGTTCGGAAATGAATAACCAAAAAACAAAAACAGGATCGTGCTGATCTGGAAGCCACCGACCAATTCCCGCTTTGTTCTCATTGTCTCAACACCGGGATTCGATGGGAGACTTGCCAACCGGCTTACGAATCGATAGCGTAATTACAACTTCCTTGATATTCGCGGTTTTCCAAGCCAGGTAGTTCGGTCGAGAGGGCCAAGTAGGATCCCGATGCGATGTGGCAATAAGGTGACTGGTGTGAGGAGAGGAGAGGAATAGTAGTGGATCTATCGATAGAGAAAGCGGCTCATAGAGTGAGACAGGGATGAGGAGGAGGATGAGGTGGTAGGTAGATGTCTCACCGGTGGGCGGCAGCAATCGTGCAGAAGAGATCTGGACCCGAATGCAAAGATCGGAATTTACATATTGGCGCCCGATTCTATCAGTGCAATGCATCTTTATCAGCTGTGCGTTTCCCACTTGGTATCTTCTCGCCGATGGATGATTAAAGTGGAAATTGTATTGCTTTCGGCAAGAGCTCATCTTCTCCACGAAATTACTTTCGTTGGAAACTGTCGACCTGAATGCCGCCCGTGCCGACGAGATCGATCTTTGCTCTCACCGACACCGACACCAACACCGCGATACAACGACTACAGAGAAGACAATTGCACACAAACCTGGCACACCATCATCAAATATCTATTAAAGAACACGTTCTTCTGATATTTAATCAGATCATCAACTTCATCATCATCATAAAATCAAAGAAAAATCATCACCAAAGATCGAATATTCTAGATCTTAACGATTATTAAAACGTCACTCGCCATAATAGTTTTGTAGTCGCCAATTTTGACGTTTCCGAAAGAACATTGATAGTTAAAAGACATAGTTGGATGAGTTGCCTATATTCGCTTACGTGTGGATTCTAACCCTAAAATTTTGACTTTTAAGAGCCATGCACTGGGGTAACTATACTTTACACCACCGTGAGGTTGCGGTATGAAATGGTTCTGCTGAATAAATCGATTAAGATTAAGAAGAACTAGGGATTTACAAAACTTCATCCTGATTTATTAAGTCTTAAAAGAAATTAGCCAATTAAAATGGAAAATAGACGCATTTTTGGGTATTAGTCAAAAAGTGTGCGTCCATCCCATCCGTAGTTGAAATAATTTGGAACTTAACGGCTATTTAATCAACATCTGTACTTACAGGTCGCCAATTTTGACGTTTCCGAAAAAACAATAACAGTTAAAAGACGTAGTTGGATGGGTTGCCTATATCCACGTGGATGTATATGTTGATTCTAACACGGTGAGGTTACCCATACTTCGTGTAAAAAAGTATAAAATTATTTGCAGTAAATTTTCAAAGATAAATATTTCATAAAGAAATCGATGAATATTATAATTTCCAGCAATTTTTTAGACAAAACAACTTTAATCCGGAAAATAATTATCAGTAATTAGTTTTTTATCAATCATCAATTTATAATATGATATTGTAGATTTGATATCGCTGACTTTATCTTGTAATTAGTAAAGTTCTGTGTTAGTGTTGGTAAAGTTTTCGTTTCCCAAAATTTGAACTTTCGCCGGCTTATGTAGCCCTGAACGCATTTGATACTTCATCACGTCGAACGAACCAAATAGAAAGGGATTTAATTAAACCTCGGCTTCGGCAGCTATATGATACTGTAAGCGTTTCAGGAATTGGGCTCTGTCCCCAGTGAACGTGGTCAGGTAGCGGAAACGAAAAGGAAACTTCGATATTTCTCTTCAATAACTTCAGCACTTACGATAAAGGATTTAACGTTACGTTGTACAAATACAAACAAAATCTATAAAAATGTGACCAACTGAAAACACAACACAATACCAACTAAAACCTGAAAATTGTGTAAGCTCTTAGAAATCTATAGAAAATTATTTATTTACTATCACAGGATTGTGGATAATTTCCTTGTAAGAATTCGTGGGGTGGGTAGGTACGTCATAAATATTCGGAGAGGGTTTATTTTTGTTCGTTCAACAATCGGGTTGATTTGGAAAAAATCGAGGACATCATTACGGACCCTCTCCATTTGAGAGCATTACCTGAACAGGCAGCAATCGAGAGGACTTATACTAGTATGTGCTCCGAAGCGAGCGGGTCTTGATAGGCTGCCGTAATTATTCCGGAAAAATATTCCGGGAACATTTCCGTTCCGTTCGTTCATCGATCTCTTAACAACCCCATCTGCGGCGTGCGCGCAATTACCCCCTCCCGGACTTCCTTAAGTGCTCTCTCTTAAGAGGCAATCCATATCGAGTGATTATCACCGAAGAGTTTCGTAGCATCAAGGTCCCTCTTCCCTCGCTCCCGTCATTTCTTTCGTTCTTTCTTTTCTTCCCCAATATTCTTCACCCTTCATTTCTTTTTCGAAAAGATGCATTATTGGCAACAATTCGGCCCCAATAAGGGGCGAGTGCAAAATGTCAAGGACTTACCCTTCAGTAACATGCATGTGGGGATCATTGGGAGCAACGTCTAACGACAAACGAACCCCCAAGTGTCATGTATCGATCTCAAATGAACTCGAGTGAAACAATGAACTAAACGAGTAAACAGCAGCATAATGTTCGTTAATTATTCATTATATTAATGCCCACAAAAAGGGAACTGAAACCACGTAATATAATAATCTGACAAACCCCAACCCCTACTTTAATTTTATTACTGTATAGAGGATGAAGGGTCCAAAAGAATATTAAAAAACTCTGCGCTACGACTTCGAACAATTCTATAATTAATTAAACATTAACTTTTTACTACCCTTATCCTTGATGCTATCTTATTTATTGCTTTGAATGTCCACCGTATAAAAAACTAAGTGGTAGATACCCAATCTTGCAACAGTGGTCCTTTAATCTAAACTAAAGCTGTTTTTCGTCGACCAAAAGGTATTTTTCCGTTGGTTTATGACCCGTCTTATCACTCTTGGACCGTTTCCTAATGTTCAAACAAAATCAAAAACAGGATGAGCAACCCGAACTTCCGAATCGGCTCCTTCGAGAAAATAGAAGAGGAACCTTAATTCGCACCCCGTCGACTCCCAAACGTTCTCCCGTTTTTTCGTGTGCTCGCGTCAGGGGCGGCGGAAATAAAATGCCGCCAGAATAGAAAATCGATCGCAGATAATGCAGGAGAGCAGCTGCCGCCACGGAGAGTGATGTAACAGGAGGGAACGGGATGAGGGGGAGGACGAGGAGTCTTTATGTGTACGTGTGTGGGTGTCCGTGTGTGTGAATGGTAAGTGCATGATTCTCTTTATCCACAAGAAATGATCACTACGTCTTCTGAACTTAGTAAACAATAATAGATATTGTGATTAACAGAAACTACCCTTTGATGTATGTAAGCACATACTAACCGACATTACGTCGTCCCCTACAACCCTTGCAATGTGTTCCTGGATCTAAGGAAGTCAATTTCTCAAAATAAAGTAATTCACTTCACCTAACCGAACCTAAATTGTATTATCCCATATGGAATCGAAGTAAGGACTCACTCATCATCCAGCTACTTCCATACTAGACAGTATATCCAGGCTGATGACAAATATCCTTTTAGTGAAATACCTGGATACACAATAAATAAGGTAGCTACCATGTTATGGCCCTGCTGAAGAATAACACTCATGACTCATGCTCTTTCATCGCTAATCGAAAGAACGACCTGGCTTCTCCTTAACCCAAGTCAGCAGCAATTTCCCGTCGTCATAGACCAATTTTACTGACCTTGAAAATTCCTAAACGAATTCAAATGGTTTCTCATCACTTGGAGTGGAATCCAGGCTACCCACTCCCCATCCAGATACTCCTACCATACCATTATCACCCCAAACTGGGCAATATCAAATCGTCTAGATAAGTAACCTGCCTGAAGATGCCAGAAGCAAGATCTGGCGAAACGTCGCAACGAGGAGGAGGAAGATGTCGACCACGGCACAATAGCCCGGAAAATGTATATATATCTAAATACATTTGGATGTCATTTTTAACTCGGTGAAAATAATTGAATGTTGAAATAAATTAAAACTGCTCAGCGTTCCGTTCTCAAACGGCTTATTGCATTAATTTGTTACTTTGTGTTTACCCAATTTGAAAGCGCCGGTATTAAAATGTATACAGATCTCTTCATTTGGCTTTATTATTTTACGCTTAGTGGAGAAATGAGCAAGGGAGAGGAAGGTGGTGTTTAAACGGCAGCCGACTGTAAGCTGTTCGTTATGAAACAAATTATTTTCCATTATTCAAATGACAGTGTACGTCGTCGTGTTTCGATGCTCTTGTTGTTGAGAGAGGGTTGAGACGATGCTTGGAAGCACTCGGCTCTTTCTAATAAAATTCGCGCGGGCATGTACAATCCCAACGGCGTGTACACATTATCGATCACCCCCTTCTCGTTCCCCCTTCGCGTCCTTCTTCATCACTTCATCCCTTGCTTCCCATTCTATTGCCATTGCCATTGCTGTGATCGTACACAAAGTTTCTTTTCCCTCATTCACACTAACCTAAATTTATCCCTTATTTCGATTTCATTTATTAAAGATCCCAAGTCACAGGTCATTTTGGAACAAGTTTTGGAAGTTTCTGCATGATCCACGAACATTTCAAACCAATTTCGACAAATTTCAAACACTAAATCATTCTTAAATAGTGTAGATCTAGAGCATTCCTTAAGACGAATATTACAGGATCACTTACAAGAAAGATCAGGATCTTCAACATTCTGCTCTTTCTCCAACATTCCCGAAAAGTCACAAGTCATTTTGGAACAAACTCTGGAACATTTTAGTTGATCCACGAACATTTCAAATCAATTTTGAAAAATATGAGACATTCTGACTTATTCTCAATAAGTACATCACTGATTTTGTATCGTTGGCTTTGAATTAATGAATGGAATTAACTAATTTTGTAAGTAATTAAAAATAATAGAGATCACTGGTATATATCCACATGTATAATTGACTGAAGCTGAATGAAATAGCGATTGTTCGTTAAAAGTGATGCTCTCCTGAATCCGGGCAAAGTGTTTTAACAGAATGTGTCTCTCGAAACTTTCCTTATTAACCGGCCTCCATCCACCCTTTCCATGTTGGCACAAGAACAAATACGTCGGGTCCGTCTAAAACTTGTTTGAAAACTTTTAAGGTGCTTTTGCTTAATTGAATTAATTTAAAAGAAGTTTGCATGGCAGACGGGCTGATAATTTAAGCTGGATGAAAGTTGTCCCAAAGTCTTTGCCTCGCTGACAAGATGGCTTCAGTTTCGTATTACGAGTTTAGATTAAGGACCTGAATATACGGTGTCGTTTCACTACATAATGACACGATGGGCCCTCTTTAAACAAATAACATTCCCATCACAAGTACAAAGTGAAAGAATAAGGACGCTAACTGACATTCTGGGTCATTCGTAGATAACTAAAACTTCAAAGGACGCTTTCCGGGTTATAAACAGAATTTCCTACTTTTTGGGGTAAAGTCTCCACTTCAAATCCAAACCCCTCTGACTTTTTATAGTGAATTAATTTTAGAATTAAATTCAAAGTTCTTTGATAGAGGATTCCCAACGACTCAACCTTGTGTTCTTGAAGCCTCCAAAGACAAAATGTTTCCATTCTCGAAATATATATTTTTTTTTAAAGGAACAGCAAGTTCGAATATTAGTATTCAAAATAACCTACTACCGTTCGCTTCGTGACAGCATGGGGAAGTTTTTCTTTTCAAGAAAGTGTCACTTAACTCCCCTACTTTATAAATGATGAATGGCACAGGTGACACATCAAAATTTGCAATAACGCTTGCCACCTAATGGGAGTTTTAGAAGATGTAGCTTTACTTCCTGTTAAAAAGTTTATGGTTTTTATTATTATCTAATATATAACTGGACTCATATATCTGATAATAACTTTTTCATGATACATGGGTTATGAAAATTCGTGATCATTTTTCGCCCACTCTGACATACCATTTTCGGTTCGTAAAAAAACTTCTCCCTCGAAAAGTATACATGTTTTCTAAAATATAACCACCTCGGAAAGTTCCGAGTCCAACGTGACAACTTTTGCACGGCAAGCACTGAGTAGGGCGGAAAATTTGAATAAGAAGTTTCGTTTTCCCGTACAAACGTGAACACAATAAAAATTCGGTACTTTCTTTCTTTTCACGTCCGTACGTGATCAGCACACGGAGAAGCGACCAAAGTTATCTGGGTCTTCTCTTCTCCTCATTCTACTTGTTCTCGTCAACGGTGAGGGTCGGACCCCCGTTTCTCAACCCCCTCATTCCGGTGATAGTAGCAGTCATCCCCTTTTTCGACTTGTTTCAGAAGTAAATCAATATCGCTTGGCTATTTGTGTGTCATCCAAAACTTTTTGCGCACATGCCAAGTCCTTAGCATAAAACAAACATAACATCCTAGTGTAGTCGTCGTCTTTTGGTCCAAGTCCCAGTCAGCGGTAGACCGACAAATGTCAGGGCCTCTAACCCAACTCGCCGCAAAAGAGAAAGAATCTGGACACCTTCCGCTGTGTTCAACTCGCAGCTACGTGCCAAAATGTAACTGCACTTGCAACCCAAAGAAAATTTAATGTAAACTGAACGTTTATGTCGTTATTATCATATCGTTTTCCAGAAAAATAAATTGTTGTCTTTTAAAAACCGATAAATTTGTTCTATGGACTCGATGCAAGAGCCTCACTCGCCAAAAACTCGATGATTTGGAACAAATGTAAGTCCGCTTTTTCCAATACGAGCAACAGGGATACATAGATGCTTTTAGCTACAATTTTTCTTTCTCCACTAACTCTCCTCAACTGAAACAACAGTTGTAGTTTGTTCTTGTACTTAATCTTGTAATCTGGGTCAATCATTCCAAATCTGAAGAATTATCGAAAAAAATGTTTTCAAAACTTCAGCTTTTTTTTCCAAATCCTTAAAATGACCACAAAAAAGTTTATTGAAGTATATGTATTTCGTGGACCATATTGTATTTTATATTTAATGGGAATTGTTCTAAACTATTTGAATTAATCTGCATCATGATCTGAAAATTCTTATAATGAAAGAAGTTTGAAATTCCTCAGGGCTCCTGTAGGATCTTAAAAAACAAAAGACCAACCATAAATATGAAATTTTAATCTTGAAATAAATTTTTATTTCGACCAATTACCATCCCATTGTATTGTAGTAGTTCGTAACGAGATGTTCGAATCCCTCGAGTGTAAATTTTTAATAGGTACCTACTTACATAGAAAAGGTAAATCGGAGGTAAACGTCGTATTCATGAAAGCATATTGTAGATAATAATGCCCACTAGAAAGCTACTAAGAGCAAAAGTATGCAGTCAAGAAAACCTTAACGGTTCTGTACTGTTTTCCGCCTGGCCCTTAAAACCGGAACGAAGAGATAGAGGAAGTAGGTTTTAAATTTATTTTATCTCGTCTAGAAAAGCTCCACGGGATTTAAAATTCAATTAGTTCCTAATGACTGTTCCGTTTAGACAACTGTTTATCGCATGTTAATTTAATTAGTAGCTATTCGTTCAATTAAAGTTAGAGAGCTCCTGTGTTTCATTCAAAAGTTTCCCCGAACTTGGGGCTGCTTCCTGCAGATAATCCTTATAGGTCCGTACGTACGTACCTGCACGTGTACATATAGGGAAGACGCATGTATTGAAGGTGCTTAAAACTTTATTGCATCAGTTAAAAATTCAGGTAAAACTCTGCGGTTTTAAACCCCTTAAATATACTTTATAAGCGTCTCCGGCTACGGTTCTATGACAAAATCCAATTTCACTTTAAGAACCATCTCTCTGACGCAATAATGATAAAATGCAGCTGCTATATTGATAATATAAAACTATTTTATATACACTTAGACTTTTAGTAGTGCACAATGAAATCTACATCTCAAATACAATCAAGTGAATTCCTTTTGTTATGAGGATAACAAACGTTGTTCATAAATGCCAAGAACGTTCTTGCTTCTCTTCATAGACATCACATTAAAGATAGAGAGAGCAGACACGTAAGCTAAATCGCACCCCATGAAGAGAATGAAAAGATCACCTGACCTCTCTCTGTCTCTGTCTGGCTGTTTCTAATTGGCGCTTCATGCCGCGTAAGTCCCCCACTTATATCCAAATGAAAACATTCAGAGGATTGAACGCCAATTAGAAGGAAGTAAACAATGACGGAAAAACTGATGCTCCTTCTTTCCTTCTTCCAGAGCTACGGTTACTGTCTCTCTTTTATCCTGATTATATCTATAGTGCCTCTTGTACTGCTACATTCCATTAGATATTTTAAATTCTTTTTCTGCACTACGCTACTGTTCTATTATTAAGTGCCATCAGAAATTCTTTTAATTGTTAATGGAGGAACCGGGATGACTTTAATTAAAATAACCATTCTAGAAGATGTATAAGTAAATAGTTAATTCAGTTGCCAAATTTAGAACGTGGTATCGACTTTCGTGACGATTCCGCATACTTTGAATCTTTTCCACCCTTATTCCCTGCCTTTGTTCGTTACATCACTAAACGAAATTGCTTTTTAACGTGGCCCTTCAAAAATTGAACTGCTCGTCATCCCGATTAAGACAGTAAAACGTTTTGATGTCATTTTTCCAACTTTCGATAAAAGCCAAAGGCCATAAATTTCTTCTAATGGGGACATGAATATCGAAGCAGCCGTTCAATGGTGAAATATTTACGAGGGCAGACATACGAACGCGACGATTACACGTTAACTAAAAAGATAATACAAAGTTGCAAGTTGTCGCAAGACGATGTCGCCTGCTGCATAACAGTTACAACAGTAAAAGCCATAAACCGTAAGAAATGGCACTACCATTATTCCCTTTCGCTCATAAAGACATTGTTCTCTGACACAAACCGTTGTTAATGCAAAATTTCACAAACAACAATTGTGCTTTGTTTTAAATTTTTTAATTATTTGATTCGATACTAAATTAGCCTTTGGTTACAGAAGGTCTGCGCTTGGAGCGAAACGTGGATGGTGGACGCTGAGAAAAAAAAAATTGTGAACAATAGAGTTAGAAATGTGGAAGTACTATAGAAGAGGAAACACAAAAGAAATGATATGGAGGTGGGATACATTGTGAGGGGTAGTTACAAACGTATCAGGGACCAAAGCAAATAAATAAATAGGACTGGGGATACTTAGACCAGATTTTAGACTAGTGGAGGTGCGTGTCCAGCCCCAGCAGTTCACTTAAGTAAAATATATAGCTTTAAAATCATTTCGGCTTAAAATCCATGTTCCACCCATCAAAATTCTTCTGCATTTTCCATTTTAACGTTCTGTGTTCTGTTTTGGCGATAAGCATTGTGATTTTCATTAACCGAGGGAAATAATACGATGAATAAAAGTGCAAATCATTCCTGACACAATTTCCTATCCAAACAGTTTAATTGAAAGTGTTTTGAACGCAGAAATGCCCCAGTGAACCTTTTACCTCTATCATGACAACCCAACTGGCAAAAAATAAATCCACGACCTCGATAATAAAAAGAGGAGCCGACAAGGAGAAGATAACGTGACGACTTTCGATGCCGCTGCTTGCCCTGCTCTCGACAATGGAAGCTAAAAGGAAGAAGGCGACGGACGGGACGAAAGGCACGATGATGGCGACAGCAGCAGCAGCATCAAAACGGCGGCCGAGGGTGAATCCCTGCAGTGCGTCACATCGCCGTCGTCTTGCGACACGCGTGCACGTAAGGAAGATAACATACCAAGTGAAATGAGTGCTTTCTCTTCTTCTCCTCCTTTTCTTACTTCTTCGTCTTCTTCTTAGGCGTCGTCTCTAATACTTACGCACGAGAAAGACGAGAACTATACGACACGACACGATACGATACGATGCGATGGGAGATTGGGGGAGCATCCGAAGCCTACTATCATATTTCACTTCATTCTTCTTTATCCGGAGGCGCTAAGGAATATAAGCACTGCGTCAGTTTGGGCAATTAAAATAGGGACGAATAAGGGTCCCCACGAAATAAAGGCATCGCGCGCGTCATCCTTGCCCTCCCCTCTGCACCCCGTCGACTACGTAACGATATAGAAAAATCCTGCCGTCAAAGAGATATGATTAAAGGATAGCAGCCGCTCTTGAATCCCCTTTGTGGAGCAGCGAAAGTTAATCGATTTGTGCGTGTAATACCACTTACCTACTCCTATTGACCTGAATGACACGATAAATCGATCGAACCATTAAACTCCTTATCAGTACTTGTAGAAAATATAATCATTACTAATAAAAAAACAGAATTAAAATCGTTTCTGGAGTAGCATAATAGGAATCAGAAATACTCAAATGAAACCTCTGTGAGATAAAGGTCTCTATAGTTCCACAAATCCACTGTATAAAGTATGGAACATCAATCAGTGGAGTCCTAAATTTATTTACAGGATTTTTCAAAAAAATCATCAAAACAGAACTCCTAAATTTCGAAGTTACCCGTTACTCAAAATGTGCTTTATTAGTTTGGTATACGTAGATATATGCAGTTGTGTTCCATGTGAAACCATTACGACCATTCGAAGCTCTTGCACGTTATCTTGAGAGCCTTGGGCAAATTTTATGTTTATGTAACTAGAGGAAGCTTTTTGGCATTAAGGAAACAACTAAAGTGGTTGTGAACATTACCACGAAATCACCACTATATTTTTTATTACTACAGTTGGTAGGAAGAAAAACAATTCTCAAGATTTTTACCAATCTCAAAAATGTTTCCAATGTCAGCATCTGAATTTCTTTTAGAAGTTTTTCAAGAAATTATTTTAAAGTTGCAAAACATTTCAGAACATTTAATATGTAGCTTTTGATTTGATATGGGGTAGATCGAAGGGATTGCATCCATTTTCAACGGTGGGTATGGTTTTGAAGGTCGGGGTGGCGGAGTGGGTGCGATAAAAAATTAGTTTTAGACCCCGTGCCAAAGTTTGGCAATAAATAAAGTCACAGTTGCGTGCATTAAAACAAAATCGGGTTGCTAGATCCAACGGGCCGTAAAAATAACAGTCGGTTTCGTCGTCCGGAGGACACACACCTATGTACCTATTTACTGTGGTGGTGGTAGTGGATTTATGGATGGCGGGTACGCGGAAATCGCTCTCGAAAATATTGAAAACAGAAAACAATGGCCGGCACACGGACCGAGCGGAAAAGAGGGAAAGAGAAAAGGGAGGACGGCGGGCAGAAAAAAAAGAGCGAAAGCTGGGCTACGTATTATCTGGCCGTCAGTCGCACACCCCCTGGCGGCGATTGCAATATACACAGGGACGTATATCGTTGACGGCAGCCCTCGCTGTGCTGCCCAAACGAATGGTTCAAAACAACGCCGATAGCAATACAATGCCAATAACACGGGCTACGCCGATTTTAATGAAATATATGGAAATCGAAGCTGACTCGTAAACTACAATTGCTTTTTCTACGTACGGACATAGATATCAGTTTTTCGACAAGGCGATGTGATGTGACGATTTCTGTTTTTGCCCTTCTTGTTTCCATCAGCGAATATTACACACAGTCATGGAAGCACGCGCCTATTCCATTCCATTTCTTCATTTGGTTAATTAAAAAGATATTTTTGGGGGTTACGTTAGGAAGCGGTCCCTCTAATTCAAAATTTCTTAAGTGCTATGCACCACCGTCATAGAAGCACGCGCCTATTCCGTCCCTTTTCTTCATTTGTTTAATTAAAAAGATATTTTTGGGGGTTACGGTAGGAAGCGGTCCCTCTAATTTAAAATTTCTTAAGTGCTATGCACCACCGTCATAGAAGCGCGCGCCTATTCCATTCCTTTTCTTCATTTGTTTAATTAAACAAATATTTTTGGGGGTTACGGTAGGAAGCGGTCCCTCTAGTTTAAAATTTCTTAAGTGCTATGCACCACCGTCATAGAAGCGCGCGCCTATTCCATTCCTTTTCTTCATTTCTTTAATTAAAAAGATATTTTTGGGGGTTACGGTAGGAAGCGGTCCCTCTAATTTAAAATTTCTTAAGTGCTATGCACCACCGTCATAGAAGCGCGCGCCTATTCCATTCCTTTTCTTCATTTGTTTAATTAAACAGATATTTTTGGGGGTTACGGTAGGAAGCGGTCCCTCTAATTTAAAATTTCTTAAGTGCTATGCACCACCGTCATAGAAGCACGCGCCTATTCCGTCCCTTTTCTTCATTTGTTTAATTAAAAAGATATTTTTGGGGGTTACGGTAGGAAGCGGTCCCTCTAATTTAAAATTTCTTAAGTGCTATGCACCACCGTCATAGAAGCGCGCGCCTATTCCATTCCTTTTCTTCATTTGTTTAATTAAACAAATATTTTTGGGGGTTACGGTAGGAAGCGGTCCCTCTAGTTTAAAATTTCTTAAGTGCTATGCACCACCGTCATAGAAGCGCGCGCCTATTCCATTCCTTTTCTTCATTTCTTTAATTAAAAAGATATTTTTGGGGGTTACGGTAGGAAGCGGTCCCTCTAATTTAAAATTTCTTAAGTGCTATGCACCACCGTCATAGAAGCGCGCGCCTATTCCATTCCTTTTCTTCATTTGTTTAATTAAACAGATATTTTTGGGGGTTACGGTAGGAAGCGGTCCCTCTAATTTAAAATTTCTTAAGTGCTATGCACCACCGTCATAGAAGCGCGCGCCTATTCCGTCCCTTTTCTTCATTTGTTTAATTAAAAAGATATTTTTGGGGGTTACGGTAGGAAGCGGTCCCTCTAGTTCAAAATTTCTTAAGTGCTATGCACCACCGTCATAGAAGCGCGCGCCTATTCCATTCCTTTTCTTCATTTCTTTAATTAAAAAGATATTTTTGGGGGTTACGGTAGGAAGCGGTCCCTCTAATTTAAAATTTCTTAAGTGCTATGCACCACCGTCATAGAAGCGCGCGCCTATTCCATTCCTTTTCTTCATTTGTTTAATTAAACAGATATTTTTGGGGGTTACGGTAGGAAGCGGTCCCTCTAGTTTAAAATTTCTTAAGTGCTATGCACAACCGTCATAGAAGCGCGCGCCTATTCCATTCCTTTTCTTCCTTTGCTTAATTAAAAAGATATTTTTGGGGGTTACGGTAGAAACCGATCGCTCTAATGAAGAATTTCTTTAGTGCTATGGACCATCGTCCAAAGATGAGCGTACTCGACTAGTTCTAAATTAATTATTTGTATTACTTTTTTAACAATTTTGTTTTATATTAATAAAATAATTTACCATTCACTGATATCCTGCAAGATTCCTGATACATAGCTCATATTTAATAATCGGAATCGTTGTCCTTAAGTCGATTGAAAAATCTATACGACTCGAAGCCCAGTTCTAAGGATAATAAAGAAAATGTAGGCTAAAAGGACTTTAATACCAAAAAATTAGAATTTATTGAACCAGAATGTGCCTTTTACTACTGCATGCAAGATTAATTAGGATAAGGAATGAGTTTTAGTAGTCGTAATAACTCGGTAATTTGTGAAACAGTTCCTACGGATTCAGAAATAGAAACGTCAAGCTTTTATTACTGGAACAACTCAATAGAAATTTTCAAATATTGTTAACCATGAACTGTTTCCAATATAATACATAATAAGGACCATTATAGTGGTTTAAGTTGCTTAAAGTGCTTATCATTTGATTTTATTACCGCCGCAAGTGAAACCATAACCAATATAAGTCACAAAAAGGAACAGTCGATGCCAGGAATACTTAGGAGAAGATATGTGGACGCCAGGCTATGACCAATAGAATCGCACCGAAGTGTCCAAAGAGTATACATTCCAGGAATTGTAAAAGAACTTTTGGAAATCGTCAAAGATTTTTGATTAACAACAGTACTGAAATTTCCTTCTCATCAAATTTCCTATTCTGGGATAAGATTATACGAACTTCCAAACCATTAGACATTAAAACAAGACGTGATACACTGAGTCGAATTTCTCTTTCTGGTACTAATAGTCCTTTCCCATTTACACGCACTCTCGTTCTTCCTTCTTAAAGGATTAACGCTCTGGATTTAATTCGAACTTAATGGATGATAATTATTCATACGCGCAAGTCTTTACTAATACCAGCTCGTGCTTCTGCAGTTACCTATCTGGTGTTCTGGTTTCATACGTGGGGGACTAAACACAACCCTCCTGTTGTGCTTACCCCCAAATATCCAGACCATCAAGTGATAACAAAATTGACAGAAGTGTTTCAAGAGGATTCAAATCTTGTCTCTTGAATCGTTTCTTAGATTTCATCATTTTTGTAACAACTTTAAATAACTGACCCATATTCCCAGGGTCTCTGATCGTGGGAGTCTCTGATGATCTCCCATAGTCTCTCATGGTCTCTCTGATTCCGTATACGATTTTTCACATTTTCAGAAAGAAATTTCAATTTCATTCAATTAAATATTCAATTTGCTCTCAAAAGTTTTTACTGAATATAAAATCCCTCTAGTTTTTAGTGCTGACATAAATTAAATACACATGTATGGTATATAAATTGTATGGAGAACATAATGGCTGAAAAGAGGAATTAAAGTGTGGGTGGTGATAACGAGATAAACATGTAATGTATACGTATATTAATTTAGCGTGTGTAAAGAGACGTTTTTAATGTCGGCGATGTGATAGAATAATAATATCAGCTATCGCTTCATGTGCACGTCCACATGTAGGGGAAATAGTAAAGATTTTATCTGTACACACGAATTATAGTAAAGCCAGCAATTTCCTCAAATTGCCCTTAATCTCTACGTTTGCTAGTTCAATACTGAAAGTTTGTACTACAAGGTACGTACACGCACAGATTTTCTGCTACGATAATGCAAAATTGAATACTTCAAACAAAAGGATCGCATGACCAATCGCTTTGGATTATTGTCATATGCATTACATTCGAGCAAATCCACCAGAAATTAATTATTTGCGTTGGCATTAAGCTGAAGATTTTCTGTTTGCTGAAAAATCAGCCTAACCTCAAAGACCAAATTGCTTCAACACTGAAGAGACCAATAAATATTAAAAATATAATTTGTTGGCGGAACTGGATGGTAGCAAGGAACATGTGAAATAAAAAGAGCTTTAAAAAGAGAAAGATTCCAAAAGAATAAAAAACAGCATCAAAAATTTAACGACAAAAGTAAAAAAGTGAAGCATAAAAAAAACTTTACGACCAATCTCATTCTGACCAAAAGTTTTTCAAGTACCTACTTATCATAAAAAGAAGAAAGTTTTCAGGACCTTAAATGAACCGGAGAGAATCCCTAAGTAGTTTAATTAAGAAACCCCTTTTTTCCCCACAATAGCAGGACAATTACATTTCTTTTGATCGTTCGAACTATAACAAATTTTTTTACCAGGCGTAGAATTTTAATTGATTCACGTGCAAGAACCCCGTCAAAAGTGCCGACATTAAAGTAAACCGCACCAGGGTTTTTTTTTTCAAGCGCCAAATCAAAGAACGAGTCACAGGTAAACATTCACACACACCCACAGCTTACACGTGCAGACACATTCCTACAGAAGGGTGTAGGTATTCTTTCCAATCATAATTACAAAGAAAGCTTACACGTTAGGTATATTTTGCTTTGCAAATAAAATTTTTCGCGCAGTCAGAAAGTGCACAAAACCAAAGAACACTCAAGCTGAAAGTGTGTTTTTTAATCCCTGAAAATACGCCAGCATTCGATTGGGAAAACGTTAAATCCTTTTGGGGAATATTCACGATCGAAAGTTATCATTCCCAAATAACGAAATGAATTTTCGAAATGGAAGTAGGTCAAAATCTATTGAAACATTGTTTGTGCATTCTAGGGACGTTATAAAAAGTCCTAATTCAGTGATCATCAATGACCCACTTGCGTCTGTATGACATAGTTTTACGAGAAGACTACAATTTCAACTTTTCAATAGTTACCCACATCTTGAGTAGTTTCAAAATAAGTGCCACACCATAAGATTCTTTTGGATTGATATGACTTACGAGCAATTTTAAAAGTTAAATAGAAGAATTATAACTAACATACGTCAATAAAGTTTTGGACATATAATATACTGTTACAAAGTTCAATTCCAAAGTTTTTACAACAGTCATACAGCTCAATTACTGTAAAAACAATTTGTAAGACAATGACCTAATTGCATCTTTAAAGTTGATGGTAATCATTGGCAGAAGAAAATGAAGCAGAGGATTCTGTATTGGTAGAAGAAAGCGACATTTTGAGATCACTTGGTTTCATGAGTTGATCTGCTGCACGTAAAAGTTGATCCAGGGAAATTCTTGGAATTCTGCATCTTCAATACATGGGGTTTCTCTTTAGAATTAAATTAACAAAAATGATGCCGAGGCTCATCAATGGCAATGTCAAATAAGCAGAAGAAACGTCGAATTGTTAACTTCCCAAATTCAACATTCATTCATTCTTTAAATTTGTCTGCTACTGACATGTAGAAGGATGTTTTCATATTTCAATAGATTACTCTGAAGAGATAAGGAAAAGGAGATAAAACAGTTATTGAAGCAAGCACGTCCATCCATTGGAGGAAAGTTTTGGTGTGAAAGACTCGCTGTTGGATATCCATTAATCAGTGGAAACTTTTCAGCAGAAGACGAGAAAATTTATAGAGTTACTTGGGATTCTATTTCAACTTTTAATCCTTTCCACGAGAGTAAGTTTGAAAGAAATGCAGCGAGCGAGAGGGAGCATCGAACGCGTTGTTGGTGGTCGGTGCATCCAACTCCGTCGCTCGTTCATCGAACCTTACCTGTTGGGGTGTAAACGAGAGGCAACTCGTGGATGTCGTGATGATGCTGGTCTAGAGACGGACTCCAGAAGGGCCAAACCACATCGATCGGATCCACGTCAGTCGGATAAATGACGGAAGTTTCCAGATCCACCGCGGCCAGATAACGGCCTAACGGCCGGACGTCAAAACCACGACTGAACCACCGACGACAGTGTTCAACTCGTTCTCCTCCTTTCTTTTGATTATTATTAATATTATTATCTACAAATATTGTTATTGGGATTGTTGCCCTTGTTTATATTCGACGAACACGCGACCAAATTTACGCTCACGTGGCTGATGGTCGTTCAGAAACACGTCGGAGGAATGACAGTAACAGTAGAAGAGAATCTGAAGAGTAGTAGTCACGAAAGGCGCGAAACGTTCTCGAGTCAGTCCGTTTTTCTGACCGCGACAATAACAACAAGAACGACAACAAAACAATAACAACGCCGATCATACGATTTTTTTGGCCTTTTTGACTATCGACAGCGGCTCGTGCCTGAAGAAGCAGCGGCAGTGCACTGACGTCGGATAAGAGCAGCCGGTACACGGGCGCTGTGGCCACGAGGGCAGGCGACGGCGACGCAGGCGTCGGCCGATAACGCGTGCGCTCATATCGGCCACGAAGACGCGCACACCGTCAACCCCGATGAACTCGTGATAAATCCTTTTTGTAGCCGAAATTACGCCGCAATCGTCGAGAATATACTAATTAGATGGGGTGCATCATTGTAAAATGTACTTTCAACTCAGTGTCCTTCTGTTTTAGAAACCCAAGCACATCACCAAGGTCAGATTAACAGACGAAGAAGCAGATTGCGTAATTCTTCTCAACAGTGGAACTACTGAACTCTATTTCCAAAATACACACCTAACCAAACCTAACCTGTTACTGATTCACATCTGAACATCTAACGTCAATAAGGATCATTCAAGAACATTTTCTTACAAACCAGCAACTTTTTAAACGTCTGTCCGAAGAGAATCCTAACTGAGCGACTTGCAACTGTTGCAATAGAACTGCCAGCAGCAATGAGATCCAATTCTTTGGTCATAATAAGGAACCAATGGTGTAAAATGTACCCCAGTAGATCCCACATGGCGAAAGGTACCAAGAGGCTTGCACCAAAAAGCTGGGCCTCTAGCTAAGAGTCAAAACATACCCATAAATTTTATTTGAGATGGAGGACGAGAGACCATGAAATTTTGCCTTACGCCATTGTGAAGAACACACTGAAGATGAAAAATGCTAAACGTGATAAAATGTAGGCAATTAAGTAATGGATGCGGAAACGTCACCCAGAAACTCATGATGTTTCATCAAATTCCAAGTAGTACAAATTATTGTTCAGAAATAGTTAAGAATGGTTTAGTTTTCGGAAAAGCTCTGGAACGTCCTGTGTTGATGAGAGGAATTTGACGAAGAGCGATCCTTTGATTCTAAAAGATTGTTACCAAGTGTTTGCATTCTATGTTCTAAATGATCCAAATCAGTATCAAGAGTCAGAAGCAAAGATTATTATTCACAAATAGTGAAAGATGACAAAATATTTATCTGTTAGAAAAACTGAGGAGTGCCCTGTGCTGATGAAAGGAATTTGATGAAGAACCTTAAATTTATTATGTAGAATAGTTGCCAATTGTTTATAGTCTATGTTCTAAATAATCCCAATCCCCAGCAAATACCATAGTGAGCTTTCATAATTAAAATATATTAATCAATTAACAGATTTAGTCCATGAATTTTCTATTCCTAGTTTACTAATAGTAATAGGTGATTTTTCGTATTCCATTTTATCCTAAAATCGTTCACCTGAATCCCGTATTTCTTTCGGGTCCCATTTCTCAAAAGGGAGATCCATTTATGTCGCGATACGCGTCACATGGCCATAAACATGTTTGTAGCCGCTAAGATCTTCTTCGCGCGCAGTGTCCGAGAACAAAATTTGCAGTTTTCCAGATAAGTAATGGCCCAGGCGTCAGCTGCAAACAAACGCTGATACAAATCATTTGTATTTATTGCAGATGCGGCCCTCGTTGACCACATGAGCTGTTCGTTCATCTCGGTTTCCACGACCCGCCGCCACAACTACCCTTCCTTTTTCCCTCCCAGCTTTCCACTGTCCAGAAAAAGAAAGTTATGGACGGCGAATCTTTAGCGCCTCACTCATTTCGCAGGTGTTTTTCTTTAACCCTCACGTGCAAGAAGAACGAGCCAGATGCGACCTTAATTCTGCCTAAGAACTCAGTTTTCCTCCATTATGGCCCTCACACTTGATTGATCACCGTCATTCTCCCAGAGGAGAAAATTAATCTTATTGTAAATAAACGAAACCGCGTCGAACAACTTGGACTTATTTGATGTTCTATTGATATACGTCCTTGCCTTGGTTGGATATCTTCTTATTTCGACGTTTACAACCTCTTGCAAATTTAGGAGTATGTAAGGGATGTTTCTATTCAATATTTTAAAATCGATTGACAAACAATCAAGGATTTCGCCATTGTCAGAGATAAAGCAGCTTGTATGATCTTTGGATGAGTCACACGTGAGCATCGATTTCGAGTTTCTATTCTCTATTAAGATAATTCCCATTTTGGAAGGCTTCATTTGAGATTGTTCGACACATGTGTTTTTTGAACGTTCTTTTTCAAGTCGTGCTCTTTATTGTTAGCTGAATGGCATTGTTTACTGACATTTCTCGGTTTAATTCATTCCAAGGATACGTTAGATTCGTCGCCTGATAATGACGCATCAGAAAGCACTGGCTGGCCTTCTTCTTATTATGGTCGTCTTTTTATCGGATCGATACCGTGCAGCCTTGCCAATTTATTTTTTATGCCTCAAGTGCGCCGCCGCTTTCACTATTTTTTTTTTCGACGCCAAATTGAATGGGAATCCTAGTCGTCTAACCATCGCCCATAAATCTCGAAGAGTTTCTGAACGGAAACGGGAATGGTCCATTTCAGATAAAAAAAATGTCTCCTGCGAGCCTACGCCATAAACGCCCGAAGCAATAAAATGAATATTTGCGGAAACTTTGCAGAATGTGTATCGAAATACGGAAACGGAGTCATCCGAGAATGTTTTGTCCAACAAACATAAACGCGTATGGGACAACATTGCCAAGCCTAGCCACCCAATCCATGCTCGCTATAATTGGAAATTGAACCTGGAGTTTTATCTTACAAAAGGTTTCGCGTGAAATAACAAGGGGTAACAACAAATACCACTTTGAAGAAGAGAAAAATAACAAACAAAAGTAGCTTAGTTTGTGTCAACCAATTTAAACAAACTGGCGAAAGTTTCAAAACCTCCTGACGCAAGACCAAATCCTAAATCAAATTCTTTATTTGTTCAACGTTACCTCCTTGAAAAACGACGTAGTCAGACTCAAAGTTAACATTCCTTTAATTAGAACGATTCGTCCAAAAGATACTCTTATGCCAACAATAGCCTTTTCGTAGTAGCCATTCATACCTTCAATGAACCCTCCGCAGGATACTGACTAAACGCTTTTATGGATTCAATGAGCTGATAGAATGACCAATTGGTCATTTTGTTTTAATTGGCTGCCTAATGCTAATCCTTAGTCAAAATTTGATAAATTTTAAATAAAGAAGGCATCAAATCGAATGTTAATGATCGGCTAGGTCGTGCACATGGTAACGTACGTGTACGTCACTGACTGAAAGATGAAAATTGGATAAGTTTCGCGCCGTCAGACAGGTCGTTAATAAAACTTCGCAAACAGCGTACGTACCTACATATAGTAGGTACATGGGTATAGGTAGGTAGTTGTTCGTCCTTCCTGGTGCGGATTATGCTACCCCCAGGGCGCCGTATCGCGTCAAACTGCACCCCCGCCGACCAACCGACACATCGCGCCGTACCGCGTCGCATCGCGTCTCGTTACAGCACGTCAACGCTTCGTATTCTATCATCAAATCATAATAGAATCAGCTCGGAATGATTTACACATACGGAATAACTCCGCAACGAGCAATGACACGTGAAAGGGAACAAAAAACGAGGAGATACACGTATCCATGTACAAGTACAATATTTATGTGTGCATGTACGCCAAATCCATACGATTTGGAAATATGAATCCAGGTTTAAAAGGTACAGACAAATATTTCGTTTATTACATAACATGAAAGAGATGAATGAGACTCATGAATTTGAGGAGAGCCCTCAAACTTTTGGAAAGAATCCTGACTGAAGCGTCGTTTACCTTTATGCATGCCGGTGTATTTGTCCTTGAGGATTGTGAACTCGTAAATTTTTCCAAACTCTTCAAACATTGGTCTTAGATCGTTCTCTTCAAGATGGCGCGGAATCTGCCCGACGAATAGTTTGACGACGTCTTTGCCACCGGAGGAAGGGAGCGGTGGAGGACAGCCGACTGGTAACGCGGCCGAGATGGGATACATTTTCCCCGACGATACCGGAATCAACATGCTGGTCATCAGCAGTAGTTCCCCCCTTGACTCGCCTTCCACTAGCACGCACAAAAATCGATCACGAAGCCCCTCTCTTCCCCCTTTTACGCAGGACCCGAGTGCGAAACGGGGGAGAACGCGTTTCGAATTAAGCGTTGTTCAACTTTTTTAAAGGGGACTGGATCCTTTAAAGTACACTCGAATCGTAGATTTTGTTCTTCACTCCTCCAACTTTCACAAGCATTTATTGATCGCGAAAACTTTTTTTTTCGACACACAAATGGCACCGGTTGTAAATCCCTTTTTTTATGATCTGTTTAAGTCACTAATATATTGATTTACACCCCAGAGAAGAACAAGTGTAATATTAAGAAATTTTATCTTTTGGAAAGAAGTTTTACTGCCTAAAAGGGTTTTCGCAAAATCATGAAGACAATAAAGACGTCAGAGCTCAGGTAATTGAAGGAAATTGTCTTTCATCCTTAATATTGATTAAGTAATCCTTTAACGAGGGGTAATACAGATACCTGCATGGGGATTCGCGGTTTTTCAGGGTGTGACATAATCATTAAATAGATAAAGGGGGTCGATAAATAACTTAAAGCACATTGACACATCCACGGAAATATTTATTGAAATAGAGGAACATAAATTGAGCAATAGAATACGATAGGTACGAGACGGTGTTTGGCAGGGTACTATGTCTAGCGTAGCAAGTGTTGCAGGTGGTTGATATAATATTGCACCTTTTTCCGATGGTACCTAACCTAACTACGACCACAGCACCTCACTAACACGACACGAGACAAACACTGAACTGTTTTGCGCGATATATATTTTCGGTCTTTGTGCAGTTGCAATAGTGCTATCCAAGCCAATCCACCGCCACCCTTACTCAATAACGAGGTGAGGGGACGGACCCTCGCCCCAGCTGACTCATACGCGCCAGGCTCCCCCGAGCCATTACGCGAACTTGCGTCAATGAAGGTGTACGCGAATCTATGTTTGTGTATGTGCCATCTGTATTTGTATATGTAACTGGACGCGTATTGTTTTTACCCTCCGACAAGACGAATTCGAAAGAAGGAGAGAAAAAAAAACCATTGACCACTTTCCCATCGCGTGAGGGTGCTCGTCGTTGTGCATTAGCGTTGAAAATGCGAACGAAAATTAAATCTGACGCTTCAAAATGTTTTTAGCGCTAATATGACACAAAAGTTAATCTTGATTAATGTTTATCTTCTTTTCTGAGTAGCAGAACACGTATTAGGGTAAGGAAATGCAGATTTCACTCACGCTGGACTCATCTCCAGGAACATGTTGGCTGAGAAGTTCACCAAAATATTATTACACTAAATCTACAACCACCAAACCCAACCTAACCTAATCTAACCCTCCATATCTCAGGAGTTATCCTCTTTACAACGTTTTCGAGTCCTTTTATCTCCTGGATACAAATCTATCAGAAGCTTTTGTATTTATGTAATAATTAAAACCGACAAATAGATACTACCAAATGTAATAAAACATTCGTATTAATATTGGTTATAAATAATGGACACGTACATTTGTTATCGGGAACCAGGTCTGATAAATTTTCCCAAATTATGTGCTATTTTGTAACGCGTTACAAATTCGTCTGTTCGGGAACAAGTGGTTTTTACTGATAAATATAATTGCAGTCGGTACAGTAATTCGAAAACAGCTGTTATCGTCCGTGTCCTGAAAATCCCAGATTAGATACGGTAACACTCGTTGGATATCGTTCTACAATGTGCGACAAAACCCCTTGTTATGTTAATATCCTTTCAGTTACTAATTACACCGTTTTCGTTCATGTAAATAACGACCCAAATTTAAATTAGGTACTAAAAAATTTTTCCTGCAACTCCTGAACATAACAAAATAATATCCTCCAGAAATTCTACGACTTCAAATGATACGAAGATCAATTTATTGATGATGCACATCCCTGTTGATCCTTTAGGAATGTGTTTATCAAAAGCGAGAAAGTTGGTGAATTGTTTTAGAGTGGTAAGGTTGCGTCAAGGACCAAGTCACCCCTACCGTATCCTCGAAGGACATAACAACTTACAAAGCATCGAGATGGACTCTGCTGCCTTTCTTTCGTTGTTGGTTCGTGTCCTGCGCGGTCGCTGAACTTGGACGACATCGATATTTCGCCGCGACGCCGAGCGTCACGATCCACGTTCAAAACGTATTAAATATCGTAGCAGACTCGCCATAAACTGACGGATTGCAGGTTGTTTGTTATAAAACGTTGACAATGTTCGAGGACGAGAAATAATTTCTAAAAGGCGAAACGAGCAGAGCACATAACCAGGTTCGGATTTTTACGTTTTAACGAGCACTTAAACGTTATTATTATATTCGTACTGAGAGACAGGACAGAAAAATGTCTCCTAATGTGAACAGTTAAAATATACCTAGAGGTACTATTGCTTTATTATCCTTTATAATGGATCCGTAACAAAAAATATTCCATTAAAAATATAATTAGGAAAATACTAAAAAAATACGACACTTCACTAGCAGTAAAAAATAATATTACTGAAAATAACTTTAATTACACACTACTGGAATTATCTTACATTAAAAATTTTATTAACTCAGGAACTTCATGCATTAGGAGTATAGGAACTTTGGTCGAGTAATCATAGCGTTACTAGACAAAGTTGTAGTAGTTTAAATCCTCCCATTTTCATCCCTCGAAAGTTATCGAACTATTACACTTACATACAATTCTGTATTATAAGGGTAGTAATTATTTGAGCTTGGATTCAGCCTACCAATTTGCTATGGTGGGTGTGACCCATCCTCAGTAACAACATAAAACAACACACGAAGAGAAATAATCCTGAATTAAAGGGTAAAAGTAAAGTAAGGAATCTAAAGTCGATTGCATCTCCTTTCTTATCTAAGAGAATGGAGGTCTCCAGTGAAAGGCAGAACGGGGTCACGACAGGATTAATCAAGTTCATTGCATGGGGAAGACATCCTTGGAAAGCGGGATTAAAGAAATCCTCTTCCCATTAACACAAAACAAAGGACCAACGGTCCAAAGAAGGAACCCAACATCTTTCATAATTCTTTATTATCTTTTTCAAGCGACGATGCCGCGGTTCTCGTGTTGACAGATGCGCACCACAAGGATTAATTTAAGGAAAATATTATTTATTTTCGCGTTGCAACTTAACATTGCTTAAATTTATCGTTTCTTCCGACAAAAACGGATAAATTTAAAGAGGGATCATTTTTTAAAAAAAATATAACTTATACCGAGCTGTGACGCAATGACTGGACAAGTTCCGACCTTAATTCGGACCCATAATTTATAGTTTGCGCTTTTTTGCTTGCTTAGAAGTCTTAAGATGGCAATGACAAAAAATCCAAGTTTGACCTCACCTCATGTAACCTAACAGCATATTTCGAAGCTTTTGGTTTTAATTATTCACACCATCGAAATTATAACTGTAGGGTCTTAATGACTAAATTCTACGTTATCATTACGAATCCTACTTTGTAAGTTGGTGGTATGTTATCAAGGGAAAGTAATATTTCGAAGATATATACTTATCGAACGTTTCCGTTACTTTGTCCCTTTTTCCTCTCTTAGGTCTATCAACACGGAAAGGTTGACATGAAAAATTCAAATATCTTTCGATGCGACAGTGGCGTAACTGAATCGAAAAAAGGACAAAATATTTTCTATCCATTAGGAACTTTGGAGGAAATGCCAGAAAATGACTCAGAATAGAGTTGTGTTCAATCAGTTGACAAGATTTTGAAAAATGATAGATCCTTGATTAGCATTTCATCTAACCTAACCTAACCCACAGTCGTCAATGACAGGTTGACCGTTGTGCTCATTTTATGATAGTCAATGTTCTTTTCAATGAGCACACCCCTTTCAATAACGGGGACCCTCTCACTTGAAGGTATCAAATTAAATATTTCTTCTCATTAATTTAAATTCCAAAGTCCGCCACTGTTTTTATATCCATAGATATAAATACATTGGGAGTAACTTTCGATGGTTTGTCGTCGTGCCATTATTTATGCGTCGTCCAAACTTGGTCACTGAATTATGTAGGAGCCCTAGCATGCCGACTTCACTTCCCGTAATAACGTGTCCCCTTCAAAAATCCCTTTAATTATTCCGTGACTCGCCTTTTATTATTTATTATTGGTAATAACGCGAGAACGTTGTTAGATATCGATACGTGATTCGATTAATGGACTAAAACGACGGGACAGCCGGAAAAATTCTCACAAATTTCACGACCAACTTCTAAATCATTTACAAAATACGTCGCAACTACCCGACAAATTATAGCCAACGATTTCAAGTCCCCAATTAATAAATTATATATGAGAAATGGTACATTTACCATTTTACCACTGTCACTTGGGGATCACTTCCCTTAGCTCCATTCCGAACGCGCCTTTTCTATGATTAGTATACATTCAGTGACGTCCCTCGAGATCTAAAGAAGACGTAGGCTTTACTATCACTGTACTCACTAAAGAAGAGAGAATATGGATGAAAACTTTTTTGTTTGTTTTTTGACGACAAAGAACCATTTTAAACAGTCTTGAAGATTCGTTACTGCTATTGTGGCTCCATTCTCAGTTGAAAATATTATAAATTCAGCGTCTCTGCGAGGGATGTTCATTTTTATGGATATTTACAGTATAAAAGGCACGCACAATAGCGCTTTCTATAAATCTCGGCTTGTATAGTTGACCAGATGTACAATTGAGTCGATGCGAGTGGTCAGTATGGACAGCACGTGTTCGACTGACATTACAAAGGAACGCCGCACTCCGATTTTTATATCGTTTTCAATTGAGATTAGAAAAACTATACCTATGTATAATTAAACGCTCTTGGAAACGCTGGGAGATATTAATGATATATGATAGCCATTTCTGTATAGATATCTGCAGATATGTATTGAGGTATGTCTCATCTAACAAGCATGATAAACAGACGAACGGAATAAATCATTCCCGTGCTGTTGTCAGACGTCACAGCAGGACGTATCGCAGATACAATTCATGTATATCAGAGACGAAACATGGCAATATGGGTATTCGCAAATCAGAATCGATTTCGGTTAGTTTCTCAGTAGTAATTCCTTCGGGGACGACAGGGAGTTGGACAGGGAAATTATTGTACTGATTCTGCATACAGATATACAGGTGGATTGATACTAATCGTAAGTATATCTCACAGGTTTAGTAGAATAAACTTCTTATGTATCGAACTGAAATTGTATGTAAATATATAAAAGAAGCTCCTGAAGGAGTAAGAGAAAATTATCTCTGTATATGTTCAGAATCCAGCTAACACCATCCCCACAACCATCGTCTCTACCAGATCGTTGGCTGCACCCGAAGTGTGAACAAATGGAAGCTCCTTCTCAATAACTCCAGACCATTAGTTCAACGTCAATCCAGAACGATTAATTATTCTACGCTAGATTGCATCAAGCCTTAACGAGTTCTCTGGGATCTAGTTTGCTTGTCTACATACATACATACATATCTACATACATACTTACTGGGTGTACGTAGAAGAATTGTCCATACAAAATTTTAATTAACATCAGTTTAATTTTCTCTTTCGATATAAGTATATTAATCTTTTTTTTAATCGTGGGTAAAACCAAATTTTGTTACATTTTTATTTGGTAGATAATAATTTATTCTGTGGCCGCAATACGAGTGGTTACGTATCTGTTTATGCAGAGAATTGTTAATGAAGTTTATGCTAAAATGGCCAGCTGAAAAGCTTTTAATAAACCCAGATCCATTTGAATGGATTGAATTACATGATACATCCAAACAATAACATCATGCACATTACCATATTCGTCATATCAGTTGTTCTGTGTATTATTTGACTGACAAAACATAACGCAATTGAATCCTGTTGGTCAATACGAATCAGTTACAAAAATTAAATGCGTTCATGTTTAACACAATATCCAAAACATTCGATTTAGATTAAATTTATTTTTTCAAAATCTTTTTGAGATATTTTTTGTCTTGTCTGCAATAAGAATACACGACAAACGACTGTTTTAAAAACTGAAATTCGAAACTGAATATCATATTCTGTTCTCAACATCCACCGGAGATTCTCACTTACAGAAGTTAATATTCTTGTCGAGTGTCGATGTACAGATACGCCTTAATGCGTTCTTTGAAACAGTATCGTGTTTTAAAAGGGCATGAAACGATTCATACGGTTAATTAGATCAAACTAATGATCTGTACGACAGAGCAAACACGACAGATAGGTGTTTTGTGTTTGTTACAGTAAAGTAAGCAACCAAGTAATCGAATAAAAACTTCATGTCATAAAACAGCACCCATTATTTTTCTTTAATTTATCGTTGATGGAATTACCGTCTCTGCAGCGCTTTCAGCAAAACTTTTATGTATGTATATTAGAAAAAAAACATTCTGTAAGGTTTCCATCAATACCTTCCAATAAAAATATTAGAGTTATTATTTTTGGACTTACCATAGCAGAAACATTTTTCAGGTCTTTATTTCTGGAAACAATGTTGACTTCCAAACGAGGAGTTTCGTTAAAGCACTCTGCGTACGATCGAATAAGGAACCCGACACGAACCGCGTTGAAAACTCCCTTCTTGCGCATGCCCTGTAAAAAAATCAGAAAATACGTACAATATTACACACTAAAATATTTAAGTACCTACAGAAAACATACTAAAAGTACGTTCACTTTCGTTAGAGAACTAGCGCAAGTCATTTTATTATTATAAATACGTACAACCCCGTGGAATAATATATGGGTTCGGTGGTGAACCCGAGAGAATTATACAGCCCAGCTGTTTCAAACAATTACGTCCCTTTGGCAACATTCATTTCTGTTTGCGTTACCCGAGAAGACAATAAATGTAGCTTTTGACTATTATCCTGATTAAAATTTTCACAGGAAATATACTACGCACAGAACATGTTTGAACGAAAAGGGGTGCAGATTTACGAAATAATTTAGCAACAGCCTCTCTTATTACTGCTAACTTCTAGACTTGGCGTCGATTCATTTGGGAACAAAAATTACTAGTTATAGAAAAAATAAAATTAGCAGACCGATATCGCTCCAGCACTAGACTAGACACGAATACATTTTAATCTACAGGGAAATTACCAATTGTCTAATTTTCTAAAGACATGAAGGGATACTCTTGGTTCTAAAGATATGGACCATCGGTGCTGTTTTAATTATGGTATAGTATGAAATCTTTCATGAGTTTAGGGTTGCATGAAAGGGATGTATTTATAATGGAAGTGACCCGATTTCACTGGGATGCAATGGTCTTTGTTAAAAGAGAACGATGTATTTCACGTAATCCAGCTGCCAATTCGTGTTCCCTTTTGTGCGATATTGTATTCTAAAAAGTTCCAATTCTAAAATCGATTACCATCATACCGATAGAATGAATCGAAATCTCTCTTTCGAACAAAACTGGCTTCACCTCAGTACGAAGATGGATTTAGTTCGCTCCCCTGTACTCCTCAAACGGAACAATATCCAACTCACATTTCAAAGAAGGCAGCACACAGCAGTTGTATCCCGGTTATTCGTACAAAAGTTTCGGTGTCGACTAGCGCCCTGATTGAGTTAGACCGAGGAAAAGTTGTCGGATGGACTTGAGCAGATCCTCATACATAGAGAGACAGCAAGCAGACCATTCCTCCCAGACACAGACACCACCCAACCGAGCTCAACATCTAAAATCTTTACCCACCTCCCCTACCACGAACCCCGTCCCAGTCTGAATCCGGCTATTACTTCTAAACTTAGCTCGTAAACTTGTGGCATCGTAAAAATACATTATTGCGTTTTCTCTTCATAAAATACAGTCGATGTGCCATTTTGTATCGCAACGCCTTTCTGTTGACCTAAATTTTAATTTAAGTTTCTCCATTTGCCAATTATATTGAGTAAACTTTTATTATTTAATAGCCTTGCACGAGTATCTAATGACGGATCCGGCAGAAATATATGATGAGGGTGAAGACGAGGGGATGAAAGACCGGATTATGCGGTACCTTTAAAGTTTTATTGAACGATGTGTATATAAGAAAGAGGACGACCGTCGCGTATGTAATTTTCCCCAGGTCGTCCTTAATCCTTCAGACGTCGTAAAGGGCTTCTATAAAGCGTGTACACGACTAACCTAAGCCTCTACTTCAGAAATATTTAATTCTTTCGCTTCAGAATGAGAGACAGAAACTTTTTAGCGAACTCACCACAAGGGACAGCTCAAGAAAATCCTTCAGCCAATCATCCATGAATCCAAAAACATTTGTCACTACCTTAAATACCATTTCACTTAAAACCACATCCATCAGGAGATGGAGGTCTCGATGACCTCCTACCCTACCAGTCATTGAACATATCTTGTTATTTCCAAATTTTAAATTCTCTACCTCTTTCTCTCTTACATTTGTGCAATTCGATGATCTCAAAGCTCTATTACTTATTTTTTTGTCTGTTAAGATTTACGTTTCATATACGTGTCGTGGCATTTTTTATACGACTTTTACTTCAAAAAAAAAAAAATCATACATATATAATGAGTCGTCGGAAAAAAGACGCGTCGTCGTATAGTCCACGATAAATAATTCAACGCACTTACATATATGTCGGTCGATCTCCGGAGATACAGAAAAAATATACGTCCCTTCGGAGATCTGGATTCTTTTTTATGTAGCGTTAATTTTAGCATTGGTCCTCTGCGTATTCCGGAAACACATTGCAAAGGGATCAGAAGAGACGGAAACGCCAACAGCAGCAAGCAAACGAGCACGACTCGATAGGTGACACGTCGTAGACGAGCAAAAAGTGTTATGATATCAAGGCGAGTCCTAATTGAGCCAATTGTGAGTCAAATCTCAAACCCTAGTTCTATTTTCTGGTAATTCTGTTACATTTTCATCAATAGATATCATAAATTTTATCATTTTTTTTGTGACTGTCTGTATAGATCGTGGTGACACACCCTGTAAGTCGAGGTCTCATTTGTTATAGTGCATTTTGACCCGCGATATGGTATATACTCGGCGCTTAGGAAGGTTGATATTAAAATGGCGGGTAGGTGATGTTCACAAGGGATTTGCCTTATTCGTCCCACAACCCCTAATCCGAATTCTAACAAAGAAGGTCCCCGTGAAAAGCTTTCATTCGCGACGTTAAGAAAAGTACACGTGGAACGGGTAGTAAAAGACGAAGAAGAAGAAGAAGAGGAAGCAGTAGATTGAAGAAAATAGCAGCAGTAATGGCAGCAGCTTCAGTGGCAACGACGAATGTGGAAAAATAAGCAGGGGGAAGCTTTTCTTGCACCACTTTAACAACAAGAAACCGCGAATTGCATCTCCCCAATTTCGGCCGATGATGTTTGTTGGGATACACACAAAAAGGCAGTCATTTATTTAGAGAGGACCCGAGTTCTTCTTTATGCCTCACTCTCGGACTATAAATCAACACAGTGCAATTTATCTCGACGAAAGAAATTTTGAACTTTATGTCTCTTGCGCGCGTATACGTTGTTGATTATTTCGACGATTGCATTGCACGACATTTGCCAACTTTTGATCGCAATCGAACAAGTGCAACGGCCAAGTCTTGCCAAATATTTTACGATAATCGGAATTAACGTCGAGCCACAAGTTCAAGACATTTAGCAAACAAAATTTACTTCTCTACAGTGAATAGCTGACCGAGATTGGTCACAAATTGGTCCCTTTTTTTTTTTAATTTAAGAAATTTTATTTGAACGCTACCAAAAAGTCTTTTCAATTCATTTAATCTAAATCTACAGGGCGGAAACTGAGAATTTTTGAAAAATCGACCCATCACAACACACCAGCCAACTACGTGTACATCCTGATGGATAGTAAACTAATAAATCCTCGAAGATAAATGTAAATTTGTATTTACTTTGTTGTTTACGATTGTAGTCTGTGAAAAAAGTTGTTTTTATGTGTCAGCAGATAGACAATGACAGGCAAGATGCAAACGTGTGACACTCGATGGCATAAAACCAGTCGTGAAAAGGTGTGCACCATCATCTATGCATACATATATAAAACTACTTTGTGTTTGTGTATACGTGTAGATATTAACATCGTAGATAAATGTACGACGCGACAAATGAAAGGACGCAACTCGCGTCGCGTCGCCTCGCGTCGCGTCGTGACGCTCTTTGCCGGTTTGGATCAAGACGAATTTTACTGTCATACATGCACCAATGACGTCGCGTTGACGAGTTTTATCTATGAACATACGTACTGGATCCTCTCATGCTGCATAAATATTCTAGAGACGTTCACACATCAGTCGCTGAAGGTGGCATACACGGGATGCTATTCATGTTAAAATTATCACATTATTCCTGTTTCAAGACCGAGTTTATTATAATAAAGGAGGAAAAATGGAGAAAACTGCAATGAAATTCATTCCACGTATCTGGTTGGCTTGTTCTACAACCCTATGCCCCCCACTATTCCAAATCATGTAAATATAAATTGTAAAAAAAAGTTTTAGACGCAGTCGTCATCACGGATTAGTTGTCCTAATGACTTTTGGTTGGACAAGTACCACCAGAGTGTCCTTATCCTAAAGACTTGCGGTTGGAGAAGTACCTTCACTTTCACCTGTCCTTCCATTCCCATGAAACTAACATCCCTAACCATTTTCAAACAATTACCCAACACAGACTTCCACATCCTTCTCATTACTCCTGTTGCTGCCTTTAATCAAAGTCTTACCAGACTTTCCTGCCCCAAGAACTACCCTTCCATACTATCTCCCCTATTCTTCATTGAATTCCATTAAGCCTCTCTTGCTGTTTCAAACCCGAGTTTATTATAATAAAGAAGAAAAATGGTGAAAATTACAATGAAATTCATTCCACGTACCCTTGGGCTTGTTCTACAATCCTATACCCTCACAATTCCAAATCATGTAAATTTAAATTGAGAAAAAGTTTTGGACGCAGTCATAGAGTCGTTATCCTGGTACAAGTACCTGTCCCTCCATTCCCATGACACCAACATCCTTAACCATGTCCAAACACTACCTCAATAAAGTTTTTCCTGTTCCTTTTAGGAACTCCACTGTACCCTTTGTTCTTCTACTTCCTCCAACACCTTCTTATTTCCAGCTTTCTATGTACGGATACAATGCCGCAGTTCAAACGTTTCCAACATCTTTTTCACCATCATGCAGAGCCAGAGATTTAGTCAACTTCCTAACGTAACCGTAACCTCACTTATTTCAAGTGGCAAAATATTAAATCTACATAAAAATTGTTTGGTGCAATTGGGCCAAAAATCCTTTTGAGGATCAGGAACAATCTAACTATCACACTAATAACTTTGTAAATTGTATATATACGACAATGTAACGTGGTTTAAACCGACGCGATGTCTCTGTCGTCGCGACGGACCGCACCTAACCCAGGAAATTAAATAAAAGGGGATGTTTTAAACTCCGGGGAGGAAAAGCTTTGGAAGCTCCGCGAACATACACCAACACCTTTCCATATTTCATGCTTTATTTCCTGGTGGAAAAGAAGCAACGACGCGAAAAAGCGGCATACACAGCTTTGCAACTGCATTCTCTAGTACGTATTATATGCATACACATACACACCTAAGCCCAACTTATAGGATGCACGGAATATTCCTTAATATTTTTCAAGGTACAAAGAAAACCTACAGTGAAGGTACGGATGCGAATGTGTGTGTACATATATTTATCTAGCACAGGGCTGAGAGCCATCTGCTCTGAAAGCATTCCCCCCAAAGGAAGTTCTTGAAATGGAACTAAAATATAAACATAAGTGTGTTGAAGCTTATTTGTCATAAAATGTATGTGAGTATATGTTTGTGTATCTACGTATAACCTGGATCTGGAAAAAAGCGTCTCCTAAACTGGCTTTCTTAATGGAAAGTTATGGAAGTATCGGAATTATTTAGATATTCGAAACGAAACTCTAAAATAGTCCCAATACTATCGTTACGACCTAAAGAGCATTCTAACCATAAATTAAAAATGTTCCAATTTCATATTTGTACAAAGGTCTCACCCTTTGGAAGAAATTTAAAATTTTGGTGATAGAATAAGGGAATTTTTGCAACAGTTCGTTTTATGGGGATATTTATATTTTTTATGACCAGACTTTCAAAGAGATGAAGTTTCTAGTCTTTAAAACTAAATGTTCGACATTGAGTTAATTTCTGATATTTAGATATGTCCAAGAATGTTCTTTGATTCTTATAGTCAGAGATCGACCACTGTGTCCAATGTACATTGCATCCAGTCCAATCAATTTTTTTTAAAAGGCGACTAAACTTTTGTTTTTAATTTAATATTTAAATTAGTACTCCAGATAAAAGAAAAACTGGAAACGACGAAAAACAAACGTCTTGCAGTTTATATTTAATCGCTTTGCAAAAGAAAATTTACATAGTTACGTTTTATCGGGACGGTGGCAATGCAACTAATTCGAATTCGCTTTTTTGCGACTCCTGGTGCTCTTTGTGTAAGACATGTTCAAACGAAGTTCATCAGGATCCGAAAAAGTAGGAAAATTCATTAAAAGTTCATCCATGAATATTTATAGGATGCAAATTAAAACACAAACTAACGTCAACAGTTAAACCGTCCCTTAATAAGAACTGCAAAATAACGAAACTTTTTAGGCATCACTACTGAGAGAACACTTAATGCATCACTGACGAAATAATTTAAATAAATTATTAAGTTTAATGCTAACGGTAAGCTTCAAAATTTCATGGGGTTTTCTAATTTCAATTTACAATATATAGATAATTCACCCTTGTTTGTGGTGTCTCTTGATGCAAAGTCCATTTTATGGACAGGTCTCCTTGAGGAAATGTATGACCCGGTCTCGCGTCAGAGCGCGTTGTTAGTTTGAACAGAGGATAACATAGGGCTCGATTAGCATAATCCACGCCACTGGAACGACCAGAAAATTGCACCAAAGCCAACTTAATTACATCGGACTCGGGCTGGCGAAGACATAAATAGTCCTTGTATTAGCAAAAATGATTGCATGTGTATCAGCACGCCCGTATGCACTTATAATCCCAATAAACAGGCTAAGCACCGCAAACGGGAAAGTCTATCGGGAATGGGTCGAGCGAGAGAGAGTCCTGAGAGCGATAATAATGTGTAGCTTTTTATTTCCGGTCGCGCCTTTGCCTCTATCTCTCTCCATCTCGTTCGCTCCCCGGTTGCTTCATTTTCCACGTAAATGTGCTAATGGATGTAGCCGCGATTCGCAAAACCTCTTTATCCCCCACAAATAGCACGGCTTTAGTCTTAAAAGGTACCCGCTATTGCGATTGCTAACTAATAATGCACCACATTATTCATAGTTCAACCCCAAATGCTCCTTTCTAAAATTATACTATCATAAACGAACTAGTTAAGCCCGTCAAAATGCACAGAATTTAATAAACATTAAAAGGATCGCCCCCTACCGTAACCTCACTATTAATCGTTCTTCAGGAGTGTCCCTTTAAAGAATCCAGAGTTATAATTGTCCTCCGTCAGTTTAAATTATAAGAACAGCGAAGCGTTGGTCAATTAATTTAGCGATGGTGCTCAAAATATACACTGGTTGTTATTTTACATTTGCGGACGGAGCTTAGAGCAAAAAAAACCCAGTCCGGCGACGACAGCGTGTTCTCCACGTCGAAATGTTATTTTTCGTGGACTGGCTGACAATGTAGCTCGCGGCAATATTTTTCCGAGGGAGTTAATTTACCGAGAGGGTTGCGACCCCGCTCGTCCAATCGCGAAATCCAACACAGTCAAAAACGCCACCGCACTATACGTATGTTCGTAGTTTGTTCGCGTTTTTCTAAAACTGAACGTTACCAAAACAGCAGGGTGATATTTTTTTAAAAAAAAATATAAGTTCAGCACGATTTTAGAAAAAAGAATTAATAACCATTAACAGTTGTCTATTAAAGAACACAATATTGGAACACAGTCATAATTCAAAGGACTTTTTCGACTTAATTAATGTGATTTGATGATAAAATAGTGCAAATGTTGTATTAATTAAATTATTCAAGATAAATGTAAACTGGAAAATTATATTTTATGAGCACTTTCATACATATATAAAATGACCAAACCAAATAGTATATGAGCTTGGGCTGCCACTGGCGCTGAACCATTACCATTTGTAATGTATTACTCGGAAACGTTATGGATGATATAATTAATAAACGTATATTTTAATAAGGAAGCCAAATGGAAACCGTTAATCTATTTAATAGTAGGTACATCATAATCCGGTTGAATATGCGCATTTAATAGATCTTTCCGCATAACCAGCAATACAATAGATGGCGAACGAAATAAGTGAGCCCACAGAACAGAACTTTTTTCATTTTTCGACCATATAAAAAATTGCCCATAATTTGGACCACCTAACCTAACTTAAACCATACAACGCCCATCTGTAATGCACAGATACATCAGAAGCGTCAACGACTCTCTTGTCCGTTCTGTTTTCAATACCGACCTTTGCTCCCGACAAATATTGATGACCCTTTCCGTGACACAACGATAGCAACGAGCCATTTCTAACACGTGCCCATAATGTCCCTCTCACGTCACCGTAGCAACAACGCGAATGCTGGCGCGTATTATGGAACAACATGACGAGTCCATCCATCCATCCATGCACCCGTCCAACCAACCCCCTGACTAACTGGATGGCTCTTGTTGTACAACGTCGTAATCGCAGGAAGCCGCTGGTTCGATACCTTTGACCCAGGTCTTCGATATGAGGAACAATATACCCGGGGCATTATTAATTATCGATACCGTCCGTGTGCTCACGTTGAAATCAGTACTACGATCTAATACCCACCTACAGGTAAACATGTATTCCGAACTGGAATCCATAAAGGAACACAAAACAATTATCCAACGTTGAAGGACATGACAGCATGAGCGGATCCAGAAACAATTTTTGGGGGATTTGGGATGATTTATATTTCCTTAAAGTGTGGATAAAAGTTTTTGACCTTTTGACTTGACTTTATCAGATCTGGGTCACCAAAAGCTTCTAAGTATCTTCGACATGAGGAGCTTTTACAGTTGGATTTTTCCTCAGATCTTTAGTTTTTCCAAATCTTCTGGTGTCTTTTTCTTTTTTTTTGAAATTAAGCGCACATACATAATACCAAGATGTTCTACAAAATCTAGAATAATGTTGAGGATTCTTACTCCTGTACTCGTCCCTTTATATTAAGTTAATAATAAGATCCTTGTCTTTGCTCTGGTTTAAACAAGTATTTAACTCGTCTGGTAGACATTACAATTTTTTATTCAAGAGAAGAAGAAGAAAATGAAGTACTTGGATTTTTTACTCGACCAAAAGAGTATGTCTGCGTCTCCACTCGACTGTTGGCTGGTGCACTTAATAGACAAGTGGAGAGTGACGAATGCAAGAATTCCTAAGTTCCGTTTAATTGGGGTTGTAATGGCATTTTTGTGTTACATTCTCGTTTCACGTTGAAAAGCCTCCACCCCCGTAACTTTAATTTCGGTTTCCAACGTTTCAAAACGAACATATTCCATTCGGACAGTTTGTTTGCATAACCGGAAAATTATATGCCTAACATTTAAATCCTAAAGCAATTACACTAGCGAAAAACCGGGCTGCTCTTGCTCGTTTCCAGTTTTTATATTTAATTTTTGCGCAAACCCCGAGGTAACATTAATATTCATGAGTTACGAGAAAAAAAGGGCGCCTGTCGTCAAACTCGCGTTCTGGACCACTTGAATTTTTGTTTTCAGGTAACGTCTACCTAAATTATGAACATTTTACGACCCTAAATTTAACATTTTGTGAATAAATCAACAAATAAATTCCAAACAGGGACCAGAAAAGAATCTGTGATTCTGTATCTCTTAATGAGTAGCACGTAAAACCTAACCTAACTATTTGAGAACAGTAAACTTATTTAAGTTTGTTTTTGCATGGCCCTTCATGTCTTCTTCTTTCCCTTATTGAAATTTTAGTAGCCAACGACACCCTTAACGTTCGAATTTATTTTATCAGTTGCATATATTATGGGAGCCGTTCGTCCCCAGTATTTATTGGGATACCAGGTCGACGATCGGTCGTTTTTTTATTGTTATTTTCTACAAGAATTTTATTGCGTCGTCGTCATAATTTCCGAAATCGACTACGTTTGTGGTGAGGCAGGGTGGAATCCCTGTACGAATTCTAAGGGTTACCACCAACAGACCGACCGACCGTTTTCGGGATGCGAAGATGAGAAGTTAGTGCTTGCTTAGGCCACGTCGCGCTGTCACAAATCATGTTTAATACTGGCGAAAATTGTGAAGCCATCCCAGGGACTCAGTTTTATCGCTCGGCTAAGTAATACGAATAGCCGCCATCGTATCTCGAATGAAACCAGAAAAACGTTGCCATTTCAGCATATACCTAACCAACGGATTACAAACGTTCCTACCGTTTCGGCATTATACTTTCGGTAAACATCAAGTCCAATCAATCATAATTTTATTAACGTTTTTATTGACTTCATTTATCATCAATTCTAAATTATTACTCATACAGAATATTTGTAAGGCCACGTGGGCACTCTTTCGTCTTCAAACCAGAAACTTTTTTTTTTTAATTATGAAACTTGGCAGCATTTGAAAAATTTACATTCTTAGTATTCGACACGGTAATTGACCTAATTTTTTTCAGTTTTGTTCTTCGTTCTTCCTGCTCCTGTTTCGATGTTTCACAAGTGATCGACGATACTCTGCTTAATGTGACCGGGCAACGCAAATAGGAAATAACGTGGTAGCATTAGCGGCAAAAATCGTAAATCTCGATCCAAATCAATCTTGTAAATGGGTTGTAACTGGTTCTCTGGGGCTACAAGTGGCGCGTAACCGCATCGAGACGCGCATGTATTCTGAAAAATTGCCACTTTGCACCGTGGTGCAATTTAATATGTTTAAGTGAAAACCGCTGTAAACTGTGAGAGTGAACGACCATCTTATACACACCTACCAACCTATAACCATACCTGGTCAAATGCAAACTCCTCCAGAAGATTCAAAAAATTTTGGCACCAGAATTTTTTTTACAAAACACGACCCCAATGTCTATGGATGAAGGCTGAAGACAATGCAAAGAGAAAGCGACAGCAAGGGAGGAACTGAATAGAGGAAAAGGAAGCTGGGATGGTAGGACACCTTCTGGGATGAGATCCAGAGGAATGATTAGATAGATATTCAAGGCAGAAACAGGAGCAAATGGAGACAGAGGGACGGGATGTCAGATTTAGTTTTTGGGAAATTGAAGAAATGGGTGAGGGCAGGAAGAAGTGGTGATCAAATGGAAAACATATCAATGAATACTGAATGAGTCAGGGGAACTTCAATAACACTATATGGGGGTGGTTTTTTTTTATGTGAAGAAATTGGACGTTGTTGAACAAATGTATAATAATTTCGAAATGGATTTACAGGTACATTTTATTTTCTCAATTCACTGTTAGCAATTTGTCTGTTTAGCAAAACCTCCGGTGGAATTTACGTAATCCTGGTTTTATATATATGTAGGTAGATCTATGAGCATGGATGTATGTAGCTACTGAGTAACAAACACCTCCCTGGAAACGGTTCGGCCGTTAAACGAAGAAAGGCAGGATAACGTAAGAGGAGCTCTGGGAGCCTTCTGACTCCTTCGCCTCTTGAATTTATCACGTCATCCCCATTTTCACCATCGCGATGCAAAACGGCCACGTGCACAGATGAATAGCAATAACAACATGCAAAACCTGTAGCAGATATGTGAATGTGTTATTGGTTCAGCATTCGCGAATTGCTACCCCTTTGCACTAAATTCGAACGATGACAGCAGGAGGAAGAAACATAACGTCATGAAGTATTTCAACCAACATTTTCAATCAACGTATTTTACTCGTAACGGAAACTGGACAAATCAAACAGAAACTTTTTCTAATCTGGTGTTAGGGTGGAATAATTTACGATCTTCAAGAAGCAGCCTGTGAGGCCATCCTGTGTCGTCAGTTTAAGGAGTTTAAATTTTCTGTCGGATTTCCTTCAGACCGTGAAAATAAAGGATATGGAAATAGGGCTTGGCTTCTAACAGCACGAAACAAAGGGAGGATTTGTAGTATTTCTTGACATCTGACTCGCTCCGAGGCAAATTTTTGGAGACCCCAGTACGAAAATTCAAACGAAGTCACAGCAAGCAAATGAACGAACAAACAAACCGACCTGAGAATTCTTCATCCCTTATTTATACATCAAAACAAGTACACCTACCAGAAACAAGAAAGCGTCAGGATTAAAATGACTAATTTATTTCTATCCTATTGTTAACCTCAATAGAAATCAATTCTTTTGAAATCCTTATTTTGGTACAAAATTATTTCTTGCATCTCACCCTTTGTAACCAGCAATTTCGATTTTTGTTCGCTTATTCCTACAATTCATTTTATTTTAACGAACCGAATTCACAGGGTTGGTCCTTCTTTATTTCGCATTATACTTTCAATCTGTTATTAAATTTCGCATCCGTGAGGTTGTCGCGGCATTTCCGGCGGAAAATGTCCACATTTTAAACGAACGAAATAAAATCCGTCTCTCGCTGTCTCTCGTCTCGACGCTTCGCATCGCTTCGCGTTATCGATCTCGTCGTATCTTCGGAAACAAAGCCAATACATAATACATCGGCTCCGATGAAATGGAATCGTTAAAATCATTTTATTTCCTCGTTAATAAAACAGTTAACGGCACGAGAGTTTTCTTCTTATCTCGCAACATAAAATTTCGACGATCGTGCACGACGGCGACACTCCTCTTGTTTATATAAATTTTCGAAAAGTGTCACATTTTATATATCTGGCAAGATTATTATATGTACTTGTTAATAAAATTTGCAACAACATTTGTCCAAGTTTGGTTACCAAATCCTAAAGAAATTCGTCTTGGAAGCTGGAAGGACCAAATCAGTAGAATCGATTAGAATATATCTAGAGTATCTGGTAGATACTCGGCGCCAAGTCCACATTCATTCTCTTTCTCTATCTCAACTACATCGCGCTCTCTTTGGCGCGTTCGCCGAGTCTACAAGTACTATATACACGGGAAAAATATTGAGTAATGTCATCAGAGAATCTTTAGATGCAAATATCTCGTTAATTACTGCATATTGTTGATTTATCTTTTATAGATAATGAATATCGATAATAACCTTTCATTTGGTGTAAAAAATAGATTCTTGTATCACATCTTAATAAAGTTACGGCTTTTAACACTATTTTGCATCTTGTATTTTTGGTTGCCTACTCATGATGGGTCACGTGACTGTCCGCCATTTATGAATATCCCGTTTATACGCGCAATTGATCATTATAGTTGTTAGATGACACCGTAAAGTCCGAAACAAACTTCTCAATTTATGGTGCATACCCGACCGACTTTTCTTGCCAAATAGGCAGTTAAAACGCGCGCGAAGCCGAGCGATATACGCGAAAAACTGTGAAAGATAATGAACTGCGTCCGTAAAGTTTTACGGCGATATCAAATTAGCTACCTAGGCTCGGTCGTTCATAAACTACGCCGGATTAAGGCCGTTTTGGGATCCCGTTATTGTCTATGGCGAATTCATCCACTGACGTAGAAAGGCTGGGCGGGACCGGGATCGAGACGGGGACTCGAGACCGCGGATCCTTTCCCACCTAATATACGCGTCATAAAACTTTCCCTCTAATATCGCGCGTCACGTATAGACGAAAAGATAATAAATTCCCTCTGACCTAAACGTTTGTTTTTTTTTTTACATCTACTTTCTATTTCACATCCCCTCGTTCCTTATGATCAAATAAAAACGTCACAGAGAAAATTGGTCATTAAGAGCAACCACATAACTATTATAAAAATTTTTTGGTTTTATTTATCAAGATTAAAATTGTTTTTTCAGTAAAATATTTTACAAAATGGTATTTTTTGAGGTATACATTAATTCGACGTGATATTTAAATGACCCAATTTTCAGGCTTCGCTCTGAAACGGCCCCAAGTTTATTAACTTTCGCTACGGTTCTGAAAACGTCATAAGACGTCTCACCCAAATTGATTCATTAAACAAATTTTGGCCTCCGAAGCTTAAGGGGGCTAATTTATAATATCATTTTCTCTTCGATCTCATTTAACTTCCCCTTTATTATAAACTTGGAAAATTTTATAGTTTCACATTAACCTTTCCCTTTGGAACTTATTCGTCGACACGGTGGCAGTTTGCATGCGAAGATTCCACACAGCCATTGATTCCCGGCGCGCCTTTCTACGTATAACGTAATTGGTTCCATGTCAAATTAAAAATAACCGTAAATCCCAAATATAATAAGGTTCTTCAGTCCTTATTAGATCATCCAATAAAAACGAAACGTAACGCTTTACCTCCCATAGACTCATGAATTAATCTAAATACGCCCCTGTAAGATTCTACTTAGATCAAAATATTTATGTCATCCATTATATTTTATTATATTCACCTATAAGAAGTTTCTGTCACAGCTCATCGACACTTAATTAAAATTCTATATGCACAATGACTCTGACAAGTTCTATTACTGAGCAATAGAGGGCGCCAGTTTCCAATAGAAATAAATTTATTAAGAATCATAGAATTAAAATTCTGTTAAAATTTTATAATAACCCGCGGAGTAGCTTAACTGATAATGCTTTTAAGACGAGAAAGAAAAGGCAAAAGAGCAAGAAACGGGGAATATTACTAAAAGTTAATTCTTGTTTATTTTTCCGCTTTAGTTGAGCTATTAAACTTTATTTTCTCCAATGAGCGAACGAAGCAGTTTTTGTTCGAGTAATAAGCGTTAGTATTATTATCTGTGAGCTTTCCATTTTTCATCAGTCGGGATCCAGCCGGATTAAAGTCGCGACTTAATGCTTCCCTTCGCGAAAAGGCACTCCACTCAAATTCGTTAATGAACATTATTTCATCCATTACGAACTTTTATTTTACTTATTATCAACCGAATTGATGGTGACATTTAACGACCGTTCCGATGTTAAAAATTCCACACTGTTTTAATCGACACGAAATGAAATAATTTCATACCATAATAAAAGAAATTATGGCCAATAAACATTTATTCGATTTTTTTGCAACTACCCTAATAAATCGGTCGATCACTTTAGCGTTAAAGGACAAGAAGCAGGTCAACATCGAATATTTTCCAATTTTTAAACCGTAAAATGCAACCCTTACCTCAAAAATAAAATAAACGTGTCGAAATTAAGTTCGTTTTTGTTTCCTATTGTTCGCGATATCATTTTCGTTGTATCTGTCGTGAGTCTGAGCGTCTGCATTTCCCGAATTCGTTTACAAGAAGAAGAAAAGGGGGATCGTACGGCTGCTGCCTCCAAATGAAAAAGAATTTTTCGCAGGGTCTGTTATTAATATAAATCCCTCCGTCCGCCGTTACCCTCTATCAGTTTCAGCTGTAATATGGGGAGGTCGCGTTCACCCGAATCATTAATAACAACAATGAAACAGAACAAGCATAAGACTGACAAAACACGATATTAGTTTCCGTTACTTATTGGGCAAAGCTCTGAGAAACCAATATGTTTTGCAGCCCTTATGGCCAAATTGGTATGCCTGACCTATTCTCTAATATACTCTTTGCAGTCACACAAAGACGATATAATAAAGTTTGTGAGGGATGGCCTTACTAATTAACGGCCAACAGATCATCCCTAAAATGTAGCAAACTCAAATACGTTTTGGATTCATATTTTCACTTCAAATTACCTTTAACAGTGAGCTTCAATAGGAACTATATTTAAAAACACTTGTTAACACCATATCGTTCCCACATCATTAATATTAAAAAGCTAACACTCATTTAAGAGCACTCAGCAGTTTTTCTACATAACTTACGAGTTTGAAAGCACTCTCCTAGAGTTCACAATTCATTCTGCTGTGAAAAACCTTTCACAAGGGAATCAAAGAGAAAAGGTTATACCTACGTATGTACTTGGAATCATTAGAAACTGATAGATCTAGAGGATAATTGATGAAGTACAGTAACCTATATAAAAGTACAAATTTACGATTTTGAAAAATAAATTTAGGCAATTGAAACATCTGTAAAGTTACGGCAGAACATTTTAGTCGCCGCCTTTTGAAATGGTTTTTTTTTCAACCCTCACTTCCTGAAATTCGAGCGAACAAATTCTACTGGAAGCAGGGTCGAAAATCACGGAAGCATAAAGTTCCAAAAGAGCTCGAATTTGCGTCGGAAAAGGCCAAGAGAGCGGAAGGGGCCGGGTACTTGAAAGTTTTCGACGACAAAAATTAGAAAAATGTGCGAACTAAAGGGACAAGCGAGGCGGAAAACGCTGACTACTGCACTTCGTCCCTTACTTATTTTCCTACTGTCTTTCTTTGCACTTCACCTTTTCCTACTGATGACCTGGCACGACAAGGAACCGAGGAGGACCAGCAGGCATCCTCTGAAATACGCAATTCGATTTTGTTTATTGTAACCACTAAAGTTGGAAAAAAGAGACTGGTAATTTTATCGTGAGTAGTAGCGCTACAGGGATACTGTGTAACACCTGGACGACCTGTCCATCCGGTTCTTACCACCCTTGTAACTTTTAAACCGATTTCTCTGGCATTTGAATGTCTTTCGGGGTCGTTCTTCCTTTAAATGCTTAGAAGTAGTTATGTTGTTGATAAATTATTTCTACCCCTTTTATTATAGTGATTGCCATACATACTATCATCGTGCAAAAGCTCACCTCCACATTTTTACTTTTTTTGTAAAAAATATTCGATTCTCCACAATAGAGACCTCCACACTTTTTTTTTTTTGTAACAAATGGTACCCAACTGTTAATTTATAACTAATAATAGGGTTTGGTTGCGATTTCATTCAAGTAACACGGAATAATTCATAGTTACACAGAGATAATTAGCTTTCGAAACGAATCGTTAAATACAAGTAATTTTCTTTGGAACGAAATCGAATATTCCATCGGACTGATTATTCTCATTTCTAGATCGACGACGCTGGCAATGACGACACCAACGACGACGACGACGACGACGACTAGGACGTCGTCGACGACTATGGCGTCCCGTCGGTCTCCGATCGTTGCGGAGGACAATTACTTTTAATTAACTTCCGCTGACAACAATTTCGCTGCTTCTGTTTGAAATTAGATTAAGTTCAAATGTACTTGGCTTCTTTTCAAGGGATTTGTTTACCGAATACCGAAACATTCGCGTCCCCTATTTCTGTCCCTCCTTTTTCAAACACTCAAAAAATAATTAGGTACATGGAAAATCCGGAAACTGAAAAATTTATACATTTAGATACGAGAAATCTGGAAATAGATGAACTAAAAGAAATACATACTACCTATAAAATATAAAAAGTAGAATTTTTTTCTATTCATTTTGAGATTATTTTCATTTTTTTTTTTGGGTCAAGTTGCCAAGACGTTGTTTAGGTATCCTGAATTTCATTAAGGTTCCGAGTGCAGAGTCGTTAAAGTTGATACTTAAATAGAAATGAAACGAAATAAGACTTATGTATAATAATTAAGGTAATTTTCATAGAGCGTGCGGCTTCGTCGTCGGTTTTGTTAATTAAAATAAGAGAGCGCGATAATTGGCGAAGGCGTCGCAACGCTACCAGACGCGACGCGACGTCCCATGGTAACAAGGGAAACAAATAATAAGAAATTGGTCTCGCCCTCTCTCGCGAAACGCAGGCAACAAACACGTCTTATCACATTTATTGTAATTACAGCAGGCAAAGCTTTCTTGGCTATTGTCCACACGTTCTTGCGAAGCTGCAGTCTCCATTAGGGCATGCACACCATAAATTAAGGACATTGCTGGCCGGAAACATCCACGAAAAGCTTTTATATCGCCAACATTCACTTAGAATGCTAGCAACGAGAAACAGGACTGAAATTTTGCAGCTTGCATTTCAACCGAAACAGCCCCACATAACGACACTTTTCGCCCCGAAGACAAAGAGGACCATCCACTAAACTCCTTCGCAAGATATGACGGCGAAATGTGGCTTTATAATGAACTCGTTCGTGCATAACGCCCATGCACTTAGAATACCAACCAACTACGTACCGACACATTTTAAGTTTCAATATTCGTATGACGTATAAGACCGCACACACTAAGTAACTACATTCCGAATCGACTCCATGTTTGTTATTTAATAAGTGAGTAAACTTAAAAGTAGTTTTCTCGAAGGGGTTGTTTTGCTACCATATGTTGATACTCCAAGCCAGTGGTCCTGAACCGGTGATCCGCGGACCACTGGTGGTCATTGGAAACACCCGAAGTGGTTCGTGAAGTCATCAGGCACGCTGTAGGAGCGAGGTGCACCCGTGCAGGGGTTTGTAAGGCCGTCGCTAGTTGCCATCGTGAGACTAAACCTGCCCGCTGATTACGTAAACACCTATGCCGTGCAGACCTTGTCTCACGATGGTAACACCTCGCTGCGAGTGTCTCACGTTTATTCACTTCGCTTCTTATTTTAATTAGTTAGTGATTGTTGTTGGAAATTACCTATTTTAAAGTTTGACAATGAAACAATAACAATAGTATGCGTGTTTCATATATTGGCCTTTAAGGACACATTTAAAGCGTTGTACAGTTGACTTTTTTGTATAGAAAACGTTACAAAAAACGTCTGTATAGTCAAAATATAACGTATGTGCCTGAATCATGATTATAATTTTGAGATTGTTTACATCGTCGATTTGGTAGGATAAAAAGCAATCTGATGAAATAATCTTTTGGCAAATGGTCGATGGCACGTAGCAATTTTAGAAAAATCACTCGTCTAATGCTTTATTAAAGAGGCGGGTCACGTTCAGGTCACAGAGAGACCGGCAAGCTCCGAAGAGACAAGATTAAGAATGTAAGATAGTGTGTTCCAAAACGGCGGATGCCGAATAGTAAGTTAAACAAACCCGCTTACACTAATCCACTCCTTAATTCTGCGGAAATATTTGTTTTAAACAAAGTTTTAAACTTCCGGCAAAGTTAATTCAAAACTAATTCTATTCTCTGACGCCGGCGACAACTTCCCGTCCTCTTCAAACTTAACAACCACACCAATGATTAATCCCTCAATTAAGGGTAAAAACGTATTGACGAATAGTGAATAAAATTACTGTGTACCAGGTTTTCCGGAAAAGTTTTACACCATTCCGTTACTGGGGACAATATACGGATTATTGTCTCTTATATACAGGGTATTACTCCAACTTTGGTCACAGTAATTTTTTCGATTTAAGCCTTTTCGTCAAGTCATTACCAAAAGAAAATAAATCGAATAATTAGGGGATGATATGGACGTCAGATACAGATCTTAAGCCTGTACTTCGTCCACTAATTCAGTAATGTGGTTCTCAACCCTTAAGTTCCACTTTAACGTAAAATGAGTCGCGAATGCGAACGTGCCTCGTTTTTTAAAGAGCGAGAGAGAGAAAATTGAAAATGTCTCCTCTTTCATTTTAAAGCAATCGACGTCTAACTTTTTTACATATTTCCTTCATCTTCTCCTCCGGGGAGAATATAAATGCGGAACGTTTGCATGAATACAAATGCAAATAACTTCACTTGCTCTTATAATATACATAATTTAGACAGAATGTGCCCTTACTTTCGATATTAATTTTTAAAAACCGAAGAGGGACCGATTCCATCGAGTAAATTGGCGCTTCGGTAGCGTGACATTCATATACAGAGAGTACAAAAATTAATCTACTTTGAAAAAATATATATTTAAAACACTCACCATAGATGTTTGGGCAGCACATGATGGTAAAAAAAACGTCGAAATCTTCATCGTAAACACAAACATCTGTAAAGAAAATTTATTTTTATTTTCCATATTTTCAAAATCAATCATTTCTGGATATTTTTAGGTATGATACCTATGACGATTTTTTGATTGATTTTTGATATTTTGAAACTTTCAACCTGGAGACCATTTAAAAGGAATTATTACAAATACAGTAAGATAGTTTTCAAACAAAATTCTCTGCTTATAATTTGTATGTATTCAATTATCAATTAATTAATTTTAGAGCAAGGCAAGGTTAGTTTTTTTTAATTACTCACTAATTAATTACCTCGACAACTAACAAAGTCACGTCAGTAAATCCTGTGGGAGTAGGTACCTCCAAAAACTACTGTTTTATTTAGCACTTATTTATTATTTTTTTAATAAGAGAACAAAGTTATTTTAACCGGAGTGTTTTCGTCGAACTTCACGTTATAACTAAACCACGAGAATGATAGTGAGTTGCTTAGTGGCCGCGGTGTCCTTCATTAACTTTCAGAAACACACATGTTTATCTCAAAAGCACAAAAAAATGCCTTTGTGTCTTATCTTGCTTAAACAATTTTATTTGTCAAGTCGTTAGAAACCAATTTAATTTTTTCAAAAAAGAGAATGTTATTTACATAATTATAACGTTAGCATCCTCGAAAATGGAAGAATCATCTGGTTCCTGTGATTGATTAAACAATTATCTCTTTTTTTTTTTTTTATTCCTTAAGAAGAATTATTTGAACGAAATGTTAGTTTTTTTCGTTAATTTTCAACAAACGAAACAATACCCACATGAATTTTTTAAAATTGTATTACTTAGTTATTAAGTATAATAATATATAGCTTGATTAGAATTTTTTAATTCTAAGACTGTATCAATAAATAAACCAAAAACTTATTATAAAAATATTCAAAATTCTGATTGTTTTGTTCTTAATAAAATATTATGTAGATATTATAAATAAATCCAAAAATATAATATATTACTCCAAATAATTACCATCCATGTTTTTAAATATTATAAATTATAAAATTGTACAAACGTAGACCAATTAAATTAAAATATAAATTTAAGTTTGATATAATTATTAATGAAGAAAACTTTATATTATAAAATTTGTGATCTTGTGGTGATAAAATCAACAAAAATCGCTTAAAAATTCTTCAAAATTCAATAAAGCATCAAAAAAAAAACTTTGGCATTTTGAACCTACCGAATAAAACTATATATAATATATTTTTGTGACGTACATCAAAAAATATTTTTTACCTTTGAATTTTTAAAAGCTGTTATGAATTTTTCTGGAAATATATACGATAAATCAGCAAAAATAATTCAAAAAGCTTATCGCGAATACGTGACTGCCAAAGAAAAATATGATTTAGAACAAAATCAAAGCCAAACTTCGTAAGTTGTATTATTATAATTGTCATCTAAGTATCTACATATTCAAAATTTACTAGGTCTGAAGATCAAAAGAACCTCTCAAAAAAAACAAACTCGTCTTCGAAAGTATTGTTTGATGAAAAAGAAAACAAAAATTGCTCTTTAAACTTCTAGAGTCCAAAATGAAATATTTTACCTAAGTTTAAGTTATGGAACGAACATAAAACCTGCGCACGTAGGTACATACCTCCACCAGAACCTAATAAAATTTTAATACACCCCCAATATATACCTACCCTTTCCCTGTGCTATTCTTTTATACAATCAATAATCATAAAAATGAAACGTGTAGTTATAATGTAAACAGAACATTTATTGATTACTTAGATTTGTGTCAGTTACACCTGCATAGCTTGTAGAAACAGGTAGACGAAACAAACGCGTTAAATAAATTTTAAAAAAATAAAAACAAAACCAAAAAAGTTCAGTTAATTAAAAAAATAAGTACCTAAGGTGGCCCTTTATGTCATTAATTATTAATCAAAGTTTTAATGGATACAACAGTGAAAGAAAAGTGCGCAAGAATTATTCAAAACACGTTCCGAAATTATTTAAAAAAGAAAAATAACCGAAAACGTCTTGACCAGTAAGTAAAAACACCCTCAATAGGGATGAAATTTAAGTCATTTATTGACCTTGGTGGATCAAAAGATCTTTGAGCGATTTTCCAAATGTAAAAACTTATTTTCCACAAAACCTACGTAATGAAAATTATATCTTCTAAAACCTCACAAAACATTTCCGGTGAATTTTCGCCAAATATTTTTTGAGGGTTTTCCCATCAAGGTCAACAACAAAAATTTCCTCTCGATCAGGGGTAACGCTCTTCTTTTTATTAATTTATTTACTAATAACATTACCGTATTGTTTTAGAACGACGTGTCAAAATATTGCCGAAAATAATACAATTTCCAACAACATCAAGTTAGAATTAAAATCTACTTTCGATCTTTTAAATGATTATAATAAATCAGAACGTAAAGAATATTTTTCAGAAACTCGCGTAACAGATTTAATTAGTGAAGTGGAACAAATAATTTCATCTATTAAATTACGCCAATCTTATTGGATTTCGCCCGAAAATCAGATTGATAACAACGAAAAAAGTATTTACGAAGAAAATATAATAACAGAAGCTACAAAACGCCATGAGAAATTCTTAAACTCAAATAAAGAGAATTGGTGGCACTCACTTGATAATGGAATGTGAAAAGAACGAAGCATTACGTGAAAAGTATCTTATTAACTACGTTACGTATTTACATTTTTTGAATCAGTTTTAATTTTTTAAAAAGTTTCAAAAGAAAAGCTTCTTTTCGTGAACGTAGGACATCTAACGTCAATAATTAAAACTTTAGGTAACTTCAATTACTGTATCTGACATCTAGTGATGATAGTCAAATGTACCTTAGAGTTCAGTTCGACATCATTAAATAATATAACACAAACTAGTTTTACTAAAGCTATTTAATGAATATAAAATACTATATTATTAATATTAACTAATATTCTTTATGTTTGACTTTGTATAATGTTCCGATAATAAGATTAATGTAAATATCATGAGATTCATATGATGTGGAGTATTATAGAACGCACCTATTGTTTTTATAGTCAATATTTTGACATTTAATAGTGAGGTTATGTAGCTGGAGGGTTACTCCCTTTATTATTTGTTTTTTAAATACAAATAAGTGATATTTTGATTTTGTGGGATGCCTTAAAGCCGATTTAAATGTGAGTGCTGTTTAAAATAAATCGTGTTCCATTTGTGACTTTCTGGTTACTCTATTCAAGAAAAAAGATGACGAGACAACCTGGTCAAAGCGAGCGAAAACTCGCTGAAAAACTAATTATTTTAAATGATCGAGGCATTGGGATGCTTACCAGAATATATAATATCAAAAAAGCGTGTGGGGATGCAAAATCCAAGCCAGGTTTCTTATCGGATAAAACTCTCGAGTCATCAATCAAAAACATAGTTCGTCGATTCCCAAATATAGACAGCAAGAGCTTACAACCCCTTTATCCAATTAGGAACGATATAATTAAAAGTTTGTCCCTCTATTATTACACGTTTGTGGATCTGCTAGACTTCAAAGACAACGTTTGTGAACTTCTAACAAGTATGGATGCTTGGCAAGTACACTTGGACATTTCAGTGAACTTTGAACTGACAAAGAACTACTTAGACCTAGTAGTCACCTACGTTTCATTGATGATTCTGTTATCAAGAGTGGAAGATAGGAAAGCTGTGTTGGGATTATTTAATGCTGCACATGAAATGGTGCATTCTCAAAGTGACTCCAGCTTTCCAAGGCTTGGTAATATGATCATCGATTATGATGTGCCAATTAAAAAACTCTCTGAGGAATTCTTACCCCATGCCAAACTTCTTTTGAGTGCACTGCATTCTCTACTACCGGTATTTCCAGTCCGGAATGTGTCTGCAGACCAATGGAGATCCGAGTTGAAACTGAGCCTTGTCGGGAATCCAGGTACAAAAAAATCGGGGTTAAAGCATACAATTGCCCTTTTTTTAATTATTTTTTTTGTTACAGGTCAACTTTTAAAACCGGTCACTTCCGAGCGCGTATCTTGCGAATACCTTTCTTTAGAGTCCATGGAACGTTGGATAATTTTCGGTTTTTTACTATGCCATCAAGGTTTGCAACAAGATCACCTGAACAAGATGTGGGTGAGTGCATTGGACTCCTCTTGGGTCATCCCCTTGTTCCGAGACGAAGTCGTTCACATACACAGCTACATACAGTCGTATTTTGAATCCCTGAAGGGTTACAGCAAGAGGATTTCTGAAGTTAAAGATTGCTACAGTCAAGCAGTCCAAAAGGCGAGTTACAAACACAGAGAACGACGGAAGTTCCTCAGAACGTCTCTTAAAGAATTGGGCCTGATCCTGACCGATCAACCAGGACTTTTAGGGCCTAAAGCTTTAATGGTATTTATTGGTCTGTGTCTATCAAGAGACGAAGTACATTGGTTGCTGCGACATAACGATAATCCACCGCAACAGAAAAGTAAAGGAAAATCTTCTGAAGATCTGGTTGATAGGCAATTACCAGAGTTGTTGTTCCACATGGAAGAACTGCGAGTTCTAGTACGAAAATATAGTCAAGTTATGCAAAGATATTTTGTGCAATACTTGTCTGGTTTCGATGCTATTGCTTTGAAGCATATGATGCAAAATTTACAAGTGTGTCCTGAAGAAGAAGGCATAATCCTTTCTTCACTGTGCAATACTATATCAAATTTATCCGTGAAGCAAGTGGAGGAAAACGAAGTCTTTGATTTCCTGGCGTTTCGGTTGGATTGGTTTAGACTTCAAGCGTACATGTCGACCGCAAAATCCCCGATGCCCATAATAGACAATCGGGACTTGGCTTCGTTCCTGGACGCTGTTCAGTTTCACACACGGATGGTAGACCATTTGGACGACATAATCACCGAAACATCGGACTTATCCATCTTCTGCTTTTACAGTAAAATTTTCGAAGATCAATTCCACATGTGTCTAGAATTTCCGGCACAAAACAGGTACATAACAGCGTTCCCGTCGATCTGCAGCCACTTCCAGAACTGTACTCACGAACTATGTCCGGAAGAGCGTCACCATATCCGCGAAAGAAGTCTCTCAGTCGTCAACATGTTCCTCGACGAAATGGCCAAGGAGGCAAAGAACATTATCACAGCCATTTGCGACGAACAATGCAAACTAAGCGACAAACTTCTGCCCAAACACTGTGTCGCCATCATAGCTCAACAAATGAATCGAAAGAAAAAAGACAAGAACAAGAAGAACGCCGTTGAAATCGAGAAACCTGGTAAAGAGAGCTACAGAAAGACCCGAGAGAATCTGACGACAATGGACAAACTCCACATGGCGCTGACCGAACTCTGCTACGCATTGAATTATTTTTCCACAATCAACGTTTGGGAATATACGTTTGCTCCTCGTGAATACCTGTATCAACACTTGGAGAATCGATTTGCAAGGGCTTTAGTCGGAATGGTCATGTATAATCCGGACACCAACGAGATAGCGAAACCATCAGAACTCCTGGTCAGTGTCCGAGCTTACATGAACGTTCTACAAACCGTCGAAAACTACGTCCACATCGATATAACTCGAGTATTCAACAACTGTCTCCTGCAGCAAACCCAAGCTTTGGACAGTCACGGAGAGAAAACCATCGCTGCTCATTACACCCAATGGTACTCGGAAGTTTTACTGAGACGTGTCAGTGCTGGTAACATTTGTTTCTCGATGAACCAACGATCTTTCGTTAGTTTGACAGCCGAGGGAACGCTTCCGTTTAATCCTGAAGAATTTTCGGATATAAACGAACTGAGAGCATTAGCTGAACTGATAGGACCCTACGGCATGAAGTTACTCAATGAGACTTTGATGTGGCACATCGCCAGCCAGGTTCAAGAGCTAAAAAAATTAACCGAAGCAAACAAAGAAGTCCTGGTGTCGTTACGAACGAACTTCGACAAACCTGATATAATGAAAGAACAATTTAAGAAACTGTCGAATGTCGAGAACGTTTTACAACGAATGACAATAATTGGAGTGATTTTGAGCTTTCGAAGTCTATCGCAATCCTGTTTAACTGACGTTTTGGAGGAAAGGATTCCATTCCTGTTGAGCTCGATTCTAGATTTTCGTCACCATTTACCAAGTGGAGATCCTATGAAAGTGGTGAGCGAGATGACTTCCGGTGCTGGTTTACCATGTAAAGTCGATCCTACATTAACGAGCGCTTTGAAACTTCAAAAACCAGAAATAGACGCCGAGGAACATTTACTCGTGTGCCTCTTGATGGTCTTCGTGGCAGTTTCGATCCCAAAACTCGCAAAATCTGAACTTTCATTCTACAGAGCCTCATTAGAAGGACATTCCAATAATATTCATTGTATGGCACTTGCTATAAATAATGTTTTTGGAGCTCTCTTCACAATTTGTGCCCAAGGAGACATTGAAGATCGTATGAAAGAGTTTTTGGCCTTAGCATCGTCGAGCTTGCTTAGACTTGGCCAGGAAGCTGACAAGGACATAATTAAGAATCGGGAATCAGTTTATTTGCTACTGGATTTGATCGTCGAGGAGTCTCCTTTCCTTACCATGGATTTACTGGAGTCTTGCTTTCCTTACGCCCTTATTCGAAATGCTTATCATGCAGTGTACAAACAGGAACAGGCGATGATATAAAATTTATTTAGAATAATTAATTAAAGAAAGCACACGTATTTGTATTCATCATACTTTTTTAATCTTTAAATAAATTATTTATTATTTTAATAATTGCACCGAATTGTTGAGTGACGGTTGGAATTAGTGTTTGTAATTTATGAAGCGCAGCAATTCGTGGACGTAGACAATATTTTTTTTAATTATAAGCAAAAGATATATAAAGAAGTCTTTTTGTAAATACTAGAAAAAACAAAGTAGGAAGAATACAGGTTGTCGTATGTATTAAAATATCAGTAATTGTATCGTTCAACAGCCACCCCTCCGAAAAAAATCTTGCAATATTTATACCATATGTGGTCCAATGAGGGATAAACCACACTCGGGTATTGATTAAAAGTAAAATGTGCTTTCAAAATAAAAAAAAATCGAATTTTAAATCATTTTTTACTCCGTTAGCATTTAAATATTATTAAAAAGTTTCAGAAATTCACGTTTTTTAAGCTTCGACTTACTTTTCAATATTATGGTCCTTTTACAGGTTGCATTTATTCCAATTAAAATCAGTATTTTGATATTGCACGTATACATACTTTATCAATTAGTTTATAATAATTATTTGTACCTTCAGCAGACTGAATAGTTTGTTTTCATTTTTTATATATATTGCGATAATTATATTACTTATATAAGTACATTTAATTCAATTTTATTTATTAATTGATAATTATTCAAAAATAAGCTTGTTATGTACCATTTGATAGCTTTTTGTAGAAAAATATTTTTGCTAAATTCATGTTGTTAATGTAAACTGGTACGAAATTTAAACATTATTTAATAAAATTTTAATATCGCAAAATGTTGTTTTCCTGGCTATTCAATTTTACGAACAGATCAATTTAATACTTAAGGAATAAGTTTAGTTCATGGGTGTTTAAAAGACAAAAAAAGATACTTCAATGTTTGTCTCACCTCAAAAAATCCTCTTCCTTTTACTTCGTTTGTTTGAACTCTAAAACGAAATAAAAAATAAAGCTTGTAAAGTAATGAAAAATTTTTATTTATATTATATAACACTGTTTACTTAAAGGGACACCACACTTCCACGTTTAATTGTTCAAAATTATTGGGTTAAATAAATGCACGAGCGGGAAAAGTGGCGTTCCTTTGCAGTTTGTCGACATCTTATCCGTTAATAATAATCTTTCTCTCTCGTTCATTAATCGACACACGACAAGCCATTATGAGACAATAATTGGTCAATGAGTGGAATAATATAACTATTTACACATCAAAAATTTACAACAAAAAGAACTAATCAGTCATACACAGCTGAAAACTGCGTCACAGGGCAGCGTTTTTTTGTTTTTGAAAAAGCCACAGGTTAGGTATTTCAGAAATAACTATTGCCATTTTTTAAAAAAACTGGCACACGATTCCTTTTGACTTTTAAAGAAAAAAATATTTAAACCAAACTAAAATAAAATTACATAACCTTAAGTGAGGTTTCAAAGGGTCGTTTCTCTAAAATCTAAGGAAAAAAGCTTCTATGGGGTGTTCAAGTCAGAAAATAAAGAAAAAATGTTTCATATTCGTAATCTACGTGACACTATTTTTATGTATCGGTTTCCCACCTTCTACGCCCCCTGTTTGTCTACTTTAAAGTAATAAACTACTTTTAAAACGAATGCATGAGGTCCTAAAACGAGGAAGAACTTACACAATTTTGTTATAAAGGAATCGTGTGCGCCCTCCGGAACAAATTGTACTATCAACGATCGTTAATGTGATGTTTTTCTGTCTGTCCGTTCGTCTTGTTGTGAATATCACACTTTTAAAAAGATTACTTAGTTTTATTTACATTGTATGTCTGATTCTGAAGCATTTACACATACTTGTCATGAGTTACAATACAAAAATAGTCATTCGAGAAAAAATATCAAGAAGACATTATCATTATCAATATCAATATATAATATATATATAATATATGTATATATCTACATACATGAGATCCGTTATCATTTAATTTTAATTTACAATTCTATTAAACAGCCTATACATGAACAGTTAGCTGGGAATATTAAACATGCCGTCGTGTCTTCTCATCTTGATTAAGTAATTTTTTAATTCGTTATTAAATTATACCAATAATTAGAACAAATAATACTCTTGTTTAAAATGCGTATTGAAAAGTGTTTTTCTCTTAAATCACATATCAAAGGGCAACAATACAATGAGACAAATTTAAACAGTAGGAAAGCCAATAGAAAATTATTAATTATTTATGTACAAAGTTAATTATTAATATCGTAGTGAAGTAAAAAATATTGAGTTATTTTAGACAACGGAACAATGTTTTTGAAAACAAAAAGTGACTGACAATTAGAAAAAATGTCTAGTACGTAAATAGATGAGCTGTAAAAGAATTTTTAGGTGTACCTGTAAATTTTACTTCCCTTATAGCTTATCTACTTACATCCATGGCAAAAATTTTGGCAAAAGACATTACTTATTTGGCAGTTTTTTTTCTTTTTACCTTTTCGTTCAGGTTTCAAAGAAAAGTAAACTTTATAATTAACCAAACAATTGGTTCATAATACATTATTTAACTCACCTGTTAGTAGTACAGGTACTAAAAAAACTTCTTGCTCTTCTTCCTATGTTATATTCGTCAATAAATCAATTATTTATCAAAACGGATCGATTAAAAAATTTCCTAAATTATTGTAACAAGAACCAGTTTGTTTCGAAGAAAAGAAACTAAATGGCATAGCGAGAAGGGCTTCTTCTTCATCATATCTCTACAAAACACTTTTTTTTTTTTTGAAGTCCAACTTGAGCACTCGACGATTAAAAGTTTTCTCGCGCTTTTAAATGACAATAAAACAATAGTTCCAAAGTTCCCACGTTTCAAAAATACTTAACATCGTCACAAAAAAAATTAAAGATAGAAATGCACATTAACCCGTTGGAACTAGTGTGGTAGGAGGCGTATCGTTGTTGCTCAGTCTTTTGCTGATACGGACATGCGCAGTGATGTTAACGGCGTCATCCGTCGTGGTAGCGTCAGGAGAAACGGCAACGTCGACGGGCGCTGTTGCCGGCGATACGGCGGGTCCTTCGAAACGGATGCCGGCCATTGGATGACCGGGATAGTCAGGAGGCGGAGACGTCCTCGGCGGCTGACCTTGGACGCCTTCAGGATCGCTGGTGGCGTACTGTCAGACTTTTTGCTGCTGTTGTTGCTGCATCTCGTACGCGTTCCTGTCATACGCACCTGCATACAATCCCGGATTATTTGGTCTGCTTGACGCAGAGGGCGCAGATGCTAGCGGAGAATAATCTAACGTTCAAAGAGAAACGAACGAGTTATGAGTCTAATGGCCACGACAACAAACTTGTTTCATGAACGAACTTCGCTTGTCACAGAAATTAATATCACAATTATTCGGTAGTTTAAAGTCATAAAACAAGTTCATTAATCAACGTTTACCATTTCAAAGCAATTAACAATAATACTTGCCTTCAATTTCGAAAATGAACGTAATGAGTTTCGAAGAGGATAATGAAAAACATAAAAGTTCATACCTTTGGCAATATAATGTTGTCCTCTTCCTTGGCCATACCCAGGTCTAGGGCCCTGGCTGGCGGATGGTCTGCTGGCTCTGTCCCCTCGCGTTCTCCCAGGAGCTCCAGGAACACCAGCCGAATGCACTCCGCCATGATGATGTCGCTGCAAAATAAACGACACTTCATTATAAAATCGAACACCTACTAAATCATCCCCTTACCATTCTTCGCAACGTGTTCATCGGTCTTCGGAGAGTTTCGCTCAGCCTGCGAGCTGGTGGCTTCTTGGGATTCGAAGAGGGCGTGTGTACTGCGCAACATTTGATAAACAACCCCATGAAGATGATAAAACCGACTCCGATCAAAACTACCGCCCACCAAAACTCGGTGACCCATTGGGCCACGTTTGTGAGAGTCTCCTCGTCAAGAAGGAGGTTCATCAGTCTTACCAACGGACCGTCTGCGTCCACCGCGCGACATTTTAAGAACACGTCACAATAGCCCTAACAGAACAAAAACATTAATGTACAATGTTCCTGTTTGATAAAAAATATGTATAAACTTACCTGGAAGTTATCACAGGGTGAGCCAGGTCTCAGACTGATGCCACCTGGCGGTAAACCAACGATATGCGCAAACTCGCTGGTACTACGACATATGTCCGTGCCGTTCTGACAAGCGAGTTCGCACAGTTTTCGTTTGTCCATGTTTGGATTGTCCTTCGAATTGAGGGAACAGGCTGTGAGATTCCATTCGAGACATATCGAGCCGCTGCATTCACCCTTAATACACAGTTGAGTGCCATTGTTGCAACGCGTTTTGTCGGGTCTAGGACTCGGAGGAGGACATTCCGCAGACAAACCGTTACACTTTGACGACCGTGAACAGTCCGACTCGGATTTACAGACCTCATTACGCCACGCTGGAATGAAGCTACAAGTTTCGCCGCTGCAGCATGGACCTTGACTAGGACTGCATTGAGCATTTTTCCTTTTGTGACATCCCTTAGCCGACTGGTTCATGACTCTGTCCAGAGGGTCGACGATTCGAGGGTAGCAACAGCTGTCCATACATTCAATATTATCGTACCCACAGTCGCATTCTTCTCCGGCTTCGACGATCTTATTTCCACAGAAAGCTCCCGCGGATGCAGTGAAGCAATTTCGCTTTTTAGTCTCAAAAATTGCGTCCAAAACGCTGGATATGTTGCCAACGCTACAGCTCGAAAATTTGCTGTTATTTGGACGATCTCCGCTAGTTGCAGACGCGAACATGATGTAGTTACCGTTAAGACCTCCAGGTCTACATTCTGGAGGATAATCATGCTAAAAATATCAAATATAGACATTTTTGAATATGATTATACTCCTCCTTATTAATATTTACAATTACTGAAGACAACATATTTTAATTGTCCGACTTATGATACGTATAATTCGAGTGGATGTATTTGTCATGAAGTCAGCAAAAAAACCTTTCTGACCTCTAAAGAAAATCAACTAAATTGAAACAAATATCAATTAAAATATCAAACGAACTAGACGGAGAGTTAAAAATTCAACAACGTTAACTCATGTAACGTAATTACAGAGAATGGAATGATTCATAAATATAACCAGATATGTAAAAAAAATGACACTGTTGAAGTTTTCAAGGTAAAATTAAAATAATCTGTTACGTATCTAAAATATTCACTACCTTGGTATAAAACTGGTTGTCATTAGATATAAAAATAACTACGAATTATAATATAAATGAGAAGCATTTGAGATTTGGAGCTTTGGGAGAAAAAAAGACCGTGAATGAGACATTGAAATAAATGAGGAAAAGAAAGACATGAAGAACATTTCATGACATATAAGAGGCAAAACATGAGTGAAAAGGTACAAAGGGAAGATTTGGATTAGGAATCTGTTCTAATTTTCCGGGAATGCAAGGATCAGTTCAAAAAAGAAAAATTGGAGGTTCATGTTCAATTATTCTTGGGACCGACAAGCTACAGATTCAGATAGATAACTATGTAACTAAGTTTCTCACCGGAGATCCAAAATTATGTCCAATTTCATGAGCCAAAGTGAGTTGAGAAACTTTGGGTGGCACTCTGCTGTTGTAGTTGACGAAAGTTATGATACCCGTGTTAAGTGATCTTTTCGTGGATTGGTACATCCCATGGATTGTTTCCGTGTACGTCTTGTACTTTTCGCATATTCCACCGGAAGCTCCAGAAGCTGACGCCACCCACGCTAATCCCAACGTGCCCCCAGTGAAATCACGATAGGTGAAGACGTAAGCGAGACAGAAATCCTCATGATTGCCAAGGGAATGTATGTTCAGAAAGTTACTGACATCGATATTTTCCAAGCAAAATTGGTTCGGTTCGCAATCATGACCGCTACACCTGCACGTGGTGTCATCGTCTATCTATAAGTTTAATGAGAAAAGTTTTTTCTTAACGTCCTGTCGTCGGTTATAAAGTGAATTAATAATAATGACGTTTTCAAAACTCAATTTAGTCTTCAACGACGACAACTAGTAAATGACAAACAGTTTCTCACCTTTATTCTTTGGACCTCAAATTTGATGTTTCGATGTTCGAATTTGCCATCAAATTTTGTATCTCTGTAGATGTAATTAACGGCAGTGACGTGATGCGCAATGAGAGACAAAATTTCCTCTCTGGTTTTTTCATTAACCTCCAGTTCCTTCTGTCGATCGGTAGGCTAAAAATACACGGGATACTTCCAAGTCCAATAAAAAACAGACTTCCTTCTCACTTACCTCGGGAAATTGCTCCTTGATGTGCCTCCAAATGAGCGGATCCGTTTGTATGTACAGAGAACACGTGTTCTTGTTCTCTTCTCTAGTTTTCGTCGCCCTTTTTCTACGAACGTGAGGGAGATAGGGCTCGTTCGCTTCTCGAGAATATTTATTTACAAAATCTTCATGCAACGTATTATTGTTATAATATTCATTTGGTTTATTATCTTTGGTTTTGTCGTGAGCTTTCTTGCGTTTTCTGTACTTTTCTTTGGAATTAGGAGGAGGATCTTCAACAGCAACGCCCGAATTTTGGACTTTTTCCATCCACTGATTGACCTCGTCTGTGATCCCGCAGCCGCTGCCGTGGCCTTTTAGGGATAAGCAAATAAAATCCACCCTTCTAAATTGGAGAATTTCTTACCTGTACGACTACGTTCGTAGGGATCAGACACATGATCTTCTTTGTAAATTACTGAATGGAATGTCCTATTGGGGTGTTTGTGTTCGGGGAAATATCGGTACGATTTCTCAACGAAAAAATTCCCCTTGGGGGTGACTATTTTGCCCTCGAACACCCCATCTATCACTGATCCGAACACAACACTGTCTGGCTCGCCTGCGAAAAATAAACAGCAAAGGTCCAAAAGTGCAATCCCTCAGAGACACGTTCGTACGACGTGACAACAAGACGAATAACATTTGACGAGAAGATAATCGAGAAACGACATATCAAAGGAGGGAAGTAAATTCAAAAAAAGCTACAAAACCATCACACTTTAAGGAATAATACCTGATAATAGTATCAAATTTTCTGTTTTAAATTTTAAAAACTATTCATTACTTTTCAATGTTTCTGTTATCTCATGAGCACATTCCTCATTCGTGGCTTATTGATCGTAACTATGGTAACAGCGATTAGGGCACAGCTGTTTCCGTATACTGTAATGAATAATCGTGTAAAATATTTCGATAGAAGAACGTATTTTATGTTTATAACGTGGTTCTATAAACCGATTTGACACGAATTCACGCTTCAATTTTCTAATATTCAGCAGTCGAGTCGAGTCGAGTCGAGTTAAAGAGAGAACGAAAATAAAAGATTTCTATCAACTGCATTCGATGCTACGATGTGTTACAAAAGCATGATAAAAAATGAAACAAAAGAACACATTCCCATTCAAAAAATGCTGACACGATTTTAAAATTTTTAAAAACACCCACAAGTTTGATTCATTTGAATAACGTTCAATGACTATGACTTAATGACTTACCAATGACGCGACCTTTGTAAATGTGAGCGGTATCAACATCAATGGGGTTGCCCTTTGGACCATGGACCTCCAACCTGTCGGCGAAGACGTCCAGGTCCCTTTTCAGTCTTAAGCGAAACTCACGATTGTGAGCTTTGAATTGGACGTGCACCGCATCGTCCCTAATAATAGACCTTTTAGCCCTCTGATGTGCCCTGTGTACTTCCCATGTGTCATAGTCTAAGGGTTCGTAATGTGTTATATACTCGTTCAAACGATTTGCTGCAAAAAAAACAAACCTACTAATAATATGAAGAAACTAGAACGGTAATAGGGTAGACATTAAAAGATATTAATAGAAAAGACAAGAAATCGATGTGACGCGACATTGTTTTTGTACTTTTTTTTGCCAGACTACGGAGAATAAAAAACTGAATACAAATTACTTAATTCAAATGCGTGTTACTAACGACCTCAACGATATAAACATCCCCTGTTCACCTCTTAAACTAGTGTCTATATAAATCATAAATAACTAGGTATAACAGAAATAAATTTATACGTGTTTTTCCATTTAATTGCACTAATTACACATGAAACAGGGTAATTTTAAACAAAAATTTAATGTAACGAAGTACACCCATCGAATGCATCGCAAGTGACTAACTCAGCCATGCAGGTTCTACTGTTATATAGCAGCAGTTCGCGCATCTGATTGGCTGATAGTGCATCGGCGGCCATTTACCAATTAGACACTATGTCAAGTTGCGCATGCGCCAAGGAATGCGGATGTAAACAATAGTAAGTGCCATTTGTAAGAATTAATATAAAAACGAGTATTTCAGTTATTTCTTAACCGATTTAAATGCAGTTTTCACAATAACTTCGACAATTTAACACTGCTTAAAACCAATAATACATCGATAATCTAAACTACCTAATTCGTTTTTCATTTTTCTTTACGTTTACATTCTCTGTTATTTATTAAATTTTTAATCAATTATAAAGGAGAGTATTTTTATCGAGTTCTGACAATCGACAATGTTCTATACGTCAAATTGGTTTACTTTATTTCTGACAACAAACAACGCCTTCAAACAGGGGAATGTATTTAAGCACCACTCCACCTTCGTAAAATAGAACAAAAAAAAAAGACACTTATCACTCTTTGAGTGACCGAGGTGGAGATGTCTTTGATCAGCTTTGGATTGGTTGGTTCGGCCCGTATTTGTTCTAAATCTAATAATTGGAACTACAAAGAGGAAAACTGTGCGGTCGACGAAACAAGAACTAAATAAATAGTTTAAAGGGAAACTGAAGATTAAAAAAATTACATTTACGCTTCACTGGGAACATCACCAATAAGTTGGGAAAAAATCGTGTTTCAAATTGCTAATTTTAAAAAATATACGGATGCAAACTTCGCAATAAATTTGCGTTTCGTGCTTTCACAAAAAAAAAATATCAGGATAAATAAAATAAATATGATTTTTTAAACACCAACATTGCAATATTTATTTATTTATCGTACTTTAAACAATTACATCATTGTGTAAAGGCCATTTGGTTGTAACTACCTATATAGCAACAAATCATAAACAAAAACAATTAACAAACCAGTATTGCTGACCATAAGGAAACAATAAATGAATTGCACAATTGTTTATTGTAATTGCTTACTTTTACCTTTTCTTTTTTGTGTAGTTAAACAAAAACCAATTCAAGTATAGAGATAAGTTGTGTAAAATGTTGAAAAATGTTGTAGTTTTAATTATGTAGAAACTCAACAATTTATTATTGCTCTGTTAATTTTTAAAATATAATTAGTTATGTGCTTTTTAATTTATTTATGAAAATGGCTAATTGTAGTGTGAGAAAAGTTTGTTTTAAAGCAGAAAATTTATTCACGAATCGATATTGATGTGAGCAACTTCAATTGAACGATTTATTGAGAAAAACATGTTCAATCTGAAATCAATAGTCTCCGAACATTATCATTTTATTTTACAGTTTGAAAATAGTTTCAACCAACAAAACTTTTACCGTTTAGTTAGCATAAATAAAATGTAGAGACTGCAGTAAAACTGCAGAAAAATACTCGAAAGGGTGCATGAATTTCTTTCTTTTTTTTCCTGTTAGAATCAATTTTAATTGCTCCGTGCCAACCACCTTTGCGAGCCCTTACAGACTTTAAACCTCCGTGCAATTCAACCCTCTCAGCTGATAAATATTAATTTGTTCGGATTATTGCTCTCGGTACGCTTCGTGGAAAACTTACCCTCTCAGGCTGGATTTCTTGTTTTACGCGAGAGAGATTGAAAATAAGGTGCATTTTTAATCCGAGGAAATGACTCCGATTAAAAAAGAAACACAAATTTCAGGACATTCTCAACCAAAACTCAAAATTAAACTACCCAAGTGAACTAAGAGATGACAAAAGCAGGGTGAAATTTAACACATGACGTGACATTTTTTATAGACAACCTATTTACCACCCCAGCAGACCACACTATTTTTTAGGAACCCAAGAGAAAAAACTTTATCCAAAAAAAGGAAAAAGATGAGGATCCCAGACATTAAATTAAAATTTTTTTGTTACGCCACTGGAATAATGTTTGCTTACGACATACTGCATTCTATTTTAAATGATTGCAATATTAGTAATCAAGCAAGTCGTATTTCAACCATAGCAATCAAATTTAATTGGAAAATTGATTAAATCCAACGGATTGGAGCGGTCACGAAATTTTAAAAATTAATAAAATGTAAGTATGATTTACAATTAACAATTTTACACGCTACGGTACATTAATATCAAAAGAGTTGCAAACTTTTAACTGTTGTACCCAGTAAAGCGATTAATAAATGATGTATGTTTTCCAGTATATTTTTTTAAAAATCTGATCAAAATTTAAAACCGTTTCAGAGGGCCAAGACTCAAGAATGGTCAATTTTTATCTAATTTTTTAAACCATTTATTTTATAATTATAAGAAACATATATTTGAGACCCCCACAACGAGTCCTTTTATTTGATGTCACAGTTTTATATAAAATTATATAAAATTGTTTTTTTAATTTTTTAATTTGCCCCCTAAAAGTGAGTCCCATATCCAACAGTCATTTGTTTGCGTTATGATAATTTAACCCCTAAAAGTGCGTCATATTTAACAGTTTATGTTACATGGCTGCAACAGACGGATAGTGGTCGTCCTATAAGGGTAACCACTTCTTATTTAATCGTGCCGTATTCCGAATTTCCACAGAATAAACAGGAAATGACTCATTTCTGCTGAAAGGGACTCTATTTGGAGCCAATTTATTTTTTTAATTTTTCATCCCCATTTGCCTCGTTACCTACCTACGTGTGTAACATTTGGCATAGCATACAATTTCGAAATTGAAGAAACAAAAAGTTGAAAATTTGCCACGATATTACGTCTACTAATTACTACGTATTTCTTGTAGATAATAGCATATTTTCTCTAGTGTCCTCGTTCTATAAGTACTCAATTATGACACGCGACATGAGCCGGCCTTCGAGGTTGCATCAGAAAGAGCAACGATTCGGGTGTAATTAATGTGAACACAAACGCCATTGCCTTACAAACGACTATGTTGTCATCCTCCTGCATGTCATATTTATGTACATACGTACGGATCTTCTTTTCCGATGAAAACCGCAAATTCAAAAAGCGAAACAAGCAAAAGAGCCACACCACTACAATGACTGAGCGAGCATGTGTATCCGTGAAGGGTTCGAAAAGTGGTTTCAACATCCAATGAGCGGAAGGAGTTTCCTCGGTTCACGACACTATCGATCGTTTTTTGTGGAATATAATCGCTGATTGTGGGTTATTATGAAACAAAAACAAAATCAGTTAATTCTTTTACGATTTTGTTTTCAATCGACACCCCATCAGAATGGACTACTCGCAAGCGTCAATCTGGAAATTTATTTTACTGTAGAAATAAAGCGCTAAAACAACACGTTATAGGACGTCATGTAGGGGGTAGGGGACGGACTTCATCCCCACTGATAAAAAGTGGGGGTTGAAAAGCTACCTACTGGATGTATTTTGTAAAAGTGTGACACAGCTAATCATAAATATGCACAAATCCACAGAAATGCTTTATCGAATCATTCACTCGTTTTTTCTATGGTAATAATGGTGGTATCGATTTCACGTGCCTATTTTACTTGCAAATTCGTTGGACTGTAACACCAAGCTAGTGGTAGGTGCAGACACTTGTAACATGTTTTTTATTATTTGTTGCAAGTCAGCTCATTAACGACAAAAGATAAATAAATACAAACATAATTATCTTTGATAGTTTCCTTTCTTAAACAGGTCACTTTCTTTCTATTTAAGTTGCAAAAAGAACTAAATAATTGTACAGTATTAAGCAGGACCGTACTAAATAAATTAGCAGCTATTTTCACTCGAATTAAATTAAATTAAATTTTTAAATTTTTAATTTATTGCTTTTTTGAGCTCCTTCATTTCGTGCATTTGTCTTCCATGTCTATTGTAAAACGCGATTAGTAGTAGTGGTTTGTTGATTTATTCGAATATTGAGATCGTGTAGTGTTTATTGTTATAGATTAGATACGGTATAATTTATAATCTTTATCTATAGGTCATACATGATACTGCTTGTTTTTTTAAACTTTGAAACTGGTTATTCTTAGTCTTTTACGAATACAAATGTTGGGAAAGGGCGAGTGGTATGTAAATGTAAACACACCCATCCTGAACCGTAACCTATTGCAATATTCTCGGAAATATTACGACAGTTCTGTTTGGTGCTATTATTGAAAATAATGTGTGCCCATTCATGACATTAGAGTGGATGGAGGGCGATATAATTTAACTCTTGCTCATTAATTCAGCTGAAATAGGCGTCAGCTGTTTCGTATTGACCTTCTTTCTTTCTTTCTGTTTCAACGAATGACTTTCCTTTTAACTTTCTTGGACCAGTCGGAAAGAAAATCAAAAGTACATATTTAAGTAGATACATACAACAAAACAATAAAAACCACAACATCAACATGTGGCTGACAAATTGCAACTTCACTTAACAGTTAAACTGTTATTCACTATCATCGAATGGCCTTGCTCTACTAAGGAAGTCGAGACACGAAACTTCCTTTTCTATACCGCGTACTTATTGATATTTTTTGCAAAATGCAATACACACGTAGGAAAATACCGTTCAGACAATCAATACAGGAAATAATTTTGCAATCCTAATATTGGCCATTTCCTCTATAATTATTTAATTGATTTATTTATAACAAATTGATTTAAAATGGTCCAGGATTACTCAAATATGAACAGATTAAAATCTTTATTATTTCTTATCAATAGGTTAGGTTAGATATATACATTATGCAGTTTTACAAAATCACAAAGAACCAAAATTGCAATAGTGAAAGTTTTTAAACTTATTGTTAATTTTTTGCGTACTTACTACATACCATAATATTAACAATGCCTTAATTCGAATGTTCTAATTTCATCAATTTGGTGAGGAACAGATATTAGAAATTAGACCACAAGAAACTTTCAGAAAATAATTGTGTACTACATAAGTAGTTTTGCAAAAACTTTTCACAATTTCTTTTATTATAAAATACCTATTGTAAAGACTTCAGATAAAACTTCTTGTTCAATGTTATTTATTTATGCAAAGTTATTACTGTTGGGTTTATTGAATTTTTAATAGAAACAAAAAAATTAACATAAATTTTTTGATGGTTCGTTCTTAATTCTGAACGTTTCTATTGATCATTCGACACGGAGTTTATTTGCGTACTATATTAATTTGTTTTTTTTTATAATTTGACGTACTAATTAAATTGTACGCGCGCTTGTCCAAGCTGCAAGCCCAAGTATTGATTCAAAACCAAATGCAATTGCTCTCTGCATACATACATTTTAATTAAAACTGGTCTGTGTTTAATACGAGAAAGGAAAACGAAAATTAATAAGCTTATAATCGATAAATGCCAGAGAACAAACATAATATGCAAAATAGTTCAAGGATAAAATCATAATCACCCACATAAAACTAAATCTAAATTAATTTTAACAAATTAGGTATCATCATAACGTCTCCAACTGCCCCTTTTTGTTCCTGTTTTTACCTTTAATAAGTACGTGGCCTTTTAGTAAAATAAAATTAACCCAGCTTTTTTTGAAATTCGTAATTTTAAAAAAAAAGAATCTTTTTTACCAACATAATAAACTCTACTTAAAATTTTACACCAGACGAATTTTCAGAGTAATAATTGTTATTTTGGGAAAACTAAAGGAAACTCCTGTTTTTGAATTAATAATAAAAACAGATTTGAAAATTCATGAAAATATTGTGATAAGGCTGATGTCCATTCATTTTGGTGGACGTGGTCCAATAAAAACTCTCAACCCTCTGCTACTAAATGGGTCTTTTTAGTATTTGGTTGCGTTAAAGATTTGAAACAAAACGTCTTATCTTTACTGCCTAAAAGTCATTATTTCAACTTCTAAGTGGGTAATTGGTTTTTTAACAGCCAATAAAACAGTAATGGCAGACTATCCCACGTTTACAAGTACTTATCAACCCTACCAACCTTTTCACATTTAGGAAAGGTATTATTTTGGAATATGTATCTATACATATCTCAAAAAAAATTACAAGCTTGCAAAAAAAACTCTTTTTTTGTTTTTTATTTTATTGAGTAACTAGAAATTATTTCTAGTTGCAGTAACTATGAAGATCTGTAATTTTCAATAATTAATTAAGTATAAGTAGTAATTATTTGATTAAATTATCTGAAAGATAAGAAATAGAAAAAGTAGGTAGGTATTTGCAAGTCTCTGGGAACTCATAAAATTATTTTGAAGACAGAATATATTATATTGTACCGATATTAGCAAAGTTAGTTATGTAAGTGAATTCCATTCGAATAAGTGGTCGTAAAACTTGGTTATTTCCATTACTCTAATTACTCAAATCATCATATATGTTGTGGTTCCAAGTACCACTCAAATTACGAAACGTCTAAAAATATACCGAGATAAAAGGGTGCACCAGACTGAAGAATAATAACGACTATATTCAAGACTCAACTCCTCGTTAATCATCGGATCATTTCTCAAAAACTGTTACCTATCATATGTAAGTCACTTAAATCGATCCAAAAAGTTGAAGGTGAAGATAGAAAAATCAGAAACTGGTTTACGGTTCTTATTTGGAATTTTAATAAAAGTGGTTAAAAATTTTAATACAAAAGTGAGTAATTTTCTATTGTATATTTTGCTTTAAAAAAAAAAAACAAAAATGAGTACTCATCGAAACAATAACAAAATTAACAACTGAGGCGGAAATATAAACGAAGTTTTTGTGCATTATGTACACTCATAAAGCAGCACAATGGATACAGAACAATGAAAAATCTCGCAGAAGCTTTTGGACAATAATCAAAACGCAATTCTGCTACGAAACAGTAGACTGTAAATTAGATTTAATAACAATTTTAAAAAAATGGGAAGGCAAAAACAACATTTCTAATTGGCTCTGTTGTTTTCACAAAGAAAGGAGAGAAATAATTGACGCAATGAATATACCTACGTTTCTTTATAAAAAAAAATCGATTGTTTGAGACGAAACGAGGAAAATTTTAATCAAAATAGCAAACATACAAACGTTAATTAGCTAAATTAAAAAACTATATTTCTTGAATTAAAAAGAAAAAAATAATAAATTTAACTGTTATTTGTTTTAAAAAATTTTGCAAAAATTGTAAATGAAAACAAAACTCACTATTTGTTAACTTTCCTCATTTATTGACTAATGGGTTTTATTTTCATTTACGTTAAGTAAAAGAAAAATCAATTATATAAAAAAAAAATTGTTGTATTTTTGTACACTTACTCTAGTCATTAAAACAAAAATAGCCTTTTCGTTTCTGATTTTTTTTGTACAAGGTAATCCAGCTAATTAGGGTACCTACACATAATTTTATTTTAAATGGTCAAATAAAACCAAAATTATCGATTAATACAGAATTACTTAACACTGGACAATAAACAATAAAAGATTATTTATATACCAAAATTTTCGATTTGTATGTGCCCTAAAGAAACCAACTTGTTTGTTTTCCATTTAAAACGTTTCAAGTTCAACGCATTTTAAAAAAATTAATTTGGACGACCATGAAAAGTGTTAGGAACGTGTAACAATTTGCCCAAGCCCAGAGATTTTATCGTACTTAATTCTTTCATTCTAATTATGTGGCGTAATCACATTTGAATAGAATTAATATTCATTTGATTTTTTTTTTCTTTTTAAATCCATAGTGCACAGTATTTGTAGTCAAATTGTAGAGCTTAATTTCTGGATGTGTATTTTAAAATTCTTAAGAGATTATGTTGAATAAATTATTTATAATAGGCCAAATAGACCAGAAAAAAAAAGCTTTTGCGATTAAATTTTTAAAAAAAACGTACCATCGTGGATGTAGGGAGCTTCTTTAGATAATGAACAATTTAATTAAAAATTATTAACAATAGATAGTTAGTTAGGTAGACTTTTCGTCGCCTGGAATTGTTATTTATAAAGTTGAAAAAGTCACTTGATGGCGCGACTAGATATCTTAAACCGTTAAAGAAAGGAAACTCAATTAAAGTCCCTACCAATTTGTTAATTAGTTTCGTTGCTTCTGTTATAGGCTGTTTCCCGGAAAGCTTCGCATTCTCGACACCGAAGGGCAAAATGAAATTTCGTTGCCGACGACAAAAATTGCTTATTTTGGGAAGTAGAGCGAGAAAATTGCGTTAAACAAAATAACACATAGGCACTTAAAACTTAATATTCTTTTCGTCTGTAGGTAGATATCTATCTACGAGATTTTTGCCAAAGAAACACAAAAAAACTGTTCTTGTGTTCCAATATACGGTTTTTTAAATTTCTTCTAGTTTGTTCAACATATCGTAAAAATAATGGAGGTGAATCATAATTTAATATTAGACAATTACGATAAAATTTGTATCGATGAATCTAAATATTGACAAAGGAATTTAAGAGTCATTATATTCAAGGAATGTAATAGATTTTACCTCGAATTTTATGATTACAGTAAATTAAATATTTAATCTAAACCTGACACACAATCAGATATTTCTGCGAAAGTCCGAACTATACAAACAACGTTCTTTTCATCGGAAAACTGTTGAAGTGTCCTACTTAACTATCTACTTATTTTTGGAATTTATAGAATTCAGAAAAAAAAACTCTTTCAAACTGCAAGAAATTCCTAATATTTGGTAGATACATATTTATTTATAATTTATGGGGATGAAAATCAGTGCATTATGGTGGAAAAAAATTTTTAATGGTGCCCAAAGAATTAGTTTAATAAATGATATTTTGAGGAATTTTCATATCAAATTAACCATCAATACACAAATAAATGGGCCGAATCAGGGAAGACCCCTAATATCCTAATCCAAATCTATTATTATTATTTATTAATTTTTCACATGTATGGATGCTCTTCTAACAGAGTATCTACATTTTGCCACTGCTTTAACAAACAACTTATTTACCAATCTTAATTTCTATGCTTTTCTGTTAAGATCTACCTTCATTTTCCCTTATTTTCTTCTCCGACAACTCTCAAAATGCTCGCATATTTCTTCGAACAAATCACGTATCTAAACATCTTTTTTTAAATCCTACCGGGGTTTGAACTCATAACCTAGTGGTCGCCAATCTGTAGCGCTAACCGCCCGGCCACTGCGCCTCCCTTAATCCAAATCTATTATAATAATTCTAAATATTGATTGAATGGTCGAAATAAAACTCGAAAAAAGAGTCTTGGCTACTGCATGCTATTTTCTGAAACTAGCAAGTATCCATAACAGTTAAAATAGCAAAAGGTAGGTACATAAAAGAAGCAATAAAAGTTAACTTCATACCGTTAGGCAATTGATTGGCTGCCGACAAACGAGTTACGGACAATTTAAACTCTTTGTCTGGGATCTGCTTTCCAGAATTAACGCAAATTAAATTATTTTCTTTACAAAAAAAGACACGACAAATACCTATTTACTTATTGCTGGCAAGTACGCCAAAAAATTAACGAAGCTTGAAAATATACTAGAACAAAAAAGAAAAAAAAAACGTTTACCTATATGAACTTTTAGTTATAAAAGAAGCCAATGAATTAACCCATTCCAAAGGTGAATGATATTTAAAAACACCCTGTATATGTAAACAAAATAGAACCACAATGTCTAACGGTTTTTGGTACATTTTTTTGGGAATTAAGCCGGGGAGGGACATTTTTCCAAACTTTTTTTTTTATTTCTGACATGAGGTAAACCAAAAACGTGTCAAAAATGTACAAAAATAACAGAATTTTCTAAAACACAGCTATTGGGATTTTTAAGATTTACTAGAATGTCTAAAAATTCTTTAAAAATTTTCGAGCAACTTTTGAAAGTTTAAGAGATACATTCCTCATATGCCAAAAAAAAATCATACAAAATAAAACAAAAACTATTGGCTTAACCGAATAAATTGAGAATTCCTACTACAGCTGCTTAATGAGTATCGATTGAATTTCTAGTCTTTAAACTATGGTTTAATTGTAAAAGCAGGACTTCGTTATAACTTTACAAGAGCGTTTCCAGGAACACTGAATTCTCTGTAAACATTTAAGTACTTCGGTAAAAGTGAATAATGCAATTTGGTTACGGCATCAAAAAGACATGTTTTTCAGAATTAATTATAATTTAAAATTAACGAAATGCGACAGTTGACCGAGGAGATACGGAGGACAGTGAACCATACTTCCCGTATCGCGTGAATCACGTTAACCTTGGCTGAAAACAACGGATAATTTCCTACGTTTTATGCACATCATAATCATTATCACAGCCGGTAGCATGATAATGATAACTCTAGGAAGGTGTGCCTATTACCCATAAAATAGGTGAATATATCTTGTATCATAAATATAACAAATCCACGAATGGAGATTCGAGTCAAAATAGCCCTTGAAGATGGCCCATGTTCTCGAGGACGAAACGTAATTACCTCGAATTTATCATAAAAATAACAAATCCATGAAGGGAGTTTCTAGAACGATTCGAGTTAGGATAGTCCTTGAAGATGTTTGTGTAATCGAGACCGAAACGTTTGCAAAATGGTACAATATAAGCCTAAAGTTTATATAACTTCATTTCTTAACAAATATGTAGTAAATTTAAAATTCAAACCGTTTCAAATGATAACAGAATTTAATTAATTATGGATCGTTTTATTATTAGCAATAAAGTTAGGCCACTAATAAGTAGGTACACGTAAAAACAAATTTCTACACAATGCCTTTATTTAAATAATCAAAGAATTTATGTCTAAGTCTTTTATGCATCTCGTAATAATTTTTAAATCTATTTACAGACTGATAAACCCCTAAATTTATTATTAAAACAATTATAAGACAGTTATAAGTAATTCATTTAAGTATAGCTAGAGATGAAATCAAAATTAAACGATTTAATTTATCTCTTAATTTTAATCATATTTAATTACTTCACAGGTATAAATTATATTTAAATTTCACGACCATTTAATGTTGCTTTTACTATAATGCCTACATAGGTACCTACCTACATCTACACTTATAGTTTTTCTTAAGCAACAAAAATGTTTAATATTCTATTTAATTTATTGCTACTAATGCAAAGGTAGGTACTTTTGAAATCAATGAAATTTCTATTATCTTTTTACCACTCATTCATAATTTTATTTTATATGTGATTTCAAAAATATTAAATATACTTCAACTGTATTAGGGACATAAAATAAATAATATATAGGAGTTTTATGAAGCCTTCTAAAAGTCACGTTTATTTAACATAGCTCTCACCATGACTAACTTCCACAGAAAAATAAAATTACAAGAAACAGACATTTTACGGTTGCACTCTAAAAAAAATACCAATCAAAGTTCAAACAGATTTATCATTTTTTTGATAAATAAAATTGTTAATACAATTTACTGATAAATAAAACAATGAGTCAAATGGACAGACGTGTCAATGGTGGAAAACATGCATATGGAAAATAAGAGGTGGATGAACATTTACCATGAACCAGAAGATATTTTGTAAATTACTTTGTACAAAATAAAAAATTATGATAACAAAAGGAGACTGTAGGTTTTAGTCAGGACAAAAAGAAAATTCTTCGACAAAGGGCATAGGTATAAGTTATTTACAAGATTCTGTCACTAAAGATCTTTATGGTGGTAACTTACCACTTTCAATAAAGGGAGCCAGCAGGAGTATAAAGACGATATATACAAGATCACTTAACATTGTCAAAAACAAAGCCCCACAACACCACAAAAACACACCCAAAACTGACTATGCCATTTCTGTTAAATTTACAGCTGATGGCCCGCACACAACACCAACACAGAACCTTTGTTTAACATGAACCAGACGCATGCGTCTTTTAAAATATTACCAATTAATAAAAGATAATCAGTTTTAAAACAATGTATCACTGTTTAAAATAACATATATCGTTAGAAAATATGTCTCATTTATAAAAACGTTCAAACAACGATACACACACCACCATTGTTTGTCGATAACTGATGATAATAATAATTTAAAAGTAGTTGATTGGTTTGACTTTTCTTCTATGGTTTGCACATGTCGCGCCATCTAACAGCGAGCTTTAAAACACATTTGTTAGAAACTGTAAAAATCGTATTTAAATTTAAATTTTTGAGTGGGAAATTATATGTAACTAATACAATTAATAGTAATAACTTAAAATAAACACCACAAAGTTTCAAAAAATAGTTTTGAATAATATAAGCTTTACGTTAAAATTGGTACAGGTAATTGTTGCTATTATTTATTTGGCGTCAAAGTTTTGCAAAATGAGTTTTTTGACCATTAGGCGCTTATGTAGAGTAAACCGTGATTGCTACGAAAAAAGTAAACAGACCTTTTCGGTAGAGAATTTAATTTTCTACAATAAAGTCCTACAACATTTTTCCATGGAATGTCGATTAAGCTTAATATTTATACGTAAATAACGCAAACTAAAATATCGTCTTATTTTTCTGTATAGTAAGATAAAAACTTTTTGCTTGATTAAAAACGATTATTAAACATTTTTTGCCAACGTAAACAATTCAATAACACGCTCACTTTTAATCACTTCACGTCATCGAGTGCCTATTGTATTAATGAAACAAATAAAGTTCGTAAAAAAGCATTTAATTGGAAATTAAATAGTTACAAAGTATAAAATTATTATACGTAAATAACAAGCGTAAAATTTACATAAATATTCGTGTATATTAGTGTAATTAATTTTTTAAATGTTGTTGTTATTAAAAAATATCACTTTCAGTTTTAAAGTTCAAAAAAAAAAAAAAATATCTTTTTAAGCTGAAGATTTGTTAGCACTTTTAGAAACTGGCTTTTTAATGTTCATCAGCGTGCACAAATTATTACGTATTTCACGTAACTTTTCCAACGGTTCTTCCCAATTTGTCACGGTCAAAACGTTCATAATTTCGTCTAAATTTTCGGAGGGAATAAAAGAATTGTCGCCGTAAACCAAAAGTGCTTCGTACAACTTTGTAGCCGTCAAACGCCTTATATAAATTTGTCGATGGCACAACAAAATGCTGAGCTGGACAAGAGCAATACTGCAGACGTCACTTGGCACCTATTTTTTATCTTTTAATAATTTCAAATTTAAACAGAAGATTCAACTTACCTGGATGAATTGACAGAGGACATCAATTCCATCGACCAGCTTGTAAACATCTTTACATCCGGCTATTTCCAATTGCACTAATTTTAAGATTTTCTTAGCGAAATCAGACTTTGGATCGGCAAGAATGTTTGTTAAACATCCAGACGTCATTATCCTGCTGAGAAACCTTAAAATCGACACAGTAATTCTATCGATTTTTTGGTAGTTGTGGAATATTTCGAAAATAGTTTCGCATATTCTCCGGATTTCCGTTGGACCCTTTTTCTTTTCTTGCTCTTGTAAATACGTAAATAGGGCGCTACTAGAATTTTTTACCTAATAAAAAGTAAAGTAAATAACGTGAAAATGAATCCGAAAAGGTAAGGTGACTTACTAAAGTTTCAGTCATACCGCCAACACTGGTCATTAAGCCTAACATGAGATTATAAGTAAATTCTTCTAATTCTATTAATTGCACGAATTTAGGGAAAGTACTGTTTCCCGAATGCCAATTAAGAGAATCACATTCTTCTTGAGAAAATATTTGCATTAGGACGTCGTGATAGGGTATGTTTGGTACTCGAGGATCACTACAGGAAATTAATCAAATAATTCAATTCAATTAAAAAAATTAATAAACGTATAATCCACCTGTGTATAATGTTAGAAAACATTTTTCCTGCCAAAGCTCTCGTCCTATCGATTTTTTCAACGGCTTGTTGAGCCAAACCAGCCACGACTTTCGTCACAACTTGCGACGTTAACAAATGAGGACATTTTTTTGACAACAAAAGAGTTAACGTCTGAAGACCGGACATGGAAGCTTCCCTAACCCAAGCCCCTATATCACCCCTTTTATCCTGAGTATATTCAGTCAAACCAGTAAAAAACACTTCATATATTTTCATTATATCGTTGCTGCTAATTTCTTTTCCCAATTCCTCCTCTAAAGTACAACAGATAGAATTGAGGGCTTTGACAATGTCACGTCGACTTTCTGACCATTTTTGGGTATGTTGATCGATAATCATAGCATCAATGAGGCCAATTAATATAATGTTCAAGTGGGGTCTTAGCATAAAACCTGGAAGGGCACCAAGAGCTAACGAATGACCCATTCTGTTGACCTGAGTAGGAGATTTGAGCTCTTTCACGTATCTAGTGACTATTATACTCCTTTTGGCCAATAAATCAGGCGAATCACTCTTGAAATATTCAGAAAAGAATGGCAAAAGTGCTTGTATTGCGCATGTGCGGATCATTTGAACCTCGTACGATAGACAGTCGTTTAGAAGCGACAACCAGTCTTCTACAGATTAATAAAAAGAAAGAATACACAAAATTTAAGTATTGTCTATGACCTCTTTACCTAGAACTTTAGTGTTGTGGAACGGAACGTGTGCGAGTGAACATTTTTCAATGAGACTGGAACAAGCCTGGCGCATTAGTTCGCCTCCCATCCCTCTAAAGTACAGTCGTTCTTGAAAATTCCTAATCAAGCATTCAACTTGGTTGAAAGTTTCTGCAGTTATTAACTCTTCCATCTTCACTCCTTTATGTTCGCTAAGGCGTGAAAGGGCCACTAGAATCTCACCGATCGCCAAAAGTGCCCCATGTCGACTATTCAAGTCTATGCTGTTTGCTTTTTGAAAAAGAGACGGCAATACCGTTCTTGTAACATAATCTGGAGCCTAGTAAAAAATTGATTCGAGTTTTAAAAGTTATAAGTCTAGTTGATAACATTTAAACATTTTTCTAGACGTTATTCGCATGTATTTTTAGGAGCTTAAGCAAGAATTAACACGTTTTTGAACTTGTACATTACATTACATACCGAAGGTGTGAGATTGTGTAGGGCTTTCGCGGTCAATTCCCTGACAGCGATATCCCAATGGTCGACTTTTCTTTCAATAAGGTGCGTTATCAATGGCAACGTGTACTCGTTAAATTGGGCGATGTACACGCTTATGTTGAGGTACGCGCTACTTCGAATACTGACAGCGTAAAAGTCGGCAACGGTAACAATGTCTATACCATGAGGTAAAGTACCTTGGCGTCCCACGTTTTCTTGAAAGGCGGCCGAAGCCGCCCTTCTACAGTTAATCTACCGAAAATAACGACATAATATATTCGTTAAAAAATTCATAAAAGAATAAAAAATACCTCGCGATCGAAGCATGTGGCGACCAAAAGAGCGCTGGCAATCTGGTTGACGAACGGCTTCAATATCGACGTGTCGTACGCCCGGGCGAAAGACCAACACAAATAACATGCGGCGTCTCTTACGTGAGATCCAACGGACGAATAACCGCGCGGCTCGTCGTAAAAAAGCGCCTTCTGTATCACCGGAATGACTTCAGGCAATCGATCCGGCAAAAGAAGACCCCTTCTTCCTGTACAATAACATAATAATAAAAATAATAAAACACAGATACTACAAGGCTTCTTAATTAATACCTAATTCGGCTAGAGCTAAGCAACCTCCATGCCAAGCTGCGTCGCCTTCTCGAGGGTTGAAACTTTCTAAAATCGTTCCCACAACTTCGTCAGCTAAATCTTTGGGCAAACGACCAGTCACCCTCCCGATACCTTTAGCAGCAGACCACCTAAAGAAACATGAAGTTCTTGGAGTTCCTAAACAGTTTTTTATGAAGTTTCTTACCTCACAACGCTGTTGTTGCACGCGAGACCGTGGATTAATTGATCTATAACTTCTTCAACTTCATCTGGCACTTCGACGTTTTCTTCTTGTTCGTTGGGGTCTGCTAGATAAGACGAGGAGAGGGCCTCGTTTTCTCCATCTCCTGCGCTTAAGTTGGCCGCCAAAGACCGATTGCCACGCTGATATCTCCATGGCGCAATTCTCACCGGCAGAAATGTCAGACCTTAAAAAAAAAAAAACAGTTAATTAATTATCAATCGTGAATATTTTTTAGTAAAGTTTAATTTACCAATTCTTTGAATATTCTTGTAGACTAATTTTTGAATGTTAGTCCCAGGGTCGTTTTTAAAATCGGCGCAAATTATCCACTGTAATAAGTTACCAACGTGAGCTACCAAATCTTCCCTTTTGCCGTATTTTAAAATCATCGCTATTGATGCTAAACACCCAGACTTCACAAAAACTGAGCTTTCAGGATCAGTACTTATTTCGCAAGCCCAATTTAAGTACGATTCAAAATATTGTTCTTTAGTATCAGATCTGTCATTATAACAAAACGTAGGTATGTAATTAATTATTAAATAGACATTACAAATGATTATTAAAATGGGTGCAAAAAACCAAAGAAAGTTTAATTACCTGGTTAAAAATCTTGCACTTAAATAAGCTGCAGCGTCTCTACATTTATCTGACACTACGATGTATGTTTTGCAGACATCCAACACCCTTTGCATGACAGTCTTTTTGTTATCGTTCGAGTTTGTAAACCCATCTAAACGAGACATATGAAACGGTATCATCACAATAATTGAGAGCCACAGCAGCAAAACGTATCTAGTAAACCATGTATCTGAATCAGATGGGTCTTGCAGCTCAAGTAATTGAAGAACCGGTTCAAAATCAGCAACCTAACACATACATAGATTAAATGTTTTATTAAATTACTAAGAAAAGTCACTTACCTCATGTGGTAAACGTTTAACAACGTCTTTATAACCTCTAACACTGATAATAACATGCATGTATTTAAATACCGCATGTTTTAACACGGGCGGATTTTTTTGATTTCTTATTAAAGATATACATTTCTCTAATAAGATTTCGAGATGAGAATCTAAAAGATGTGGCTGTTCTTGATACTGAGTAAGAACGTACACATACCTTTCGTATGCTCTTTCAAACACTGATATTGGGGCCGAAACGACACTTTCAAGATTATCTATCATTGTAAGCACTTCCGGTGATTCGGAAAAAAATTCCAGAGCGCACCCTAAACCGAAGGGCTCCTCATCTTTTTGATTTTCATCGGACTTTTCTAATTCTGACGACATATTAGGTGTTTATATCAAGTTTATATACACTAAAACAATGTCAAAAATTGAAGGTTATGTTTACAATTCTGGTACCATTGAAATGAAGTGTGGAAATGGCTGTTGTCCCTATTTCTTACATACAGGGTCTTTGCTTTAGATAGGCGATCTTTTAGATGAAATCGTATCAAAATAAAAAATAAAGCTTTAAAATAGCGTCTGTACCTAAATCGCAAAAAAATTATTGAATAAGATAACTAACATGCAAAAAATATGTTTATACCCTCGCAGCTAGTGAAATTTTTCTATGGACGACGCCAGCGACATCTGTCCATATTAGTGAGAAACCTTTCAAATTTAAAATTCACATACTTTTTCTTTTTAAGAGTTTTATAGCCATTTAAGTATTTTTTTTTAAGAACATAGCTGCAAATGGAGTCTTAGTTCCACTATCTAATACTTTATAGCATTTTTGAAACTTATCGTCCTTGATACATTCAATAAACACAATTTAAAAGTAGTTAACATTTTTTGCGCATTTCATGTTATGTATTTTCTAAAAACTTCTTTAAATTCGGTAAAAGGGACTTTATTTAAATGACTAAAGGTAAATTACACTTTGGGGGTGTTATATATATATAATTTTGAAAAAGTACAACACAAATGAACCTTTTTAACCGGTTGGAAAGAAATGTTTTCGCATGTTTGAACCTAAAGGCTGGATGGATTACATATTGCTGTATAAAACCAAAATGGAGGCCGTGAAACATAAAATGGCGGTAAAACGAAAAAAGAAATTGCATAGCACGTCACTAGATATGTCTTTCAAAATCTAGATTAAACAAAAAATAACTATAATGAGTAGCAATTTGCGTTACTCTTTTTTTCTACGTTATTTGTGTTAATTTCGCAACTTTTGCATAAATGGTGAAGATTGTTGGGAGCGTTTTTTAAACAAAATTAGCATTCTTTAGATCATTTTTATTGGCTGAGGCATTTATTGTACATTTATATGACTGTAGTATAACATAGGTCTGAAGAGAGAAAACCCCATACTCTTAGAGCCGACATTGCAGCCCTTATCAGTCCTCGATTCAACTATCGTTCACACATTTAATATATATATTTATATATAATACAGTACAATTTTTATGTAATGTAAGAGCTATATAGTAAAATATATCATTTATAATAATCGATCACAAGGCGACCACAAGGCCACTCAATACCGACGTCTTTTGAAGGCTAACTGAGTTGATCTATATTAACAATCTAGTTACAAAAATAGTTAGGCCGGCTCATGACTGTTTTTTTTTTTTTTAATAAACCGAGTTCGACCCTGCAGTCGCCCTCACCATTATCATGAAGGGAGAATTAGCAGGAAGGGAGCATCATAGAGAATCGTTGACATCCTAGACTTCACAGGAGATAGTTGCAGGACGTCAACAAGGGTTAAGATGAAGGACGGGACATGGATCGACATAATGCCTACCCTAAGGTGCGAGGGGTGCAAAAACTACCCCGCTTGTTTAGTCCTTTATTGCGGCCAAATAAGTGGAGTACATTTTACACCCTTGTGCGTTGGTGCACTTGTGACACATATACTTTTTTTTAATTATTATAATGAAACATACATAGGTATATACCAAAATTTTACGGAGATCAGTGCCATTTCTTTTTTTTTTATTAAGTAAACATACATAATAACATTTATCAACAGGTAACTTACCACTATGAAAATAAACATTTTTCTTTACAGAATTGCCTATTCCACTTTTCCGATTTTATATGTAGTGTAGGTAGTTGCATTTCTTTTTTGTGACTGGTCGGACCTCCTTAATATACCGGGTGTGTTCGAGTAAAATATTGACAAAATGTTGCGACACTTTTCCTTTTTAAAATAATATAAACGAAAACTAAACGTGTCTGCTTTTATTTTTTTATTCTTTTGTCTCTGTTATTGCTAAATCATTTGATATTTTCGAATTATTACTTTATGTTGCCTTAATACTATATTTATTTCAAAAAACAAAATAATAAAAAATATATATAAAACGTGTGCTATTTTTGGTTTCTTAATAAGCAGAAAAAGTATGCTAGTAACCTAGGTTAACCCAAAGTTTCTGTATACAAGAAAAAAAATAGATTTTTAACTTTTCGAAACTTAAAAAACTTCTTATGAGGAAGTACAAAATGGTACCAACATATTATAATTAATTTCTGTAAATAAAAACGTATGATAGGTATAATAGAAAAATTCTAAACTTAGCACCAGGTTAAAATACTGACAAATGAAAGATAGGAATATGTTAAGGTGCTAATTTTAGCAATTTTTATTAATAATTAAGCAAAGGTTTGTTTCTACTATTCTCGTAATTCGCGATTGTACTTAATATTGACTGATTCAATTAATTATATTATTGTGCAAAAGTATATACATTTTGTGTAACTTTTTTTAAGAATAACTAACACCAAAATTATAATTTCCTATTCCATTTGATTGTTTAAGGAGATGCCGCCGTAATGAGTACATTAAAATGATAATTAGTTAATTAATCCCGTTCAATAATATAATTTACATTAATTTAGACTATAGTATTCCATTACTTAAAAAGTGGCAGGAATAAAACTATTTTATCACATTTACTTTTGTCGCGATCGTCAATACAATATCTATATTGTAGGTACCTATCCATTATGAGTTGCGAAGGTTCTTTTTCCTTCCTTATTTTTTTTTGTTGTTGTTGTTTATATATATTGTAGATATAGGTACATAATATGTTTTAGTGTTAGTGACTTTTAAATAATGTTTTTTTTTTCTTTTATACGTACACACCATCATCATGACACTTACTAAGTTGTGTGCGGTGCAAATACATGTGCAATTTTCGTGCTTGGTGCAGGTCGACATGAATAAATACATTATACCGTTTTCGCATAGGAGCAGGAAGTTGGATTCAGAAGCCGCCGTATAGACCCTGAGACTTAAACACTAACCCTCTAGGTCGTAGGAAAAAAAAATAAGATACAGAAGGTGTAAACATCTCGTCAAACGGATTGTTCAATTGCAATTTTACGTCGGTCGCAAGTTAAATTTCATTTGAGCATTTATTACACAGACTTACACACTTACTAGACTTCGCATCCTGTCAACAGCTAAAAAATGACGCGAGGGATCTCTCTCTCTTTCGAAGCGACGTTGCTTGGCAACGCACAGCACAAAGAAAATTTTTCATGCTGTGCGACAGAGCAAGTGATACCTCAGGTCTTTATTTTCTCTCAGTTGTAGCTTCATTTCTGCTTAAAGATACGAATTCTTGTATCTGGTAGTGTAAATCTAATCGTTTCCGGGATTCACGTTAGATTAATTAGGATAGATTTATATATAACATGACGTTTACACCTGTTCTCTTGTTTTTTTTTTGGTTTGGAATTGTGTGATTAACTGTAACTACACGTTTTATTGGAATGTAGTGTATTAATATGTCGTTTATAACTTAGCATCGTGGTTTTTTTCATATAGTAGATGCAGGAACTAAGTTTAAAGAAGAGCAAAGTTGTTGTTTAAAAGCTCAATTCTTTTCAATATATTTTGTATACCACGATGCTGCAGTTGTATATTTATTTAGGTAGGTAATTAGGAATGTTCTGGTTGGAAATGGTTCTTACTGTTGCATTTTTGTGGTAGGTACTTTTCCCACGTGTAGCTACGAAGTGGGTACTTATTATAATCTACGGTAGGCCGATTATTATTATTTCTCGACATTTTTGATGTTTTTTCATTTTAATTTGTTACATTTATGTATGTAGTTAATACCATTGAGGTTGTTCAAGAAATTATTTTTCATCAGAAGATATACTTAATAACAAAATTAAAGCTACAAACGTCGTGGAACTATAAGGATACGAAACAGGATTCGGCTCTGTCCTTTTTTTTATATCATTCCAGGCGAAAATCCGTGGAGTTTTTCCTTAAACCACCTCTAAGAACTTATTTTTTGTATTAAGGTCGCTAGATGAATAATAATTGCAATTGGCTTAAAAATAGCACAATTTTCTGTACGTCCGTTTTTGGACATCGGTGGCTCAGGATAGCAGTTTTATTGTGCAATAAAACTCTATCTTCCGATGTCAGTAACCGACATGTTAGTAATTATTAAAAAAAAAAACGAAGAATAAACTGAATAAAATATTAGTTCGAAGTAGTGGTCCAGCCTCCAGGAAAGAACTCCTCGGTATTTTAGCAATAAATTGCCTCAAGTGCAGAGTTAAAAGGCTTCATACCTAATCTAAATCGGGTGCCATTTAATACATAATAATTTCATACATCGAAAGCATACAGATTATACATTCTGTAGTTATAAACACTACGTACTTACTACATTAAGTATAATATATTTATATGTTAATATTTTTTTAAAAACGACGAGATCTAACAATCAGTTGTATTTTTTTTTTAGTTGTTTGATAATTTTAATATAATAAAATGGTGCAAAATTTGCCGATTCTCTGCACTTACTGGCGACTGAATACGTTAAAAAGTACAAACGTTCATCTCTTTTCTAGTTACTAACAAATTCATACCCCAACGAATAATAGAGCCGAAACTTTTTTCTAAAATATAAACTGCTTTTACGAACTTACAATCTAACAATATCAACAGTGATAAATATGTAACAAATAGGCTTTAACACATTTATAATAACATGTTCCTAAATAACGTATAAGAGATATTTGTATCAGTTCACACGTTAGATTCTATTATGAATGTGACCACAATATCTGCAATTAATTACGTAAATATATATGTATCTATAAATTAAAAAGAAAAAAAAAAGATCACATAAATAGGTAGAAATTTACAGCTATTTTTTTTATTTAGTTTAGTAAGTACTTGTTTTTCCTTTTTTTTGTTCTTGTTCTGGCATAGGATGTAACAGAATCCGAATGAGTAAAAGTGTAGACAATTCAATTGGCAGATATTGCATTTTTATTCTCGTTTTTGACAGACGCGTTTGAAATACTAAATTGGAATGATTAAAAAGCTGCGCGGCCGCAACACCTCTTTCGAACCTCCGTATCCTTCTTCTGATGTTGAACGAAAGAACTAATTCTACATAACAGTGATCACGCACTAGTTCGTCGTTATTATTCGATACCAAACCGATCAAGCGATCCATTATATTGATTCCTTCATCATTCAGAGTCACTTTATTATTAGTGTTCATGCTACAATCGGGATGCACTTTCAAAAACCGCATGATACAAATGGGTGCTGTTCGGTACTTACGAAAATGGGGGTGGGGTTGGAAGGAAGGGTCGAGAAGTGTATGAAGGTTCTACGGAAGCGGTCGCTGAGAGCCGCGTTTCGATACTATTGAAGTCTTATTCCTCTCTGAAGTGTTAGAATAGAGACGACAGAAGCCTAGGGCTCAAGGTATTGGGGCTAGCGGGTTCTATGGGGTACGCGGACCTGACTAAGCGTACTCCAATGAAACCCGAAGACCACAGGGGTGTTCTGCAGCGGGCCTCGCTTTGATACGGCTAGTTTAATTAACGACCTTGAGCCCATCGAAGCAAGGCATCTGCCAGCACGTCCAGGTGAACCTTTATCTGGAAACAAGACACACTTTCAAAAAACAAAAACAACTGAAACCGAAAAATTACCTGTGAAGACAAGCCTAACCCAACCTGTTTTAAAAACCTCAATAATAAGGGTGACAAGGACTTTCAAGCCTGAATTTACACCTCATTTTTTATTTTTTTATTTTTTTTATTCTACGTATGCGCCATAGTTCAAGAGCACGCTCGATTTTTTGCTATAACTATATATACAGCATGTTTAACACCAATCGAAGTAAAAAAATTGATAAAAATCAGGACTCCTCATTCATTGTCTCAGAATCGGCATATTGACACTACTCTTACTACTTGGCTCAACCAAAACTTTATAAATATAATTTATGATTAATCAATATCTAATTTTTTCAATTGGGTCCTATACTCCTTTATTATCATAAAATATGTGTGGTGGCAGATAAATAAATAAAAATAATTAATAATAAAATACAAAAGATGACTAATAAATAACGTTGGTAGAATTTCGATTTGTATATCCGACTTAGACGACTGAGAATGTACAAAAATTCGCAAAAATTACTTATTATTCATGTCATAAATCCTTTAGCTAGATGTCATGAACCGTGGCAACGTGTAAAAACATTCAATGTCCATTTGCTATCCTCCTTTCTTATCCTGCGACTGTAATGGGAGTAAACAAGGATTTATGAACGGAATATATTTTTCAATAAGGCATGCTCCCGCGGGCCTTGTCGTTTTATTTTTCCCGAGAAAATGGTAACTAATAAATCTACATAAAAGCGTTTTTCCTTGAGTTCTGTGTGAGTGAAAAACTGGCGAATTTATTCGGCAACAGGGCTACGCGTTCTGTTCTCATCTTCCGATTTCTATTAAAGACAAAGTTGAAAAATTGGACAGATGAATAGCAGTTACACATCGGAACCATTACCGTGATAAAAGAAACGTCATTTTCTTCTCTCTAGGGTTTATCACTCCACTTCGCGTTCGTTGAGAACGAAAAAAAAAACTTTTAGGGTCAGTTCGTCATGGAACAGCAAGAAATTATTACTATTTTCGCTTATACTAATGAAGATTCACATACTATAAGTGCCTTTCATATATTAGGTACTTGGTTGGGACCAAAAAAAAAAAAATAAGGGAAATAAAAAGCAACGTTTAAATATTCTCAAACGTTTTTTTGGACATTACTGAATCTATATACGTATATTTATTATATTATGCAAACCGCCATAGATGGCGCTCTTTTGCCTGTCGGTGATGATATATTAAACCTCTCCGTAAGTCAGGAGACTCAGTTTAGTCGATATAATGTCAGAACTATGGCGCCCTGATGAGTCTCAATGAAGTCAATCCCGTGCAATGACATAATTTACAATAATTTAGACTTGTTGTTTTTCCTTCCTTATTTTTTTTGTTGTTGTTGTTTATATATATTGTAGATATAGGTACATAATATGTTTTAGTGTTAGTGACTTTTAAATAATGTTTTTTTTTTTTCTTTTATACGTACACACCATCATCATGACACTTACTAAGTTGTGTGCGGTGCAAATACATGTGCAATTTTCGTGCTTGGTGCAGGTCGACATGAATAAATACATTATACGGTTTTCGTATAGGAGCAGGAAGTTGGATTCAGAAGCCGCCGTATAGACCCTGAGACTTAAACACTAACCCTCTAGGTCGTAGGAAAAAAAAATAAGATACAGAAGGTGTAAGCATCTCGTCAAACGGATTGTTCAATTGCAATTTTACGTCGATCTCAAGTTAAATTTATTTGAGCATTTATTACACAGACTTACACACTTATTAGACTTCGCATCCTGTCAACAACTAGAAAATGACGCGAGGGATCTCCCTCTCTCTTTCAAAACGACGTTGCTTGGCAACGCACAACATAATGAGTATCTTTCATGCTGTGTGACAGAGCAAGTGATACTTCAGGTCTTTATTTTCTCTCTGTTGTAGCTTCATTCCTGCTTAAAGATACGAATTCTTGCACCTAGTGGTGTAAATCTATCGTTTCCAGGATAGATTAATAGATTAATTGGGATAGATTTATATGGCGCTCTGATGAATATCAATGAAGTCGAGATCGTAATTCTAGATAACTAAAAATTTCATTTCGTTGCCTACATCACAGTAATTACAATAATTGCATCATTAATTAGGTACATGATTGAAATTAATTTCTAAGAAAATTTGTACAGCATTATTACTCGATGCACATTATATTTCATAAACACTGTAATGAGAATTATGTGGAATTGTATGGAGCTTTAGAAAGCCGAATATGACTTCAAATATACAAAAGCTTTCAAATAACCGAACATTCTCATAATAACCGGAGTTCCAGAAACAATTCAATTAAGTGGAACAACACTTGTGAGATTTTATCATATCATAAACGATTCTTGCTACTGTTATTGGATAGCAGAATTGTAGCACAGGAAAACATTTTCCCTGAAAAGCAGCTTAATAAAGTTAAAAATAATTACAGGGACGTGTACGCAGATACGTTATTTATATTGCAAATTCCGATGGCTTCCAGCTGTTACCATTAAAACAATTGCATTTAATTACACCAAATGGAATTACCGGCGAGAGATGGACTTTTTGATATTATGAAATGCAGTTAAAAATACGTACATGCTGTAATATTTCGTAAAAAATTTTAAAAAACTTTATTTCTTATAGATAATATTAACATCGTTTCTTTGATGTTGAGAACGGAAACAGAACGCCAACTTCCGTGTCAGAACCCACACAATATAATAAATTCTTGTGGGAATTTGTTATTAGCATAACAAGTGACCTACTGCTCTAATTAAGTTTTACGCAGGGTCTCCTCAGTTGTATATTCTCCCCAGCTACGCAGGGGTTCATTAAATTTTATAAAAGCTAAATACTACACCACCACCTTTACATAGTAATACATAGTTGAAAAAAATTGTAGGTGGTAAATTAAAGGCAGGGATTGTTTTACTACGATACTCAGATCCAGGGACAAGTCCAATAAACTGAGCTGTTTGACCTTATTAAGAAAACTAGGGATTTGTTTATACCACAGGGATTTACGTTTGTAGGTCATCGCAAAGGATTTATGGGGACCATAAGAAACCACTGAATTACACCAGAAAGAGACATTCCACTTCTATTCTACATTGATGCAAATAAAAAAAAATATGAAAAGACTGAGTTTCAGAACGATTAAGTCTCACGTTATACTGAAGATGACGTTGTGTTCCGAAACTTGCTAGCAATTCCAATAAATTAAATAAATTCAATAAGGTAGAGGCTAACACAATTACTTTTTTTTTCAGTAACTTGAAGGGGTTTCAGAAAAAAATCTAATTTGTAATAAATATAATAATTGTGCTTAGATGGGGTTGTTTAAGATACAGATGGAAGTTATGACGACAATTTCACCTAAGTCGTAAAAGCACTAAAAGTCAAAGTTACAATATGGCCTTCAGTTTTAGTTTGTCATAAAATTTTTACACTGTCTATTTAACACATTACGTGTCCAGTGGCCTATTAGGACGTAGAAACATTAAACAGGCTGAAGAAGTTTATTGTAGTCACAAAATCAAGCCAGGGGCGGACTCAAAGTCTTCTTCAACAGGGGCGACGATGATAAAATAAAATAACAATAAGAAAAAATTGGCTGGGGGTGTTCCACAACATTTAAGTGATTTTTTATTGGTCTTTTAACAAAAAAAATAATTTAGTTTCTGGAACAAGCTTCATGGCGGCAATTGCTCCTTTGAGCCACCCCTGAAAATAACCAGGTCCTCGAAATGAGATATGTTGACGTAAAGTAAACTTTACTGCGATATATAAGGAATTAGTGCAGATCATCATCACTGTATTACAGAAAGGACAATGTTGGAGGATTTGGGGAAAATTAATGAAATCAATAACGAAATTATTTGTGGGGGTGATTTTGAAATAATTCTTCCATTAATGTATTAAGTTTAATGGAAAAGGGGATGAAAGAAATTAAACTACACATTTATGTCACAGTATTCAATGTTGGGTGTTTTCCTACAGTGGACAGCCCACCAGTTGATCAGCTGGTGGAAGGTTTCGATTTTGGCACATTATTTTTTTAATTACAAGCCTGAAAGGCAATGGATTTTGCAGGGTGGCCACCCTCTTCCCCTCTCTAACTACACCCATGACCAGTTGCAAACAAAAAATTTATTGAAAAGCTCCCAGGGTTTCTCCTGTGTCCTAAGATCCGAAAATAATTTATGATTACCAAATTCTTGGAAAGTTGAGACAAAGGGGGTGCGTATAATTTGATAAAGGATTCATTATATGTCCTTGTAAACTCTTTGATTGTAATTTAGGTTGGTAAGTAGCACGTTGAAGGGGTGTATTGTCGCTTAGCTTCAATTTGAATTTGTAACCGAAAAGGTAGACTGTTATTAACGACACCGAGACAACGTAGATTGGTGAGAAAGGTAGGTACAATTTTCTTTGTGACGCAAACCTTTGTGCCTTTACTAATTAAAATACAAAAGCCCGAACAAACCCCCGTAATTGAATCTGGGCAAATATGTTTTTAAAGTCCCACCTACGATGACAACTAAATTGAAACAGAGAAAGAGGGGAAAGTAACAAGATGTTGGGTATATCGAACTGCGAAAATTAAAGACATGTCTCGTTCTGCAAACGGATAATTGCTTAAAAAATAGCAACAGGTTTTTTTTCATTCTACCCCATGACAAATGGAGTGGTTGTTAATTGACTATTAATGGTAGATAGACATTTAAAACAAAAAAACTTTAAGGGTGATTCTATTGAAATTGCTTCATTGATGCACACTCCCTTACTCACAGAATATTGCAGCGAACGCAAGCGTGCTTGTGTGCGACCGGGTACGCTTGTATGCGTTGCCGGCCGGCCCGACTAGCCAAGGCCGGTGTCGGCACTGTGCGTTGTATTTATGTACGTGTGTCCCGTACCTGCTTTCCAGGAAAGTAATTGAGCGGTTCGCCGAAAACGTAAACAATGTAAACAAACTTCCAGACTTTTCTGGATTGTTCCATTATGTTATAAAAGTGGAAAGATGTTTCAAAACACAAACAAAACCACCCTGATTGGATTTTTTTTTAATATTATTGTTCTGGAGAATTTAAAATAATTTATTGAGCAAATGATACAAGAAAATGGAGGTGAAACAAAATCCAGATCATTTATTTGAACGCTGCAAATTTTATCGGCGAACCGGATAATTGGGAAAATTGTTCTCGACGAACGTAGGAAATTGAACAATCCCGAAGGTAATCGTTTTTGTACTTTCTTGTTAACGACATCTTGCGAAAAGGAAATTCCTGATTTTTCCGCATCCTGTAAGTAATCGACACTTATTTTCATTTCCACAACGACTGCAAATCAGAAAGAAGCACTTTTTACCACAACAGACGGCATTTGAAGCCAAATAAACTGTTGTTAAAACGTTTTTAAAGTTTGATCGTTAATATTCTGTAAATAGGTCGGTTTAATGAGACATACAATCGAAATCTTTTTAGGACATGCACTTAAAAGTTGAATGCAACATTTTTGGGTCAAATATATTGTAGAAATTTGGCTAAAAGCATTGACATAATCTATTCATAAAAACATTCGTTATCGTCGAGTCTTGTTGCTTGCGGTTGATGACTTGATCGTTTTAAAATGTACCACAGCATCATTTAATAAATAATGCTAATGGCGATGAGTTTCTGAGAATACAAGAAGAAGAAGAATAAGAAAAGGTCTGTTAGTGATTCCCGCTCGTTCCCGAAGGCGTTACCCGGGACAGGAGCAATAGTCCTGGGAAGCTTCAGCCAGACCAAGTTCTCCTTCGTCCGGATTACGAACGTGAAGGGCATAAATTTTCCGAAATGAATGGGTTCACCCCCGCAAGAGACGTTTTGCCGCCGTCACAGGGACGGAGGGCACCAGAACGCGGGGGCGGCTGCCACGACCAGCAAACGAATGCAAGAAAAATAAATCGGCAGTGACGTTTACGTCCACTGTTGCCAACCGAACAACAAGAAAGATATTCGTCATCGACATTAACCCTGTTTCTCCCCACAATTGTCAAAACTAATCTCAACTGTGATACTGATTTAAAAAAAAAAGTTGAATCAGTTTTCAGAGAAATCTACTTAAATACGTAAATGTCTCGTTTTGTTTTGGAAAATTCAACAGTTGAATCTATACTTTTATCTAAATAATTCGTTTTGACAAACTATTTCCAGAAAATTTAGATGGAAGCCATCAAGTTGTAGTTTTAGAAACACTTTTAGTCAATTTACGGTTTCACTCTTTTTTCTATTTCATCTAAAATTTAAAAGAAAATGACATTAAAGGAAGTTTGAAGGATAAAACTCAAAAGGGTGATGTTGTAGGCTGTACCTACATAAATTTCTGCTTGATCGTCTTTTCTATCTAGATATAAATACTTTTAAAGGAATTATTAAAAATGTAAAAATTTACTGAGAGGTGGAGAGAAGTTAAAAATAATGCAGAATAATAGCTACTATAATTGGGGTTGCTTGACTAAAGAAATACCGTCTGAAGACCCCTACGTAGGTCTAGGTACCATTTGGAATAATCATAATATCACAGACAATAATTCAGGCTCAAAATTAACAAGGATCATTTGGTTTAAGGATATCCAATGCCTTTGACGCTCTGATGAGAACCAATAAGCTCGAAATAACGATCCTTGTTGGTGGACATCCCACAATTTTTGATAGAATTTTGGAAGAGCTTGGAAAATTATGGAATGTTTCGAAAATTCCTAAAAGATCTAGAAAATTCCTAATTTTATCTATCAGAAAATTCTGACATGTTGGAACATCTTATTAGTTAATGGGTCTATTCTCAGATATATACTTGGAATTTTGATGAGAAACGATAGTGTTAAGTAATGCTTTCACACCACTTACCCCCCGATCTTCCTACTACGCATAAATTATGACCCAAATTTGCTTATTTTACATTAATGACTCAAAAATTTATCTGTTGTACGTATGCGCTTCCTTTTTTTGATAGAAATTGTGAGTGACAGGCACAGGAAAATTTGAAAGCATCGTTGTTTAGTAATGAATCAATAATGTTTCTTGTAGATATTTCAAAATACAAAGATGATGTATTAAAGTACCGTTAAGTGATTAATGGACTTGGTTTCCCGTTCTCTAGAGCGACAGGTGTGTCTAAATACATTCCCAAAGTGTGGGAGGGAATATTGGGCTTTTATTACGCAGAAAATATTTATTAACGAGAGTACCGATAAATGTTTAAAAAAAACCGTCTTGATTGATACATACATCGACGAATATCGTTTCCCAATAACTGACGCAAATCGTAACTAATTTTTAATTCAATTTTCTAGACATTAAAAAATCCCAAAATTTCCACTCATAATTTTTTGAAAGCTTCCTGAGGATTCTTTAAGAAACGTGCCATTCTGTGTATGTCAATATTGAACCTGTTAAACAATTGATGTTTTCGTAGCTGATCTTGTACGTTACCTTTTGCGGGTTAAATTAGATCAAAGGTCGGGGGTGAAAATACTCCTTTCAACCACCACCTTTCTCGTAACCGTATTCAACAAGTAGGTATACCTACCCTCGGCTGCCACAATCAATTTTGCGGTTTTCCGTTTATGCATAAATAACAAGATGAAAGATATTTTTATATATTTATCACTGCGTGGACAGGGTGGATTTTATTCACTAAAGTGGATGTTTTGAACTGGTCGATTTCCGACGCCATATTGTCGATTTTGTTCGTTGATTTAAAATTTTGAATCTTTACCATCATACAAAATATCTAAATAAATCAGTTGTAATTGGTAATGGTATTTTTATTTGAAGTTTACTGAACTTCAATGAAGTCTATTAAAAGTTAATAGGACATTTACCATTTTACAGCAGGATTTCTTTATTATTTAGGAACCTTTATGGCATTCTGCATTGCAGATCTTAAAGCATGAACACGACGGCTTTACTGCGCCTTGGGGTAAAGCCATGCAACAGGTCTTTTATAGGTACAAATTCCCTTTGTTCCTGCTTCAAAGACAAACAGACTAAATTAACTGAAATAAAAATGAAACCGCCACAAAATCGAGTCGCAAACTTCAAAGGATTCTGTGGAAAACTAATGTAACGAAGACTTCAACAAAATCCAAAAAAAAAAAAATAATAATAATTTGTGCAAGAGTACAAGAAAACCCGAGGGAGTACTTTAGAACAGACTTAATAAAAAAAGCAAAATTGTTACAAAAGTTATATAGGTCAAAGCCGTAAAACAATTAGTAATAGATTTAAAATACATTTTCAGATTTTACGTTGCCCATTATTTATAAACTACCTTGCCTTCTTCCGGGATATTGTGACGTAGTCCATGGAATTTTGAAGTTACACATGTTTCGTCTTTTTTTCCAAAAGACATCTTCACTGTTGATTTAGCAGATATGGTTTTCCAGAACGTCGGCCGTGAAAGCCTTGACGTTGATCCACCTTTTTTTGGCAAGTGTTGCGGAATTAAAAAGCAAATTCGTTGTTTTGTTTACATTTAGGGAGTGAAAAAGTGAACATTTTAATTTAAAATAAAGTTGATAAAAAAATGTGCATTTTATACAGTGAGTGGCTTTCCCGGTGGAAGGTGGAAATTTCCGCAAAATCGCCTGTCAAATGGTTTAATTGGACGGTCAACTTTCCATTCCATGATCGCGTGCTTTCAATCCGGTACTTTTCCTACTGTAATATGTACATATATGTATATGGTGAATACGTTAAACCCTGGAATGCCATTAAAAATACAAATTCATTCAACGTGGGCGTCTGTACATACAACACGATCCTCACAGGGACCACACCAGGGCGGTTACTGTCCATCAACTCAAATATTTGCTTCCATACACTATTTATATTTCATTCACGTAGTTTCGATTAATAAAAGAATCATTTTTGAAAAAATATATTTAATTTTCTATCGTTCAGTTATCAGTTTTCTTGAATACAAACGTTTGGCACCAGAGAATGGCGTCAACACAAAAAAATATCACAATTCTCAAGTGCCTTCTCTTTTACAGTTCAGATAGCACCTTTTTTGCATACAAACTTTAAAATGCAACGTTTGCCACCAGAGAATGGCGTCAGAACAAATAATGTCACAAATTCTCTTCTCCTTTCTTTTTTAGTGTAAGAAATAAATAGATAAAGTTATTTACCATTGCATTAATGTTAACTAAAACCATCTACTGTTTGGTATGTAAATGTAAACCCTCTACCCTCTTTTAAGGTAAACGTAACATTGGTCTTTGTTGTTTTTTGTAGAAATCGCACAAACTGAGCACACGATATCATGACTGCATGACGTATATTAATTAACAGGAGCTTTTCTGTTCAAAGGACTTTTAATAAATAGATGGCGAAATATAACTCGACGTAATTGCATTTTGCCTTGCACCCTTTGAACAGTTAAGTAATAGCAAAAGCATCAAACTCACCGCGTTTTGAAATTGTTGGAAAGGTCCAAAAATAGAATATCTGGGAAGGTCAGTCTAGATAATGATAACGAAAATTAAGCTGAATATTCATGCTCTTGCGGACCCATTCGAATTCAAACATTTAATAATAAATATATTACAGCGACACGCTCAATCTCTCTATATACAGGGTGTCCACTAAAGATGCGGACAAAATTTAAGGGGTTATTCCTTGGACTATTTTAAGAATATTTTGTCCTTTGGTGATTTTTAAAAAACCGCTTTGTTTCGATGATACAGGGCGAAAACTATTTTCGACAATAACAACATTTTATTCTGAAAGATTACAAGTAATTGTTTTTAATCTACAAAAATTGTTGGAAATGATTACCGCCAGCTTGTATACAAGAATCCATTCTTCTCCTCATTGATTGCCGGACTCGTTCAAACACACCTGGGTCGTTTCGTATTGTGTTACACCCATCAATTATCCGATTTTTCAAATCATCGACATTTTCCACTGGAGTAGTCTAAACTAATGACTTTAGGTGTCCCCATAAGAAATAATTCAGAGGGTTTAAGTCCGGGGAACGAGCAGGCCATAAGTGAGGTCCACCTCGACCAATCCAGCGATCTCCGTATGTTGTTGTCAAAAAGTGACGAGAAACTATACTAAAATGCGCTGGTGCACCATCGTGCATAAACCACATTTTATTTCTTGTTGCCAATGGTACATCTTCCAAAAGCTAAGGGAGCGTGTGTTCCAAAAAGTTGCGATACACTTCGCCGGTAGAAATAGCGGTCCAATTAGCCAGTCACCCACAATTCCAACCCAAACGTTCAACGAGAACTGAAGTAGAAAACGATCCTCAAGTATCTCATGTGGGTTTTCTTCAGCCCACACATGGTTATTATCAAAATTCCGAATTGCATTTCTTGAAAAATTCGCTTCATTAGTAAAAAGAATAACAGGCATCGTACAATGTTTTTGCATTCGATAAAAATTATCAACATTGATTTTCTCGAAAATGTTTTTTGCCCTGTATCGTCGAAACAAGCGGTTTTTCAAAAATTTTATTTACAAATTCCAAGTAGAAATATTTGATTGATTTCATATCAGTACATTTTGACAAATAGAACTAAAAATGAATCGTTTGTTGTTGTACTTTGTACATTTCTCTCTATAGTAAAGGAAGCACGCTCTAGTTGGTTAATTATAACAATTTTTAATTGCCAATTAGTGAAAATGTGAGAAACTGAATATGAGAGGGTTAAAAGTAGAATCAGATTGTTCACAATTCTTTGAATAAATATAAAGTGTCTGATATAAAAATCAAAAACACTTTAAATCATTATTAATAAAAAAAAATTACTTATACACATGTAGAACTTGTAATTTAAAATTACCTAAATTCATAATTTAAAATTCTAGGAAGACAACATTTAGGAATTCTTTAATCTACCATCGTTCTGTATCTCTTCAAACTTATAGTGTTATTGCGATCTCTAAAGCCCATAGAAAAAAGTCCAATAATTTCCACACGCGTCAAAAAATACAAAAGTGGCTATTCGCGAAAACATCATTTATGTAAATGAGGCGAAAACGCCTAAAACCCTTTAGCACCCTTATAAAGCCACATAGAAAAACTGCGCTTTCTTAGCAAAATATTTAGAGACCAAAAGGGGAGCATTTCTGAGCTGGAAAGACTTAAACTTTTTTTTTCTGAACAAACGTTGATTTGACCTTTCCTTATTCTGTATCAATAAATATGATATAAGGAATGTCTAAGATTAAAAATATCACGACCCTCATCGAATTGTATCCATACTGTATAAATCAGTTTATGTAGTAAATGTGAAAAGATACAATGACGCCATCTGGTAGGGTTAAAAGGAAAAGTAGTTACTGAGATTCTAAGACACGTGTCTGTTATTAGTCTTAGGTTGGGTTAGGTACAATATCGATTTTTCTCATATTGATTTAATTAATGATTAGAAAAACTCACTCACCGTCTTATAATACATACAGGCTTGGCGGTCTTCATCTTCTCCTGTGGGACAGTCTATGAAACCATTGCAAAGAACATGATCGTCTATGCAGTGATACCGACCTTGTCGGTCAGGGGTTGGGCAGGCGAACCTATCCATGCCGTCTGCGGCAGGGGGACATTCTGAAACAAGAATATTTTTTTTATTTTTTGAAATGAAAACTTTAGAAGTTCTACAAAAAATTTACATTAATTTGAATAATCCAGGAGTTTAATTTACAAATAATAAAATTTTTATTTTGATATTACAATTAAGCCAATCCTTTTTTTCAAAATTATTCGGGCAATAAAAGCTACTTACAATAATTTTCACGTGGCACTATTGTATTCGATAAGAAGCTTAAATTCAGCACAAAGATTTTGGTATTTAATATTTAAAATTCTTTTAAAAATCGACTGCTCGTTTTGAAAACAATTTTGTATCTAACAGGAAAAATTTTTTTTTTCTTTTCCCTTTTTTTTCTATATTTAAAATATTTTCCTAGTCTTTCTTTTTTTATTTTTTGAGTCAATCTTAGTATAGGTATACACATATTCTTTTATTTTTTTTCAATATTTACGGTGATAATATGCTTGTACGTCACACCAGAGAAAGGTACGAGAAAAAAACCCAGGCCAAATTTACATTTTGATATAATTCGAGTTGAGTTTGTTTAGCATAATCGAAGCAGAAAAAAGGGGACGTTTTTCAGAATGGTAATTTAAAACATGTATATATGTATGCATAATCAGATATTTTTGAAATACACACTCTTCATATTTTTTTTCTTTCGAAGAAAAGCTAATACGAGATACATTTAGTGAGAGTGTTACTTAGCTGGGATCCGTCTGCGGTTTTAAATTACTCAAGCCATTAGGCTTCTTTGAATACATTTTTTTATTGTCGCATAACACTTAAAACTAGTCACAAATTAAGCATAAAGTCTTATAAAGTGTAAACTACAATTCTTCTAGATCAGGTTTTTAATAGAATCGTTGGAATGTGCTGAAACTGCTCCTGAACTCATTGTGGAAAAGGTCAACTTGATGCCAGAACCATTAGAAGGCCTAAATAATTACATGTGACGTCATTCATCCAGGCCCATGTAGGGAACCGTTTATTTCTAATACTCAAGGGATTTATCGTGCTAAAATCTCAAAGCGCCCACTAATAGTAAATCTGACACCATCAGTACCTCCACCATTTTTGATATATTGTATTTATATTTGTATTTTGGACTTCTTAGGGACACTCAAATACCTGGACCTCCCCGGGATCTGCAGGGGTGTACTTATATTATATGTTTAAATAATTTTCGTATATATTCAAAGCTAAGTAATTAAGTATTTCAAATTTTAGTCTTTCCATTCATTCCAAATGCATTTGGACATTATCTCTATGATTATCATAGTTGGTTTACTTGAAATGGACATAAAGTAGAACAGCAGCAGTATTCAGCAAAGGTCACCAGCAGTGATAAATAGCCTGATATGGAATATTCAGCATGGCCATTAAAATTTCAAGAAATCATAAAGGAATTTTTCTATTAATGTGAAAGCTTTCTAGAAGGAACTATTCGAACAGTTCATACGCCTCATTATATGTTTTATTGCCAAATGCCGTGACTATCTGTAGTTTGGAATCACATGAGCAGCTCTGTTGAACAGATGATTGCTTAAATAGGAGTCTTTTACTTTAAATAGACAGACAAACTACAGACAACAACAAGGAACGTATAATTTAAAACTCTACTCGCTTATCAACGTGATTTATGTATAGTGTCCTTTTTACTGCAGTCCAGTTTCCAAAAAAGCAGTTGACGAAACCATTTTTTAAAGGGATGCCCGGATAAAATGAAGATCCTAACAATTTTGCAATATTTTAGCCCTCAATAATTCATGCTCAATTCAACGTGGTCCTTTTTACCCCCATGGATTCTATTTTGGAAACGAAAGTGAATTATCTGTTTTAATTCTTTTATATTAAAAAAAAATGTTGACATTACGTGTTTGTGTAAAAAATATATTTACAGCGTTGGTTACGTGCGGGGAAAACAAATACATATTATTACGTTTGGTTTTTTTTTTTTGTCTTTTACGGTTTACCGCAAGATAAATTTTCTCGAGTTGTCCAGATAACCATTAATATTTTTCTGTTTGCTCTTTCGTGGCTCCTTTGGTTTAGGTTTTCGTATCCACAAATAACAAAAAAGAGCCGGCGTAGGCGTCCTGTATATCCCCACAGCCAAACAACCGTAAAAAAAGATAATGGAATAATTCAATTTAATTGGGACAAATGCTAGGATCCTTTAAGTGTGTTCATTTGCAAAATCCGATTGTGAGAATAGTTTTACCACTTTTGGAACATAAATAAAAACTGGAATCCAAAAATATTTCTTTGAGCATTGAGCATTAAAAAATATGTTTTCATAAATTTTATGTAGAAAATATTAATTGCCCTACAACAGTAGAAACGGGCTCCCTCTTTAATTTGTTCGCCCACTTAGTGTCGTCGTTTCCAGAATTTCCATACAAACACAAATTTCATGAAAACCAAAGAACGAAATTTTAACGTAAAACGAACTTAAAAAAAAAAAAACCTGGGCCGCCTCTATCATCACGTAGCACTAAAGTGAATGGTAAAAAAGTAGCTATTTTTAGTTATTCAGCAACCGGCTCAATTTAGATGGAACTGATAATGAATAAGAGAACTAACTTTCGTGATTTATCCAGAAATTCCTTATTCATAACGTAATCGGAGTTAGTTTTCCGGGTGCAATTTGTTCTGTGGACTTAAAACGACCATTCGGCTTTATTTTATATGTGGCTTGACGTGGGAGTAGAAACTAGAGTCGGTCTCGGTAATAAGTTTCGTGAGTTAACGAAAGTTTTAAAGTTGGAACTAGGGGAGTTACGGTAAGGTGGTAGGTACATACATCCCTTACAACTTGGGAAAAGAATCATACGTAATAAAACTACTGTAGGCAGGATATTGAATTAAAAGTGATGACAATGAACTTTTTAAAGTAATAATGATGTATGAATAGAGAAAAGGAAGTTTGACGTAGAATAACTAAAAGTGTAAGTTTCTAAAGAATAAATTTATAGTAGAAGAAAAAAATGTAGCAAAAATAAGGGGTACAATTTATTCCAATGGGGTGACGCTTTGAATAGTAGAGTAAATGGACCATAGTGTTTCAATGGGGCTGTAAAGATTTTACCATTTTTGGCCACTCATTTTAAATTTCAAAAAACTGTAAAATCCATAGATCACCATTGAAAATAAATGATCATTTGAACCAAAAATTATTTGAGCGATTTTTTCCATTTGGCACTTTGGGCAAATGTCCAGAGTACAGCGATTAATAGGACTCCCTAGTTCCTCCCAGATTACTTACTGATAAACCATAAATATATTTATTCTGTGAACGATTGTAGACGATGACTACTGGACGACCAAAATGGTCCTGGTACAGTCATAGTGTCCTCATCATCTATAAGTACCTAGGGCCTTCAATTGGTCAGGAATGGTCCTGTACTTTATGGTAAACGGTTCTCTCATACAACTAAAAGAATAAAATGAAGCCTGTAAATTTTTGTATAGATGCCCATAAGAATGAGGAGTAAAATGGATGGTTGGTTTTCCTTTAAAGCTCCGTAAAGTTTTCTTTTCTCGGTTGTGTAGGTAACCAGATAGTTTTGTTTACCAAAATGGAACCAACAAAAGGGGATAAAATCGTAAATTCCGCCAGTGAACAGCCATAACAATAATCATAACATTTCACCACCTACAAGGATCGATGCAAAAACCGGAATGTCATTTCGAAATAAAGACCTTATATTCGAATATGGACCGTTACCGCTAACTTCAATCCAATCCGAACCGTTCTTAGTGAGCACAAAGTAGCAATGAACTTATACGAGCTGTAAAACGGCTTTTGGCTTACGTGAACTTTGCATTTTCCACTTCTTTACGTAAAAACTTTTAGAAAGCAAAGAAGAAATTCTAACTTCCCGTAAACACATATTTTCTTTTCTTACCTACCACATACATACGAATTTAACACTTATTCTTAAATGGACCACAATATACGAAGAGGTATTGATAAGTATCTGATCATTCATATACAGCACCACAAATAATGAAGGAGGAGTGGTTTTCAGACCAAGTGAATGATTCTTTCCGAGCGTTTAAGATTATTTTATGCAAGTTGTACTAAAAGGGAGTTTATGTTCAGTAAATTTACGCGTTTACATGGATAGTAAGTAAGTAACAATCTCCTTCAGTCTCTAATAGAGACACTCAACAACCTCGAAGAATGACCGATCAAAGACCTTCATACGCGCCCTCCACTGTCGCAGAACCGACGTAGTATTACTACTGACGCTATCAAAATGTCAGTTATATTCATGGAGAGTAGAATGTCAAATTTAGAAGTTGTTATGCATTGAGTTATAATATAAATGAGTGTTCGACCACGTTATTCTTCAATTTTGTTTTTCTATCTAACTTTGGAAATTTATATTTCCGAAAACTAGATTTATATTCCTATTTTAGTATTAGCTTCGTTATATAATAGACAAAACTTTATACTTTTCAACAATAAAGTAAGAAAATACATAATGTTATTATGAATTATGCTGTTGCCTTTCATGGCGTGAATCAATTCAGTGTGTGTCAATAAATTTCCCGAAATAGAAAGAAAGTTTGTATTATTCAATCAACTATTTTATGTTTCGTCGTTGCAAGTTCAACAAAGAAACAGATTTCACGCTTGCGAGGTAATATGTGTCTCAAAAGGACGCTAATATAAAACTTTAAATTCCGTAAAATGAGAAAACCGTCATTTCAAAGTTTTATTTCGACTAAGGGCAATTCCATTTGAATCATAAAATGACTTGAGAATCTTTAAATCATCTATTTTCCTGATTTCAGTTGTACATCTGCGAACTTTTTGGCCCCATTTCACTATATAGAGGACTAAAGTGTTAAAAAAGACACTTAAAAACCTCCATCAATAATATCGACAAAATCAAACGTTATGTGGCTTACAATATGGCGTTCGGTCGCCATATTGGAATTTTTGCTTTTATAGTGAAATTATTCATTAAATACAAAAATATTAAAAAACTTTTTGAAACTAGGGATGAATATTACAAACTTCTAACTGATTGCTCTCTCTAAACTAAAATTCAAGTGAAGTTTACCTCAAATAATTATTATGAAAGTCGACATTGTACTGTTTTAGTTAAATAGTTATCGATTGTGAGGATATTTCTTGAAAACGAGAGTGGAACTTAAACGTACTTAAAATAAATCAATTATTGACCATATTCTAAGTTGAATCCTTAATTAAGGCAAATGAAAAATTAATGAGGAGGCTAATTTAAGACAAAGGGTCGCCGAAATAGGCCAAACAGTTTATTTATTCATCACAATGATGACAAAACTGATTAAAAATTTACGAACTACTATTTCTATAATTTCTATACACAGACTATTTATTTTCGTTAAAAAAAGTAGCCGCTATTTCCAGGCAGATTAAAAAGTCAACTAACCGTTAAGTGCTTACATTAAATAAATCTGTTACATTGTAAGTGGGTGGTAAATATAATCAATAAAAACAGTATAATCTCAGAATGGTAAAGTTTTTTACAAAACAAGTATCAATAATTGCTCTTGAAAAAATATTTATCGATTTTGCTAGTGCCACTTTTGGATTCTTTGCTCGTTCAAGCGTTAAGAGGTGGGACTATTGCAGCGTTGGAAATTTTATTTTACCCATTTTATTCAGCGACATCTTCCGCCAAATTGTATTGAATTTTGCTGTCAGTTACTGAGAAGTGGTGCAGCAAATATTTCTCTTTCTTGTGACGCAAACGTCTTTGTCGAAATTGAATAAACGAGCGCCGTTAGGAAATTAAATAACATTTCCTTAGGTTCCACCTAGTGGGACGTGTTACAATGTCATCACAAAAGGCACTTTGAGTCACTTATAAAAAATAGAGAACCAAAATAGATAGCATTTCAGAAAAAAAAGTATTTTATGAAAAATAACGACAAAAGGGCGCGTAATGACATTTTTAGTAGGGGATGAAAATGTGGATTCGCGTTACCAGCTTCCATCTTCAATAGATCGACACTGATACCGCTCCAGAAGTAGACTGATTAATAAACAATATATGAAGTCTAATCGAAGTACTCACACCCTGATTATTATTTATTTAATTTTTTTAAGTTTTCATTTCTACCGGTAACTTTTTTTTTCAAAATTATAACCACGTGTCTATTGAATTCCAAAAATAGATGAAATTCAGCATACGTAGCTCACACATATTTACATAGTTACTCCTGATGGATGAAAGGTGGTGTGAAATAAAGGGAATTTAATGACGGTGCTGCTACCCCTACATGATGCGTACATATATTCCAGGTCGACATTTAATTTTCAATAAAGGCATTCATGTCGAAAATCTAATCCAATTTCCGCCAGCTACAGAATGAAGGCATTAAAGCCTTCGCGAACGTAATTTACTTTTCTGTAGCTAACGTTTTGACAGTGTGGCAAATTGACTGTCGATATTTAGGTCTTGGCGAGCCGAGAACAATGGAAATCAACCCCAAAGCGCCGAATACGATTGGATTATTGTTTGTTGTAGCGGATCGCAATTATTCCGTACAATTCAAACCAGTAAACGGGGTGGTTCTGGTGACAACCTGGAAAAGATTGACTTTCACATTACCTAAACGTTTTTCCGGATATTAAAAGCCCCCGAATTTATGAAAATTAGGTGATTACTTTTAATAAACCAACTCATTTTTGCAATTATATTATTACGACACCCCTATCATGCCAAAGTCGTGATATTTTTAATTGGACAGGGAAGTGTTATCAGACTTCTCAACGACCCCTACATGAGATTTTGACTCATGGCTTAAAATGACTCCTCACAGTTCCAAAATGACGCATCTGTTTCTAAGTTATAAAACTAAGATAAGTATAAAGCTACAGACAGCATGTGAGTGCCATCTGCTGGGATTTCAGGCTCAACACCAGCAAAGTTTCACGCAAAGGACTTTAAATAGATGCTTTACTGTCGTTATCCACACAGATGGCGTTAAGATGCCGTGTCTAATACTATAATCATCTTGATTGCGTAAGGGGGTGACCCATCTCGGTCGCTATTCTATCACAACTGTCTATGATGCGCTGATGAGAACTAATAAGTTCAAAATCGTGATTCGCGTCAATTCTTTTCGATAAAATATTTTTATGACGCTACAGATAAACAAATATAAACATATTGAACGTTCCCAAGAGGCCTTTTGTAATGCACTCATGTGGTCGCTCCAAATAGTCTTCAGAATAAATAAAAAAATTAAAATTTTGCTTTACACAATTTTGTGTTTTACAAGTAATTTCGAATTTATCATCAAAATGATACTTATTATGTTTCGATTCAATTATTTTATTCACTTATATACTAGTTTTATGTGCCAGTCTCACAAGAGCAGATTTCACGGAAGGATTTCATAAACAGCTCGCCCAATTAGGTACGCAAACAAAGGGGTTGTTTCAAAGCTTTGAACTGCATAATTTTCTCGCCTAATTTCAAATGGATTTCGTGCCCAAATGGACAGTCCTCTTCCATTTGAAAACTCTAAAAGTAATATAAATACTCTCACTAATCTAAATATTAATTGGTCCAATAAATAGTGCACCATTCATATCTGGGGTAGTTCTCCGGGAAACATTTTTCTTTTTTATTGCAACTTTTTAAATTTACATCTCCAAGTTTCAAACAGTAGTCGTTACTTTTAAAGATTTCACAAATTGCTTTCCTCGGTTAATACAACTTTTCCCATTACGCCCCAGCATCAGGTAGATAATCATTTTCGAATACAGAAATACCTGAATTCCAAACAACATTTAATTTTAAAAATGTTGAGCTCATTCAGTGTTTCAGTACAGAATGAAAACTGCAGAGGGGTGATGGGGCGTACTTCAAAGGAACAGTCTTAAGCCTTTCGCCCCTGCAATATTAAGTCCAGCTACCACATTCCGGATAAACTTTATTTATAATTTTTGGACATTGGAATGGAGTCCAGCATTTTGGTACTTTAAGATGGTTGGATCTCCTCACAATGCGAAATCTGCGAGGGTGTACTCTGAGCCACTGCTGAAAAGTTAACACAATACCCGAACGAGTGGTCTTTTTGTCCAATTTTTTTGTATGGTTCTTAAGCAGGTAAGATGTTTATCAAAAACTGCCATCATCAAGTGAAAATAAATGTGTTTCCACGAGATAGTATCTATGACCACTAACTGTAACATTGTTTTTCGGTGTGGGTCTTTTATCGAAGACACATGCCGCCACCAAGATGGCGTATCGATCGCGAACGCGTGGGTGTACGAAGCATCTAGCGGGCGCCGCGCCGCAGCCGATGACGCAAGTCCGGATTCAGGATTCAGGACCTCAAAACAAAACTAATTGTAAGATATATTTTACCACAAAGAGAGTGCCTTGTCCTGTTTCTTTACTGGAAAACACCAGTTCTAACTGGGTTAATATCGTGTTGCTGCGCTTTCTTGAGATCCAACTTTCATGCAGTTCACTCGAATTGTTATCAAAAAGAATACGAGTACATAAGTGAGAAGATGGAATCGGATTAAAATTCGTATTACGTCAACTTTTCTACTTTTGAAAACTCAAAATTTCTTTTATTTGCGGACCCGAAACAATTTTATTTTGGTCCTAAATGAACAGGGGCAAAATTAACAGGTTTGCTGAAGAGGGAGGGAACTTTTATTGTAATGAGTCGGGACAAGTTATTGGTAAGGAAAGTTCGATTGGTCATATCCCTAATATATGTTACGACGTAGCATAATGAATGGCCAAAACGTGGCTTGAAGCCACCCCCGTTGTGACAGTAATGATCCATAAACATGAGAAGGGAAAGAACTTGAGGATCAGCCATCTGAGAGGACCGTCCCGAGTGTCAAGACCGTCCTCAGTGTGCCCGTGGTGGTGTACTATTTTTATTTCAGTCTCGTAAAAGAAATAGGGAAAAGTTCAAGCCTTTATTTTTTCTTTGAGTCCCATAAAAGTAAATTTACGAGCTTATTTTCGCTTTCTACTTTCTGTTTTCTTATTTACAACCTCTCACATGATAAAAAGTACCGGATCTTGTTCTTGGCATAAAAGGAAATTTCAAAAAAATTGCCAATGTAACTTTAGATTAGCAATTTCGCTTACATAAAATACGAAAATAGAAATTGGGCAGAAACTTACCTCCCAACAACCCCTTTCTAAACAGCTTTATAAAAAATAAATGAACCTTGTACCCCACGACGTCAACTTTAATTCACTGAGTGGGCTCAAACAATAAGAAAGCATAAAGTATTTCAAGGAAATACAAAATCAAAAGGAAGTTCACTGAACAAATAACAAAAACATTCTTAGGCACATATTTTCTATTTTCCAATAATTAAACTTTAGGTTAATTGTTAATTGAATGAAAAACTAAGTTTAGAACCAATACCAAAATTGGGGAAGTTTTGAACTAAACCATCCACGTGTGAAGTGGTAGGTAAATGATGTCTAATGAGTTTTGGAAGCAACTTTCCCACAACCGACACCATGACATTCAGTTCAGATGAGTCATTTGGTCCAATTTATTCACCTGTTTACGGCGAAAAGTAAATCCGAAATCATTGTTTATTCCGAAGTCGCGACTCCGTTCGGAGCAGTAGTTTATTTTGGTTGTTTTTCGTCTGAAGAGTTTGAAAGCAAGATTATAGTTCAATATCCCTATCGGGTATTGGCAGCTAATCGTCTAGGAAGCGCTTGAAGCAATAAGGGTTGAAATATGTACGTAACTTAAAGTTTTCCATGTCGGCTCCTCTTTCTCATATCAAATCGACACAAGTATCGACTTTCGACTTATATTACAAAGCTACATGCCTTCCGCAAAATCGAAATAACCTTCCGTACTTTATTTCTTTCCACGTCATCCACCTTCTTTTAAAGTTACTACAGATGAGAATATTTATGTTTCAAACATTTCTTATTTAAAAGGGGTTTATTAGAAAGACGTAAAATATATAGGGTGTTCCACTGATGGCCCTTGGAGTACCCGAAATGATCCGCGAATCTATACGAAAAATATAGCCAGCCAAGTGACGGACTAAGCCGCCGGAGCAAAGTGTACCGTGCAGGGGTCTGTAGGGTCCTCGCTACTACTCTCTCACGTTTATTCGCTTCGCTTCTTATTTTAATCGGTTGCTGATAGTTGGAGTGTTTACTTATTTTATTACGCCAGTGAATAGATGAAGACAACTGCAAAAAAATTGTTAAAAGTATTTTTTTTTTACATAAATAACCTAGTTAGAAATCCAGTGTCGAAACTTTTTCTCAACCCTGTTTCAATAATAAAAGTTAGAACGGGTACCTACGTAGGTAATTCGATTTGGGAGAGGGTATCTTAAGGGTTCGATTCTCTACATCAGTGCGTTCGTTCGTATCAGCACTATCTGTTCTTCGTGTTTTCTTAAACGGAAGAGGAGAAACAAATCTAAATTACAGCGATGTCAGATACGATAGAACTTTGTGATAAGTGGCTCTAAATTTAGTCGACAACGGACGTAACACCACCCGGCCCGGGCTTTCCTTTTTTCTCTCACTCTAACAGCCCTCTCCCCGTTTTAGTTTTCCCTTCGCGTGCCTTTATCGGTCACATCAACTAAGCGACCTCTGTCGGCCTTACACGACCCTGAGGACTATTCCTTGTTCCACATATTAATGAACAAAGTAAACGTGACGTTGCGTAGATTAGGGAGCAATTCTGGCGATCTAGCAGTTGATACGAGGTGAAGAAAACGGATGGCTGAATGGACTTGGGAATTGCCAACGTTTTCAATGATAAAATCGAAAATATCCGCTACTTCTTGTTACATTTAAATACCGATACATCACCAACAATTACCCCATTAATCTTTAGGCTTTTACACCACCACGACATAAAAATAAAGTCAAACGCTAACATTCCATATTTCGAACACTCAACGTCTTGCCGTTTTTGAGTATATAAAAAAAAGATTTCAGGTGGAAAATGAAATTTTGATTTCGGTTTAAAAAAAGCACTGACATTGTACAATGCTTTGAAAAAATAGTAGAAAGGGTGTGTAAATACACTCAGGTTTCCCGATGTTTGTAAATTTGAACAGATGTACTGGGAATTGAAGTGTACTCTCCAACGGTTGACGGTAAACATGAAAAGGGAGTTCTGACTGGGCAAGCTTCATTAAATGTTGATTCGCCAAGAATTCAAAGCTCTGCTTTTGATATCTCGTCGACCCAAGTTGGCATAAAAATACCAGTTAATTTCAAGGGCGAAAGAGGTTGCTGAGTTTGGGTCGAATGCAAATTTGAAATTAACATAAAGATAGAAGTGAGTTTATTGTGCAAATCAACGTTTGGTGATCCAGAGGCATATAATAACTAACAATTGTACTTTAAAATATGGAACAAGTCGTAGTGTTCAATCACAAGAAGATATGATCATCGTCTTCCATTGACCAAAAGTCTAGTTTTTACTGAGAAGGGATTCCTTGCAGATAAAATTTCTGAAATCCTTAGGGCAATCCTCAAATGTCATGGGATGAAAAAAAAATTTTTGGAATTATTCACAAAGATTCCACTTTAACGACCCTTAGATTTTGACCAAGATCTTCAATCCTATTATTTTGATACCCATCTATTTTACCTCTACGTAAATTTTAAACTTTGAAGGAAGTTTATCTTCTCCGTTATATTAATAAAATGAAGCGACAAAGACAGCTTCATTATGTTTGAACAGTTTTAGCTCACTCTATAGAAGGGTTAGGTATGTGCATGTATTGTCCGACGTCTAAAGATAACGGCTATTACGGTAAGGGGAGAAATGGTGATAACGGATCGCATTTAGATAGCCGCGCTAGAAATAGCGCGGGTAGTTTGCAGAATTACTGGAACAAAAGCACTTAACGTCAGAGTTCATGATGAAGAGTCGAAAATTTTGCTCCAGGAAGGAAACAACTACGATCCTGAATTGCAACCTCAGAGTGCTCCTTGGTCCTTAAAAAAAACCACGTAAGTTGAAGATAATGGGATACGAGTTTAAGGACCGCGTTAAAAAAAATAAATTGAGGCGAAGTGTATTAAAAATAACAGAAAACAATTAATTTGCGAGCTTTTCCATGAGAGAAAGAGATTAATTTTGGAATTTACCATAATAAAAGTTGTTTAAAATCCATAAAATAACTCAAGTAAACCTAAATGCATTTACTAGAGATTCATAGCTTAACTTGATATTGAAGCTACTTGACTTGACTTGAAATCAAGTCAAACTTAAGTCAAGTAGTAATTTTCGTATAAAAAGTCAAGTACTTGAAAAATCAAATCAAACGCCGCATAATTTGTCAAGTCAAGTCAGGTGAAGCAGCTTGAATAATACTTGAAAACGAGTGAAGTCAAATGTATAATTTGTCAAAAGCTGTATCTAGTCAAGCCAAGTAGCTTGATATTTTAACAATTGACTTGACTTGAAAATGAAGCTTTTGACAAATTCTATATTTGACTTGACTTAATTTCAAGTAACTTTTCAATCTGCTTCACTTGACTTGACAAGTAGCTTGAAAATTACTTAAAATCAAGTCAAGTCGAATATGTATTTTGTCAAAAGCTTTAATTTCAAGTCAAGCCAAATTAGTTGTTAAAATATCAAGTTACTTGACTTGACTTGACTTGAAAATAAAGCTTTTGACAAATTACAGATTCGATTTGACTCGATTCAAAGTAATTTTCAAGAAATTTCACTTGACTTGACTTGATAAGTAGCTTGAAATCAAGTCAAGTCAAGTTAGTTAAAATATCAAGCTACTTGACTCGACTCATCAGGATCTTTTACTAACAGTCGATTTCTCTTACTAATAGTTCTATTATCTTCCCTTATCTTATGCTAACTATAATTTATTCGTTGCAAAATAATTACCTTCGTAACAAAAAACTTTTTAAAAAATAATATGGGAAAACTTTGAAATGTTATTAGCAACTGCATTTGATGTTGTGAAATATATTTATATCTACGTCATACACAATACATTGAAAACATGAACAATATTTACAAAGCAAGTAAGGGGAAGGCGTGGGAAATGGAAGTTTTTATGGATGACGACCCAGTTTCATGTTACCACAAAACGTTTATGGAAAATGCGAGGAAACATATGTTTGGAAAGATGGAATAAAATAAAAAAGGAGTCATGAGCTTATTTTCTTTCTACACATGGTGTTACATTAGTTACTACTGTAACTTGTAAAAAGAAAAGAAATTGTCAAAGGAAAGCTCATTGAATGAAAGTTCCCAATGGTAATTTGAACCATCGATATATTCTAAACAAACTCAACACATCCACAGTAACCAAATGTGACCTAAGGTCACTTGAGAAAACATTCTGTATATCTGCAAAGGGTTAAGTCGATGAGCTGCCGTAAAAGCTCATCTTTTAATACATTATGTAAGAGATGGGTTAGCATGGATCTGTGCTTTACTTGACTTGAATTATTCATTAAATCGACCTGTTCTGATATTTATTGACTCTCAGAAACGATCGTTACTTTCCTTTTTCTTTTTTAATACTTTTGTTGACGTATCGATAGCTTTCTGGCGGTAAGTGAGACGTATGAAGGTCAATGTTACTTTCCAAAATAATATTTGGAAAAAAATAAGGGTAGCAATGATACAAATTAAAAAATAAATTTAAAATTTCCAATGTTCCAAATACACCCCTTTGAAGAACTTATGTTTTTGAGCACTTTTAATCGTGTTCTGCATAATAAACCGAATGACTTCTCTATTTCCTGTTTCTCATTTCCGTTGCATTTAAGTAATCAGTCTCACGGACTGGGATTTTACACCCCAAAGCAAAAATCTTTGGGCTTTGAACAGATAACTTCTTCTTGCAGTCGTATAAGTATTTTTTTTTAAGTAAGGAATCTCACACTAGGTATCGTGGTTATAAATCACAGATTGTTGATGAAAGCTGTTTAATTTATGGTGAGCTTCTACCCCGACTAAACATTAACCACAAGCAACAAGTTTGCATGTTTGCTGCGGTTAAGGGTGCAACAAAACAAAACGTATAAGCGGTAACAGCTAACCACAATTAATTTTCAAGTGGTCGCAAATAAACTGGACGTGGACGGTGGAGATATAAGTAAACATATGAACATTTAGTAAGATGTTGATCAATTTTTCAATTACTCAATATGTTTTGGGAAATTGAAAACTTGCCTCATCCCAAACATTTACTTTTATTATTTATTATACCAAATTATGCCCCCTAAGAAAAAATTTTAATTAGTTCCCAAAAAAATGTCTTTTTTTATATTCATCTTAAACCTTGTCATATATAGATCAAAATATTAATTTAAAAAAATCCATGTTGTACATTATATATCCAATTTTTCTGTAAAATTATCTGGTTTCTTTTATTAGAAGTATTTTTTTGTATTGACCTATTTTTGTGTCTCTGAATAATTAATTTTCGAATTGAAGTAAATATCTGCGTATTCTCGGTAGATACAAATAATTGAATTCCAAACGAGATTTTATTTCCCCGATAATTTCATCAAAATAGTGACGTCCGTGATTGAAGATAAAACGAAAGATAATGTCATTTCTATATGTACGTCAGTCAGACAACACGATACGTGGGAGTCGGCTTAATGGAACATAAAACCCATTGATGATTATCATTCGTCTACTGCAAGCAATATTTAACGATTCCGTTCTAATTAAAACGTAGGTAGGTGTAGCAATTAGGTATCTACGTTTTCAATTGAAAATCAGATTTCATTGTTATTAATATACGATACGGTATTGTTGTCTGACCACCACACTGCCCTTCATTAAAAATTAGAATACGATTCCATCACTAGTTTTAATTAGTCTATTATTACCAGGTATTCTTGGTACGATTTATTTCAAGGAACCCAAAATAGATAGCCTTGAGCTACTTATTCAAAATTTATTCGAAAATTTAGGCATCAGTTAAGCTTATGTGACGCTATTTTATAAATAACAAATAATTTGATTGAAAACAACAAATTGTGCTACTTTCTATAAAAAATATCTTTATTGCATTCTAAAATAGTTGTAGACCTTAAAAATTTTTAATGAACCACCTGTCGAAAGAAACGAAATTAGCCCAAAAGCACTCAGTCGAGTGGTCAAAGAATTTTTCACTTCTAGAATAATAATAAGTCAAATTTAACTGGCTAATTCATAAAACTTTGATGATAACACTGAGATGGAAATTTTCCCACTGTTCTCTGAAACCATCAGTTTCTTTAGTAATGATTTTTTTTTATTAATTGAACGTAGTTTTTAAATTATTCATCGGGATCTATTTTGACATTTCTTTCATTGGAATAGATTTAGATATTTATATATGTAAATTTGATCCCTACCGTTCTTTCGTAATGTACAATTAATAAGTGAATGGATGTTCCCATGAAAGATTTATTTCTGGATGAAAGACGTGAACTCCTGATTAATATTCTGCAGAAATGAACGCTTTTTATTCAGGACGTTTTATAAAAGTGCCATTTGTCACTTTACGTCTACATCGTCCAGACAGCGAAATGAAGAAAAAAGGTGGAAGAGGGTGGTTATCAGACGAGTGGAATTTCTTTCCACCACCTATTCCGAGATGACGGGATACATATATAACGATAATTGCTGATTAATGACATCGAAAATAGAGATGAGCGTCAACAAAAAGGGGAAATAAAGGGAACCAACAACAACGGAAAAGGAACTTTGACCTTACCCCATTTGAATTGAAAATTTCCCAAGACTAATGACCATGAGGTTTTGTTACACGTATAAATCTGAGAAATCCACAACTCGTTTCAAGTAAAAATTTTGGTCAACAAATAAGAAACCCTGTATGCAAAACCTGGGTAGATACTTTTATTACAAAGGCACGTCCTGAACCTGCATCCTTATGTTTATTGAGCTGCGGTTAGAGCCTTCAAAGGAAGACCTGTTGACGTACTACTTCATTCAACCCCTCGCCAAAATCAATACTCTATTTTTATCCTTTCCTCCGAATTCAGTATTGTGTTTCTTTTCGCTTGCAAAAGGTGGGAAACTCTAGAGTGTCGTTGTTCCTCCCTTAAGGCGTAGCTTGGAAAGTGTCTATTTTTTTATCGTCGATGACAAATAAAAAGCGTACAAAATTTTTTGACAACGTTAAAACAAATTTCGGATTCACCATTACAACAAAAAAAACCTACCTAACAATGGTGTGCAGGAAAAAATCCAATTACTTACTAAAACAGAGAGGGTTGTTCATTATTAATTGGTTTCCTAAATGAGAGTCTTGTTCTTTTAGAACATTAAAAAATATATATGAAGTGTATCAATTGATGCCACACCTTGTGGAGTGCGCATGAGCGTTTCTGCTTTTTTTATGAAATACTCAGTAAAAATATACCCTTAAGACAAAAATTCGCCTGCTGAAATTAGTCCATTTGAATAATTGCTGTCGTTCCTTTCTCTAGAATTTTGAATAAGTACGTACGAGATTCCAGATTCATGATGGGATTACTCTTCGGCGACTCTCAGTTTCAATTTCAGCCATTTCGCCCCAAAAAGACCGACAGAAAGGTAACGAGTCGAATTTTAAAGCAGTTTCAAAAGCTTTCAAAGGGCTGGCTCAGTTCATTTGCATTTGGGCAAATAACGAACGATAATAATTTCACGTTTATTTTCATATTTTCTCCTGCGTAATTGCAAGAACTTTAAGCTTCAGAAACACTTCTACTAAAAGGGGTGGAAATCACTTCTTACAGGTCGATTCTTAAAGATTCAAAGGTTTCAAATTCGTAATGTTCATGCCAAAAATTTTATCATTTCTACTACGAAAAATTTATCAGTTAATGATAAAATTCGGAATTCTACTTTTTGAAGATGATGTTCTTTGAAGCCAATTGAAATAGTTTTCGAGGTAAGTCCAACGTATTTATTCCAGCATAACTATAATTTTCAATTTTCCGATGCTATGAAAATTATCGTGATGTAGGTATAAAGTTTCGAAATTGCTGTGGAATGGGTACTTCGTTGCGATAGAAACTGGAAACGAGGAATTGGGGCTAAATGTGGACGTAGAAAGGTGAGTCAGAAGTTGTGGGTTGTCGAACCGCCACGCCAGCGACGATCGGGCTATCAGTCCTCGCTGGCGACGACGATAGGGAAAAGAGGCAACAACAAACAGTGGAACCACGATGTCTGTGTCGCTGGTAGAAAACACCGCCCCCGCGATTGTATTGATCGACTCCGCTGCTGCACCTGCATGTCTGAGGATGAGGATGGACCCAGTCCCAGGAGAATACGGCGACTCTCCAACAAAACTACTTGCTTGCTTACCGATGAATTCACAACGTATATTATGTCACCTAAGTTTACTTAACTCACTCCACCTCAAGTGGTACACCTTCGGAGGCCAAAGAGGCTATATCCACAACAAAACAATCATAATCAAAACTTTTGGCACGTTATTTTGCTAGATATGGTCCACTGAACTTCGTATCAGCATGGTGTTCTTGAACTTCTAAATTTTCAAGAATTTCTTGTATAGCTTATGCGGTAGTATAAATGCATAGGTCCATTTTAAAACCGGAGCACTTTAGAACCTATGTTTACTTTTATTCTCATCTTGCTTAGGAAACACCCTGTATACATTGAAAATTTTCGTTCCAATGGCTTGTTGGCAAAACCTAATCCTTCTTCGTTTTTGAATTCACTCACTTAACCACAAAAATCATTAAGTTAAAGCAAAATTCACTGAAGTTGACATGTCATTTCTACCAGAAAGGGGTTTAATAATAAGGATTAATTTTTAATAAATAAAGTTTCAACTGGAATCGCCCAGATTTTAATAGTCTTAAGACTAATTTTCGAAAGCAATAAATTAAAATAAATGAATGAATGATAACATCGACAAATAAACTAAATGAAATTAAACAAAGCAGAAAGATTACTTCGGTAATGTAAAAAGCTTTTTCCTGAGCAGTAAACGAATTAAAACAAAATATAAAGTTAATGAGATGGAGGACTATCTGATGGATCATTAGCGAAACCGTTACTTAACCTGTACAGAAGCGTTTGGATTCAGCAATCAAGGCGGTATTATAAATTTGAACTGAAAGCAAGTTGTTTGGGGCTCGGGGCTGTAAGCACGATGGCGTCATTCGGGTGGTTGTCCCTTTATTTTACAGGGTTCGACGTTAATTTCATCTGCTCCTAACTCGAAATGCTGTGAAACTTTCGGGAACGATAATCGAACCTTTGTCTACCTCTGTTCAGTAGTTCTCATATAATATTGTCAATATCAAATAACTGAATGTTTCATAATTAATTATCAAGTACTTATATAACTTTTTAATGATAATTAAGTCATACATTTCATCAAAAATTGGAAGTATGGATTTCTACTCTTTGGTGTGTTCCCGAATCGGCATACTTATACTACTCCCCGTATAAATTTTTTACGTTTTTTCATAAACTCTATTTAAACAGTTCTCTAGTTTCTTTTTTTAATGTACAAATCATAAGTCGTACACCTACAAAACATACATCATTGTAATTGTTTGAAAAGGAATAATGAAACGACGTAAAACTGTGTGTCCAATAATTAAACAACAAATCACGTTAGTAGTGTAAGGGGGCCGGTTCAGGGACAGGTCGTCCATGTAGTTCTTCGTGACCTTTACAATTTTTGAAGGTCATTCTTCAGCTGAAGAATGCTGATCACATTACGTCAGGGAATAGATGAAGAGACGATTTTTTCCACCACAGCCAATGATTAGCCAGAAATCCAACTTTTCCTTTTTAATAATTTTGTGAAATCTACGAAAAAAACTGCCTGTTCGATGGTTAAATTCCTTGGTCTTTGTAGACAAGCAAAGTGTCGATAGGAAACTACTTATTTTCGAATCGATTATACTGAAATAGTCTGTCTGAATATTTTATAAATTTATCCGCGCAAAAGGACATGACAGCATAACGATTGGAAGGAAATTCCAGTCTTCGATTTCAGTTACGGTCATAATAGAATAGAAGGGATACATATATGTATATGTATGTATGTAAGTAAGTATGTATCTACAAAGGTACCGCTGGTTGGTCTGAAAATACATTTAACTTTGTTTTTCCAACGTTCGATACAGAAAAGTTTTCGGAATCTCGTTTCCAGTTACAATATTAACGGACTTCTCTCGTAAAATTTTAGAGAGAGAGATTTCCGCCTTCTGAGGACACGAAACATGAGTGGAATTACTTTCCACGTTGTTAGACGACAAATACCGCTGATAAATTTCTTCTGTAAAAGGTTTTGATTCCCAATGCCATCCAAAATTCAACCTTACCTAACCTAACCGGACCCAACCTGACCTCATCGAACATAATTTAAACAAAAATTTATGTTCTAGGTCTGTTAATACATTTTCCAACTCAGTTTCGTGATCAAACGGCACGAAGTTGCAATTTTTTTCCACATTTTTCTGTGGTTGAATCATTGTTATGTACGCCTTCAAAGCAAATATAAATGATCAATAAGGGAGTTAGTTTATCTTAGTTACATACATATGAGAATATAAACGCTTCACGTCCGTACCACACAAGTCAAGTCACGTACCCTTTATTGTACCAAAGAGCAAAATAAGACACTTGGTGATTCACCGCTTACAGATGAAAAATAAAAATCCGTTTTTCTACGTTCTAAAAATAGCACCAGCCACAAATGTGATTTTCATTTGCAAGAGGCGGTGGGAGAAGGAAATTTTAATTTTGCGGAAAATTATGAGGCACAGAAATTGTTAGTCTTTCTTTTAGAATACATCAATGCAATTTTAGAATGTTTTACAGTCGTTAAATACTACAAAGATCGATTTTGAAAAGCAGAATCAACCCCAAACAGGTAGGTTAGATGGTTATGGTATGATGGGGTCGCTGTGATGCAATACACATACAATTAAAATAGGTTGTGGTATGAAATGGTATTCTCGATTACAATTTCTTAAATACTAATGTCGAAATTTGGACGTGCTCTAGTTGGAAAACTCTTTTGATAAAAAAAGTTTTCAGGATTTCTACTTATTGTGTTCAAAATTTCATGTGAAAGCTGGATGTTCAGAAAATATTTATCTTTAGTATTATGTAGATGGGGATAAACAAAATTACTTTCCTTCACCTTGAAGGGAGTTGTTAACCTTTTATTTCACGATAGGCGGATTTTCCTGGGCGCGCTACTTATCATCTTTCCCGAAACATGTTCCTTAACACGTACACGAGATACATGTATGCTCAAATTTATTACTTATACGAGATACAGGCCCTCCACCAGCTTTCTCAGAAAAAAATTATGTTTTTATTTCTTTTATCCTAGCTTCCCAGAGTTCCACTCAATTTTTCCCCGAACTGAGGGATTTACATCTACCCAGTTTAACCCCAAATGTACCATTTCACTAAACTTTAACAACCTTATAAAACTCTATCTAGTTTTAGTACATCCAAGCAAATTTCCTTTTATTCTAACAACGCCCTGTGTATGTGCATATTATTACGTGAGTTTTTCTGCATCCATTGGGCCTGTATAGCTAACTGCTTGCTGGTATTGTCGATGGGCGTAAGCAAGTACATTTCATTGCCAAACTTGCTCAAAAATAAGCACATTTGGAAGAAAGTCGGTTACGTAACATACATTACCACATCCGGTGCACATTGTAAAGGGAATGGAGCAGATTTCTTGAATGCCAATGCTGCCAATAAACTAGGGTAATCGAGTAAATAGAAGCCATATAGAGTGCACCGACCCGCCACACTCCAGTCTATTGTCAGAATATTTCGCATACACAAGTATCATTCCAGAGATTTCGATAACAGGGAAGAAGAAAAATAAGATGTAAAACGTAATATAAAGTAAAAACTTTTTAATTTATTCCTTAAAAAGGATAATACATTATCTACTCTTCTCTTTGGGTTTACAGGGTTCGACGTTAATTTCATCTGCTCCTAACTCGAAATGCTGTGAAACTTTCGGGAACGATAATCGAATCTTTGTCTAACTCTGTTTAGTAGTTCTCATATAATTTTGTCAATATCAAATAACTGAATGTTTCATAATTAATTATCAAGTATTTATATAACGTTTTAATAATAATTAAATCATACATTTCATCAAAAAATGGAAGTTTGGATTTCTACTCTTTGGTGTGTTCCCGAATCGGCATACTTATACTACTCCCCGTATAAATTTTTTACGTTTTTTCATAAACTCTATTTAAACAGTTCTCTAGTTTTTTTTTTTTAATATACAAATCATAAGTCGTACACCCACAAAACGTACATCATTGTAATTGTTTGAAAAGGAATTATCAAACAACGTAAAAAAGAAGAAAAATAAGATGTAAAACGTAATATAAAGTAAAAGCTGTTTAATTTAATCCTTAAAAAGGATAATTCATTATCTACTCTTCGCTTTGGTCAAAAATCATAAAGTTGAGTTGAAAGTATAAGACATTTTCGAATATATTCAGTATATATCGTCTTTCGCCATCTGCTCTATCCAACTGAACTACCGATATACAAAATTAATATAGCTACTCATATTCAGATGGCGCCATGACGTAAAACACTCAAACATAAATCAATTGAGTAAAGTATGTATAGTGATTTCTCTAAAAGTGGAAACACTCAACCCTCAGACTTTAAAATATCATCTAAACCGACTTTTGTGAACATAAATTTATATTTCTTTTATGGAAAATATACAGTGGGTGCAGGCCTTTGAATAAACGGAAGAGCTGCTTTGATGAAATGAGACAATTGTAGGTAGCATCGGAGGGTTGAAGTCGATATTTTAATCATATGTCGCAGACGAAATTTATATTGCGTATCTTAAACCCCTTTTCTCCCCTAATACATTATACAAAATATCTCTGGAACGTTACGAATATCTTAAGGGTCAGCTACCTTTGTTCAAATGTTTTGTTTTAACGGAATAAAAATGGGAATGGGGAAGATTTACACGTTTTTAATGTACTGTAAGGAAAACGTCAAAGTTGTAGTGTACTCACTAAAGTTTTGAATAATTTAATAGAAAAGACTCCCTTAAAGGCATCAAATTTTTTTTTGTCAGAGAACCTGTACTCGTTGAATAATTCAAATAGATGTATTCAGAATGGATAAATCGTAATGGGGAACAAGGCAGTAAATGGAAAGTAGAAAGAAAATCTTTTCCAGTATTTTAGAGATAACAAGATTTGTTTCTTGTGTGGGATTCTCTACGGAAGGATCATCAAAATTTAAACCGTTTAAAATGGGTGACGTTAAGGGAAACGGGAATTCTAAGGTTCAAGAAATTTCTAAAACATTTCAGAATTTCTAGAACATTCTGTCATGTTGGTTTATTTTTATCAGTCAGCAATTCAGTCCGCCTTCAGTTCATGAGCCGATTCATATGCAGGAATGCCCTAAAATTTTGGTAGGGAACTCTAGAAGTTTCCAGAAAAATTCAAACTTTCTAAAAAAGTTTCAACATCCCCTAGTTGGCTTCTCAGTCGATGAGTCTATTTTGAAACATTCTCGGCAATTTTCATATATGTATTTTGTACTAAACCCACCCACTGTCACCCCTACACAAATTGGTGCAAAGCTCTATTACTAGCAATGGGAGCCCCAGCAGAATAAGTATTTACTACAGTTTCAAAAACAATTTGGTCTGAGGTCAACAGCAATGATTGCTGAATTTGAAATTCTCTACTCTCCAATTGTATTTTCTTCAACGAGAGGCAGAAGAGGAAGAAGGCGAAAATCGCTTGTTGTCTAGATATGTACATAAAAAGGAGATTCCAGACGATATACCGAGCGGTTATAACGAATCTGTTCCGTCGCCTGGAAGAAAGTACATGGACGAGGGAAAAAGTCTGAAAACGTTATGAATAAAGAACCGTTGAAGTACTATATGCATGCCTCTCGAGTAATTTATAGTTGAAATGTCGACTATCGCGATGGTAAAAGAAGAACATGATGAAGAAGAAAAAAGCAGAAGCGCAACTTTATTGCGGCGAAGGGAAAAAAGCAGCCGCCTGGAGCGGGCGCGAAAAGTTACAACCACCCCGTGAGTCAACCACGCCATGACCGCCGTTGGCTTGCTGCTTTTCCGCCGTGAAACTACCACCCTCAGCCTTCCGTTGAATAGGTGTTTTATCTAGTGACAAATGGTCACATTTACTTTCGCAAGAAAATTTCTAAAGCAGTGAGACGTCACGAATAACTACGAATTCTATTCGATGCAGAATTTTTTGAAAGAAAGGATTAATACATTGAAAAAGAATTTTTTTTCCGGGCTGGATGGTTTGGTCTACTTCGCAGGTGGTCTCCAAATTGAAGTTATCAACTCAACATACTGAGGGTAACTTTAGCAGTGGAAAACGTGGTTGTATCCCTTCTAATGTTAAGGACTACGACCACACTTTTGAGTGAGAAAAACCTTGGACACTCAACTCCAACTTACAGACTACCTAAAGAGGTGGCTTCTAAGGCCATGGTCATTGGTCATCCAGTCCAAAAAATAACTTCCTTACAAACTTGTTTTCGAGGTAGGACGGTCATGGTCTTGAAATCTCCCTTTCTTAGTGGTTTCTAAGTTGGAGGTACCTATCCATCATAGTCAGGGCAGCTTTAGTAATCATTCCAGGTTGAAAACATGATCGCAGTCCTTCATGAGTATGCTGGTCAAACTTTGGACAGATAATTCCAATCTAGGGAGGCAGATTCCAACGCTTTGGTCATCTAGTCCAAAAAATATATTCTCTCTTTAGGTTTCCATACATTGTGAGTAAACTGTTTTCCAGGTGAATTAACGTGGTCTTGAAATCTTCTTTTCCTAGTGGTCTCTCAGTTGGAGTTGGCTATCCAGCATAGTGAGAGTGGCTTTAGTAAGCATTCTAGGTCGAAAACGTGATCATAGCCCTTCATGAGGATGCTAGTCAAATGTTGGACAGATAATTCCAACTTAGGAAAGCAGATTCCAACGCTTTGGTCGTCGAGTCCATAAAATAATTTCTCTCTTTGGGTTTCCATTCATTATGAGTAATGTTTTCGTGGTTAAATTGACGTGGTCTTGAAATCCTTTTCTCCTGGAGGTCTCTTGGTTGAAGTTTGATATCTAACATAATGAGGGTGGCTTTAGAAGGCATCCTAGGTCCAATACCAGTTCGATTGCTACAGGAACAATTATAACCATGGTTTTGAGTTTGCCAAAGTTGCTGGTGAAGCGTTGAACTGAAAACCCCAACTTAGAGACAATCCAGGATGTATCCCAAGACCAAGATCATCATGTCAAAAAAAAATTGGCTTGCAAATTCTCTCTTCGTTTGAGAAATTGGTCATTACTGAATGTTATTTCATAGATTTTAAAGGACCCAGACTTTTATGCTTGATGAATCAACAGGAGACGAAGGGTGTTATTGTCACAATTGATTTCGATGTAAGCCTAAAGAAGACAAAATTTAATTCCCACTATACGACTTTCAGTGAACGTCAGCTACTCTTAAGCCCAGAAAATACATCAAAGTGCCTTTACTTTAAACTGAATAAAAGCCAAGTGAGACACGTGGATTCTCTCCAAGGAATTCTCGAATGCTGAAATTCGTAACGCGTGTCGTTGTACAAATCGCACAAGGGACTTTGAGAATATCTAAATATATGTATGTATGTATATAATGTAATAGAAAATTTTTATTGATCAAATTTGATAAAAATTGCACAAATAATACTGACATCAATAAAACTGTTGTTGATTGGCACAAAAGGAACTGTTCATTTTTCATTAACATCGACTATATACAATTTGAGTCCAATTGGGCCTGTGAAAGTCATCAACGAAACTAGGATGCGTGGGAGTCATAGTCGAAGGATTTCGTGGAAAAGACGCAGGTCCCGAAGCGTCTCCAACAGTCGTGTCACGTCACTGACGAAATTCCCGAAGATCTAATCACTTTTGCCGCTCTTTTTTTCCGAGAAAAAAAAAAGAGCACACCGCAGCACGAACGACGGACAACGCGCGCGACGTAGAAAGGCGTGTTACCTTTTACAAATGGTTCCCTAATTAATTAGACGTATTTGTAGTCAGCGATTTGCTTTTCGTTACAATTTCATTCAGTCCGCTAATCATGAGGGGGCGGAAACCACCAGTTGGAACTCATTCGCATTAATTAATTAATTAATTACATAACGTCGTTGGTAGGAATGAGATAGAGAGAGACAAATACAATCAACCCCGTGACATAGGGGTAAAAGTAATTAGAAATGTAGGTCACGACATTAAATACCGTTAAAATTTATGTGAACATGGTTTTTTTTTTTTTTTTCGTTATGATAGGAGTGTAAAATGTTGCTCCCGCAAATGAAACTGAGAACGCGCATAGTTGAAGCCATCGTTGTTGCCACCTGAACGAATATTTTAGTTTTCTAAAAATTGATATTCAACAGACATATCGTGCGTGACAACTTTTATTGCAAATGCAAATCAAGTATTTCAGGAATAAATTGAAACAAATTGATTAAAATCGTTCCAGTAATTTTCATGATTCATTTATACTGAGTGTCTCAAGAAGTACTGTAAAGTCTGCCTAAAGCATCCCTCTTATTATTTATGACCCAATTCACGTTGTTTTTTCTTTTCTTTTGATCAGAATTAATAAGTAGATACGAAATTACTTTTCTAATTTCTACCATGAATTAGTTAGGGAAGAATGTAAAGGTGAAGGGTCTTGCTTTTATTTTTTAATAATAACGAAACTGCCTTCCTAAAAATATTTGACTACTACCCACGTAAATGGAGGCAGTAAAAACTGTTCTTGACACATTTAGTGTCTTGTAGTTACTAATTAAAACTTATCTCTGGATATTTCAAGCAGAAAAGACGACGATATTAAATCTTTTAAGGCAAGTCAGCTTCCGTTTTACTGCAGTTAACTTCCAAGAGATTAGTCCTCAGCTTTTACGTCCCGACGACCTAGAAGCTTTAATGATGACCTTGGCTTCCTAGACGTCTAAGAAGCTGTGTAAAATTTTTCAGAAAAAAGCTCACATCAATCACTATAATAAAAATGAAACAATTTGGCTACTTTTAATTAATAACGCCTACAGAACAATATGGAAAACTCATGGAAAATTGGAAATTCTAGAAAAATAGAAAAGTAATTTTTTCAAGAACATCAAACGATGGATTATGTGAAATTCTTTTTCTTATTGTGCACCTTATGATTGTGGTATAGCTAGGGGAGTAGTAGTAGAGTAGCCGCTTAGTAGTCAATTGAAGGTATATATACAGGGTGATCAAAAATCGGGCGCCATATTGGCGCATGCGCAGAAGGAAGAAGTTGTGCATAGGTGACCCTGTATCCTCCTAAGTATACCACTATGAAAAAAATATGTTAGTGAACTAGAAACTTGAAAAAAAGCATTTTATTACTTTTTTTTTACTTTCTTTGGTTATTCCAAGATCAATTTTGCAATCGAAACAGAAATGTAGATTAGAAAACCTTCATTTTAGCAGTGCACTCGATCTAATTTTTATATCTTCATTTAGTTAATGCAAAAACTTAATACAAAATGTAATCAAATATAAATCGTCAATTCGAGAAAAGTTTATGTGAAGCACGCTAAAAGCAAACATAAACTATTGACGTCTTTATTAACGAACATGAACCAGAACTGATCAATACGATTCGAAATGGTCGTAAAAGCACAGTATTTTAAACAATACTACCTTACATGTAAATTGCACAACCATGATAGCCTTCCTCAATTTTCCTCGGAGTTATATGTGAGGATGTATATTTTTAATTTGCAGATAACCAAAACTATTTCCGAAAAACAATAAAATTTAATTCATTATCAATTACTGAAATTTGTTTACCAATAAATTAGGGGCTGTAAATAAATAAAAATAAAAACAAATTAAAATTGTTATACAAGGGATAGTTTGGGATAGAAAAAAGTGGAATTTCCATTCCAAATAGTCTTTGAACTGATGATGATACTGTTGAGTAAGTGATTCTTTATTAAATTCAAAAAAAAATAAGTCAAATTTTAGAAAAAAACTCAAAACTCTTGACTTGATTAAGTAATTTCAATCTTCTATTTCTTTTGTTTTTTTGTTTTTTTTTTGAGTAATTTTGCACGATCGGATTTAAAAAGAAACCAGAAACATAGGTATCGATCAAATATTTTTTTCAAACAAATAAATAAATTCCCTTTGTTTCACTTTCATATATAAGTTAATGTTTGCCAATCCTGTTTCTTTATTCGTCTTATTATTCGAGCGTTTCCAATTATTTCTCTTTTTTTTTTCTTTTGTTACAAGGATAAAGAAATGTATCAGACGAACCTAAGACCAGAAAGGTTTTTCAAAAGGAACCTAATTATCTCCGGAATTTTCGTAATCAAGTTCCAGGTCACATTTACAAAAAACAGTAAAAACCGATTTCGAACTTTGACTCTGAAAATTTCAACCATGAAGGAACATTTTCTTTGAAATTCAAAAATAAATTTGTTTCATCAGTAACCTATTTACGGGAAAAACGTGATCGAAAAAATGGTTTCTCTCTTCCTGAAGTGGCCAGGACTATTTGACTTTAATTTAAACCGAGTGTTTGGGTTAATTTTAATGACGGTTAGGACCTGATTAGTAATACTTTATGCAATAATGAGTTTTCAATAATCTACAAATCCATCAAGAAAACACAAAGAGTTTCCCTGTTTATAAAAATAACTTTACAAATAACAAAAACAAAGTTTTCGGACTGAATTGAAAGCATTATTATTTAAAAAAGGTAATTAATTGATGATGAACAACTTCAACAAGACTTTAAATAGCCTGAGTAATTTACCTAGAAAATCGTTACATGGCATGCAATTGTTTAAAAAAAAAATGAGTAGGTACCTATGTATCATTACACATTATATATGTCGTTAGTTTGTGGAAAAGTTTTTGTTTATTTATAGCATTCGCGTTCGTTTCTACTGCGAAGAGAATGTCCCATCAACTATTTAGAACAACGAGCAATCCTTAATTGGTTTTTGGTCTGCAATTTTATAAAATTACACAGGGTAAAAATAGCTTTGCAACCCTACATAATTAAAAGATAACGACTTACATAATATGTTTAGAAAAGATAAAACTAAATTAGAAATGCATGTTATAAGAAAGCCGTTTCACGCGATTAAAAGAGGCAATTAGAGAATTACATTTTTTTCATAATTCACCCTGTTGCATGTCTTACTGTTGATTCAAGTGAAATACGTTACTAATTATGTATATTTAACAAATGTGGGAGAAAACTAATAACAATTACTTTATTTATAGGTAATTATTTCGATGGAAAGATCGGCATAAATTAATTGACACGTTATAACTCATGCTATGCTTAATATTCAGAGCAATTACAGAAAAAAAAAAGAAATATTTTTACCCCAAAATTCTGGATAAACATAAGATTTTCTTGTCGTGGTTCAAAATAGTAAAACATCAACTAATTTGCAATATTTGCACCTTAAGCAACAAAAGCTCAACTTATTTTTTTACTAAAAAAGCTCAAGAACAGAAAAACTTACCAACTTGGGGTACGTCGTACTGCCTGCCGCCTCGTGGGGAACGCAACATGAGTTGTTCAGCTCCGGGAAGTCCAGTTTGTGCGATGGGCACCTGCTGCTCTTGCTGCTGTTGTAAATGGCTGGGTTGTCCGTCGACGGTGGAGTCGCGTTTTCTCCAAGCCGCGAACTCCTGGGGACGTCGGTAGGAGCCGCGCTCTAGGTGCAGCGGCTGCAAGGGGTTGGCAAGCGCGCACACCCAAATCGCCGCCGCTAGCACGGCCCACATCGCCTGCTCATGCACCTTGGTCCTGGACGTCTCTCCTCCTCAGACCTTTCTTACGTTACCACCGTTTGTGATCCTCAAGTGATCATCGCACACTATTACCATCTGGAGAAGTCCCCCAGGTCTCTCCACCGCTTCCACTTGTTGCCGGGACAAAAGAGAATCCAAAGAGACACGCGAAAAGGAAATGTTACCAGATATATTTCAAAAAGAGCAATTGAACGTCGCGAGTGGACAGGGAGGAAGTGTATAATTTAGTACGTTTGTGTATGAATGACGAAGGGTTGATGAAGTATGAAGCTGAGAGAATGGTCCGGGTTGTTAAAAAGAAGAGAAGCTTGTGGTGGTGGTTGGTTAGTGGTAGTGGTAAGTTGGTTGGTCTCTGGCTACGGCAGCAGCGGTGGTGTCGAACGAACTACGCTGAAGACGGCTCGCGACTGCCGACACCGGCGCCCGACGTCTTCTCGACCCGGCCCGCCTACGCGCCGCACCCCTCTAAAGAGCCAGTCCGCACCCCGCATGTGTCATGCCTGCCGCCAGACCAACGACGATTCATTGTCATTTTACTACAATCCTTTGCATTATTCTATGTCAGATACAACGAGCGTCGTAAACTAGCTACGACGAGTCCGTAGCGTCGTCGACGTCCTAGTCATCCCTGTTGATTCCTCACTGCCCGCCTGCTTGCCTGTCAATAATAATATTCAACACTTTGAAAACCCTGACCCCACACAAACAAAAAATCAACACCATATCCTTCCGATCTTCCCATTTTTTAGGTCCACAGAATTAAATTTCACCCTTTCACAAAGACCTGCATGCAAATCGATTAATTCTGAACATCCATAAATGATACCACCCTAACGTAAAGCCATAAGGACCCCGTTTTCAAACTTGTTATTTCTCATCAGCGTGCCGTAGGCCGTACCGGCAGAATATCGACCGCTCAGTTGTTCCTGTACCCAAACGTAGATTAATATACCACCACAGACAGCAATGGAGCGCCATCTGTGGTAGTCACTACAAATTTGAGACGCTGTATCGACTTAAATCCTGGTCAGGATAACACTTTTACCCCAAACTTCAAGGAAAGTCATAAAATCTTTAGATTGAAAGATTTTGGTGATCTGAAGACCTAACATCTACACTTTTTCGAGATGTTAGAGTCATGGTGAAAAAGAATAGACTTATGACTTACCCTCGTTTGGAAAAACTATTTGTCGTTCCACTTGCACCTGAAACAAAATTAACTTTATCATCTCATTTAAACTAAAATACAATTATAAACCAATAAATATACAATTGTTCAAAATGAGCTTCAAAATTTATGGTTTTCTATCAAAGTTAGAAATCTGGGTTTAATTTGAATGGGATCTGTTTTTAATGTGGGTTAACCCCAAGACCTAAATATGCGAAGACTGTGCCAAGACAAGCACCCTGTAAATGGCAGGGAGGACTTTTTGTTTTTTTAATTTAAACTTGACCCTCTTCCAACTTTCAAATGGTTAACTATGTCGGCGCGCTAAACTTGTCCAATATAAGTATTTATGTGTACATTTTCTGCCAACAATAAAAGGAAAGTTGCGGCTTAAATCACGTGGTATGGTGTAAATTTTTACCCTTGATATTGCAGAAATAACGCCTTTTAAAACTCATGTAGTCAAAAAATTAATTGGGCAATTTTCACCTCGTTTGAACGAAGAGAAGCTTATTAGCTCTCGGATCCATTTCGGAAATTTGGTCGACCAAATAATGAAGCAATCTCAGCTAATTATTATCCCTCTGTACTTAGGTGTAGCCAAATCTCGAAGTATACAAAGGTCACGTCTAAAGACTGATTAAAGTAATTTTCGAGTAGGTCCAAAATTCACTTTTTGCCGCATAAGTAGTCCTCGAATATTTATTTTATAAGGTACACCTACTCGAACGAATTGGAAAAGGAATATAAATTGAATATATTACTAAAAGAGGCACACGCATAAAGAAGTCCCCAAGGAAATTAAAGCTATAGAGCTAAGTCATGAGAGGCAGCTTGTCCACTAATAAAGAAGTTCACTTCGAGCTTCTAATTTACTTCCTTTACTAAACCCCTAGACCTGTGGGTGGATATCCTGAAAATACCTTCCAACTTTTACAAAACTAATCTTTGACTGGAGGCAGAAAAGGAATATAATGTACATGGACTGGGATTATTTTAAGATTACGTTTACGTCATCTACACTATCAGGACATATGATCACTGAAGTTAGCAGTTTCCAATAAGAAGTCAAGTACTTAGAAAATCAAGTTAAGCCTTCAAGCTAGTTCATTTATAGAAGCCTGTCCAGGTTTGAAGTGGATGAATCACAGAAGTCAAGTCACGCCAAGTAAAATCAAGTTATTTGTAAAAATATCAAGCTACCTGACTTGATGAATCACTACTTTACAGACCTGTAGACCAATTTTTCTTTGTTGTCTTGCAATAATCAACATAAATATCACTATTAAACAATGACCTTTCGAACTTTTCATTGAAAAAAAGCTACTAATAGCTTGATTGTACGTACTTACTAAGAGTGTACACAAATTAGTTAATTTTAAGTCTTGTGTTGGTTTTGTTAGACACACAAATGTGTAATACACTCTTTCTATGAAAAAGTAGCAATTTTTATAATTACCAGATGTGTAGGGTTGATAATTCTCAAAATGGACACGAAGAAACGACATGGATCAATTAAATCAACAGTGATAACAATATGTTTGTTAAAAAACACTTTTGTATGACACTAAAAAATAAATATACTTACTTAATAATAAATGTGTAGGTTTTTCTGACAACTAAAGGCATTAATTTTCCCGTTTGAAAATGTGCAAATGACCAATAGGTACTGCAGATAATCATAATTAATTGTCAGTTATTTTTAAAAAAAACTTCATTGTCTTAAACTTGAGCTATAGCTGAGACTGATTTAATTTTTCTCAAGAGAAATAAGTTTTTCAAAGGAAACCAAATCTAATAAAGCTATAACTATTTTCCGAGTTGTTTACCTTACTATTTCTTCCTTCAAAGAAGGCGTGCTTAGGTCAATTTAATACGTATAAAACGGTGACGATTCCATCAGCAATTACAAAAGAAAAGGTTACGCTTTTACCGAAGGAAACAGCAGGTGTTCTCTGTTTTCCTTTCAATCCTTGTCAACGAAGTGTAGGCAGCAAAACACGTTATCTATTAAGACGGAAACATTTCTACTCGTTCAACCTTTTAACACCATCAACTTCCGTAAAAACACTGAAATGAACGAAATCAACGACCATTTTTGAGGATTACTACAAATATCATGCAGCAAACCACAGAAAATTCTCGTAAAGTTTTTAGTTAAAGCGGGATACGCGTCTGTCGATCGTGATTCTCGTACTTACTGAGGTTTCGTTTTCAATCTTTAAAAAAAAATCCAAATAGCTATAGTTTCTGGTAGCTGTTCACAGATCCTTCTTACGTTAAACAAAAACGATAGTTTATGTAGGATTAGTCTACTTAAACGCTGTAAAAGAATTTTCAAAATCAGTTAACCACATTCATAAATTAGTTGTTTTGAATATTAATAGAGTTGTGTAACGCGGTATGATACTGTTTACACGGAAATAATGATATTATAACGTTGTATGTAGACTCTACAGCAGATAAAGTGTTTGCTCTATGCAAGTGCAAACGGTAATGTGAATTTTAGGTTCTGTAATCCCCTAATCTGCCCCCTAATCCGATTATAAGCAATACGCGAGCTCGTCGTCGTGGAACTAAATGGCGGAAGTGGAATAGAGAATTCTATCCACTCTTTTAATGTCCTCCTCCAACTCCATCTTCTCACGGCGGAGATTACACAATTGCACTTTTGCTTTTGTTTGCAATAATAGGATAATCATCCCTTACATTAGGGATTAAATTTTAGCGATATTTCTTCTGCTCTTACAACTAGTGTCTGCCACCAGGCGGTGCAACGCAGCTATTATTCATTTTCACAAGTTGCTATACGCAATCATAAGTGGGCTGACGCAGTCACGATCACAAATGGCTGCACGCGGTCACCAGTGGAAGTTACAAGTGGCTAGACAAGGCCACCAGTCGTAGTTACTAGTAGCGGGATGCCACCACTAGTTACACTTGCTAGTGGCTGGATGCGGTCAGCAGTCGTAATTTTAAGCGGCTGGACGCGGCCACCAGTTGCGAGTTACCAGGCATGGCCACTAGTCATGGATACAAATATCTGGACGAGGCAAAAAGTTACAGTCACGAGTGGCTAGTCGTAGTTGCAAGAGGGTGGACGCGGTCATCAGTTACAGTTACGAGTGGCTAGACAGGGCCACTAGTCGTAAGTACAAGTGGCTGGACGCGGCAACCAGTTACAGTTACGAGTGGCTAGACAAGGCCACCAGTTGTAGTAACAAGTGGCTAGTCGCAGATACCAGTTATAGTTAAGAGTGGCTAGACAAAGCCACCAGTCGTAGTTACAAGTGGCTGGATGCCGCCACTAGTTACAGATACTAGTGGCTGGACGCGGTCACCAGTTGCGAGTGGCTAGAGAAGGCCGCCAGTCGTAGTTACAAGTGGCTCGACGCAGCAACGAGTTACGGTTACGAATGGCTAGTCGTAGTTGCAAGAGGGTAGACGCGGCCACCAGTTACAGTTACGAGTGGCTTAACAAGGCCACCAGTCGTAGTAACAAGTGGCTCTACGCAGCAACGAGTTACGGTTACGAGTGGCTAGTCGTAGTTGCAAGAGGGTGGTCGCGGCCACCAGTTACAGTTACGAGTGGCTAGACAAAGCCACCAGTCGTACTTACAAGTGGCTGGATGCCGCCACTAGTTACAGATACTAGTGACTGGACGCGGCTACCAGTTGCGTGTGGCTAGAGAAGGCCACCAGTCGTAGTTACAAGTGGCTCGACGCAGCAACGAGTTACGGTTACGAGTGGCTGCACAAGGTCACCAGTTACAGTCACTAGTGGCTAGACAAGGCCACCAGTCGTAGTAACAAGTGGCTGGTCGCAGATACCAGTTATAGTTAAGAGTAACTAGACACTGCCAACAGTTACAGTTACGAGTGGCTAGACAAGGAAACCAGTCGTTGTTACAAGTGGCTGGATGCCGCCACTAGTTACAGATACTAGTGGCTGGACGCGGCCACCAGTTGCGAGTGACTAGAGGACACCAGTCATAGTTTCAAGTGGCTGGGCGCGGCAATCAGTTACAGTTACGAATGGCTAGACAAGGTCACCAGTTACAGTCACGAGTAGATAGAGAAGGCCACCAGTCGTAGTAACAAGTGGCTCGTCGCAGATACCAGTTACAGTTACGAGAGGCTAGACAAGGCCACCAGTTACACTTACGAGTGACTACACGTGGAATCTTAGACACAAGTGTCTATATGCAATCACCAGATGCAACACAAGTGACCAGACGCAGTCGCGGTTACAAGTGACTACACGCAGTCACCAGTCGCAGTATCAAGTGGCTAAACACGTCCACCAGTCATAGTTACAAGTGACTAAACGTGGTCAACACAAGCGACTGGTGCGGTCACAGTTACAAGTGTCTAGATGCGGCCACCAGTCATTGTTACAAGTGGTCATGCGCAGCCACAAGATACATCAACTGTCTAGTCTATTTGCCGAGACTCATGTATACTTAGGATTGGCGAGTTCTAGCCACTCTCACGACTTGTGGCTTGAACACCACCACTCGAAGTTTTGAAAAATCTTGTCAGCGACTTGTGGCTGCCACTGGTTTTAGTCATCGATGGCCCATTGTGGTGCAGTGCTAAATCTATACATATCAGACATGCCGGCGACTAGAAACGGTTACGCAACCAACCAGAAATAGCTTTTGTGTTTAATTAAAAAAAAAAACTATATAACTTAACAATTCTAAATGCAACCAAAAAAAAAATACGCCTACTTTCTATATGAGCACGATGAGATAATGCTGCTGTATAAATGTGGGGGTGTATTGCCACTAGACCAGCTTAAATTTATGCCTTTTAAAAAAACTTTAGCCAAGATGAATGGATTATTGATAGTTTCTTGTATTCGTTTTGGTTTGAGATCGATTTCGACAGTTTTTTTTTTTATTAAATTTTGTTTGGTTACTACACGAACTTTAGTTAATTTTGAAAAAGTTATGATTAGATAACTGTAAAAACGTTTGTTCATACACTTCAGCATTTATAAAATTCAATAAAAGAACTTGGAGTCAGTAGTATATAGAAGTTCAAGATCTAATGGCTCCTTTGGCAATAATTATTTGTTATAGTTGTCAGTCGTGCACCCACTACCGAAATTGCACTAGCACGAGCCGCCCACATGGTACAACATTTGGCGTCTTTAGCGTCGGCGTAGACGACGGGCGTCTTCATCCCTTTCCTGTGCTCACTCAATGCCTTGGCGTCGCATGAATGAAACGATGCTAAAAGGACGGATCATCAACGGAGCGTCTTATTGATGCTATTACTCTAATACTCGGAAACTTTTCTATTAGAGAAACCCAGCAATTTTTCTACTAATATACCCAAGTACATACATATATACAGGGTGGGCTATTTTTGAGAATAACTTGAAAAGAAAGATGTTCTAAAACAAATTGTGAAGTTGAGTTAAACCACTCATGCATTTTTCAAGAAACTATTTGTTAATTACAACTGTACACATGAAATATAAGCCATCACGAGTCACTGTTGACACTTAACCTTTAACTTGATATTCTTGACAGTTTCATCCAGTGGACTTTGATAGTTAGTTAAGGATGGAATGTCGTTGCAAATGGTTGCAAATCGTTTGACTTCTAATTACGATGCAGAGAGTAAACTCAATGCATTACAATCTGTACCTCGAAACTTCAAAGTTTTGGAGGGTTGCAGTTGAAATAGATCTTGAGGATCAAGTATTAACGATGGTCGTTGATTTACAACAGGACAGGATTTAGGAAGTCCTTTACATCAAATTACAAAATGTAAAACTCTGTTACATTATATTTATAGTATTTAGATAATGGTAAAGATTCTAAGACGAAATATTAATATTTCTTCTGGAATTCTCCAGAATTAGCTTCGTAAAATTTGCATCTTATTTCAAAGAGATGAAAGAATCTGCATTTCTCTGAAAAATAAAGCAATTAATTTCCACCGAAAGTCACCTGATGCGTTTCCTCTTCGTTCTCCATTTTCGTTCCGTTTTGAAGGTCTGCCGCTATTATTTTCAAAGTGCTAAGACTATTCTGAGTGTTGTAAGATACTTTGCAGATTAGTTTTCTCATAAAACGAACCCATCGGGAGCAGAAGTTCTCTCCACTTCCTAACGAGTTTTTTAAAGCAATTTCATTTATCTGCCGGATTGTTGGAATTTCCAACTTGTGCATTATTTTATGTTTGTATAAAAAGCAAAGAACATTCACTTTTATTATTTATACTTTTGTTCTATTTCGTCTTCACGCCATTCAGTGTTCTGATTGTGATTTTACGTCCCAAAAGAGTGAAATAAAGCTTTACCTCCACCAGAATTCCTTGACCTTTAATAATGGTCATACTTGCGGGGTAAACAGTGCCCACCTTTCAAAACTTATTAGCTACCCTAGAAAATCATCAATGTCCCTACTGTTTTCTAAAAAAAGGTTAATTAAAATTTATTACTGATCAACTTGATCTGAGCTGTACACCCTAGGAGAACACCCTATCTACGCCAATGGCCAGGAAAAGTTAATTTTACAGGGAGTGTTACGTTACGTTATTAATTGTTGTAAAATAATTAATGGAGGAAGGTATTTCTTAGCAAATATGGAAATTAGGTCATCCTTAGCACGTGGGCGAGGGTGCAAAAATACGACATAATATCTAAGCTTTCTCTAGTGATACCAGAGACACAGTAGCGGGGATTAATTCACACATGAGCGTGAAATAAATTTGACTATACCTATAATAATGATAATAGTTTCGAAACTTTGAATTATCTTCACAATTTTCTTAATTAAAACGTCGTACAAGGTCTTAAACGAAAATAAGTTCTATAAATGTGAGGTTAGCCTTCAGCCTGAGGGCTGCTTTCTTTAAAAAATGGAATACAACCCCATTTAACAACAAATTCAACTTCCTACAACCCTTTACTAGTTGGATCTTCAAATTCTGCTCCTACTTTCTCCTGATTCTGCCTCTAATATCAGTTAGTCGAAATATGAATTAATGTAGCGTGGAGTTGTATGATTTTTTTCTGAGATTGAAATTTTAAACTGAATTATTTATTTCGAAATGTCATGAGGATATTTCAATAAATAATGTCTGTCACGTTGTGTCTATTGGATCAGCAAATTTGCTATCGCTCAGGTTTTCCTTACCTCCCCCATGCCACGTATGAATCTCCCCTTAACTTCATCATAACGACTGCAGATAAATTATTTATTGGCATTCGAAGGCGTATCCTCAATTCCTCTCCTTGAGTAAAATCCAACCTACGTTAACAGATACGAGTATGATTATTAAGCAAAAATTACCAAATCTATGATTTGAGTTCAAATTCCGTCGTGAACCATGAAGGTATTGATAAAATATTTTTTCAATCATTTACTCTTTTTTTTGGTTCATTAATCCGAGTTCATTAAAAGAATCAACAGAAAGTTTTTAGGGCTCAATTAAAAGTTCCATTGTTAATTTAGCCCCTAATAATTAGTGTGTGGAAACAAAATCGTGTCCACCATACTATATATTTCCAAAACTAATTCTGCAGTATAAGATGAAGTTGCTGACTGGATGACTTTATTAATAATTTTGTATTACAAATTTTGGGTTATCAAAAAGTCTGAAAGAAAGGGAAACTAATTGGATTAATAATCACGTTAATTGGGCTTTTTTATTAACAGCAAAACCGTTGTTATTTTTTAAATTACAATTTTCAGTGAGGTTGTTGGACTTCTTGAACTCCCAAAAGATAATATGTTTTCGAGTACTTAAATTTAAGCACATAAAACATTGCTTGTACATACAAACTTTATTATTTCTCACTTTACATTATACTCTGGTTGAACTAAATGAATTTCCAGAATAATGCACTTCTAACGCTAGTAAACTACACATAAATTACATACACACCGAAAAAGGGAGCTTCGAGCTTAAAATTGAAAAACAATCACAAAGCTGCACTAGACGTAAACTTAACAAGCTCTAGAATTTCTTTTGAAATAACAGAATTTTTAATCCTCATTTAAGAATTTTTTGGCATGAAAATTAACAAAAATATTTGATATGTATGTAGAAAAAACAAAAGTAGGGTTAGAACTTATATCAAAATTAGGAACGAAAACTAGAAAAAGACAATGACCAGTCATTTGATGACTTTGTAAAGGCATTATGACACTATCTTCACTTTTATAAATAGATATTTATTACCCCTTTATAAAAGTATCTATTTACCTAACTTAAAGGATGAGTAGTACATATAAAAGTTTTATAGGGCATTAAAACTTACTTTCCAGCGTATTATTTTTAAAAAGGCGCACTTTATGGTATATTATAACTTGCAGGTTAAGCTCAAAAGGTGTAAAAGCTGGAGTAACGTACAAGGAAAAAAATACTTTCCTTCTCACGTTCTTGGAAAATGTCCTATGTAGGATTACAACGTTATTATACTTATCCCATAAAATCCCATTTAGCTCCATGTTAAAATGAGTTAGATGAAAAGAATATTTTCAATGAAGAAGCTTTCAAATCATGTCCCAAGTGTTTTCAAGGCTTGGCCTTATCGTGCGTAATAACGGTCTATTTTTATCCGACGAATATGAAACAAAGACGTAATGATACGACGGGGCTGCAAGATCTGAATTGTAAATTGCAACTAAATCTCTTGCTTCCTCTTTTTCCTTACTCAAAGCTCTTTTAGCACCAGTTCCCCCCTTTTTATCGCCTTCTCATGTACAAGTAGCAGGATTTACCCACACACAGGATCAGTTAAGGATTTAGCTATACACTACAACATTAAATGTCGCTTTTGGGAAGTATAAGTTTTGAATATAAATGAACAACGGCCTCTTAAATATGCGGAAATCCAAATAACACCGTTAAAACGAAGCAGCTTTTACTGATTGTTCCTCATTGGTAACTACAGCCATCTATTGAGCGGTAGCGTAAGTAAAATAAGAACTTAATATATTTGTTTTGGTAATCACATATAATTTTCCGAATATGTGACTTCACATACTGAATACAAACGAACTAGTGCCTGTTCTACCCCACAAAATCTGAGTAATAGCGTTAAAACAAAGCAGCTTCCATTGATTGTTCCTCGTTGGTTACTCAGCGATCTATTGAGCGGTAGTTTAAGTATAATAAGATGTTAACATAATTTCTTTTGAATATGTGACCCCACAAACTGAATGCAAACGAACTAGTGCCTGTTCAACCCCACAAATCTGAGTAATAGCGTTAAAATGAAGCAGCTTTCATAGATTGTTCCTCGTTGGTAATTACAGCCATCTATTGAGCGGTAGCATAAGTACAATAAGATGTTAACATAATTTCTTTTGAATATGTGACCTCACAAACTGAATACAAACGAACTAGTGCCTGTTCTACCCCACAAAATCTGAGTAATAGCGTTAAAATGAAGCAGCTTCCATAGATTGTTCCTCGTTGGTAACTCCAGCCATCTATTAGCCGTTAGCCTAACTAATAACATATTCCTTTTGGTTTTCACCTGTTGTGACTTTCAGTACATGTCACCTCACAGAATAAAGTATGAAATTCTTTGTGGTGTTTAATTTTACATGGATTCTTAATAAAAAATACCCACTCTAATAATTTTTTCAGTCTCTCTCAAAATTTACAATCACTTAGTCAAATGGTCGACAGCGCTCTCTAAATGTTGCCGAGGTACATTAAAATCTTTTAAATTAAGAAGGCCTTTATTCTCCAGTGACTCGAAGAAAGTAAATTCGAAGCGTCTTTTTTCTGGGAACGATTTTAAAAGGTGAAAGGTGACAAGGTTATACTGGCGATATTTCACATAATCCACTTTCATCTCTATTCGACGTGACTGTGCTGTGAAACTACTTAATTAATTTTATTATTATCCTCACGATGTTCAATTCGCCACACACAGCAGAAACGCTGAATACTTGAAAGTTTAAATTAATTAAGTACCTAACCAGATCTTAATTGGTATAGGTTTCTATTGTAATTACTCGTTATCTTAACTCTAAGAAAAACCACCTTACTAGAATTGCATTTCAAAAAGAAATCGCTGCTAATACACTCATGAATGCAGCAAATCAAGCAGGACTTGCAGAGTGTTTAAACTTCCCTTTTAATTATTTTACGTAGATACTTGACTAGAATTTTCTTGGAGCAAATTAATTACCAACTCGAGTTTCCACTTGAACGTAGATTAGTGAGTTCGTGTAACGTGAAACTTTAACCTGTGCCTTTAACGGCTTTTCATTGGTAAATTAGATTTGATGTCCTTTTTTTAAGGACACGCAAATGAATTGCAAAAACGTACTGGCTGCTAATGAATGCTCAAGAGGATTTTTAAATTCGTCTTCAAATAAAAAGTTTCTGAAGAAGTAAAATAAATAAATATAAACATTATTTTCTATTTGTGAGTTCCATAGATTTTTTTATAGATGTAACTACCACAAATGGACAGACTGCAATGTTCCAAAATGAGCAACAGTGCGAGGACTATCCACAGGTGGAAAACTAGGACGAGAATAACCCGAGGTGGCAACTTGGATCGATATACTGTCCTTACCTTGCTCGCCAGCTTTAGCTTTGCTTTACTCGGTGGAGGAAAGCACAAGTTGGACGAGGCTGAGCTTTTGTTTTGAGTCTTTCTTCGTCTTTTGCTGGTGACTGGTTCTTTTGCGCATCAGCGATAAATCTTCTATTACCTGTCTTTTAATGAGAACAAACGCAATAATAAAAGCTCTCTCAAATCGAAATCGAAATCACTGATTCGTATAACGACCGGTTATTTACCTTTCCTTTTTCTTACCATCGACGATCCACATATTTTTATTTTTCGAAGGCAGACAAAAAATAATAAGAAAGGAAATTTCCAGGATGATAAAGGAAATATTACTTGTTATAATAATAGTAATAATTTGTACCATTAAGTACCTCTAATTTACCATATTCATTTAATTACCATTGATGGTAAGAAAATATTTATTTTTGTGGTAGTATTTACAAAAGCGAATTTATCTGTGGGTCCAATTCAGTTTCAAGTCTTCCACAATTCTACTCTCAAGTTGTCTCAATGGGATGTCTGAGACTGGGGAAACAAAATTGTCTTCGAGTAAACACAACGTGCCACCGAGATTAACAATTCTCTTAAGATGTGTAAATGTGGTGATTAAACATTAAAATATAACAATTAGAACGTGCCATGTATACACGCCTCCAAGTCATTGTCATGCCAATTTAGAAATAGGCACCACGTAATGATGTTTTATGTAAAAAGAGTCATAAAGCTACAGTAAACAAACCAATACTTCAATACAAGCCATTAATATCCAAAATAACACTTGTCTCAAGACCATAAGCGGATCCAGAAGCCTTTATTAGGAGACGTTAAATTTTCTATAAAAACTCTATATGACGTTATTTGAAATAACGCAAGCTAACCTGACCCTCTACCCTTGATTCGCCACTATTCAAAATATACTTGTAGAACAAAACTTGTTAAGGTGACAAACCATCTATAGGAAAGCGCCAACGAGGCAAGATGATGTCGAACGAATCCATGTCATGAGCTACAAGCGAGGCGCATTTACAAATCTGGAGGTGTAAACGAGGCGCAATGAACTACCTAGAGACCAACGCTCCGCCTCGTTTAGTGCCTCGTTTGGTGCCTCGTTCGAGTTCTAGTACATATGAATAGCCGCCACAGTTATACGGACACCTACTTTTCTGCGCTAAACTTAGCATACCCCGAAACTAAAACATGCAAGTAGGATCATAGCATACTCCTGTGTTGCTAGGCGCATTAACGAGGCGCCATGAACTTCTAACAGACGAACGGCCGAATGCTATCAGATTGGAGTCGATTCGTAATAGTACATGGAACTCCGCCTCGTTTAGTGCCTCGTTTGGTGCCTCGTTTTGCCTCGTTTAAGTTTTAGTACTTATGAATAACAACCTTTGCACCAACACCTTCAACTTTCCTGGGCTAATCTTCTCATACCATGAAACCAAAACATGCAAGAAGAATCGTAGCATACTCTTCGATTACAAGGCGCATTACCGAGGCGCCATGAACTTTCTACAGACGAACGACCAAATTCTGCCCGACTGGAGTCGACTCGCAATAATACATGGAACTCCGCCTCGTTTAGTGCCTCGTTTGGTGCTTCGTTTGTTGCCTCGTTTGGTGCCTCGTATTTCCTCGTTTCAGTTCTAGTACATATGAATAACCACCTTTACACCAACACCTTCAACTTTCCTGGGCTAATCTTCTCATACCATGACACCAAAACATGCAAGAAGGATCGTAGCATACTCTTCGGTTGCTAGGCGCATTACCGAGGCGCCATGAACTTTCTACAGACGAACGGCCAAATGCTGTCCGAATGGAGTCGATTCGCAATAGTACATGCCACTCCACCTTGTTTAGTGCCTCGTTTGGTGCCTCGTTTTGCCTCGTTTAAGTTCTAGTACCTACATATCTATAGCCACTTTTACACCGACACCTTCAACTTTCCTGGGCTAATCTTCTCATACCATGACACCAAAACATGCAAGAAGGATCGTAGCATACTCTTCGGTTGCTAGGCGCATTACCGAGGCGCCATGAACTTTCTACAGACGAACGGCCAAATGCTGTCCGAATGGAGTCGATTCGCAATAGTACATGCCACTCCACCTTGTTTAGTGCCTCGTTTGGTGCCTCGTTTTGCCTCGTTTAAGTTCTAGTACCTACATATCTATAGCCACTTTTACACCGACACCTTCAACTTTCCTGGGCTAATCTTCTCATACCATGAAACCAAAACATGCAAGAACAATCGTAGCTTACTCTTCAGTTGCTAGGCGCATTAACGAGGCGCCATGAACTTCCTATAGATGAACGGCCGAATGCTATCCGATTGGAGTCGATTTGTAATAGTACATGGAACTCCGCCTCGTATAGTGCCTCGTTTGGTGCCTCGTTTTGCCTAGTTCAAGTTCTAGTACCTACATATCTATAGCCACTTTAACACCGACACCTTCAACTTTCCTGTGTTAATCGCCGCATAGCACGAAACTAAAACGTCTGAACAGAGTCGTACCATACTTTTGGGTACACTATCCCTTACAACTCAGTCATAATGTATATCTGGTGTCATATTTAGGGTCAAAGTTTGGATATTAAAAAAGCGTGTAATAGCTGATTGGTTATCGCATTTATTTATAGATCGTAAGAATGCGAGGATGCTATTCTTCGAAGACATAAACCGTTAATTGTCGACGTGACCTTGGCAGTGATAAAGTGCGTGCGTAATAAAAAATTCTTCAGAGGGCATAAGCAAAGGTTGCGTGTTAGAGTGTAGTTTAGTTAACTAACTAACTGGCGCAACGTATCCAGCGTACATCATCAAATATTGCTAAAGTAAGGGGACAGGGCTGCGACCTCTACGTCTATAAAATCATTCATTTTACGACGAGAACCCCCATAAGGTCATAAGCAAGATGGAAACTACGTTACTAAATTATTAGCGAACTTTGAGACGTCCCACAGCTTACAAAGGGTAAAAATAATTAAACGCAAATGATAAAATTAAATTTTTATGAATTCTTTTTTAATGAATAAAAAGATAAATGTCAAAAAATGTGTTTGCAGACTGTGTGTGAACTGACAGTAGAGATAATGACATATGTCAATTGTCTTTGCTCTCTATGGCCAGGAAATTGATTTGGACCACTCTGTATAGTGGTCTGAAGATTTAAAATTCATCATATCTGTTACATAATAAGTGAAGCCCTTTGCCATAAGATTTCTGTGAAATTATTAAGATATTTTTGCCTGTTCAGTCGTATTTCTTGCAAAGATCTTCTGTATAATGTCAAAGTTAAATTGAATTATCAATTCTGAAAGTTCTTTACGTACGTACTTACAAGTGATATATTTCTCTTGATTTTACGATACAATAATTAAGGTCACGTAGCGTTGGGCGTCTGTTAAATTAAATTGGAAATTTAACGGCAAGCACATTGTTCGAATCCTTACAGGTATTTTGAGTTAATTTTAATTTATTGCTAACCGTGTGGTTGAGAATTTACAGAACTAAACTAAAAGTTCAACCGCTGAGAAATGTTGATTAATATGTGTTGTTTGCGAACCTGTGGGACGCGGGGAATCCGTCCAATGTACTGTGGGTGGAGATAACAAGATACCGCAATTATATTTCAATTAACGTTTCCTCTCTCAAAATAATTAAAGGCACAATGTATTTCGACAATTTTTTAATTAATGTCAAAGGTGCACCACGAAAATTCGAAAATTCAAAGAAAATTTCAAGCCTAAAGGGCAAACGTACATTCAAAAAAATACGAAATGGCACATGCCCTCTACCCTTGACTACAGGTCAATATTCCTAATTGAAAGGGAATCTTATTGAACTTTATCGAATCCCAAAATTCATGGCAATTACTACAGATGGCGCTCCCTTACTGTCTGTTGAAGTTTATTGATCTACCTATGGCTACAGGAGACTAAATAGTATAGACGTTCTTTCAGAACCCGAATATTGCAGCTGGGGCCTAATCTCCTTATAAAAATTTAAAATCAATTTCCAAAATTGGAATAAGTGCTTAATAAGGTTCTGCTTTATATTAATTTAGTGTTGTGTAGTCAGTTGCACGTGGGTTTTCACCAGATAATGCAAACAAATTGTAGCACGGTTGTAAATAATGCCCTAATACCTGCCGCAATCCGATTTAAATTGAATTATTTAGTGAACACATGAAGTAATTCACAGCTTACGAAACTTTCAACGATTTAGTACTAATTGGATCGTAAGTGGCGATAAATTACTATTTACAACAGTTACAGTTTACATAATTATTAATATATCGCTTGCGGTCAAATTTCGACCATTTATTGCACATTTAAATGCAATATCTCAAACAACAACGTAATTATTATCATCCTCTTTTATTTGATATGAAATTCCGACTAGATTCCATCCCTTATTTAGTCTAAATTCGGATCCAATCTCGAGAATATTCAAAAACTGAAGATTGTTAATTTTATTGATAATAAAAATTCTCTTTCGATAATAACTATAACTTGTCACAATAGGCGAAGAGCTGGAACCCAAACCGGCCAGTGAGGGTAATCTTATTGAAGCAGAGCTGGTTGCCAGTGGCGTGTGGCTTTTGATAGATACTGACCAGCGTTTATCACTTAGAGGAATCAGAAAGGACCTCAGGATTTGTCATTTCGGTCTAATTATTGTGGGACACAGCTTCATTGCCATTGTTTTACTGACGCCAGCTATTGAAGGACACAAGGGGGTGAGTTTTAAACAAAAAAAAAAACAATTTTCTTAAGTTAAGTTAAGGTTAAAGGGTCAGCTAAGGTAATGAGTATGCAGAAATGGAAAAAAATAAGTCAGATGAGGATTTCGTAGAGAGCAGTTAAAAAGGGTTGGGGCGAAAAATAACCCTCTTCACGCCAAAGCTTGCTTTTTATTACACATAATGAAAACATATTCGGCGTGTTTCGAAACTAATTCCGTGAAAGCAAAAGCTCCGCGACGAACTTTTACACTTACCTAACGCAAATGAAATTTTAATGCATTTAAAATTACCCCTATCTCGATTTATCTCGTGGAATTTTCAGTATTCTAACTCATTTTCCATAATTATATTTAGGTAATAAACTTTTCAAGTGAGGGACGGTTTATTACACTAATTTATGTCCGTATTAGTGGCCGACCATGGTTTCAGTTATATATAAGATCATCCCTTTTATAATGAAGTAGTATATTTGGTATACATTTAAAAAAAAAAACATTAATTACGTATGTTAAATTTGAGTTTTGAGGTGGGTGTGTAAGTATTGATTTGTTAGTTGACAAAATCAGTGAGTGACTGTAACGAACCATCAATTGGTTTGCAAATGGTCGTCTCCATTCCAGCTAATGGGCAATGGTTGATGGAAAATCAGCTAGCGTTCTACTGAGAGATAGGGTTCATAACACCCTCCCTGACCGCAACACAGTATCTGATGACATTTCGATTTGACTATACGAGACTGCCCTGCCTATTTACCTAATTACCATCATACCAATTTTCGAATTTTCTCTCTAAATTTCAGTTTATGAACGCCTTTAATAATCAGTTCCTATTTAGAGTTGATGAAGCAAAAATTTTAGAGGGATTAACATAGAAAATAATTCGGTAGTTTTCCATCCCCTGGAAATTAGTGGTGATATTCAAAATTTTCCATTTAAATTCGGAAAAGTGTGTCAGGTGTCAAGGGAATTAAATTTCGTCTCTTGATTTGGAGAAGGAAATTACATTGAAACGAAAAATACACAAGGGATAGACCGGCTCTTTTTATTGATTATTCCAACAGCAATTTTCAAATGATCGAACGATAACTGAATCAAAATCAACTGGAATTAGAAATTGCAACTCGGGTAGCTACATATTTACGAGTCAGTGGCATAAATTTAAATTAAATAACTATTAGTAACAGTAGAAGTAAATGTTTTTAGAATATCCTGCATTAGCTTTCATTTCTTCGGCGCATGCGTGAGCTACTACCCATCTCGAAGACATTCGGCTTGTGCTGAGAAAGAAAAAAATTGAATAAGTTACATACGAGTAAACTATGCAAAGCACCATGTCTAAGGCAAAATTAACCTTTGACTTGGTTGCCTTGTTCAGTGAAAATCCCTCAAACCTCAATTTCTCTTTATTTAGAGGAGAAAGAGAATGTATTACCCAAGGCAATATGCGAGCTTAATTAGATCAAGCTTAGTCAAGTTCTTTGTGTATTCCTTATTAAATTTATCTACTTGTAGAATATGTAAATGGTGGTACACACTAAACAACAGCTAACTTCAGGGAGTATAACTAATCTCGTATGCTTCGTAGCGGTGGCGTAGCGAATTAAAACATTCCCCACAATTATAACGCATTCCCTGAAGCATTAATCTGCAGAGAGAGCTGGAACTTACACAATTAATTTAGAATAGTTTTTAATAAAGACGACATTTCTAAAATTATTTAATTTAAGAGCCTAAGAATCGATAGGGGCGGAGAAATAATATGTAAAACGAACATAAGATGTCGTACTTTAAAAAAAAAAATAAAGACTCCTGCAGAATTAGTGACTTGACGTTGTCTACAAGATTAGTTACAATGCTTGATGTTGTCTAGATAGCAATATAACAAACGTTGGACGAATTCTAATCTTTCTCGAAGATTCTAGTTCATTTTGGAATGTTGTAGAAAATTCTCGAAAGATCTACAACATACTGCGTCACTCTCAAGCATTTTCAATACTTCTCGAAAAAATAAGGAACATTCTAGATCACTCTTCAAGGTTCTACTGCTTCATGGAATGTTGTGAAACATTTTTGAATATTCTGGAACATTCTAGATTGCTCTCGAATGTTCTAAATTATTCTAAAAAAAAATTGCGAACTTTTTGTATTAGATCTCAAAAAATCTGCCACATCTAAAATTATTCTAAAATGTGTAGACGGTTAGGGAGAAAAAGGAGGACCCATAGAAAACTAATTCTTAAAGTAATTTTACAGAAAGTAGCCATATCAATATATTTCTTTCCAGAACAGGAACAATTCAATAATTTACACAAGAAAAGGGATAAACTTTCAACAACAGTTTTGACATGACAACTTTAATTTTAGGGGAAGAAATATTGCTGAATTATTCTTCTAAACTTTGTTACATTCTGAATAAATATTTCTAATTAACATTCAATGGGAAATATAAAAAGTCCTCCCCTGTAGTTGTTGTACCGATAAACCATAAGCTCATTCATATTAATAAAAGAGAGTTTGTGTGCTCTGGTATGACAACCCTTTTGGGGGAAATTACTCGCCTTTACGTATTCTACAAATCCTATTATGTATGATACGTTAGGGTTAGAATATTAATAAATCACCCTTATAATTGCAACAGGTATGATATAAAATAATTTCTTCTGGTTAGGTGGAAAATTTTTATTTTATTATTATAAATTTTTATGCTTTACTCAAGAGACATAATAAAAAACCCAACCTGGTGTGAAGAAAAGAACACATTTTTTTAACAAAATGATCTGTTTTTATGGCATATTTGACCTTTGACATTTTTATTTTTTTAAAAAGTGATAAAGGTCATGCATGATGGATGGTATTTGAAGTGATAAACAAACTGCACTGATGGCAGCCGTTAATTTGGTAATTTTACAACGAAACCGTTGACAGATGCAGGATTTTTATTGGATGTCATAAAATCAGTAGGTTTCCTGTAAAATCCAGGTTCACGTCCCTTATCATTTTTCGTACAGATAGTATAATAACACGAAATGGTCGAATATTCAAAATAATTTCGTTTTACATTACTAGAACTTTATTAAACTCGTAACTCTTTTCCATAAAACCTGGCAGATAACCACCACTTTTCGAATTTATGTTTTATCGCACCTATGACCTTTCACAGACTTATAATACGTCAATATAGAATTCATATGTGCCATTAATAAATGTCCCACGCGAACTGAACTTCATCATTCACAATTTTCCGCCTTTTGTCATTGAATATCGTAATTATAATCATCGTTGGAACGCATGTAACTATTCTATTTGCTTTACTAATGAAGAACACCCGGCTAAAGTGAATATTCAATCTATAAACTAACAATATTTGACGTTATCCATGTTAAAGCGATGGCTAAATGAATAATTTAAAGGACAGGGGCCAGTTTAGGATTAAATTAGTCTTTTAAAATTAAATAAATAAAAATAATTCTCAAAAATTAATTACTCAAATTTATTATTCATTTACCCTCAAGCAATTTCCAAGAAAATTTAAACTCGTTGAACTAAACCTACGCATAACGTGAGTATACTCGCCTAGAATAAATCATATTTTGTTTTTCTAACAAAATAAATATTATGTTTTAATTTATGAAAAAAATTAATGTGGCGCCACTGATGAAACTCTTCTTGAGAGAAGGCGAATTTTTCTGCACAAAAACTGTTATTTATTTGGCCAGAAGCGATACGAATACGATTACTTTAAATTGTCTCGTACCTATTTTCAGTAGGGATAAACTACCCTTATAAATTCTAATATTTACGTATAATTAGACAAATAAATCCATGGCGCAATACGTGTGGAATATTATTCCCCTTTGCGTAGGTAACATATGGAAATTGTTAAAGCCGATGGAGCTGAATTGATGTCTCCAACATTTTAACAGTTTTACCAACCCACAATTACCTTATCTCAGCGTTGATACGTATGGGGAAAATGTTAATTAGCTTACCTAAGGTTACTAATGGAAGTGTGGGGTAAAATGTTAATGTTCAACCATTGATTTTCATTACCAAGACCAAATGTGACGTTACAAAATTCACAAAATGATCTTCCTCTAGACAACGAAACATATTTTTTTAAAGCAAAGCTTCTATGGATGGAATTTTAATTTTTCTTCTGATGTCAGAAAAAAACCCATAAAAATAGAGGAATAGACAGTGGCGTACCATCGATTTCTTCTTTAAAAATCAGAACATACTACAGAGACATTTTTTTTAACAGTTCAGAGGTGTTTGTGTGTTGCAGCAAAACTACTGCAATCAGCGTCCAATTTGTTCGTATCAGGACTGCCAACTACTTGTTTGCTCTAGTACGTTCCCGTGACCAGAATTTAATTTTGATTTCCACTGACCGTTTCAATCGTAAAATAAGGGAAAAATGGACCCGTGCTTTATCAGAAATAGGCACCCACCTACGTGCAATAAATGCGCTAGAGCAGCTCAAAAACTGATTATCGAGCCGAAATGGTCAAAGCAGAAATTTAGTCCAGCCAATACAGCAAGAGGTGGTAAAATTTAACTAAGCACACCAACCCTATTATCTATTGTAGAATTGTTCTAGAATCCATTTGCGTCTGCAATATCTTGAAGCCAAATATAGGAGGATAAGAAGAGAAGGCACTATTCGAGAGATTATCAACTTTGTTTCATGAAGTCAGTTAAAGGGAAAAATGGTAGAAGTTAAAATGTTGGCGAGAGTACCTACCTAGTTAATTTTACATCGGGAGCAGTTTCAAAGAAAACGGTCATAAACGGTAACATTTTAAACAAACATGGAACGTTTGTCGACTTTGATTGTCCTTTTATAGCCGCTAAGTGTACTCCTGGTTCGCTTTGAGCAGTCCTGTTCATGTCCCGAGGGAATTGCTAGGTTAATTAATAGTGACAGTAAATTACACCTGTTTGTCCACATCCCGTTGTTAAAGTGCCCATTTAAAGTTAACGTTTTCGCGAATTTCCTGATTCGTGTCCAAACAACCGCCACTTCAATCCGAATTAGTCGTTCCGAACATCATTAGTTAATGGATTTATACCATTTATTTGATTCCATCGGTTATATAAGTAACTATCTATTCTAAAAGATATAGAATCCAACTTAATTCCACCCCCTTTACACTGCAGGATTCACTTTTAATAAGGAAAAGGAGACTGACAAATCCAAACGCCTTAAACATGTAACGCCACAAGACTGGTGACTCGTCTACTCCCTTTATCATACAATATTACACTCCACTGAATCCCTCTCTCGCCCTTAACGTGCAACGTATTCTATGGATGGCCCCTTTTCCTCTCTTAGAAGTCATCACAAACATAAGATGTCACAAGGTTTATGACTCGTCTCCCTCCATATCATGTACCTAATGTCACACTTTATTCCGTACTTTCCTCTCCATAGACCTGTCACGTAATCTATGATTGACCAATTTTCCTCACGTAGAGAACATCACAAAAATGAGACGCCAATAAGCTTATGACTGGTCTCTTCTCTTTGTTACAGTTTGTTGTGGATGGCCCCTTTTCCTTTTGTACTAGAAATCATCCACAAACATAAGATCTCACGAGTTTTATGACTTGCCCTCCTCCTTTATCTGTATGCAGTGATTGAATCCCTCTTTCTATGGATGGCCACTTTTCCTCAGGTTGATGTCACCAATCACAAACATATGACGTGACGGGGTTTATAACTCGTTTCCTCCCATGTCATATAATGTCACACTTGATTCCACCCCTTCCTCTCCATGGACCTGCCACGTAAATCTACGGTTGACCAATTTTCCTAACGTGGAGGATATCACAAACATGTGACGCCAATAGGCTTATGTCTCGTCTCTCCCCTTTTGTCCTACATTGTCACAGCTTATTGAACTACTCCCTCGCCCTATATGGGAGACGTAATTTGTGGATGACCCTTTTCCTCGTGTACTAGAAATCATCCACAAACATAAGATCTCACGAGGTTTATGACTTGCCCTCCTCCTTTATCTGTATGCAGTGATACACTTCATTGAATCCCTCTTTCTATGGATGGCCACATTTCCTCAGGTTGATGTCACTAATCACAAACATATGACGTGACGAGGTTTATGACACGTTTCCCTCCTTGTCATGTAATATCGCACTTTTTTCCACCCCTTCTTCTCCATTAACCTGCCACGTAATTTATGGTTGATCAATTTTCTTCACGTGGAGAACATCACAGCTTGAGACGCCACGAGGCTTGTGTCTCGACTCTCCCCTTTTGTCCTACGTCTTATTAAACTCCTCCCTCTCCCTACAGAGATGACGTAATCTGTGGATGGTCCCTGAGATTTCTGACTCGCCTCCCCCCTTTAAATGGATACATTGAATCCCTCCTTCCCCCTTTTATGGAGGTGGTCCCATTTCCTCACATAGAGGTCATCAATCACAAACATCACCTTTGCTTATGACTTAAGACTTACGTCTCGCCTCTTGTCATATGTCACACTTTATTGAACCCCTCCATCTCCCTAACTTTTGAATGACCCTTTTTCATCACACAGAGGTCATCACAAACAAGAGGATATCCGTTACAACAGGAGTTGAAGTGTGTTTATGGGGAATTAAGGAAATAAGCAATTTTTTTTTGTCGCAGGGATCACGGAAGCGCGTTGTACAAGGGTAGAGGACGTGCAGCAGTTGCATGAGTTAAGGGAGTTCGCGTGCGCCTGGACAAATTTCGTGGTCGAACGGTGTGCAACCGGTTATAAATAATATTCACCGTGTCGTGCGATTAACACGTCTAAATTTTGCTCGGGAAAGTCCAAGAGGCACGAAGTGCATTATCTAAGTATGATTAGTCGTCTATTTTAAGCGAGACTGTTTATTAAAATATTGCCCGACCTACATTCAAAAATAAATTGTCGATCTAATCGAATAAGGAAAATTTGTGGTCTTGTCCCAGCCCATCGACCTTGCCCAAAACTATTAAAACAATCGCTTCGTATTTATAAACGCTCCCCTCCTTACGGGGAGAGATCAAGAAACTTTCAGTCACATCTAAATGCACAACACAATTAAAATTTCTGTACAGGCTTTTTCAAAAAGGCTTAGGCTCACTAGAAAATTAAAGTCATGGGATCATATCCGACTGAGGAAACGCAAGTAGGCATAGGTACCAACTGAGGAAGGTTCTATTTGGTCTCAATTAGAAATGGGCAAAACATAAATATGACCACGTTTAAGTGACAGCTTTTTTGTTTAATTTATTAATATGAAGCATATATGCTAATAGTGTCTAATTTGCATGTTTCTTTTAAATTACAAAAAAAAATAATGAAATAGCAAAGAAGAAAGTCTAAGGGGTCAGATTTGATTGCTTCAATTGTATAAATAAAAACGAAGGCGCGTTGAATATGTAATTTTTTTTTTTTCAATTTCAGTTTGATCGGTTTTATTTCCAATCCAATCAGGATACACGTGTACAGAAAGTAATAAAAAACCGAATGGAAAATGGCAACGAGAAGAATAATGAAAAGTCGAAATTCCAAAAATTTATTTACAAATCTCCACCAGATACTTTATATTCAAATTAAATTCCTTTAGGGCAATTATATTTAAAAAAAATAAAGAAAATACTTTACTTATAGATAGGTACCAGATTATTTTTTTATACACGTAGCTATAGTGGGTCCATTCTCAGTTGAAAATATTATAAATTTAGCGTCTCTACCAAGAATGTTCATGCAAGTTAGAATTGAGATAAGAAAAACTATACATACAGGGTGTTTGATTGCAAATTTAAAGAGGAATTATTTCGAATTATTTCATCTTCCCTGGGAATTCAATAAACTAGAAGTTCCTGAATTACATAAACAATATTTCTCAATCTATTCTACTTCAGAGCACTAAATTTTACTGTTATGGCTTTTCTACATTTGCCAACTTATTTCAACATTAATTTGTTAGTACCTTCCTTTCTACCTTGGCACGTGATGACCTTCAGATGGTGACCTAGAAGAGTTTCCGCTAATTTGAACCTATTTCTCCTGAATTACATCAATAAACTGCAATTACAACTTCAAAGGAGCCTGTCGACCGAACGATTTGTTTCAAAATAAAGTTCTGAACAAAACAACTTTCAATTTTCTAATTATAGATCGCCGAGGAGCGCGGTGCTTAATCCCGAGGGAATTTATTTAAAACGGCAATGGCGGTCCGGAGACCGCAATGGGCCTTAATTTTTTAAAGTCAAAACGCCGTAATCAATTAATAACGTTAAAAAACCATTACACTAGATTAGATTAGCTTGGCCGGTTCTAATTTTTTTTTGGAGTCATCCCAACGACAAATATATATGTATTCATATATATATCCGTAACCACTAAAATAGTTAACGCACCCGTTTTAAAATAGATCGCAAGCCGAATCGAAGTATTTTAGATTCCAGTCAAGCTTTGAGATCGGATCAGTAAGCTTCGATATTGCGGTGTTTTACAATTAATTATAAGTGAAGAGCACCATGAGCGGCCCTTTTAAAAGAAGACCATCCCTTAAAAAAACACCTTCGATTGGACTCGTCAAATCCCCATCAAGGAGACGTTCGTCAGCCGCATTGCTGCAACCGATACCGCAAAGCCAGCAAGAGGTACCATGGGACCTTTTGGACAGGGTTATGCCGTTACTCTTTTTCTGCCATGGGACTGCCCTAATCCTTAGCAACATCCTCAATCTTCTAAGGATATCGCAGGTTACAACGTTCACACTGTTCATATGGTTCACCATAGTTACCTTGGGGGCTGTTCTCTTTTATCATAATCTTAAGGTAAGGTAACTTTTGTGTGAAAAAAAATTGCAGAAGGAAAGTTTTAAAAAGGGCCAGTCAGATAAAAAAAAAATTGGAATTGTTCGACGAAGAGTTTCATCAAATTTTTAGTTCGAAAGATTTAACCCTAGGTGATTTTTTTCAAAATTTTCCTAGTCGTAGTTTTCCATATATGTACTTCTAATAGGCCATCCACTGTGGCTGACCCTGTATAGATTCATTATGTTTTACTTTTATTGCCGACATAATTTTTATGATCCATTAAACAACATATACAAACAGGTACAAGTTTCTCGTAAAAATCCATTGACTGATTTTTTTTTTAACATGACTTTTGCAGACCAAAGCAAATATTTTTTTTCATGGGTTTAGAATAACTTTATAAACGTTGTGCTAAATGTATAAGTCTTAAAGGAGATTATGTCAAATAAATTAAATTTTGTTTTAAAATATAGTGGCTTTTTATACAGAGTGTTACTTAATGATAGGTTGTAGATCCAAAGATGTACTCCTGAAGATAATTCAAGTAGAAAAGTTCGTATAAACATATGTCCTAAAAAGTCTGGTTTTCAAGATACAGGGTGTCAAAGTTTTTTTAAGAAATTTGATTTTTCTTAATAGATCAAAAATCCTTGTGGCGATTTTTTTCAAATATATCAAAGTTTAATCCGCGATAAAGACAACGATGGCTTCAACTATGTGCGTTCTCTTGCCACTGAGACAAGAGTCAAGGAAGAAAGTTTCTATTGCTATCTAATCGTGAAGTGAACAACAGCCGCGTATCATTTGCGCGAGCGATATACTTAACCTATAATTGAAAATAACATCAACCCGAAAACTGATGGCTTTATTTCAAAACGATTGTGGTGTTAGCAGTAATAAATCTATTTCAGAAGGAATTTTTGTTTCATAAAATTGAACGTTTACAGGATGAGATGTGCGATAGCATTCGCGTTTTTTTAACTTTTGACATTGTGCCAATACGTACATTTGGAGCACGGCAAACGCTGCAACATTTAATATATGTATAAGAAATTTCTAGTTAGACACAGCAATCACTTGTGCATACCTTTCTGCACGTCTGAATATTTCGAGAAAACGAAAAGATCTTAAATTCATCACTCGTTCACAAACCTGCGTTTATTTTTCTGATTACGCAAAAGTTCTTAAATAACTGATGAATAAACTCATTGACAACTAAATGTAGAAACTGTGAGACGTATGTTTGGATTTTCTAATAATTCAGTATCAACCTTTTAGCCCAACACATATAAATATTTATAGAAAACATCTACAATATTACCTTATCAACATACAAGCAGAATGCCTATAGTAGGTCCGTTCTCAATTGAAAATATTATAAAGTCAACGTCTTTACGAGGGTTGTATCTCGCTTATATGAGCGTAATCGACCAAATGTACAATTGCGTCGATGCGAATGGTTGATAAAAAGAACATTACCTGGTTTTTTATATCGTTTTCAATTGAGATTAGAAAAACTATACACCAGGCAGGTCATTACGTCGCAACGATAAAGAGGCCTAACATGCTTAAAAATGTTATTTGTAAAAACAGTAAGAATGTTTATGTTTGTTATTTAAAAAAAAGTTACAAAAATTAATATTTAAAGTAGTTCTTTTTATGAAACGTCCAGTTTGTGATAATTTATTGATCTATATACAACAATAGATGATCTAGTTGACAACTACTGATATTTTCAGAAACATTTTATGCTCTAAAAATATCTTTGCATGTACAAAATGTTCACCTTAATCTTACAAGAAATCATTTTCTAAATATTCTACAGTTAAATATATAAATAATACCTAATTCTAGTCAAGAAAAAAGTTAATGCCTTTCTTTACATGTTTCACGACAGTACTTCTCTCATATCGTTGACACTTTTATTACAAAAATGTTAACAAAAATAAAATTAAGTATTAAAATTCCTTCCAGGTATTTATTTATTAGTACAATGCCATTTTTTTAATATGGATATGTATAATGTAAGCTTGTAAATTGAGTTTTATTTTCAGAAAAGTTTTTTTTGTATCTATGTATGTAAAGTGATGATAAATATCCTGGAACTTTTTACAAGTAGAAATGACAGGACGTGCTCCGAAACACGTACAAAAGCCCTGACAAAATTCTAAATGATTTTGGCAATCATATTTTTTAAATATATCACGCAACAAATAGATGTTAGGTCAAGAAAAAATTGTTGAAATAAATAAATTGGTAAACAACGAAAATTGTTTAAAAGCCAGAAATATTTTCAAACATAATAAAAAAAATAATCTTATAAATAAAACACAAATGATGGAATTCCTAAAAGAATTTTCTGTAGAATATGTGAGATAGAATTAAATTAAATGAAATTTTTATTATAATTTGTAATTTGAACTTGATGAAATCATGAAGAAAAAGCTCCTGATTTCAAGTCAAGTCAAGTGGCTTGAAAAATTTCCTCAATATTTGCCTACTAATTATTAATAAATACTATAATTACTACGCCAAAATATTTTTAGAAATTGCTAAACATTTGGAAGTCAATAAACTGGGGTAACACATTGGTCAAGCTTTGGCCATGTTCACTTTCTCGCGAAAGCTGTCAAAATACTTGGCTCAGAAATATGAGTGCAATTACAATATGGTCATTAACAAAAAATTTAGTACCAAGAAAAGCTAAATTTTCTGGTAGGTACCTCCATGAAAATTGAATGAAGCTTTCAACGACCAAAAGAACAAACGAATGTTAATAAAATGAAGAACGTGGGCTTTTCCTATTTCCTGTTACCTATTTCCATAGCATTCACAAGCCGAAAGTTAATATATTGGGTACACATCAGAAACTTACCAAAAATATAAATTTTCTTCTTCGAAAAGTAATATAAACTTAATTAGATACCCGTTTGATCCTTCGTTGCGTCTGGATTTTCTTCTTATAGATTTAGAGAAGACTGAAATTAAATGAAATTTTTGAATTCCCCAAAATAGTCTTAATACTCTTATTATTGGAGTCACAAAGTTTTTTACTAGCCTAAACCGCGAATTGTAAGTCAAACAAGAATTTTGTGACCTACTTTTCAACGATTTTAACATTTACCCTTCAACCTAACCTAAAAAGCAAATATTCGTGATAATTACCACCCCTTATACCCTCTTACTTGAATATTTCTTCTGCTAATTCCAATAAAATATATTTAAAATTATCTTTTAGTCGATATTTTTCCAATTGTTTTTTTTTTTTTTTTAAAGGTTACGGTAGCGGGTAAGGCGATTCTTATAACGGGTTGTGACTCAAGAATAGGCAGCGCCCTCGCCCGGTACCTGGATGACCTCGGTTTCACGGTGTTTGCGGGATTCCAAAATGCCGCCGACAACCCCCTTGCGCAAGAATTAAAGGAGGAGTCGTCGGGACGCTTGCACATCCTTCAACTAGATGTCTCTTCAGAGACGCAGATCCTTGCGGCCAGTCTATATGCCGTCGAACATCTTCCCGATGGAGCACCAGGACTCTGGGCGGTCATTAACGCCGCTTCCTGGATCGCTCTGGGAGAAATCGAATGGCTACCACCCCAGGTATGGTAAAAACAATAAGGACTTTTGTTCGAATACAAATTTTACTTTTTATCAAAAACAAAAAAAAGCATTGAAAATAAATAAGGACTGAGGACTGATAAGGGTTTGCAAGAAATTGAATTGAATAAATAAGTTCTCAATTTAATGTTAAACGAAAATATGGAATCTGTTTCCTGTTGGAATGAAATGCTAAATTGTATTACAGTTCTAAAAATAAGTCACATATTGCTTTGTTATTGCTGAAAGAATTTACTAAAAGGAAAAACAGAAAATAATACCATCAGTTTTACCGAAATATAATTATTTAGATAAAAGCTAAAGGAAATTTAGTACTTAAGGACATCTTCACTTTAATCTTGTTTTAAAAAAAAACAAAAAAAAAATAGAAAACTTCAAATTACAAAGCTTCAATATTTCAATGATTAAAAAAATAAATAAAAATTTCTTAAATAACCGCCAAGTGACAAACAAACTAATCATTTGGCAGCAGACCTAATAATAGCGCCATGTACACATTTTTTGAAGTTAAGTACCTTAAGCCTAAAAATAATTTTGAATCCTACTTAAACCACTTTGTATCCAAGACAAATTCCATTATTGTAGGTAAACAGAAACTTTTAATTTTTTTAATGTACAGAAAATAACATGTTTCCATAATTATTCCCAAAAGGTCATCACATCGCTATTTTCAAAAATATTTAGATGCGGTTAATCAACTTCAGTTTATTCGGTTTTTCACTCCCCCATAAAATTCCAAAACGTTCACTGGTACATACAAATTTCAATGAAAATATAAATAATAAAACAAAAATACTAAATGACAATAAATCAAAACTTTTAATTTAATTTTTGAAACATTTCTGTTATTAAATGTAATTTTTAATACACAGTGACGTAAAATACACCCCCAAATAGCATATTAAGAGACAAAAAAAATTTCTAAAGTTTTGTATGGGGATAAGGGAGGTAGTAAGGACCCCCCTGGCATGATATTACGAAATATTGCGTTTCATCTCTGTGAATACATAGAAAATCCCTGTAGCTATCGGTTTTTATGTATTCTTTTTTAAAAAACTTTTTCAAAAAATTTTTTGTCGTAGATATCGAGTGCTATTTATAAATCTCTATTAATTTTTTTTTAAATGAAAAAAACTAACGTCTGCATTACCTAACTTTTGAATATTTTATGAATAGATATTTTTCACGTTCCATGATTCCTAACTTTTGAATATTTTATAAATAGATATTTTTCACGTTCCATGATATTATCACGAAAAGTAGGGCGTCAACAGGTGGGAATATTAAAAAAAAGATTAAAGATGATTAAAAAAGTCTAGGAGTTAGTAGGAGTCGTATCAATGTAATTCATATGAATTATGTTTTGTGTAATACTTTTTACCATCATTCTGCTACATCTTGCGTCATGGGTAAATAGCAAGGCTATCGATTAAACTCAAGCATCTGCAGAGTGTAGGTGGACTCTGACGTCACCGACAGGGTGTTATGGTTGGTTCATCTGGAATTCCGCCGAAACAATGGATTTCCATTTTTTTACAGCAAGCGAAGGAAGTATTTACATAAATAAAGCGCAGAATCGGGCATTTTGATACAATGTTCGCTATTTATTGTCCTTACTTTGCCTTTGCCATTAACCTTGGCAAACGTTTTTTGGTCAAACTCTTAAAACTTTCGTCGCATCGTTCTCTAAAGTCTCTAAATCGTCTCCATTTTAAGCTTTCTTTTTTCATTTTTAATATTCATAAGGAAAAGGGGTAATTAAAAGGGTTGTAAAATTCAAACTCCTTTCTTTTGGAAAAGGGATGATGATTAGAAGTCGAAAAAGAAACTTAAAGGGGTGGAATATGTCAGGGAATTTATTCACTTCTGCCCGGAACCCATCAAAGACCCCCTTTCGTTTTAAGACTAGAAACCAACTACGCCTGAAAATTATTTAAATTGTCAAAGCTTTCGATCGAAAAAGGCACTAAACTGCAAACAGGCAGAAGGCCCCATTCAATAATCTCATAATTTTTGTACAAAAAATCATTATGTATTTAATAAACTCCAAGAAGAAAAAGTTGTAATACCACCAGGATTTCCCTTCCTTTCAATTTTTGTCAAAAAAAAAACTGACATTGATAAACTTTTCCAATTTTTGTGGGAGAAAATCGCCAGTCAGATTTTTTTTTCTGTAGACTTCGTGATTATTGCCTAGACACTAAAATTATTTCTTGAGATGAGCAGAAATGATGCAAAGAAGGATTCAACAGTGAAATTTCTATGGAAACTCTTCGTTGGGGTTAAAAACTAATATTTTACTTTTGTGCAATTTTAATTTTCCAGTTATTTAACCCCAGCACAGTCCTTAATTGAGACAAAAAAAGACTTCAAAAAACTTACTAAAAGACTTTATGATAGCAGATTCCTCTCTATGTAGGAACTTCAACAACATTTTTGTTTAATAGTCAATTGTCAAAGTTTGTGATTCATTCTATGACTAACATCCCCCATTACATTAAGTAGTAATTAAGGTGTATATAAAAAAGTTTAAATAAAATATTTCTGAACTTTTCCTAACCAAACCCATCTCTTCTTCAAAATTTCATCAACCCCCACGTGGTTCTGGTTAAAAATTCCCTTTGATTGAACTTTTGCCCCTGTCTATTTTCCGCAGGTCATAAAGAAGGCAACAGAACTGAATTTCCTTGGACCAACACGTCTCATCCAAATCATGCTTCCGTTAATTCGTCGTGCCCGTGGACGTATAGTTTTCATGACTTCCGGTTTGGCAAGTGTAGCATCACCCGTTAGAGGCATACACAGCGCCCTCTTAAATGCAATCGAGGCCGAAGCCTCCTGTCTACGTCAAGAACTGAGACCCCGTGGGGTCGAAGTTATTGTAGTAGCACCCGGAGAATATACCGCCGGCAGCTCGTGGCTTTCCGATGATGATATACGAGACCAAGCTCAGGAAATGTGGTTGCAATTATGTCATGAACAGAGAAAGAGCTACGGAGAAGACTACTTTGAAGCGGCCGTCAGAAGTTTGGAAAAATTTACAAAAGGACCGGTAAGTTTAAAAAAGCCAAAACTATAGAAATCGGTGATCATTCCATCCCTAAAATTTTTCGTTAACTGGAAAGAAACACTCACAAATTGCCACAACACTTAACGTAACTCACTCTGAACACGTGTTTCGCCCAAATCTATTGGGGGCATTATCAACGCGATGCCCACAATAGAAGTGGGCGAAAGTAACACGTGTCCACAGTGGAAATGTAGTGGTGTGGTTAATTAGTGTGAATCTCTTTCCAATTACTTTATTATTTTACCACAGACTTCCTATTAATATGCTGTGCTAACAATGGATCTACTGTAAATTGTCTATGGAATCTCCCCGAAACGGGAAAGACTACTTAAGAGAGATATAATTCGGTAGTTTATTTATTGCTTTACCGAACGATATTTTTTTGTCTTGATCGAGAATCGAACCTGCGTCCTCTCGGTTCGGAATCGACGCACTTGACCGTTTAACCGCTGAGCCACTAACTATCCCCTCTGATTGTTACTTAAAAAAAAAAAGTTTTATAAAAAATTAGACTTTTCATGAGTTCTTATACAAATTACGTAAATTAAAGATATCTACTCATTTTATCTCGAGAAAAAATTCCAATATAACTAGCGTACAGATTATTATTTTGTAGGTACTTTATCAAATAGGTGCCATATTTCCAAAATAATTTTCAAAAATAATATTGTTTGATTTTGTGGCGCTCACGACATCTACAATAAAGTAGCTTAAAACGTCGCCACGCATTGTGTTCTAATCAATATACATAAACCGGACAATTAATTATTTTTTAAAAAATTAAAAGTTATTTTCGTTAATTAGGAAGCTGATCTATCACCAGTGCTACGCTCTTTGACTGATTCTGTCGTGAAGACATTTCCCCTGCCCAAATACACTCCAATTACCCGACAGGAGAAGATTCAAACTTTCGTGGCAAATCATTTACCCCAAACACTATACAATATTATTTACAACTAAAAAAGTTGTACAGGGCTAGATTTAGCGAGGGGCCAGTGGGAAATAGTCCCGGGTCCATTCAATGGTCTCCACCAAATTACTAATGGTAGAAAAAACTTTTTCAATCCAAAAGACATGCATAAAAAACTGAAATATCCAAATTTTTTTAATTAATGCAATACTTATTGAATTTTGAGGGCCTCCACATGATATTGACCCTCAAAGTCTCTGAATCCTCAATCCAGCCCTGTATATAAATCATATTTTCAGCAACTACGTTTATCAAAACGGATTTCTTTTAAACGAATTTTCTATTGACGTTGCTGGACCAAAATAATTTCACAAAACAATTTTTTTTGTATAAATAAAGACTTTAATTGCTATTGGTAGTGTATTGTGCTGCTTTATAAAATAATTATATTATAGAGTAATTAAAGAAAGTGCATTTTTTTATAAGTTTTTCTTTATCTAAAACAAATTCAAAGATTAGTTTATTCAATTGTTTTTAATTTTTGCTGGTTTTATATATCTGCTTATAAGTTTAATAAACTAGACCACTTGTGGCCTAACAAAAATATAACGAATTGGTTTGTACAAATAGCATATTAGCTTACTGTTTAATAAGAGTATATAAATATATTATTGTTACGTTTAAAAATTAAAAAATTTTGAATTGTTTTTTGCGAATAACTATTTACCTATGTTACCCAATCAACACCCTGTATATAAATTCATAAGCTAATGACTTATCTATGGTTAATGAAAGACGATCACCTGTCAAAATTTGATCGATACAATTGATTTTTTATAAATTAACGTGAATCTAAGTGTTATTTGGTGATTAATTAAGAAAATATTTAGTAGATTTGTGAATACAAATGTCTTAAAAGTGAAGTACAACAGGTGAACAGTTCAAAAAGGGGTGAACGACCAACAAGACACACCTTGAAGTCTCGCAGATCTTTAAACTAAAATTGTGATTGCCTTAGACGTTTCTTTATCGATTTTGTTTAAAATTGTCTGGAAACAACATTGACCCTGTGTACTACGCTAGGCGGTGTCGCCATGCGCTTTTACTACCACTATTTTTAACCACCCCGTCTATCTTCGTTTCATCAAAGAGAAAAAGGGCGGTAACGCGAAGATTTAAGAAAGCTAGTCGGAATATTTTGAATAACTCCCTTTAAAAAATGGACGATTCAACGCAAAACGGTAAGCCGTTTAAAATTACAAATGTTACTCGCGAAATCCGTAAAGGAGTTGTCGCAGTTTCTTTGGTTGATTTAACCTCAAAAGTGTGCGAGAAATTCGGTTACGAAGGTGAAATATCCGTCGTTTTGGAAGTGGATGGGACAGAAATAGACGACGAAGAATACTTTGCAACCCTTGAGCCGCATACAAATCTTATGATTTTAAAAGGAGACCAAAAATGGTGCCAACCTTCTCCACCCTGTCGCATATCTACTGACCAGGTGGATGATGTAAAAGGGGGCCCTGAATTAGCCGGTTTGGTTGGAAAACTCAAACAGAACTTGTGTCATGTATCGTTACTAGGAGCTCCAGATCTGGAATTACTGAGCGACATGGATCCGGATTCCTTGGTCGACATTACATTTCCAGACAAGATCTTTTTGGAACAGCTCAAAGAAGCCTCGAGTCGATTCCTAAGCGAAAAACGACAAGCCCAAGATGCCCTGGAACTATTGAGATTGTACCACGAGAAGGAAACAGAAGGCAGAGAAGTACAACAGGAATTGATCAATTAATCGATGAAGGAGCGAATGAATCAGTAACTAGAAGACTGACCATCACTTTCATAATGTTTTTGGAGTAATGTCTTTGCTCAAACACAAGCACGATTGCCTATTCAAACACCAAAGACATATTGCAATTGAAACTATAAGGTAAAAAAACAAATTTTTTGTCACTAGAGCACAGTCACAGTCCATCACTACACATCCAACAAGTTGCCCATAATAGTACATTAACCGTATCTGTATTTAACTTGATGTAGTAATTTTGTGATTTATGTATATTTAGCTGTGATATATTGAGTAAGTTTTGTTAAATTATACAATTGTTAGACCGGAACCAAATAATAACGACATACTCCCTTTTTGTAACATAAATTAATGTTCCAATTCCATTCTAATTTCTCTTTAAAATTATTAAAAACATTTGTCAAATTACAATTATCATCTCTTCCAAAAAAATTAAACTCATAAGTCAGCATCCTGTCGGTCGACCATAGACAGAATTCTGTCTTTTTTTGTGGAAGTGGGGAAGTCTTCAGAAGACACCTTATTCGCCCCTTGTGGCTAGTTAGGCCGTTATTAATTCGGCCGACAGAATTCTGACCAAAGTGTGACTCCTACTAATAAATTAATAAAACACCGCAGATGACGAGCGAAACGCCATCTGTCACACTTGCTACAAATTATTAAATCTACAGTTTATAACGATTCGTAATAGATGGCGCTCCACTTGCCGTCTGTGACAGTTTATAATTCAAAAAGTATAATATAACAATAATTACTGGAGCCTTAACGTACCTAAAAGAGATTCTAACAATTTTCAATAAAAACTTGTGATAACAACACAAATACATAAATATCGGGTGTTAAACCAAATTTTACTTATGATATAAAAGGCCATAACGGGGTAAAAAAAGGGGCTAAACTCCGTTCGTTAAGAAAGACTTATTTAAAACAGCAATATGAAGCCTAATGCAATGTCAATGAGACTTTGAAAATGTTATATTTTATTGTAATAAATTCCAAACATATTTTGAAAATTTAAAGATTCAAGAAGTCATTAAAAGAACAAAATTGTAGCAGATTATCCCGAGTATGGCCATTAAATTTTTATTATACACCCAGTAGTTTATGTATAAAGAGTAAACAGTTGTTACATCAATCCTTTTTTACGAATTAATTTCAGAAACTATTGCTCTTAATTTTCCATATTCCATGCTTTATTGAAAAAAAAAATGACCTTATACACTTAACACTATTGACCCTGTTTAATTAAAACATAGTTATATTGGTATGTGTATTTAATCTGCAACTGAAAGTTTTTATATAATCTTAATTGAAATCTTCATTAATAACTCGGCCAGTTTTTGATTATAAATAAATACTATAGTTTGTTTACCGATTTTAAAGCTAGAAAATTACTATACTATATAGGTTGTGCAATCTTGATCCAGTTAACGAATGTTAAAGTAGGGTAAGATAACCGATTCTGTCACAAAGAGGAGGAGTAAGGTCATTGAACTAAGTATACAATGTAATTTACATTAATTAATACCAAGTGGTTGAAAGGTTAATGCAACATCTTTGATTTGTAAGTAAAAGGTTAGCGAAAGAAGTGTTAATTTATGCGAGGGAAGTGGGTCAAGGTCATTGACGATATAAAAGGAAAGGTTATATCATGAATCCATATATGTGTATATGTACATCTACCTACGACCAAATACATCATGCAATTTGCTCAACCACTAAGGGTCAATGACCGCACTCCTCATCTTTGTGCCAAAATCGGTTATCTTACTCTACTTGTTAATGTTCCAAAATTGTATTTATTGGTAAAATATTTGATGATGTTCATTAAAGATCACCATAACACACCTATTAATCGGTTTTAAACTAAAAAATAACTTTGTTTTTTGATAGTTCCTCTACACCTAGTATTTATCTGTTAAAATAGGAGGCGCGTGTAAGTTGTACTTTGAAACGTCTCCCCTGTTTTAGGAAATATTCTTTCGCCATTATTTGTAAAAAAAAAGATCCTATTGTCGTTACGTCCATTCATTAATTGTTACCTACCATACACCTCACTCACTGTAATTTGGACAAAATTGTCAATTTGTAATGTTAACTTAATTCTTGTCGACTTCATAAATGTTTCCAACTTGGGCACATGTATGTCATGAACTGTGTTATTCACAAAAAAAATGTTGTTGAGCACAAAATTGAAATGTGTTAAAAGATATTAATTGTCCAAACTGTTTCAAAAAAGTCATGAACGTGAAACTTAAGGAAGAAACTTGGCGTTTTGTATATCATTGGCCTAAGTGTGTTTAAATTTTAATTTATGTACCATGTGCTTTTAAGAAATAGGGTTGTGGATAAATTAAGTTTAGACTGTACATTTGCAGCTAAAATGAGGAACATTAGAGTTTCAGTAGAATGTCAATGGAAAGCAGTACATTTTGGATAAGATTTAGATACAATCAAACAGGGTTTGTCACTGACATAACTAACTGAAAGGTTTATTAAACGAAACGAAAAAAAAAAAATACTGTCGTGATACACCCTGTATACATCTTCCTTTTGTAAAGCTGATTAGCTTTTTAGACTGGTTCCTTTTGAACTGTTTTTACCGGTATTGTGCCGCAATACTGATTGATTACGCTCAACTTTTACAAAGTGTTCCCCTTTAGATCCCTACTGAGATTAAAACTATTATCTTACTGTAACTTATAATTGGTTTCTAAACACGAAAAGATAAACAAAAGACGACACTTTTAAATCTCATTGTAATAAATAATAATAAACATTCGTAACACAGCAATTATTTGAATAGGTCTAAATTTTACGTGTAGCATATTACGAACTATTGTACACATTAAGCGGTGTTTCCCCGAAAGTGCACATTTAATGCAAAAAATGTATGAATGTTCTAACTTTTGCTCTGCATATGTTGCATTAAAAATGTTGTTACTAATTAACATTTTTATCAGGATTTTTGTACCCTTTTTAAACACTTCTTAATGCATGGAACCCCATGTAATCCTAAAAATTTGTTAATAAAAATGTACTCGTTTAACACGTTGTTTTCTTATTAAAAACTTTGTTGGAAAAAATAAGCAATTCAATGATTGATACAAGAGAATTTTCCTGAAGACGCTTATGCGAGATGACGAAACATCTAAGCTAAAACGCCCGAAAGTCACTAATTAATTTAAACGTTGGCACCTCCTAATTAGTGGTACCAAATTGGCTAAATGGACCCCAGGTATACTTTAGCCACTACATCACATTAAGAGTACCATAAATACGAACTGTGGATGTCGAATGTCATTTACTTGTCAAAAAGTAACCTGTCAATTTTCCGATAATATAACACAATTCTGTTGATTTTTTTAACTTACACTGTTTTAAGGTAAGAAGACAGTATGAAAAACTATTAGTTTAATACTTATTTACACCCCTTTTCAAAATAATGCACCAAACATAAGAATTATGGACGATAACAGACTTATTACCCCACCCTTATTTCCAGTGATTAAGAATAGGCCAACATAGGGCTTTCCGACACTGCCCTCATCGACATGGTGGTCTCAAACATACAACAACAACGCGCAATAACCGAGCAATTACGCAGAGAGGCTGCCATCAAGAGAGTACCTGTTTCTGAGGCAGTTGCTGACATCGTTAAGTACATACAAGAACATGAACAAGATGACTGTCTTGTTGTGGGATTCAGTAATCAACGCGTCAATCCGTTTAGGGAAAAGAGCTCATGTACCGTCGTTTAATAATGCATTCATTTGAAAATTTGTAGTTTATTAGCGTACCGTTTCTAGGCATACAATGTTTTTTTATTAGTTTTAATAACCATTATTTATTGTTCTTGCTCTCTGTATAATCATTGCATTAATGTTTTGTCAGTAATAATTTATTAGAAACATGTTTTCTATAAATGGATTCTTAACGTATTAATTTTCTGTTCTAAATTAATAACTTTCTCTCAGGTACAATTCATACTAAACCTCTGTCTGATTAAAACATGTTATAATACAAGAAATAGTAATTTCAGTAGCGTTTTATTTCCTAATACTAAAAATTATTATTCTTTTCCTTGCATGAGTACCGAAATAATCGTTTTTGCAAAAGGGTTTGATATCGGCGACGTATTTTCTTGCGGAATGCAACATGTTCTCAGGAGAACATAAAAATTGTACAAAGAACGAAAGAAACATAACTTTCACATGACTTACAGACATTAAGAGGAAGTATATTGGCCTAGAACACCAAATAACACATAAAAATGTCCACAAAACACCACGCTAAGCCGTTCACCAAACCATTACTACACAGAACGCCATTTACGATTCTATTTAACACGACTCTCGCAATAAACTAACCTTTTCGTGAAATAAATAATATACTCTAAACTTCAAATAAATCTTTTGGTGATATTAACGGAATAGGTCGAACATATACGATTTTTAAATCCGCGAAACCGATCATCAATAAAAACGCAACCAAACTTACAAGTTACAGATTAAAATTAAGTAAATCATCAATTATCTAAAATATTAACGTCTGAAACGTAATAAAATCGTTCTTAATAACACAATCATTTAAAAAACTCCCATTAGCAATACTTTTTAGTACGACTTTGCGATAAATTTACGGAAATTTTCAAATATGCACGATTAAATCGATTGTCAAATACTAAGAACGTGTTCTAAAAAAATTTATTAATATAAACGGCTACAAGCTTAAATATGTAATATGTTAGCTTAAACGAACTTCGAAAAATAGGATTCTTGGAAATGCAGCACAACAAAAACATACAATCATAATTTTTTTTTTGTAATACAAAAAAGCTGGATTGTGTTAATAATTCTAACTTATTAGCCATCCAATTCTCCAGCTGCACAGGCATCCTGGTAGCTTTTTGTCTTTCTATCCTCTGGATCGAGTTTAATCATGTCATCAATTCTTAGTATTGTAATGGCAGCTTCCGTTGCGAATTTAAGTGATTTAATTTTCGAAATTGTCGGTTCCAAGACTCCAGCCTTTTTATTATCTTTGACCGTACCCTCCAAGAGATCAAGACCGGTATATTTCAAATGAGCGTGATCAACTTTGGTCTGACTTGAGTTGTGATAAGCTCTCAATTTCGCCACCAAATCGGTCGCATCCTGAGCCGCGTTCACCGCTAGTGTCTTGGGAATTACCAAGAGACTTTTTGCAAATTCGGCAATGGCGAGCTGTTCGCGGGAACTGAGAGTCGTAGCAAAGTTTTCCAGATATATGGAAAGAGCTGCTTCGACGGCTCCACCCCCGACTACTACACTTTTCGATTCAAGAACCCTTTTGACTACGCATAACGCGTCATGGACGGAACGTTCCATCTCATCACAAAAGAAATCGTTCGGACCGCGAAGAATTATCGAAGCAGCGGTACGGGCCTTTGGTCTATTGACCCGAAAACGGAAATAAAAATGTAATTCAGAGGACCATTTTCAATTAAAAAATTCCAAAATAGAGTCAATAAGTACTTAGTTACTTACCCTTTGATAAGGATGAGTTCATCGTCGCAAATCCTTTCTTGAACGACTTCAGCAGCTTCTCCAATCATACTGACATCAAAGCTTTCTTCCCCTAAGAACAGAAAACTCTAAATAATTTAGTAAATATGAAATTTTACAAATTCGTACCTTCCAAATTGCTTAAAGAATGTACAAACTGGGCACCCGTGGCTTTAGCGATGCGCTTCAAATCATTTACTTTTACCCTTCTGACAGCCATGGCTCCACTTTCTATGAAAAGTTTCATACAAGTGTCGTCTACTCCACCAGTTAAAAGGACAACGTTCACTCCTGTTGCTAATATTTTCTGAATCCTCTCTTTAGTTATGTCCAATTCCCTGGCACGAATTCCATCTAATTTGTCAGGATCTTCCACTAATACCTGAAGTAGCACAACAAAATAACAAAAGTACAAATAACTAAAATGTATTTATGTATGTAATGGCTTACTTGAACACCAAGTTTCATTTTAACTTTCTGAAGAGAAAAGTCGAGACATGCAATTTTAGCATTGACAATCCTCTTGGGCATTGCCTGACTGGCTATGGTACAATTAAGGGCATACCCTTGAATAAGAACACTTTCTTTGGTGCTACGTCCATGGGCTTTCAAAACATTTATAGCTTTAATGGGATACAACGGATTTCCTTTGTAATCTATTATTTTAATTGCATTTGCAGCATCAACCACCATGTTAGCAAAGAAATCTGAATCACTGTAAGAAACAGAATTATAAATACTTCTTTCGGTATTTATAATATATTGAGTACTTTACCTTCCAATAATTTTTGAACTCATTGATGTTTTAGCAATATTAACGATACAATCTTTGCCAAGGTCTCCTACTGGAATGGTAAGGTGGTCCTGGATGTATTTACAAGCTTCTTTACATGCCAGTCGATAACCACTAATAATTGAGGTAGGATGGATTTTTTGCTTAACAAGTTCATCTGCATTCTAATCAAACAGAAAATATAACAAGTTTAGATTTAAAATCGTAAAACTTAAGCAAAGTGACATTAACACATAACAAACCTTCAATAATTCGGCAGCTATAATGACAACAGAGGTTGTGCCATCTCCGACTTCTTCATCTTGCAATTGAGCTAGTTCTACTAAAACTCTAGCTGCAGGATGCTCAACATCGAGTAACTTTAATATAGTAGCACCATCGTTGGTGACTGTTACATCCCCTATGTCGTCTACCAACATTTTGTCTAGACCCACGGGTCCCAATGAACTTTTTACTATATTTGCGATAGTACATGCTGCCATAACTGAAATTTTCAGCGTTTACAAACATTTTAATTTAAATGTGCTTACAAATTCAAGGAAAAACACGGAAAAACTACGTCTGTAAATACACCTGCACTTAGGCGTGTTTGGTATAGGTTAGGAAATGTATACTTACCATTTTGGGTTCTCACTGGTGCTCCCGAAGTTCTCGTACCCGCAACAGATAATGGACTTGCTAAAGTAGACATTTTTCACTGGAAGATATGTTTGTTTAACACTTTTTAGAAAACTCGAGACAATGAAGTATTTAAAGAGTCGAAAAACAACTATCGGTGACAGTCAATTATTTTAAAGAAAGATACTCATAGAGGACATAATGAGTAAGTCATAGAATCAAACTACGAATTCCATGGGCGTAACATTTTATTTTAACTTGCAATTTGCTTGTACTTCTTATAATGCTTTTAATCTATATCTCATACATATACAGGAAAAATTAAAAATTGTCAACAAGATTTAACTTAAAAATTAATCATAGATTTTATATTTAAAACGACCTGAAATTAATGAAGTACTTTAAGTAAATGCGTTTCTATACAAACAGAAAAAACGCTTCAAAGAGCTTTGACATCGCCATGATAGTACGCCATTTTGTTTATCAATCCGCCATTTTGCCTTTAAGCGCTTTGAATAATCTTTTTTAAATAAAAATAAATATTTTTTGTTCTCTATTGAACATATTTTTGTTAAGTAATAAAACAATTTTTATCAAAAAGTTCAGTAGAAAATTTATTCAAATACAAACTAATTCTTTTACAAAGCACCTAATAATGTGTTGTAATTAACATAATATAATTTTTCAAACAAAGATTATTATTTTTTAATGATTTCGGCTGTGATACTTGTGTTTCTTTAATGAGGAAGACGAATATTTCGACCTAGACCTCGACCTAGAGCTATGTCTTCTACTTCTTTCATATTTCTCACGATAATGAGAATCCTTATACCGATGCCTGTATTTCTCATAATGTTGTTCGTTACGACCTTTACTTTCGTCAGAATAATTGCTATGTTTTCTTTCCTCATTCGAAATTTTACTGGAACTCCTGCTTCTGTCTTCGTAGTCTTTCTCGTAACTTCCGTCCCTACTCATTAAACCGCTGTCATTATTTTCCCGTTTCTTTTTGTAACTATTTCGGCGGTATTCGTTCCTTTCGTTGTCATATTTACGACTTGGATGATACTTGGAGCCCTTTGAACTCTCCGAGTGGTTGCTTCCACGACTTGTAAGCGAATTATCGCAAGGGTAATCGTCGTAAAGGGCCCCATCAGAGGTGTAGGAACGATCCTGTGAACTACCATCGACAGGAGGTTCGTTATCTGGTTCGCCTTCGGGTGTTCTACATCCCCTCATTGTGGTTCCTTCTTGAAGCCAGTCCTTGTACATTTCCATTTGACTGTCGATTACTTCCCGCAAAACGTCTTTATAACTCTTCCTGTTTGTGTGAACCGCTTTGTATTTTATACGTCGACGCCGGGCGTCTCTTTTACGCAAGAGAAGCTCCTCTTCTGTCAATTCCCTGTCTTCTTTTGGCTCAGTACTGAAATTTAAACAGGAAACGGACTAGAGGAAGTCAATTCTTTTTCACATTTGCGCAGAAAATACGTCTTTCAATCAGATGTACGAAAACAATAAATGACGCACTTTTTGCGTGGACGTGAAAAAATTAATGAATTAATTAATTTAGATTCAAGATAGGTCAAGTTAGTAATTAAACAGTTCTCGTTGAGTCTGTTGTAAACTATTATAATAAATGAATTTGCATACATGTTGAATTCTGGGGGAGCCGTGGGGCCTTTGGTATGCGAAATGACGTATTCATGTAAAGCAGCTCGTTCATCATTGCTAAACGTTGACATGAGGCGATCTGCTGTTTTGGGGTCCCGATCTCTTCCATTCCATCCTAAAATGATTTTTGTGTTTTGTACATTACATTTTCATTGTTTTATGTATTGGTTTGATGCATGTTTTTAAAAAAAGATAAAAAATTCTGTTAAAAGAACATTTTTGGCTTATAAGTGAATTAAAATTGTTTTTGTGGTTAATTAATGTGCTTAGGAACTAGGAGAGTAATTAGATATATTTTATCAATCGAAATGAAATGAAATAGTCTTTTGTGGCATCTTAATTAAGTACTAAACGTACTTTTAAAAAAGGATATCAAAAAGGATATCATATTCAAACCAGATGTAAGAAATTCTATCAGTAAATGGTAAACTTTACGAGACTATTTATCATTTCTGAAAAAATAACAATAATGTAATCCTAAGTTTGAAAAGGGAAAATCAAATTGTGTACAAACCTCTTCTAAAGTTTGGAATTCTTTGACTGGCTTCGTTAAAAATGGCCATTTTTACCCCATTTTCTTGAAAATTAAAACGACAAGTTAGAATTGATCAATATTAAATTGTGACTAAACATTTACCAATATAAATCGATGCTTGAGGGTCATGAACAGGTTCAGATAAGAAATTTTCGTTTATAGCATATCCCTCACGTTTTAAATAACATGTTTCAGTATGACTACTAACATTTTTTTCAGCTATTTTATGATTCAAATCGAGAGGACAGTTAACAAGAGTTTTCTCCTAAAATAACGACAGTACGTTATTTACAGAAAAGAATACGTTACCGCCTATTACTTTTAAGACTTCCTTCACGTTCCATTGCAAGCAATCAAGTATAGAATGAACTTTATCTTTCGAAGTAAAAATGAACTGTTCTAAATTCAGCAGCTGCTTCTTGCGAACTTGTATGTTAAAATCCATTATTATGTAATACTTATTAACAAATCTAGCGTAAATCAACACTGTATAATAATACATCAAAACTGAACAGTTTGTTGGTTACATCACATATGAAGCACAGGAATAGGAAATAATTTACGTCGTTTTACATTTAAGCAAGTTTTAAAAAATAGAACAGGTTAGGAATGTCTCGGCAGTGATGCCAGATTTAAGGAATTTTGGAGAGTATTTACGTATATTATTGGATTGTATGTTTAATTAATTTATTTGTTTATTTAAAACATTACGGAGAAACATAATCACAAATAATCTTTAATAAAACAATGAAATACCTTTTGCGCCAAACTAAACCGGTTGGTAATGTAGTACACAGTAATTCCTAACTATTAAGTCTCCCGCGCTTTGACATTTTGGGGAATCACCCGAATTAGTGCATCTAATTTTCTGTGTTAGATTTAAGCTGTGAGACAATTATTGCAATAAAAATAATTATTGTTTATTTTTATGATGTAAATACATGTAAGCACGAGAAATGAGAATAAATATTTGATTTGATTCGATTTGATTTGACGTAGAGTCTGTACCAAATGAATTATGATTCATGAAGTAAAATATGTCTTTCGTCCTTACAGAAATCATAATTACAATATCAATCATTGGTATTGATTTTATAATGTAGGAAGCCTCTTTTTGTATTAAACAAAGTTTATGTTTAATTTCTTAATTATTTGAAATAAATTAAACTTATTTTCATGTGAGATTTTAAATTTATTAAAAATTTCTAGGGATTTTCCCTACGTCTAAATGTTTTCAGTTGGATGTTAGATTCATCTGGCATCACTGTGTAATGTCTTATACACCACAGTACCGGTAACAATATCAAAAGAATTTTGAAATGAATAAAATAAAGCACAATCATACAATAAACTTCACCACAACATAACTTTTTTGAATTCTTAATCACTCCAACTAAAATTTAGCACAAATTTAACATTTTATTAATCCTTAGTGTACAAACGTGACTTTAGGTATATGAGCTACCTCCAATTAACCTCAAAATCATTAAACTAAAGTATTGTTTTAAAATGTCTTTAACACTAATCGTAAGAAGATTAAGTGTTTTTGAATTATCTTTTAACAATATTTTATTTACGAGTAGTCGTAATGCGGGAAAATATGTCGAGAAGCCAGTAATTGGTCACGGAAAAAGTTTTCGTCGTATAGTGCATTACCCCGAAGAGTACACCGTAAAACCTCTGGAAGTGACTAATTTGGGTGGAAGAGACCCCGCTAGTGGTCGCTTAGTAGTGAAAGGAATAGGGGGTGGCATTAAACACAAATATCATTGGATAGACTGGAAGAGGGAAGGCCCCAAAGATGGTCCTCCGCAAGAAGAACGGGTTATCAAAATCATCAAAGACGGCTGCAGGACTTCTTTTGTGGCCCTCGTAGCTGTCGGTGATAAATTAAAGTATATCCTGGCTACCGAGAACATGAAACCGGGTGACATAATAAGAACGTCCTGCCACATTCCTAGAATACCAGTTCGACCATTCGAGGGGGACGCGTACCCCCTTGGCGCTCTTCCTATTGGAACTAAAATTAATTGCGTTGAAAAGTATCCTGGTCTCGGGGGATTCCTTGTTCACTCTGCGGGGACTTGTGCCACCATTCTAAGGAAGGCGCCGAATAATCACGTGGTTATTCAAATGCCCAGTAAAAAAGAATTTTCATTGCCCGAAATTTGTATGTGTACTGTGGGCAGATTAAGTAACGTGGAGCATTGGAATACGCCCATAGGATCTGCTCAGAAGAATCGGGAACTGGGGAACAGGCCTAGATCCGGATTGTGGCAACGAAAGACTGGAAGGTTTGGTAGGAAATTAAGGAAATTGCCTCCAGTGCTCACTGTTACACCGAAGAAGTCGGACGAGTCTGAACTAATTAAATTTACTCTCGAAAAATATAATCATGCTGTAAATTAATTGTATTCAATTGTGTTACATATTATTTTGTTTTTTTGTAATAGATAAGTCCTAATAAACTATAATTAATGATGACAAATGTTTTTTTTTTCGAATAAGTATAAAAAATGCTGTACTTAAATCAAATACCGTCAATAAATGTGACGTCATTGGAATGCGTGCGCAGATATACGATTTCACATACCAAAAGTCAGTGGCGTTCTCAATACCGACAATTTTGTAATTAAGCGTTAATAATTTTCTTCAGTAAATAATCGACGTACCTATTCTTAATTTATTGTTTTTCTTATTTTTAACATTTTTATTTAACACTACATAAACTACTATAACTTTCAACAATTTACTTAACACAACAATTATAACTCTAACTATTCACTTGGTCACTAATTATAACTTTCTAATCGCCTCCTTCTTCTCTTTGCTATCGTTCACCACGTAATCAGTACTGCTGATCTCGACGGCTGCTTATATAGGCTGGATAGTCGTTCTAGAAGCTTCGAGAATGTTGTCTCCAGAGCATTCTACGCTGTTCTCGCTTGGTAATACGTTACAAGCCGATCTTCAGTTGCAGCGTGTATGATGGGTTGCCTATATTCGACGCTGCTTTTCACTTACACGTTACAATGTGATGTGCGCATTTTCTTATTCTTCTTATAATTATTATTTTTGTGTATGGTGCATCCCCAGGTCTTAGGAACACAAATGCCAAAAATAGAGTAATTGACAATAGTATTTTTCAAAAACTAATTTTCTATCTATTTACAAGGAACTGGTTCAGAATATAGTCCTTTGGGAGCTTCCAATTTGCTACTCCATAAACACTTAAAAGAGCAAATTGCTTTGTAATTGTTTAGGGATTAATACAAGGCGGCCAGAAATAAGTCTTACATTAGTTTTTAAGATAAAAAATTACGAATTAAAATAAAAAATTGAGGGGGTAGTTTAATTTTTTTTTTGTGTAAGGTCTGTCTTTATTAAAGTACCTTTACAACCGAATAAAAAACATAACTGAAAGCTCCTGGATCTGACAGCAAAATTATTATTTTGTTTATAAAAAAAAATGTGATGTGTAATAAACTAAGTTTCTGCTGAAGTTCGAACTTCACAAATTTTCTAATAAAAAACTTTATGTTTTGCCATAATACCTTGTTATTAGTCGAGAGCGTCGATGATGTTTCCATGGGAACGAAAAGCGCTTCGACGCTTCATTGCGCTTACGCCAAACTCACTGCCTGCTGCGATATTTCGAACGAAGAGCTTTTGCTGGGATAAGCTTTCGGGAGAAGGACCACAATGACGAAGTTGCGGGAGTGCTGGACATACTTTTTTGTACCAAATTCTCACGTGGTCTTTTGAATAGATTAATGTCACCAGTAATTTAAAAAGTTATTAGTTAATAAATCTTAATTAATTCATTAAAATTTAAAAATTACAATGGAATTGGACATTAATTCTCATAGATCGAACTCTATTCAATTAAAAGTTGCCGAATTTAAAGATGATACCGAAAAAATGTTAGTGCTTAATGAGTTTTTAGATGAACTTTGTGAAAATGCCAAAGCTGAAGCTGAATTACGAAGAAGTAGTAATAATAAACACAAAAACAAATTTGTGAGTATACATTACAATATTTTTAAATAATTAACTAATTATAAAATCAAATTTAAGCAACTAAATTGTTTTGATAATTTAAAATTGATAATGAGTTAAACTGAACATATGTAGAACAATTTAAAAAATATTTGCAGATTTATTTTTCTTCTTTTTCAGGAGGTGTTTAAAATACAGGGTAAGTTTTTTGTGTTTGAATATTTACTTTTTGATGAGAATATTTTCAAGCATGTAAATTTTCAAAATATTTATTTATTATCAATCAAAAGCTCTGTTAAGTATTCAAAAAGCCCTCAAAATTAATTAAAAACACACAATTTATTATTGTATATTTTTAATACCGATAAATTAAATTTATTATTTGTTTTATACTCGGTTTCATTAGCTGTTGTAATAAATTTCCTGGTCCTAATGAAACTTCATCCCCTTAATTGTGATGGAACTAGACAGAAAAGCCACTTAGAGATTGGAAATGTCATTTAATTAACAAAGTCAGAGACTGGAAGAGATATAAAGTATTTTAAAGCATCATCCCTCTACACAATCATATCTTGAAGTAAAATTTATTATTCGTTACCCCTGCAGTTTAATAAAACATCCCTTTGAATAATCTCAATTACTTAATGATATAATTTCGAAAAATAAATAAAAAATTACGTCAGATAAATCTAGGATAATTTATAATCGACATATATGCAAGGGTGGTTTAGTGACCTACAATCCTAACCAAAATATATATGTATGTACATAATTTCTTCAACCATCAGTAAAATCAATAGGTATCTCCTCACGTAAATGCACCAGTGTGAGTGCATTTGTAGTATAAATGTTTATATTCACATTTACTAATTAATACTTAACTAATTGACTAATGTTTAAAACGAAAGGGATAAAAATTTTGGGTCATCCTTTTAGGAGTTAATCTTAAACTTTTAATTCTAAATCCTTTTGTTTCGTACCCTTTTAAATGGTGCCTACTGAAGAGAAGGTATTTCAGAGTTATCCAACAACCCTTGTATATGTAGGTTGTAGGTACACAAAAGGAAAAGAAAAAACCTTTTCAAAATGTTTGGAAACTCAATTTTCTCATAGAGATTTCCATGTTTATCGTAGAGATTTCTTTTGTAAAGCAAAAATGGAAGGTAATTTTACCCAGTTGCAAGTGACTTTTTCTTTTTTATTTCGAGAACGGTTTTTTAAAAAATCAAGTGCAGTCAAATGCTATTAAAACTTAAGAGCTTACCTTTTAGTTATACCTGTTGAGGGGTATGCTTCCAAATAATCTCGTATTTCGGATTATAAACGCGAAAAGAATTTTCTTTTCTTCTATATTGAAGAGTTAGATTCGATTTTATTTTGAATTGTGATTTCTAATAGATTAAATTAATATTAATTCATTAATTATTAATGTAGATAAAGTCCACTTAAATAAATAGGAAATTAAGTATAGATTCGATTTATTTTCAAAGATAGATTGAAATGGGCCACCCTGTATATGTATATTAAATGCTTAAAGTTTTGGTGTTTTTCTGAGCCAAATTTTTTAAAATCTACTTCCAAAATTTTTGTTTTCGTAGGTGGTAGTAAAAAAATTGGTGTATGGTCAAATAGAGCCAGGTCATCTGCAAGAACATTTGTTACGAGGGTCTTTACAGCAATTTGCAATTGTTCATCCACTGTGCGCAATGCTACAAACGCAGTAATTAATCGTACTTAATGTTTTAAAAAATAATTCCTTAAAACCTTATAGATTTTGCGTTTTAAAATAAAAAAAGAAAAGACAACAAATCAAAAGATAGGACGAAGAATAAAATAATAAAAAAAAATAATAAAAATATTTTCTTCCTAATAAAATTATTTTAAAATTCTCAACCAAAATTGAAAAAGAAAGGATCAAAAGTACATATCGTTGCACATGCGTATAGAGGCAATCATGTTTTTGAATAAATATTTTATCGTAGTAGATAATATCTTAAATATTGCTAATTGTTATCACCAAAAGAAAATGAATTTTCTATTATAATTCAAAATTACAGGGACCAATAATGATTGATATTTATTTATTGAAACATTTTAAAAATTCTGAAAGAAAAAAATAGGAAGAAAATATAAAATTAAAACTTTTAAATTTATATAAAATTACGATCTAAAAAATTTTTTTTAAGAAGGAAATAAATTTCGAGGACCAGTAAAAAAAAGAACTGTGTACCCTAAGACAGAAGGTCAGTAAAAAAAAATTATAAAACAAATAAAGCTGAATTTATGGATTCGGTAGGACCAGAATCACAAGGATTACATTTCTTTATAATTTTTAAATTAACAATTTGGTTAAATTAATCAAATTTTGAAATTGATATCTTTCGAATCATAGACTTTTCCTTTTAATTATTTTTTGAAATATATTTTTTGTTCAATAATTTTTTTTTTATATAAAATTAATATTTGATAGACGAAAATCTTGTTTGAAATTGACTAAATTATAAAAATAGCAATAATTTACTTATTTTGTAACTTACGTATATAAGACGAGTATGTAAAGTTTCAATTTATGAACTTATTAATTAGGAATACTGTGGTAGGATTGAATGGAATCTCGAAAACTAATTAAGTTATACTGGTAATTAAATCAGTATCTAATCAGAGAAGTTATCTTTAAGATGAAACAAAATCTTTTGAAATTAATTTCCACGTTTCAAATGCCTACTTTACGTTTTGATAATATTTTGAACTTGGCATTAATTAGGTTTCAGTCTTTACCTTTGTTGATCCAACAATTACTATAAAATCTGGAACTTCCCCTTACTTTCAATAAATAATTTTTTTAAGGGATGCAAGCCATTTTTGTTCAAATAACCAATAAGTATTTTATGTTTAGTTTGGTTCGATATTTTTTTTTAATCTGTTTTTTAAATCAGCTTATATTTACCATAGAAATACCTGCCCTAAAAATTTTTAATTAGACCTCACTTATATATATGTATATTGGGATTTATTAAAGCCCCATAAGCACGTATATGAAATTTTTTATCTTTTATCTGTAAACTGTGACAGGGTTAAAATTGAATCGGGTAGATTTTATACCCAGAGAGGTACAGGGTCGTGGCCAGAAGAAGCTTAGAGGTCAAAAAGAGAATATAGTTTTTCACAAAAATTAGCATTTTTAAATATGAAAGAATAAATAATTCAAAATTTCTGAAATTTAGAGGGGAAAGCCCTCATTCCCCTCCCTTGGCTATGTGCCCACAAAAATTGAAAAATCTCTGACATCTTCAACGATTCCATTCATTTTTATTACGATCAAGATAATATAAAACTGTAGGCACTATATTTGTTAATATTAAAAATAATTATGTAAAGATATTTGTGAAATGTATAAAAAATTCTCTGTTATTCTATAGCTTATAAATATTGAAATAACTAACGTAATTATATATAAATGTGTAGTAGTTACTAAATGTATAATAATTGTTTTGAAGTATCTTTTCTGTATCGAAAAAATATTTAAATTTTTCTAAAGCCTTTTTTACATATTTAGTCTTCAACATATACTTAATACTGTCCCTACTAAACCAGGCATTATAAAATGTCTTAATTGAACTGATGGACAACATTAATTAAAGAAAATCCTAATATTTAAAGACTCAACTTAATTCCCTGATGGTAAAGTTATAATTACAATAATTCTTTAATAAATTTTTTTATGTAAATAAATAAAAATGTTTAGGCATAAAATTCTACTTATTTTTATAAGTTTATTTATAAGCAAAAATTTATAATAATTATTATTTAATTGAAGGTATGCAACAAAAGATCCTTTAGGGGAGTAATTTTCAGTAGCAAAAAAATATAATTTTAACCATCCAGAGTTCGTTGGAAATTAATTAATAAATTTTAATTAAACATCAGCATGAAATACTGGCGCTGATCTGAACTCTTTGAGACTGGAAAAAGCACTTTGAAATTTCGTTTGATGTACAAGAACAAAGTTAAAGTGAATTTATTTTTTTGAAACATTTACAAGGGTCCCTATTCCGCAACAGTTCACAATTATTGATCACAGAATAAAGAGCATTCATTTAATATGTTGTATGTTTTAAAGCAAAATATTTTTTAAAATAATGCAAAAAAGTTACAATGTACAGATTGTTTCAAAGTAAATTTTTGAAGTAGACTATATGTAAGTAAAGCTTTTAATTTTCCCAATAGGTGTAATGACAATCAAAATTAATAACAAGGTTTTTATAAAACATATTCGAAATGTAATAAGCAAATATTTATTCTAATGCAACTGTACGATAAATCAAAATAATGTAAATTCCGATATTAAATAAATGGTTTTTGTATGTCTATTTTTAATTTTGTTAATTACAGCAACACAAAAATACCACCCCACAGATAATAATAAGTACAGGCACAAATGAATGGTTGTGCGTGTGTTATTAAAGAATCAAAACGCCATTACGTGTAACGTTACGTATAAAATAGGCAAATTTCCATAAAATCAATTCTGAAAATGAACATTTTTAGCTGCTATTTATTCAATGAAATGTGTGTAATGTGTAACTTAGATATTAATGTATTTGGTTCTTTGATTCGCCTTCATCACGCGAGATTATCAGTCTATGTACGATTTTTTTAATAGTTTATTTTGAATAAATACGAGGAATGTACTGAAACATTTGGAAAAGAAACAACAAAACTTCTCTGTATTAAGGCAAAGCTGTGGCGCTCCTTATAAAACGGGAGAGCAGAGTGGAAGGAGAACAATCGCATGGTGGGGTTAGATATAAGCATGCGCAGTTGTAGCACGTCGGGGCTATATAAGTTACGCACATGCGTCACTTTTGTTATTAGTATCAACAGCAACATCTACTGCTTGACTAATTATAGTATAATCTTTATTCTTTTTTAAATAAATATAAACTTTATGTCATTGTTAAAGCATTATTTGCTAACTTGTTCTTATTATATTATTTTTTGGAAAGCCCCTGTATTAAAAATTGTTTCAAAATATCCTAAAGGTTATCTGTCGGCAATGAAAATAAAACAAAAAGATCTGTAGTTTAACTATTTCTGAAGATTAGTAAATAATATTATTAGTATCACATATGAGAAAATTTTATTAACAGTGTATTTTATTATTAATTTTGAAACAACAAATAGAAATCCATTTGTGAAGCGAATTCCAAAATATTTTGACTAACGCGAAGTTGCTACAATTTAATATGCATATCGCTAATGGTCTTAGAAGACTTTTTGCTTTCTCTAATCTTAGTAAATTAAAATTCGAATCTAGAAGAACTTTGATAAAACAGGCGAAGGTTGCGCCTAATGCGGGAAATTTAATTGTGGAATTCCAGGACGAAACCGAAGTTTATCCGTCGGTTTGGTTGAGGGATAATTGTACTTGTCCAGAATGTTTCCATGGTGATTCCCACTCACGGATGATTAACTGGAATAAGTTTGACGTGGGAGTCACTCCCGTTTCAGTAGATGTAAGTAGAACACGTTTCTAATACGATTTAATTAAGCCGAATTGATTTAACTAAATAAAATTTCTGTCGGGGCATCCCCATCTAGGATTCATTTAATATTAAGTTCATCTAATTGCGATTCATTCAATTTTCAAGTTTTAAAGCAAAATTTATGAGATATTGGGAGTTTTATCATGTTACTTTAAGGCCATAGACTTCCAATAGTTTTTCATTTAATACATTTTTTTTTCAAAATTTTAAGCTCTGTTGTTTCGAAAATAAATGTCTATTTTCTACAATAACTTTAGAACTATTCATTTTAAAAAGATAAAAAATAGATATTTGTAACCCTTATAAGAAATCCTTTCTTTTGATATGTAACATGATTTTTTTTGAATTTCACAATTTGCCCCCCAAAAGTGACCCCCTATTCATAATTCATTATTTTTGTTACACGTCCGTGTTTGAGTCACACAACTTCAACTTAATAAGGGCTCAATTTTTCCCTTCGGACGTTGGGAATTCGGAAAACTAAAGAAATAATATTAAATGTTCTTCTGACAAGAAAATTTAATTCAGATTATGGTAGCTTTCACCCTAATTGAATTTTTGCATGTCTGATAATAAAATAATCTCTTTCACGCGGCTGTTACTTTGTTAAGGTAAATAGAGATAAACTGGAAATCGAATGGAGTGATAATCATAGGTCGATTTTCACAGAAGACTGGCTACGTAAACGAAGCTTCGAGGGGAGCAAACAGACCAAGTACCTGGAGGAAAATTACAAACCGAAGAAAATTCTCTGGGATGGCTCGGAATTTAGTAAAATTTTAAAAAAGCACAGCTATAGCGAAGTAATGACAAAGTGAGTTAAAAATAGACCGTTCAATTTTCTTATAATAATTTTCAGAAAATTATTGTTAATTAATAAAATCAATATCTATTTTTTTAAAGGGATGAGAGTATGTATTCTTTTCTAAACGATCTTGCTGTTTATGGGGTGGTACTTTTAAAAGACGCCTCAAAGGATCCATCTGCGAATCCAAAATTAGCCAACAAAATTGCATTTATAAGAAGAACACATTATGGGTAAGTAATGGATACTATCAAGGGAGAGATTGGAGTAAAATTTGGAGATTGGATTAAATAAGAATAAACCTGGAATTATTTTGCAGAAAAGAATATATAGTAACATCTAAACCACGGACCAATAACTATGCATATTTATCAAGTTTACTTCAGCAACACACTGACACCCCTTATTACGAAAACAACCCTGGTGTGAGTATCAACCATAAAAATAAAAAAAAAAATTGTTTTTATATATTATAAGATAATCTTCAGGTAGTGTTTCTTCATTATGTGGTTCAAACCCAATCTGAAGGTGGTCAAAATTTGTTAACGGACGGATTTTTTGTTGGGGAAAAAATGAGGAGGGAAATGAAAGAACATTTTGACTTATTATCAACTGTGCATGTAAATTGGTCAGATTATGGTACAGAAGATTTTGTCAGATTTTGTAAAATATTAAGGGCTCCTGTTATAAGGTAAAATTTTTTTATTTTATTTTTTTTTAATACTTATTACATCAGATTGATAGGCTGGAGATTTACCTTTCTGTCTGAGACTTGGGTAGATATCATTCTCGAAGATTCTAGATCATTCTGGAAGGTTGCAGAATGTTTATCGATATTCGAAAATATTCTGGAAGATTCTAGATCATTGTCGAACATTCCAAATCATTCTCGAACATTCTAGAAAGGTTTATAACATTATGGACCATTCTTGAAGGTTCCAAATCATCTTGGTATGTTGTGAAAGATTCTCTAACTTTCTTGAATATTCTGGAATTTTCTAAATCATTCTCGAACGTTCAAAATCATTCTTGGAAGGTCCTGAACATTATAGACCATTCTTGACGGTTGCAGATCATTCTGGAATGTTGTAGAAGATTCTGTAACATTCTTCAATATTCTGGAATTTTCTAGATTATTCTCGAACATTCAAAATCATTCCAGATTTTTTAGCATTAGAGATGATTCGTGAAAGTTTCAGATCATCTTGGAATGTTACAGAAGAATCTCTAACATTGTTGAATATTCTGGATTTTTTAGATTATTCTCGAACGTTCAAAATCATTCTTGAAAATTTTTGAACATTATAGACCATTCTTGAAAGCTTCAGGTCATTCTAGAATGTTGCAGAAGATTTCCTAACATTCTTGACTATTCTGAAATTTTCTAGATCATTCTTGAATATTTTTAATCATACTCGAAAAATATAGAACTTTTTTATACCATTCTACATCATTGAAATCATTGTCGAAATAATGTTGCGGAAAATTCTCTTATATTATTGAACGTTTAGGTACATTCTTGGCCATTCTCGAACATTCCGGATCATTCTTAAGAAATTCAGATTAGTCTGTAATGTTCCAAAACATTCTAGGTCATCTTCAGACATTTAAATTCGTTCTTAAAAAATGTGGAACTTTCTAGAAGTTTCCTGAACATTCCAAATAATTCTGGAATGTTGTAGAATATTGTTTAACATTCTTGAATATTTTGCGACATTTTACATTGTTCCCAGTTATTCGAAATCGTTCCCCAAAAACTGAGAACATTCTAAAACATTCGAGATCAATCTCGAGCAATCTGAAACCTTTAAGAAAGTGAGCGAATGATAAATGTAGGTAGTCGTGATAAATAGTGAGGATCCACGGAAAAATCCTCTAGTCTTATATATTTATTGATATATTTTTTTAATGACAGTTTAGATTTGTTTTCGGAAATAACATGTGTGAGATATTCCATTCCCCAAAGAGACTCATTCTTTACTGTACCAATAGAAAAGGTCACTCCTTGGTACCATGCTCTCAAAGAGTTCGCAAAACTTTTGGAAAAGCATACAGCTAAATTTAAAGTGGATGCAGGTGAAATTAATTTTGGGATATCACTTTTGAAATACTTATTTTTATTTTTTTTAGGAGACATTTTGGTATTTGATAACATTAGGATGACCCATGGAAGAGTCCAATACGAAGATACAGAGAGCAATCAGAGATATCTCGTTGGGATGTATATGGACTGGGATGAAATTTACTCAAAAATGAGGATTTTAAGAGAAGATATGCAGACGAAATAATAGTAACTGATTGAAATGATTTCTAACCATTTTTGTTGGGCAAAAAAGGTCAGAAAGTTATTATTTTTTTTAATAGGTATTTTTATTTTGATAATGCATTAAATAAAGCGATTTCTAATAATTATTTTTTCCTAAATATTTTTACACCATATTCAAAGTATTTATCAATCACCTTGTATATTTAACTTGTGTCTCGGATTGTGGGCTATAAATCATAAAATAATATGCGAATGTACCTCAGCCAAGAGATAATAGTTACTTATTTAATTAGTAATACTTATTTTAAACCTACATGGTTTATTAAATTTTATTTTAATTAAAAAACAGTACACGAATAACTCGAATTGCCACATTCAAATTCAAATTGCCGCGTTTTCTTGAACCAGGAAAGAGTTTAAGTTTGCTTTACAGTGCGCAGGCGCAAGCTTCTCACAACGTCCTGCATGCTATGAGGAAGACGTAGATTCAGTGCAATTTGTTGTTTGTCCGGGCCGGTAATGTTCAACAAATTGCTAGGATAATGAGGTGCCGGTGATGTTTAATTAGTGTTAATTGGATTTTCGGTTATCGTTATTGATCTAAGGATAATTTTTACCTTCTGTTGTACTGTTGTGTATGTGCAGTGAGACGTTTTTCACCTTCGTTGAGATGGAAAAAGTTTGTGGAAAGCGTGGTTTCAACAGCCACCTGCCTCCATTTTGGTAGAAAGAGGTACGTAAAAAACTTATACATATTTAATTATTATTAACCAATTGTGATTAACTAACTAATTGAATATTATATCTTTATTTGGTTTTTATTACTTTGATGAGAATTTTATAATTAATTAACTATAAAGTTTTCGGATTAGGATACTCTTTGAAAATCTTTCTTTTAACAATCAAGACTTAACGTCCATTTATGATGACTGTATTACGTTAGTTAATTAATCATCTTTCTTATTTTATTTTGTTTTATAATTCTTATGAAAATGGTAAGATAGGTACTTCCCAAAATTAAATAAAACAACGTGTAATACCTGATTAATTAAACTATGTAACTGTGTTTGTCTTTACATTAAAGAAAACCATCGTAATTTATTATTAGGAAATACATAACACTATGTTAAAACAACGTCCACTTTTTGTTATTTAAATTCTTAAAAATATTCTTTCGCTCTACAAGGGCATATTCAAAAGACTATATAATCGTTATATTGTCTTCTGAAGATACCCTTAAAGGGCGATAAAGTTGTTATAAATTTAAGTAATATTAAAAGTGGAAATATAATTTTATTTATTAACGTCAACGTAAGCTTGTAAAGGTTATGCAACCTTGTAGAAGGTTGCGTTGTGCAGGTAGCATACGCAGAGAGTTGTACTTTTTATTTTTTATTAATTAAATAATTAAATGGAAAATAATTATTTCCAGGTTTTCATTCAAAGTTTAAAAACTGCTCCTGAAATGCTCTTTCATAAAGTAAAAAGCCAATTGAATATTTTAAAAATTTTATTTAACAAATCGTAAAAAATGTAACATTATCTTAAACTTTTAATGTTCAAAACTTAAAAATTTATATACATTGAATAGACAAAGAGTTGGTACATTATCAATCATTAGTATTTTTCGATTAAATGGAAGAAATAATTTTAATGTCCCATTTACAAAAATTTGTAAACTTTTTTGAACATTAAATCCTAATAATACCAAACACATTTTGTTATCATCACCACAATTGTCACTTAAAATAACACCTTCCACTACAGTTATTTCAAATTCCTTCCAAAAACTTTGCACCCTAACAACAGTAGAGGGTTCTTCTGAAGGAAAGTTGCCACTGCCTTTAGATTTTTTCAAAAATTGTTCATGTTGCCAAATCGCAAAATCATATTTTTGTTTATAAAGGGCATTTTGGAGTTTCTCAGCCCAGCCATTCTTTTTTGGTTTCTTTTTTTTCGTTTTTGGTTTAAAATAAGGTGAATTTGATGTGGAAGATTTATCTATATTTTCATTATCATTGTCACTTTTTGAAGAAATGGAAGAAATAACATATACCGATTTATTGCATCCACTCATTGGACTTGATTCTGCACACAATAAATTTTTAACTGTAGAATTTTGTGAATTAGTTGGGGATAAACATTCTGTTATAATTGCAGAAGATTGTGACTGAAAGCAATCTTCAGTTATTTGAGAATTTATTTTTTTCGAAACATTAACATCTTTTCTACGATTAAAATTTGTTATTATTTTCTTCCTGCTACCAATAACTGGCGATTGAGATACATCCTGTTTCCCTTGTGTTAACACTGGTGATAAATCTTCAATTTTTGAGGGTAATAAAATTGGAGATTCACAGAAATCATGTTTGTTTGAAGGAGATGGTTTACCATCTTCAGCAATAGGTTCACTTTTCCATTCATCAGAATTATTTTGTTTAAAATTGCGCTTTCGTTTCTTTTGTTTATTCTGTCCCTTTAAATTAACCTCAAAATTACTTGCTAATATTTCCGGAAAATTATCACTATCTGAACTGGAACTCCAATAAATATCTAGCTTATCATCAGGACTATTGTTTTCTAGAAGTAATTTAACTGAGCTTTGATTAAACCACCGTTTTTTTGCCATGTATTTTTGTTTAATTTAACACCAAACTTTAAAACACGTATTTTTGTTTACAAATTTAACTGCGTGATTGGTTGCATATGTTAAGGATATTTGAACGCATATACAGGGTGATCATGTACATATTAAAATAAAGGGAAGTGAAATTCTTTTTTAATAAATAATATAAATTATTTTATATCAGAAAAATCAATAAATTGATTAAAATATATATATAAATGCTACGCAATATTCATGTTTGACAAAATGCAGAAAATAATAAAAAGTAAAATTAAATAATAGGAACATTTTAAGTGAGTAAAACTACCATCTTATTAGGTACTATATACGATTTTATTTAACTTTTGAGGACTTACAACAAATGCACATGAACATCTAAAGTTTATAAATTTAAATAACACTAAAAAAAACAATACAAAAATTTTGCTATACAGGGAGATCATGTCACTTTCTAAAACTGACGTTCCTCACTATTTATTTATTTTTTTAAATTAAATTAAATACGATCGCAATTTCTTTTTTCTTATTATTCATGGATATCTAACTTGTTTAGATTCTTGTAAATAGGGATGAAGATGTTGGTAATGGTGAGAACGGGCAAAACTACAATTGTATAGATTGAGCATGTCACTGTACGCTAGTGTATGGGGTTCAGCTTTAGTATTGGAATAGTGGTCATGTTTTGTGTTAACGTGGTGGCCGCCATCATGGTTCGGTCCGTACGCCATGTTGAATAAAGCGTCTGGGTCACAAACAAACTTATAAACGTACCTTTCGCCTGAAATAAATATTTTTTTCTCAAGTATAAATTGAATAAGTACTTAATACTTTAAAAAATACCTGCTACTTTTTGCATTATTCCTTTTTCGTAATAATATCTAAGAGATCTGCTAAGTTTGTCGTAGTTCATTGCTGGACGATTTTTTTGAGCACCCCATCTTCTTGCAACCTTCAAGAAAAATTTTTTCTTTTACTTGAAATTGCACATTTATGGCATTACCTCTTCTGGTTCTATTAATTTAAATTCCATCCCTCTTCCTGTCCACGCTATACATCCTGCACTGATATCTGGAGCGTCCAAAAGGGCCACCAGGAATTGCCATAATTGTAAAGATCCCCTACGTCCATTGATATTTTGAAAAGTGGTTGTGGTTCGAGATTCTGCTTCTTTGGTACCATTTTCTTCGGTACAATTACCTACGTAGAATTATTTTTTAAACATTATTTGTCGATAATACAACAACAGCTTACTTGTTGGACCTCTAAATTTTCCACTTTGGTTTTTCCAGTGTTGTTTAGGGGTGCTTGTCAAATGTCTCTCGGTGTCATAAGTATTCGTTTTAAAGTTACCTAATGGAAATTATTAAAATAAATATTTAGTCAGTATTAGGTCCACGTTTGATATTTTATTCATGTTTTTAGAATAAAAATTCTAAATTCACATTCCGTCGTAAGTCGTGTACCTTAGTTTGGTTCCATTTTTCAGTGTAACACATTTTGCATAAATATGTATCGTTTGTAGGCGATATGGCTTTTGAAGCCCTCAGGTCTTAATCGCGAAAGAATTGATTTTGATTTTGAATAAAATTTTCTCTTATTAAAAACGAATCACGTGCTCTGAGCAAACAAGCTCGAAATTTGACGGCAAAGCGTGCTAGAAATTTAAAAAAAATCTGCAAGGATGGGAAATTAAGATCCGCACATACAGGGTGATCAATTTATATTAACATACACGAGCTGTTGTAAAAAATCTTTGGTTCTTTATTAGAAGGTATTGTATCTATTTTATTTTGCAACGCTCCCTTAGGCTTATTATAGGGGTGAACAGTAACGTTATTATGTTAAACTTCTTTAGTGTGTTGCCTCCGCCCGTTTTGTGGTGGCCTTTGTATAAACATAATGTTCGTGATTATTAACTTAGGAGTAGCAATGTGGTACGTCGTATATGAGATAATCAATATTTGAAACGTTTACATTGCTGTGTAATAAACATCTAGGTACACACATGATGATGTTGATAATGATAATTATCTCTAATTTCGAATATAAACAATATTTTGAAAAATTTGAATATTGGAAACTCATAGCCAAAAAGATTCATCCACATAAAAATAATAATTATGATTTGATTAAAATAACTAATAGGATTAGGAGTTTTTTGGTCTCTTAGTTAGTATCTTATAGTCTTGAGACTTGAAACAATTGGTTAAAAGACGGGAGATTAAATAATTAAATATAATTAATAAATGATTATTATATACTTACACTGAGTGTCTTTGTCTGTTGGCTCTTCTTTAATATAGGGATGAGGATAAGGAATTTGGTGTTGAAGACTGTTGTTAAGGGTGTTTGAACTGTTAATTGAAAAAAGTTTTTTGACATTTTAGGTAAATAGATAATTGTAATTGTTACGACCATTTTTCTATTTTCGCTACCACTGTAAATATTGTTCAAAATGCTGATAAACAAACTGTACCTATCTAAGTCTTTAATTCTAATTCTAAGTACAATTTTTAATTCTAAATTTTTTACAGCTGATTGACGCCAATTCATATTTGGCGCGTATGTGACCGAAGTCATATTTTTTGGGAAAAATGGTTTTTTGCATTTTACTCTGGAACGGTTGAAGTTAGAACAAAATTTTCTAAAGTAATTTTGTAAAAGATTTAATTTGCTACAAAAAACTCCGATACATCAAAGCGATATGATTCATAGTTTAAAAGATGTACATTATTATAAGAATCAACTGACCAATTATTTTTGGCAAATTAATTCGTAAATGCTGTATATATTTTAACGTATGAGTCGTATCGCTTTGATGCATAGGACATTTCTTGTACAAAATTAAATTTTCTCCAAAATTACTTTACAAAATTTTCTCCTAACTTCAATTGTTGCAGAGGAAAATGTAAAAAACCAAAAAGAAAAATTACTTTGGTGACATTATAACCAAAATTTCCCATATATTTTTATTAAAGAAAACTGTAATATCAAAATAAGGTACTTGGAATTAAAATTTAGTACAGATTGATTTACAGCAAAAAAAGTAATCGCCAAAACGAATCACCTTCTGCAAAATTTTGGTGGAAATTATTTCTACTTACCTTGAAATAGTTGTAGGGTAAAAACAACTTGCTGTAGCATAAACAGGGGTAGTAAAGGGTTCGTAAATCTCTCCAAACGAATAAACGGAATTGTGGTGGTAGTTTTGTGACTTTGACAAATTGTAAGGGTTATTGTTCATAATATTTTCGGTTTTGATTCCTAAAATTAAAGCAAAATTTTTTTGGTCAATAGATAAATTTAATTGCAAGTATATTATGTTCATTAAACAATTTTTTTAATTTAATTATTCATTATTTCTCCGTTTGAAGGATTATTACTCGGTTCTCTTTTGAAGCGGTCACATTCGTGATTGCTTAGAGAGGAGGCAAGCGGTTAGATCCTGCTGAGCGAAAGATCAGCTGTCAGTGCTTCTTTCAAGTCGTATCCTCTATTTTCTATTTGTATATTTTCAACTTACATCGCAGTAGGTTGCCTCTTTATGCTCCCCGACAACCTGCTGAAGGGAGACAAATTTTGCCCCAATGCAAACCTCGATTGTACGACACAAGTACATTTTATATATTACAAAAACGTAATCTCGACCTGCTCGCTTGTTTGCAGAATTAATTTAGCTCCTCTTTGACATGCCACGAAAAATTATAAAAATCTGCAAATGAAGTCTCCTATCGAAAGCAATATATTAAAAAAAAATTAAGAAAAAAAAAATTAAAAATGAGAAGAACGTTATCGATTAAGGGCTAGTAATTACCAACCCCTTAAAGTCTTCATGTGACGAATATAATTCACGATGACATTTAGACTAATGAAGTTGA